>JBCFYV010000024.1:35890534-37090534 GCA_039000515.1 Timema cristinae | reverse complement strand
AAAAAAACACATTAAATTTGTCAACGTAATTACGTATTTGAAAGACTTAGTCAACCGACTATTATAATTATATTATAAGTAATTCTTTTAGCAAAAATAACATCAAACCCTCCATGCAAATGCGGGTACACTTATTTTAAAATATAACCTTCATAAGCCCTAAAACCATTATCGTGATTAGTACATAAGTGTATAATCCAAACGGTTAGTAAGACAAGCTGCTAAAAAAAAAATATCAAACAAGTGATTTGCAAAAATTTTCTAAAACAACCTTTACGATAAAAAATTCTTCTAAGATCAATAGGTATAACCATTTATTGAAATAAATGTGACCAGTGATGATGCTATAATATTATTTTTATCTATATAAATCGATCAGACACGTGTATAGGATTTTTTTTTGTTGTGTCAAGAGATGTAAAGGTCAGATAACTCCTTACAGACACAACCTTGTGATTTATAAAGGTTAGCTTGAGATTCTTGATTAAATAAGTCCATGCTATAGGGTGACGAAACTAGACGGCTGAGGCAAACATGTGATATCTCAGAAGATTTTATAGGTAGAACGACCATTTAGATTGCAATTTACAAAATTAATAATACAATACAATAATGCATTCATTAATTCATGACTCGATAATAGCACACCTTTTATTTTTGATGCAATATACATCAAATTATATTTATATTATAGTTTTAATATAGTATTAGTTGATATTTATGGGATACTAGATACGTCTGACTGATTTATTAAGAAATTTGGAAACTCAAGTAGGTTATAATAATAATTATAATAATAATAATAATATTTAGCACTGCGTCTTACTACCCGTTCGGGTTATACGCTTTAAATACTAATTACGTTAGTGGATTTATGAATTGGGAAGGTTTAATTAGAGAAAGTGAACCCACATTTGCGTGGAGCGAGAATGGAAAACCATTTAGGGAAAACCACCCCCAGTTCACCCAACTGAGATTCGAACCTCGATCTCCCCGTCCTCAACAGTCGAGTTCAACATGACAAGCGCGTTAGTCAACTACGCCACCGAGGCGGGTAAGTAGGTTATAAAATGAATGAAAACAAACTTGTACTAGTGAATAAATTTCAGCTTATTATATCCGTTGTGACAAAATAGATATTACGTAAAAAAGAAATAAAAAGAAATCACAGTCGTTCTCATGAACGGAAACGTTTAGTTTTGACAAGACACGGGTAGAGAGTCATGTCACCGTGAAATACTAAAAAAAACTTGATAGAACGAACCAAAGAGAAGGAGGAACGAGAAAGGAGAAGGCAGAATGCCATCAACAGAACCATTTTTGAGAAGATTAATAGAACTCGTTATATTTTCAAATTTCGTACTATATCACACTACTTTTATTTAGTCTTCATCCACTTTTTCGTTCCGCTTTCTTTACCGTTCCTTAAGATTTTTATTCCTTTATATAAAAAAAAAATCCTTCTCTTGCCACTGTTCCTGACAAGTTTTACTGATGGCTTGGAATTTTTTCGCTGATTTTGCCAATCACAAAATATATATTTTTTTCTCAGTAAAGGTGAGAATAACTGTGAGTTTTTATCTGGACTTATCATTCGTGTTCCGTCCTCTTGAAGAGAACTTATTTCATCTTCTCAACAATAATAGCTTTTATCTTAGGTCGAGTCAAGAAATGTGTTTCCAAAAATATAGATGTCTTCAAGAGTAAGAAAGAAAACTTCTCGAGTTTGAAGAGGGCAGAGATATCTACAGTTCCCATTGAGTAGAATTCGCGAATTCTAATGCGGAACCAAATGAATTCTTTGAAGGGTTCGAATAATAAATAAAGGTGTGGTAAGAAACACATAAATTGGACTACGTTAAGATTTGTGGACCAAAGTTAAGGAGCATATACACTAACAAACCTTAAGCTTACATTAATTAGTTAATATGTTCCTTTATTACCGAGCTCATTTATAGATTAATTTATATTTAATAGAAACTTAATTAATAAATATATTATTTATTTTATTTTATTTTTGTGAGTAGATTCAATTAATAATTCGTGAGAATATCATTTTTAATATCGTAACGATACAGATAATCCTAAAAAATGAATACAATAGTGACAATAATTATATTTCACGTTTAATTTTTTTCTAAATAATGTCCTTGTTACTAACAAAACCTAAAATAATGTTCTTAAACTTTATAATTAAATTGCATGGGGATGGCTCAATATTAATTTATAATACTGATATAAAAAATTCTGGATGAGATTGCCATTCTAATTCTCTATTCAGAGTTTTTAATCCCAGAGATAAAACCATATGGAAACGTTTTTGGAAAAAATAAATTGAATTTCCTTTCAATAATGAACTTAAACAAAGGATCCACTTATTTTAATTATATTACAGTCACAAAAACTAATATTGAAACGTTTAATAAAGGGTATATTTTCGAAAACAAAATATTTTATAATTGTATCATATATGGAATATACAATATAACATTATGTTTACTAAAAATATATATTTTCTAATAAACCTAATCAACAGGAAATATATTTTTTAATAAAAAGGATGAGCTTTTGACATTGATAGCATATCATTAATATGGTTATAAATATAAATTTATTTAGCAATAATCTATTAATTTTCCAATAGGTTTCTATATCTTAAATATGTCATTATTGAGAATAAAGCTAATAATTTTATAATATATATAAATAAGTCTAATAATTAGATATAAAAAATTTTAAAAACGTATAACTACCTACTTAAGTAATAAAAATTGTATGCCAAATTTATGCGCACATCTTTAAGAATTTATTTAGTAATGTCTCTATTAAATTAGTGTTCATGAGTATCTAGATATTCATTGACTCCAAACAACCATTGTTTCCAATTAATTTTATTTAATATTCCAAGTTGAATAAATTTGTCACTGCATTCGATGGTAAACGAAATCACATAAGAAAAAAGACTTATAAGACGTTGGTTACTGTCTGGCATTTTGTGGAACTTCTGGGAAGTGTTTGAGAGAGACCTCCTTTAATGAGGTTTTCTATCTCTCTCTCTTTCTCTCTCTTCCCACACAAATACTGATACAACGCCTCAAGACACATCTTAATCATTCTGACCTATTTACTAAAGATAAGTTTAGACAAACACCGGTAATATAGATTATGCTTAGTAACGATAAAACAATGACAGTGGCCTAAAGCCAGATAACTCAAACAGTGAGACGAAAATTGGTCTTTAAGCGGTCGGGCGGGATTTAGTTTGAATCCTGGTCGTGTCTAACGAGGATTGGTTGTCTTTCATATCGGTATTCCTACTGTCAACTCACTTATTTACTCTAAGGCACTATTAACTAGAAAGTTCATTGCCTAACTTACGAAAGTTCGTCAACTGTCCCTATCTTGAGCTAGTTCCACCCAGTCCACCTCATTATACCCATTCTCTTTCAGGTCCACACTTAAGGTATACTCTCAACTGCGTCTAGATCTTCACGATAGTCTCTTCCCAATGGGTTTGACAATCAGAACCATGAACAAGATTCTAGATTCTCCCAATAGTGCTGCATATCATTTCCACAGTAATTTCCTAGACTTGATTATCCTAACAGGTCTTATGGTTAGTATATAATATGTAACTCATCATTATGTATCTTCCTCTATTTCCTCTCTCCAGTACACTCGTCCTTGTTTGGACCAAATATCTTCCTATGCATCTTGTTTATGAACAACAGAAATTTTTTAGTCCATCACCTAAAAATATTTATATGAATGACCTTATATAAAAATACAAATATATTTATTGCGGAAAAAAGTCATAAAATTTTACTATATTTTTGTTGTTAATATATACATTAAAATTGGAAGGTTCATTCCACATAACTTGGTGTATAATTAGGTGAGAGTAGACTCACACCATGATTTTCCCGGTAATTAAAACTTGGAACAAAGTTTAGAAATAAAAAAATATTTTTTTTTGTCAACAATGATATTTTAATACAATGAATTTATATGAGCGAGCGTGAAAGAGCCTACCAATTTCGTGGGGAAAGATATTTCTAACTCGTATTCCAGGGTTATTTTACATGCCACATTCGACGTGGAACCGACGGTTTACTTTCCTTCGAAGGATGTTATGGTACGAATTTTAATCGACAAGAAAAATCCGATTACCTTGGTTGGGTTTGAACCAAAGGGCATCGGGTTCTGCGGCAAACACTCTAATCCAATACCCACGAGGTAGGCACTTTTAATTTATTAGGAGGTCTAACATTGAGCAAAATATTGTTTTCAAATAAAATAAAATGGTCAATATTTTGACGAGAACTTATCACTAATTACCTTATTATATTAAAAAATAAATAAATAAGCTTTTCTCGATGAACCAGTTTAAACTACTGTGAATAAGAACCTGACCGGTGCGTTCATTCCAAGCGTTCAGGTAATATAATGAAAATGTTCTCCAAATGACTAAGCACTTACTGCGGTGGGCTGTTAACCGCGACCCGTGACGCAATCTCTTTACCACCATCTCAACACGTGAGGGTTAGAATGTAAACTAGCCGAGGGGGAAGGTCGGTAAACGTGTGGTAAATCACTTCCCACGACCTGACACCTTTCAACCTAGTGCTTCTGACTGGTGGTCCGTGCAATATTTAGACAATAACCGAATAAACCCTTTTCACTCCATTTTAAGTGAGTTTTTTTTATGTCATCACGTCACACCAACCATTCAAGTTATATGCTTATGTTATAATTATCTTATTTCTTAGTGATGAAGAAGACTGAATTTAGAGGACTTTTAAACTAGTTTACGTGAAAGGAGAGTTTAAAACCATTTAGGGAAAACAACCCTCAATAAACATGGCGCCTTATACTTTAGTTAGTTAAATCGTCAATATCAAATAGTTTTGGAGAGCACATTAATAAATTTAATACAGGATATTATAAGACTTTGATTTTAATTACAGAATTGATAAGTCAAAGTAGTGATAGTTTAATTAAAGTTAACTAAGGTAATTTGAAATATCATTTTGGAATGAAGAAGTTCGATAAATTAATGTTTTACTTACAAAAACTAAGTGTAAACACACAATTATACAAGTAATATATTAAAATGGGGTTGCATGTTGAAAATATTTTAGTAGCTGTACTAACTACCATCATGAATTTATTATCAACTTAAAATAGTTTAAGTTTTTTATTGAATTCCAAATAAAGATGAGGATAGGGCCTATTGGGTTAGGATATACATATTGATGAGCTATATACCCTGTACTAATCTCAAGAAGTTATTAGGATAATCAAGTCTCGTAGATTACGGTAGAAAGGAAGGACATTCAGCGCGAATGGAAGAATTTATAAACATGTTCAGGGTATTGACTGGCAAACACAATGGAAAGAGCCCATTGGGAGGAACTAAATGCAGATGGAGGGACAATATTATAATGTAACTTTAAGACATAGGATGTAGCTCAAGATAGTGATAGGTTGCATACTTTTGAAAGTACGGTAGTGAACTTTCGAGTTCCTAATACAGCAAACAAATATTGAACTCTGTTAAGATACTTGTTTAATCTACATTTTTACATTGGTATTAGTTGTAAACGTTTACCTCTAATCTTAATCCATTATATAATTATTTTAAAATAATATTAAATATTTAAAACTCCCCTCCTACAGCTTAAATAGCTCTTTAATAAAATAAAATAAATTTCAAAGATATTTATTTATTATAGAGGAGCTAAATATAAATGCGTGCCTAAGCTTGACTAAATAAATATTCATCAAACACGATTAATAAATATACATAATTAATGTTTACACGATTCGTTTTAGTTCGCAGTAATTCAAATAATTTAAGTCAGGTTTACCTTATCTTGTTGGCTGCATGGTCAATGCACTACGTTCGAATCTTGGTCGGGTGTAATAAGGGTAGTTTTTCCAAAATGGTTTTTCACAATTGGCCTATGCATATGCGGGTACACTTCATTGAAATATAATCTTTATAATATTTAAAACCATTATTGTAATTAGTACATAATCGTATAACTTAAACGGTTAGTAAATGGGGTGCTAAAAAGGAAAGCTAACTATATAAAAATTATATCTCTTATGCAAAGAAACATGGATACTTCCCTTTTTTACCTTAGTGAAAAAGTGAAATACTGTTTAGGTCTGTTTAAAGCTTTAAATATGAGTTTGAATAAATCATTCATTTAATTATTTATATTATTATTATATTAAAATTTATTATTATATTGCACGCGTTTATCACCCATTCGGTATAACGCTTTACGCTAATTTAATGGTAGGTTATTGTGAGATGAATAGAAGGACCTACATTAACGTGGAATTTCGAACCACGGTGGTGCCTGGCATTACACATTCACAAATGTACTTGTCAGAGTAAGAGGTTGGTATCAGATAAATCTTTTCCGGGACCGAGGATTGAACCCCAGTCGCCAGCATAGAAGTCTGACACCTTACCCCTAGACCACCAGGTCACCATTTCATTTGATTAAAAAGTAGTTTGTCATAAAGATTAAAATATACATATATTTATTACCACAAAGTGATGGATGTATCACTCCAAATAAATTTACACATAATATCAACCAAATATTAATATCGTTGTATCATCTTTCCTTGAAATGTAATAACAGTATTTTTTACCGGTAAAATTCTTTCGTTACTAAATAATAAATCTAATTTCAAATTCAGAGGGTTTTCTATAAAAAAAAAATACACCAAAATATAAGTTGACTTTTTGATAAGAATCCCAAAATGGTGGATTCAAAATTGCATGTCGTTCTAAGAATAATTCACAAATTCGCATACAATTACAAAAATTCATTTTAGGAGAACTGTGACGTAAATATATAAAGCGGTTTTAAACTACTACTTGTCACGCTCAGGTTGAATAAATATTAAACCAGAGAAGATTAATCATGTTTTTATATACAGAATTAAAATGCTCTATTTTATCCTCTCTAAAACGAGTTGTTTGATAAAATAAATGTCGTAGAGAATGAATAATGAAATACTTTGGTAGTTTCAAAATAATATATCAAGGAAATTCAAAATTAAAAGTGTGAAAATAAATGACCCAGATATCAGGTCTACTAATGATTTGATATCCTAAGGGAGCTGTAAATTCAAATCCAAGCAGTCATTGAAAAAAAATCATATACATTTTTTTAAATTTAGTATTTATTAAAGCTATTTATAAGTAAAACCCTTGCCAAGTTAAATAACTTGATAAAATTGTTACATTAATACTTATATTGCAAAGACTATCTAGGTGAAATCAAACCGACGGGATCAATTTAATAAAGATAAAGCAGGGTTAAATTCTAGAAATGATTGTAATCAAATCATCGGCCGTAAAAGTCAAAATAATCATTTTTAATTATTCTTTACTTCGTGGATTAGTTAAATTGCCTAATATTTGCTGTACTGAATTAATAACTGTTCTTTATAGTTTTTGTAAATTTTTCCTATTTTATACATACCTTTTTAAATGTTTTCAAGTTATTTACAGTATAATATCCTCAAATTAAATTTTTAAAATCATACGGTGGAATTTTAAGTAAATGACCCAAAGATTTTATCATACAGAGAGGAGGAATAGTAGCCAATTGAAAATACTTCTTCTAGTGTACCTTGCTAGGATTAGAAGCAGAGCCACCCATGTCAAAGTCAATAGTGTATTATTATTATTATTATTATTATTATCATTAGCACCGCGTCTTACTACCCATTCGGGTTATACGCAGTCAAGAGTGTAATGCGCTAAATCAATATTTTGTTGGTAGATTTATCATTAGAGTTTATATTAACACACATGTATACACATTGATTAATTGAATATATCAATTTATGTCTATTTACAACAATTTTGTTTTTATGTTGTCAAATACATTAATAAACATATTAGCGCAAAAAGTAACAAGGGTGTAAATGGTCGTTAAAGTTGTAATTTTAATTTTTTTTTTAGGGTAAAAGGTAGCTTAGAAGTGTGATGGTAAAATATAATTATACAAAAGTGTGTTCATGAGGAGTGATTATAAATAAAATCAATTTTAAATATATAACTCTTACGCTTGCATAGTGATGAGTTACATACATATCATGTACTCATTACAAACCATTGCTAAAATGATCAAGCCTATTAGATATGATGTGAAGGACACGCAGCGTATTCTAGAAATGTGCTCATAGTACTGACTAGTACTGGTAAGTTATTATTATTAGCACCGCGTCTTACTACCCGTTCGGGTTATACGCACTTACGCTAATGTGTAATGGTAAGGTGATTGTGAGATGAAATGGAGGACCTATAGTTTAACGTGGAATCCGAACCGCGGTGGAGGCCTGGCATTCCCCACATTCACAAGATGTCTTGTCAGAGGTGAAGGAAAGGTTTGGTAATCAGATAAATCTGTGCCGGGACCGAGGATTGAACCCCGGCCGCCAGCACAGAAGTCTGACACCTTACCCCTAGACCACCAGGCCACCTGGTATGATGTAATGAGTAGGACTGGATATAGATAGCTCATGGTATTAATAGGTGATGTTGTTCAAGTGCAGCAGTGAAATTTTATTTCCTAATGTCTTAGAGTAAGTAAGTAAATTATACTATGAGAATAATCAAAAATTAAACCTAAACCCATGTAAAGGATATAATTATAATCCAACAAATATTAATAAGCCATAATTGATTATATTCAATTTAGATTATTGGTCAATTGTTGGTGTACGTAATAAAATTCAATTGGAATAAAATAACATGTATAGATAATTAGATTATTTATTTGAACGTAATGCAAGCTATTGTTCCAAGCTATAAGCTTAAAATCAACTCTTTCAACTATTTATATAATTCTAAATTTATATATATTTATGTTTAGTAATCATTATTCTTAAAATATAGTAATTTTATGTTAAATAATTGTACTCTTGTATTATATTTTATAGCTGTCAAAGCACATATTTTATGATATTTTTAAATACAATTGATCATAAAGCAACGTGATTTTTAGATTCATTTGAGCGTCAAAAGGTAGTTTGACCTTTAAAAAAAATATGAAACACATTTGTGAAATTTCAAACACACATATGTTTATAGAAATCTATATTAATCCAAAAGTATGAATAATAACCTCAATTATCTTAGCCAAGTCTCTCACACAGTTATGTGTGATTTATAAACTGGGTGTCGCCTGAATCATTATTTGAGGATGTGGAAACGAATTTTAAGGAACACAATTAACATTTATTTTAATTTAATTACATTATATATACATAAATTACATATATAGATACCTTGAAGCTTATTGTGCATCGGTGTTCACTAACAATTAATGCCATGCTCATCTTGTCCGATTGTTTAGTGATAGTTGGAGGCTAGGGTTTGCATCCTAGCTAGGTGTGGAAGAGGTTAATTTTCCTAAATGGTCCCACCACTCTCCTTGCACAAAAATTTGAGTGCATATCATTTTGATTATAATTACATTCCCTAAACAAAAAGCGTTATTAAAATTAATAAATCCCGTATAGGTATTAAGAATGGGGTGGAATAAATCTCCATATATAAATAACAAAAATTTATATTTATTTTATTAAATTAATGTGAAAATATATTATTTTTATTGTAATGGAATACTAACAATTTAAATAATTATTTTTTATTAATATTGAGCCATATTCTTTGCAACACAAACTCATACCAATTCAACTAATTTTTATCAAAATTATTCTGAAATATCTATTAAAAACATCACAATATATTTAGTTTCCAATTATAATATTGCCATTTTGACAAGTATATTAAGAAAAAGTTTTGAAAGCTTATATAGAAATTGTTTATCCGAAAAAACCCAAAAGTTATTTAACATCAACGCACCAGTTCAGGGAGATAAATATCATTTTATGGGAAATCATATTTTGAAAAACAAGAGTTTAGTCATGTATTAGCCAGTCATTTACTACCTGCTGAAATCCTCATTTACGAGACCACATTTTCTGACATTTCAGGCGTGTGAATAAAAATCGTCCCCCAGTTCGTAACCGATCCAGTTCCAGTCCTAAATCGATACCTCTCACAATTCTTAGAACCAGTATCTTCAACGTCACGGTATTTATTTGGGACGACGATTTTTCGGTGTTCTTTGGTTGACTCGTGTCGCCGAGATTTTAACGGTCCTTCCCTCCAGATTATTCAACAATATAAGATAAATAATAATAATAATATTTAGCACCGCGTCTTACTACCCGTTCGGGTTATAAGTTTTAAGAACTAATTACGATAATGGATTAGGAATTGGGATGATTGAATTAGATGAAGTGAAACCAAATTTGCGTGAGGGAGAGTGGAAAACCATTTAGGAAGAACGACCCCAGTTCACCCGACCGAGATTCGAACCTCGATCTCCCCGTCCTCAGCAGTCGAGCTCAACACGACAAGCGTGTCATCCAACTACGCCACCGAGGCGGGTAATTTAAGATAAAATATGCCAGCATGTGTGTGGTATGGACAGTAGCTCTCTCTCTCTCTCTCTCTCTCGGAAATCTGGTAGCGAAACGGCCAGATTATCCGCTCCAGGATGTGTCATTGATGCACCACATGTGACCCTGTGTAAGTGATGTACAGTGACCATACGTGTTGGCCTTCTAGAACACGATGAGGCATCCTCCCTGTTGGTGTAGTTAACAGGTGGTGGCACACGCAAAGTTCCCAGACAATTTCCAAGTGGAGCACAGATGATCGTCAAGTTATAAACAAATATGGATCTTTTTCCCAAAAGATTCGTGCTACTTTTACTATCCCCACAATTTTCAGTAAAGAGCAGGTGAAACTTCCAATAGTGCTTGGAGTTAAGAATAGTCCTTCCAGATGTCTTCAGGAATTCTTCACAAAGCTCAATAGCTTGGTTCATTGTTGTTAAACGTGGCTAGTGGTCAGTGGTAAGGTGATCTAACATATTACCGTTTTCATTAAGCCAAATATCTCATCCACTATCGACGTCATTGTGAATCATTCCAAAAGGGTGAGCAATTTGTCTCATTGGCAGACTTTCCTGACACATGATTATGATACGTGTGCAGTCACATGATACCAAGAGCCTACAGGTATGTTTACAACTCTGAACAGTAACAGAGACTTTACCAGAATTCAACCCCGCTTTAGGGCTCAAACTGTCCATCCACGTGACATTATTCAAAATAGAACTCTGTGAAATCACATGGGACGTAATAGGGATATTCCTTGATGATGTGTGATTAGAATACATTTCCTACATTGAAACATAACAGAGTTTCCATTTATATATCTATTATTGAAAAATAATATTACTCTCAGTTAGGTTTTTGTGTTAATTAACTTTAAACTTTAGATCAAAGTTATCATAAACCTTACAATATTCAACCTATTATTGAAACATCGATCCCGAATAAAATTTAACGTTAGTGGCAAATATGTTTATATTCAGTAGATAGCCTATTCTTTTAAAATACCACAACCTCCGTAACCTTTACTTTTCACTTTCTTTACCTTTCTAAGCCCCAGATAAGTTTTAATTGAGATAGGTACGGTAATGCATTTTAAGCCATGGGTTGCATCTGTTTGTTAATTAACTCAGTCTTCATTAGAAAACTGTTTAACTGAAATAAATGACTTAATTGTAATTAACTCACCTAAACAACTGATCCTAAGGACAATCATCACGTTTAGGTTTGTGATAAATCTAATTTAAAGACTATTAACACTTATTAGAGGTCATGTTTTGTATTGATGATATAATAAGTTACTGTTTCAACCTTAGTCTTTGCATATATGGATAGTGGATTAAAAAAAACCACTCATATCGGTGCCTATACAGATTAAGATTAGTGGTTTTGTTTCTTCTAATTATGCCTTCTCCGTTCCTGTCTCAGTGTAATTATTTGTACTGACGGACGAAGACGTAGCGAACTTAGAGCATATTTATCATAAGAATATATTAATTTACTAATATAAAGTGTTTAAAAAAATAATTACACGTGTACTAATTGAACTAATCCTGGGTTTATTCACGTCACAAATGTTAATTGTCAAAAGTGCCGGAAATGTGTTCACCCCTGTTCTGAGATCAACCATTACTGGCACCCGTTACTGCCTCGGAAAGAGAAGAATGTATAATTCCGAGTGTTTCCGTGGCGTAGCAGAAGATGTCGCAATAAAGTTTGCAATCGAATTTCTGCCAACTGAGAAAATGTGTAAGGAAGGGGATGGGGTGGGGGGGGAAGGAGTTTTTGAGAAAAGAATAGGCGTACGCACACACAGACAAAAAAAAAAGGATAGAAGAGAGGGGGGGGGGAAAAGTGGCGACACTGAATTGGATGCCATGCCACCGAAAAAGGAAAGACCAAAAGTAATTTCAAGATTTTCTCAGTTCCAACTTTTTTTTTGCTTTAACCTTACACGATCTTTATCCACCAATATTTATTTCCTATCAGTTTCTTATCCATTCTATCATGAAATGATAGATACCTGTTTTGCATCGTGATGTTTACTCACATTAGAGAAATGAAATATTTATTTGGTTTTTCCATTCGCCTTGCGAAAGAATATACCCATAAAATGATTGAATTTTTGCTTATTTCACATAGATTTAATTCTAAAGATCATCAAATATATTAGGTATATACATAAATTACATAAAAATCTTGCGAGAGTTCAAGTAATAATGGTTTATATTTTATTCCCCTTAATCAATGCAATCAATGAGTATAATTTATTTAACTACTAATGTATTCATTTCAAAAAAAAATCTAGCACTGATTAGGTGCAAATCTAATTTAAGATTTGAAAGAAAGTTAGAACAAAAAAAAAAGTATATACTTGAATAGTGACCATTTTTTTCAGGGTGACAAATTTGTATTCAAATTGAAATATATCAAATTAAAACAGAGCTTCATTCAGAATAATGTGGAAACTCATTTAATTCTTTTCTTTTATCTTATGCCTCATAAATAAATTTAAAAGGGAATTAGCTTGAATACCCAAGAAGACACCCACATTTTTTTTTTTTGCCCGTTCTGAATTAATTTAATGTAACGAAAAATCTTAATATTATTTATCATGGTTTTCTTGCCCCGTAAAGTTTTTAAAGCCATCTCATATTTTAGATTTCATTTATTGCAGCTAAACTCACCTTTATTTTATTCCTTAAAAAATCCAAAACTTTTATTTTCAACCTGTTTCTCTTAATTATGCAAAGGGAAGAGATTATTTTCTTTAGTTTGTTTATTTTCATCTACATGAATGAGAGTTATTCGTAAATTTAGTTTTAACCAAACAAATCTAGGGTGTTGATAACAAATATAACAAATATATAGCAATTATATTCATTTTATATCAAACCAGAATTCAACAGAGATTGAAAATGGGTATATGAACTAAATAATTAAGTATGTGTTTACAAATTATTTTAAATTTCATTGCATATTTTAGAATGAGTGCAAGTATTTTAAAAACTATACCAAAATATATAAGGACGATAAAACATACTTCTGTGGGTTAATAAAATATTTTAACATATTTATTGATGTTCTCCTTTACAGCCATAATGGTTTTCAGCCTATGGACCAGTCAGTTTTTTATTAAAGCCATATATTTTCAGCTACCAGCCTGCTAACCTATCGTAGCTTCATACGCCTTATAATCTAACTTTAGACTAGGACAAGCACAGCATCCAGTTCTCATCCGTTAATTTATCACTGTGAAAGTGTACACCCACATTTCACTAATGCTAGATTTTCCGGCATTGCTGGAAATCGAACCCGGGACCGTTAGCTCAGTATATGACATGCTATCGACTGAGCCGAGGTGTCGGATTGATATTCTACTAGTTGACATTTAATTTATGGCAATTTAGTTATTTTTTATATTAAAAATTTGACTACTTTTGAAACCATTTGTGTTTTAAATTATGAAATGATTTTTACAAATTATATTGTTATCTTAGAACCATTATTTGTATACCAATGACTCATAAAACGTTATGAATTTTAAATTAAAATTTAAATAGCCATATTTTAATGTACAATTATCTTTTGTTTAATATACTCTAAGTTACTGAAATAAAACACGTGTTCAATGTCTACGAGCAAATTGAGCTAGGGTGTTCTACGATATTAAAAATCTTGAAAATAACCTATTTTATATTATATATTAACCCACTCCACTTAAAGTTAAATAGGAATAGCTGGATTAGCAAAGCTTTTTAGGGGCCCTATGTTCCAAATCGATAGTTTAAGAAATTTATTATAATAACAAGGACTAACTCTGGGGATGTTGGAGTTCAAATTCCAGTCCGTTGTTTTGAGAGTCGTTTTTCCTAAATTTTATTCCACTCTGTATCCTCGAAAATGAGGGTAAAATTCCTATATACACAACTTTACTCATCTGTAACACTTTTGCCTAGTTTGTAAATACCATGCGTATCCCAAACTGGTAATAAAACGTGGTCCTAAGATAAAAATAAATTATATGGGGGATTGAAATATAATTTTTAAACTAACCATACTGTATCTCTGCTAGTAGAAGTGGTACTGAAACTTTGAATGATTACTGAAATTGTTAAAAACTCAACCTTAAGGCGGGATGAAAGGGAATATGAGAAAAAGGCAGTGTTTTTGCCGTTTTCATGGCAAAATATTTTTTGACCAATTAATAAATAAACATTAACTAATTTTCTCCCATGTGGTGACCTCAAAATGTATTGAATATCTTTCAAGGGTGTCCCTAGAATTTAATCACAACTTTTTCTCTTAATTTATAAAGTTTATCATCTAATGTCACTATGCTCGTGATATATATTCAAGAACTGATGATATCAACATGTTAAGAAAATTAATCTCTATGTTAATACTGTAGCAATATTATAATTTATTTTAGCCAAAATAAATGTTTTGCCATAAAAAATGCAAAAACACTAACCTTTTCTCGGTTTCCCACCTTACCACTATGATTCGCCTTTCAGTTTGTGTCACAAGCATAAGTTGGTTCAATATCAAAGCTAAACTTCTCAAGTTTTTTTTGCAAACTTACCACAATAATATTTTCTTTAAGAAAAAACTTACGTTTAAATGTTTTTAGAATTTATATTCGATTGAAAATCAACTTGATTTCAAAAACCTCAAAATGTATTTTCCCTGCGAAGTTGTCCGTTGGTCGGTCTGTATATTTATTTATACGTAAACATTCTACAGGTAGCAAAAAAGCAACGAGTTGTTTGTATTCGATTAATATATCATGATAATATAACCTTATTGAAATTAATTACACTCACCCCAGTTAACTATTAAATACATAATTTTTGTAATTGTTTATAATTTTATAATTATCTATGGAGGTTCATACGTAAAAAAATAGTATTTTGAAAGGTTGATGTAACCGATATCAAAGTGATTATTTATTTGATTTTGACACTTTTTTTGTTGTTGAAATTATGGTAGTTCGTTAAAAATTTGTTCCATATATTTGGAAGTCAATTGAGTTATACTCTTTGCCCATTTTCTCCCCATAGGAATTGAAAATACAGATTTCTCGTAGTTCTATAAATGTAACAAATATTGTTTTGTAATAAAATATATTAGCTATATATTTTTGTATATACATGTATAATATAAAATTTATTTTATTAATTATATACAAACCATATTTAATATAATATATATTATATACATAAATATAAGAGTTTTGTCTGGATCATAGTTCTCTAAAAAAATTTAGTTTTCTTTTTTTGCTAACCCAAGAATTCTACTCTTTAATAGCCACATAATTTTATTTTTAGAATATTGAGATTGTGGATTTAAAATTATTAAAAAACTTACCATGGGATGCCTACACATATAAATTTCTTTTCAATTTCTAAATTTCATATTAATTGACCAGTTTAATATAAAAGTAACGAGAGATACGTAAAACTCAGAACGAAGATAAATATAATAAAAAATTAAATCATTTGCAGCAAGCAATTTGTTGTTGACGGAAATCTAGTGGTTCGAATCCCAGATGAAAGTATTTTATCCTAAATAATGTCCCCCTCTCACTCAAAACAAATATGTTAAGCTTTTAACCCACCTCGGTGGCATAGTTGGCCGACGCACTAGCTTCGTGTTGAGCTAGACTGCAGAGAACGGGGATCTCTAGAAACGAATCTCACTTGGGTGAAATGGAAGTGAATATTCGTAAATTGGTTTTCACTCTCCCTCCACGCAAATGCTGGCTTACTTCCTCTGAATTAAACCTTCGCAATTCCTAATCCATTAGCGTGATTAGTTCTTAAGCGTATAACCAGAACGGGTAGTAAGACGCGGCGTTAAAATAAAATAAATAATATGCCTCCACTTAAATCTCTCATTAAATTTCCCATTATTGTAATTAAATTTGAATAACGTGAAGGGCTAGTAATACACGATAAAAATACATTAAAAGTGTATGGGCATAAATTTGTCAATCTGACTAAGATAATATTAATTCGTTAATTGTTTTGTAACAAACAAATTTCCTTATATGTACTTTAAAATAATGAATGTTGTATGTTATTGATATTATTGTAAACTTTATTTCTTTAATTAAATCAGAACCATGCATGGAAAGATTCAATAAAGTATAGTCTTTGATATGAAATAAACAAATTGTTTATAACTTATACTATTCCTGTATTATCAAAAAAAAGTCTCAAAATATCGTTATTCTATTCTCTGAAAGATACTTCAGGTGAACATCGATAAACCTAGCAGAAGTGTGGCATTTTTATGTAGCCCGCTGTATATTATGTGACCTTACCCCTACTCGCACATACTCACTATTCGCAAACCCCTCTTCTCTTCCCCCAACCCCCCCCCCCGTTTTTTTTTAGAAAACCCTGGACTCAACGCGTACAATTTATTCGGGACTTCACTATCTCGCTACGACCCTTATTCGCACCCACTAAGCAGTTTTCACCACCACCAACATCCTTTCTGAAAAAAAAAATAAAGGTAGAGAAAGGGTGTATAGTCAGGGAATCGAGAAGAAAGAAAGAAAGTAAAGAAAGTTGGACAATCGTTTTAGACAAGAGCCTATAAAATCATTTTTAATTTGTAATATGATTATCAAACTTATACAAAAAGAAAAGATTATCTTATTAATGTCGTGGGGTCTTTTAAATAGTGTTCTAGGACTTACATGCGTGAGCATGGTGGTTAGCGTGTCACCTTTTAATATCATGTTTGAAAAAGAGTCAGTGTTTGAATGAGAGTTTGGTGTTTAAATCCCAACTGGGTATACTATTGATAATATATCCTAAACTCAAATGTGGATATATTTATTCTGATTCATACCTTCTTCATGCTTACCCAATTATCCTTATTAATATGCGTATAGCCAAAGACGACTAATGAGACGCCATGGTAAAACAAATATAACACTTAAACATTACATTTTCTGAAACAATTTGTTTCTTTTAGACGGGATTCTCATTTCATGGAATTATATTCCAGTGTGAGAGATGGTTTATAAGCCGGGAGGTATTCGCACGGGTATAAATGAATTTAAAAAGGTTAGTTGGAATCCCCTTATTTATAAAGTTAGAAAGACTTCCGCGCACCAAATCTATTTTTTTGACTTATTGCAACTGATGGGCGTTTACTTGAATCCCCTCACGTTATAGTATTTAAACAGCCCCACATCCCGAATATTTAATGTTGACATATTGCAAATGGAAATATATTGTATCCAAGACTTACATCAAAATTATGCATTTTATTGTTGTCTGTATCGTGCGTTGTTGACGTTAATAGGTCAAGTATAAGTTTGAGCTACATCGACGTACAGAAAGTTGGGAGATAAATGTACAGTTATATACATATATATATATATTATATATAAGCAACTGCTGCATTAAAACGTGTTAAAGACCGGGGTAGTAAGATGTATAGTGATGCACGCCAATGCATCTCACCCTGATCTATCAACGATTCACCAAGCCCTAAGGACACACTGGCTTAAGTGCATTGGGTAGTTATTCTATGGAAATGGAAAGGGATGGATATAAGTAAAATAGAGAAAACACCCATCTATTTCTAAAAAAAAATTCCTTCTTAAATGCCTTTGTAATCAGGAAAAATCCTTTATAAAATACCTTCCTAGTAACTAAAACACAATATGCATAGCTATGGATAAGAAAATCAACTTATAAATACTTAAGCAATAGGGAAAATTCCATACACATACTTATGTAATAGGCAAAATACCTTACA
Organism: Timema cristinae; assembly: GCA_039000515.1. Lineage (NCBI taxonomy): Eukaryota > Metazoa > Arthropoda > Insecta > Phasmatodea > Timematidae > Timema > Timema cristinae. The sequence continues at coordinate 37,072,246 of JBCFYV010000024.1, read as the reverse complement.
CATACCTAAATAACATGGGAAACGCCTTAGACATATCTAACTAGTAAGGAAAACATCTACACATAGCTTACTTACGATAATACACTTTATTTTTATATATAATTTGACAGCCCGTTTCCGGTAATAGAAATTACGAGGAAATGACAAAACCGATTTTGAAAACCCACCACGCATTTTAACGGTTAGGAGCCCAGGATGTCGGGAAAAATTGTAGTTTTCCATAAGAACCAGATTTTCACAGTGAATTTTCAATTTTTCCTGTTTTGTTTAGTCACCATGGAAACTTTTATTTGCTGTATAGCTGTAAATCTCTAAGCAAAATATATCTTTTTGACTAAAAATAATAACTCAATCTTTATTTGTTGGTTCAAAAAATCACAATTTTCTTTTCGGATTAATATATCTCTTTGGATACTGATCATAACACAGCTAAATTGATCTGTATAAATTGATGAAACATTTTTTTTTACTTTCTCGCTCTCTTATTATTAGAATGTTAATTCGCATTTAAATCAATAATATTGAGCATAATTCGAAATTTAGAAGGTTAAGTTGTTAAGTTCGTGAAAATATTGTCTACATTTTGTTTAGCTCATAATAAAATTATATTTAAATGTGTAATGTTCTGTATTATATGCTCAAAAACGATTAAATGATCTTAACCATTTCAACTATGATTTTTGGTGTTAATTTTTTCAAATAATGAGTTTTGATGTTCATTTTTGCAAATAGTAACACAATACAAATGCATAAGTTAAGCTATTATTTCATTTTACCTCTTAATTTTAAAGATGTGATATTTAAAAGTAATGTTTTGTTTACCACATCTATATTTTCACATGCTCTCTTTCTACCTGACATTTTCTCTCATGGTCTCTCTCTCTCTTTCTCTCACACACACATTCTATAACACACTCTCTCTCACACACTTCATCACTTTTTCTCACACATTTTCTACACTTACATGCACTCTCTATCACACAATTTCTCTCTCAATATATTTATTATACTCTCTCTCAAACTACTTATATTTCAAACTATCACAAAATCACTTTCACTTTCTCTCTCTCAATCCCACTCTCTCATCTCAATCTAACTATCTTAAACTCATTCCTCTATCCAAACTCATTTCTCAATATATCTCTTTAATTCCCTTTCTCAAACACTCTTTCTCTTAAACTATATTTCAAACTCTCTCTTACTCTAATTTGATTAGCCCGTTCGCAAAAATAAAAATTGCTAGGGAATGGACAAACAACCTCTCATTTTAAAGATTAGGATGTCGGTAAAATTGTAGTTTCAAAAAAAAAGCTGACTTTCTCAAATTATTATTATTATTATTATTTATCACCGCGTCTTACTACCTGTTCAGTTTATACGCACTTACGCTAATGTGTAATGGTAGGGTGATTGTGAGATGAAATGGAAGGACCTACAGTTTAACGTGGAATCCGAACCACGGGGGAGGCCTGGCATTCCCACATTCACAAGATGTCTTGTCAGAGGTGAAGGAAGGGTTTGGAATCAGATAAATCTGTGCCGGGATCGAGGATTGAACCCCGGCCACCAGTACAGAAGTCTGACACCTTACCCCTAGACCACCAGGTCACCTGACTTTCTCAGAGAAGTCTAGCTTTTCATTCATTGTTTATATCACTATAGAAACCCTGTTTTATCATGCGTGTCATGTAAATAAATTATTTCTCTCTGGTTATAAATGATACCAACTCAACTCTCACTTTAGTGGTATGGTGCAACAAATAGAAAGGTCACGGCAGTTATTTGTATATTTATCAAACAAATCGATGATATCAGGTTATATATAGCATTGTTTACTTTTATCCTTCCCTCTTCTTTGTCTTTGAATGTTTACCAAAGCTTTTATATATAATTTGATAAGCCTTTTTCCGGTAAGTAAAATTGCGAGAAAATTGTTGAATTGATTATGACGTACGTCCACTAATTTTAAATGTTATAGGTCTGTGATGTCGGCAGAAATAATAGCTTAAAACAAAAACCCAAGTTTCTTAGCGAATTTTCTAGCTTTTCATTCTGTGTTCGCAAGGGCCTATATGCACAATCATGATTTGTGTACCATCATCATAGAAACCATGATTTGTGTATGGTTGTACATGGATAGATAAAATATTTGTATTTTATTATAAGTAATAACTATTTTTTATTTGAATGTTTTGATGCCACAAATAGTTAGAGAGCTGGAAGAGGGTTCGTTTTAAAATTCTCATCGTGGTTCGAAGGGGGTAAATAAACGTTTTGATTCAAATTCGACAACAAAATATATATGTAAAGTGTATAACCTTTGACGAGTTAGCTATTAGCTACAAAGTCGCGTGAATGTTTTTTATAGAGATATTTTCCCAATAAAAAGTTTAAAATATATTTTAAATCACTTATCTGCAAAAATCGCTGCAACGATCCACTAGTACATAACTATACACCTAATGTATCTATATAAAACAATGTGTTAGTATAGTTGTGTTGCATTTAGCTTAAAAAAAAAAAAGAGAACAAGTCAACGATAATAAATACTCACTCCATTTCACCATCCTGGCGGCACTGTACTCCGAACCGAGATAGACGACAACACTACCGACCACAATTCCTCCGCACAGACAACTGACCAGCTCCGTTTAAGAATCGAACCACATCCGCTAGGAACCGCCATGTGCTCAAGCCATTCCAAAGAACTTGAGAAGAAAAAAGATCTTTGTCCCGCAACGTGCCCAAACATTCTTATTATTGCTTCGATAAATGAGTGGAAGCTCGTTCTGTCACTCGCCTTTCTCTCCCGGTGTATGCTACTCAATGGTTCCCCTCCCCCTTTTTTTCCCCTTTATTTCGTATTCCCTGAGTTTTTCAAATCGTGTATAAATAAGACCGGCGTAGGAAAGCGTCCGGCACTCTTGGACATTGCTCGGACTTAGTTGGACCTAGCCGAGGCTTCAGCATTATTTAAAAAATAAAAGGGTAAATTTCTTTTCAGCGTGAATATTTTTATTTGTTATTTTTCAAAATTCCCTTCTGGCAGGTTAATATTTCAAATTAGTATCTGTTTGAATCTTATAAGACTTAAATTTTCACGTTGTATTTAAATGGTCTAATTTATTTATATCTGTCTAGTATAGGGATACATTTTTGGAATATCACTATTGAACTGATAGATAAAAGAAAAGAGGATCTAAAATATAAATGTTGAGACTCGTATTTTTATTATGATGGTTAGATTTTTCTTGTCTACGTAATTTTTAAGTTAGATATTCTTATTAATTTTTCTTGCTTACTTTCCTGAATTGTTAATATTGTGATTGATAAACTTAGGGTAATATGAGTTTAGGTTGTTATGGTTATTATAAATTGAATGACGATGCTCATTTTGACTATGCTGTACAATTATGAGTAATAGAATGCATATGTTAGTTTAGTTATATGGTTCGTATTAGGATAATATTGAGTAGATTCGTATGTAAAGTTCAGGCAAAAAATAATAAGCTAAAGGATTCTTTGTTGTATATATCCTAAAAATATTGTTGTTAATTGAATGTAAAGACGATCTTAACTTAAATCCTTCTAGCTCATTGCAGATTGTGATTTTAATGAAGGAGCTATTATATTTTTCTACATAATACTTTAATATGTTTCATATTTTTATTTATTTATTTAATTCTGATATTTATAATAAAAATATACATGCACCTCTTGCAATTTATTTAATGTTATTGTTAGTGAAAATACCCTTAGGGTTAGAAACTATCTCTACCTACTCCTCTATTAATTTCAAATATTATTATTATTATTATTATTATATTTATATTTGTGGAGACCGACCGTAACGTTCTTCCCACACCTGGATTGAGTCACGTGCCCTGGGTTTCTTTATGCACCCAGCATTCAAAACTATTACTCACACAGCTCACTCTTATTGCTTTCGTTATCATATTAATTTATTTTCATGAGATATGGACCCTCTTTTGTAGGATTTTGAGATATTTAGGTTTAAGTTGGTTGATTACATCTGCGCATGGTAACAGAAACTTAAAGAATTTAAACCAATTACCAACGATAATATCCCCCAATTGTTACCATCACATACCATAATCAACATGGAAGCTTGTTTTATCAGTCACTGTGTTTCGAACTACACGTAGCCGATCACCTCCCTTGTATTTCCTATATTCAGCCATGGGTAGTGTTGTGAATTACTGTGGATTCACACGTTCACCGAAAAATAAGTGTAGAACGGAAACGTGGTCACGTGACGAGCTCTGAGCCAATCACAAGATTTTCGTCTCATCGGCGCGAGCTGTTCCAATAAAGTTAAACTCATCTTTACTTCGTCCCACTCTGCCTGAGATGTTCGGCACGGAAGAACCAATAACATATCAGAACAAACCATATCAAATCAGTGCACATGCGCATTTGACAGCGCATGCGCTCTACAGTTAGAAACTAGCAGACAGCATCGTTGTGAGGAGATTTGAAATACACCATTGTTGGAAAGTGTGTGTATCGATGTATTGGATTGTGCCACGACACAGAATTGTAATTTAAAAGCATGCATCAGAAGAATGATTTAAAATATATGTCTATACACTGAAAATTAAAATATGTTAGTAATCAACTGTTTTAAGTTAGCGATGCAAGGCATCATGGGTCAATCCACAGCGCGTGATTTTCTATGCCACTGAGGCAGATTCGGCTTTCTATTTTCGCTGAGCGGGTGAATCAAGCTTTATTATGAACACGAGACTAGCCCTTGAATCTTAGTAGTAGAGCTTTGTCGCTCTTAGCAAAGGGTCCTGGGTTGTAATCTCTTGTTCATGTCTTATTTTTATATGTTTTAAAATTATTTACAGTTAGTGGTTGCTTATATCGTACCATAATAGTTTTCACCGTTTGTGAAAAGGCTTAGCAAAGTATTGGACCCAAAAAATTTGACAAGATGGAAACAATTCATGACATTTTATAAAACTTCCCACACACACACATTCTCATTCTTTAGAAAATTATATAATAATAATAATACTATTATTTGTATTTTTGTTTACCAAAAATCTATTAATATTTTCTTATGTTACTTGTTGTTACCCGCCTCAGTGGCGTAGTTGGCTAACGCGCTTGTCGTGTTGAGCTCGACTGCTGAGGACGGAGAGATCGAGGTTCGAACTTCGGTAGGGTGAACCGGGGGTGGTTTTTCCTAAATGGTTTTCCACTCATCATCCACGCAAATGCGGGTTCATTTCCTCTAATTCAACCTTTCTAATTCCTAATCGATTAGCGTAATTATTACTTAAAGCGTATAAACCGAACTGGTAGTAAGACACGGTGCTAAATAATAAATAATAAAAAAAATACTTGTTTGTTCTAGGTTTAATTACTTAATCAGCTCTCACCATAATATTTTGAATTTTATTTCCTTCATATACTTTTTCTAATCATTTTCTTTTCTTTTTTGGAACCGAAGCTTACTACCTGTTAGGTCTATACGCCAATTTACTAATCACACTAATCTGCTACAGATGAGAAAGGTTTGATTTAGAGGAGGTGAACCCACATTCGTGTGGAGGAAGAGTATAAAATAATGTGGGTAAAACTACCCTGAGTGCACCCAACTGGGATCGAACCCCAATATCCCTGTCCTAGGCAGTATAATCTAACACGAGAGTAGCGCGCTAGATCATGCGGTAAGTAGGTCAATACACATAATTTACTTTAGCAATGGATTGAGTCACAGTCTCTTAAAAAGAATATATTATTTAATAAAACATTCGGAAAAAAGTATGTTAATATATTATGATTTTTAATGTAATGATTGGAAACTCATTTCACCGATACTCTTTTTAAAGTAAGTATAATAATTTGACACTGCATCTCTTAAATGGTCAGTTGAAATAGCATATGAAAGGAGAGATATTATAGACTTTGTTTTCACAATTCTCACTATAAAAAATTGTGATTCGCACATAAAATATGATCCAAAATAGGATCAAATGGTCAACGTTAAGATACTAAGCAAAGAAAATTTGGTGTGGTCTACTAGTTTCCAAAAATGTTTGTACGTGCTCAAACCTTTAGGGATAAATAATAATTGTTCAGTCGTTCAGAAATATCTTAAAAAACATTAATTTAGTACATTTTATTAATATATTTGGCAAGTACAGTACTATCCAAGATATTAAATGGATTAAAAAATATATATATATCACTGGCTCAATTTCACGAAATTGTGCAAATCTTTGATTTGAAACATCGACCAACTTTTCTGTGTGTCCACCATATAATTTGTTATCATAACAATCATTTCTTAAATTTCTTGAGACATTGGAAAATGTGTAAGTACATTTAAAAAATCTATTTATAATTTTCAAAGATAAATATATTTCACACTGTGCGCACGTGGACGTGGGCTTGGCAGCCCCTGATTTAAGTGATGTGTACCCACATTTGAGTGGAAGGGGGGTGTAAAATAATTTATTAAAAACTACTTTAAGTATGGTAATATATTATTGGATTAATGGGTATTTAAAATATTATTAAGATATGGAGAACTAAACAAAGATTATGATTTGGCTTCACAATCAGAAAATTATATTTATTTTATTATTTAAATTAATTAAAAATAGCTTGTAAATAATTGGTACTATTTAATATACAAATCCAATCAAAGATTTTTTCTATAAAAAAATTAGTTCTATAAACACAAAATATTAAACAAAATATAACTATAATATATTGGAAATTTTTTTCAACACTAAATTCAAAAAGTGACGATATAGCTATATAGTATGAATAAACTTTAAAAAATGTTTTATTTTGAGAAGAAATGGGGTGTACTAGAACATACATATATGTAAGGGAGTATATATAAACAAGGAGAAAAAAGGAAAAGAACGTAGGCCTCGTTATTTTGAAGAGGTTTTCAATTTAACAGTACCCTATAGAAAACATTATGGAAAGGAACGTTGAGATGTGGTTTGGGGGAAAGAAGGGCAAAGATACTGGAGTTTGCAGTAGTAAGACGACGACGAAAAGCTTGAAGTACTAAAAAAAGAACGAAATAAGTTTTTTTCCTTAAGGAGGGATGTAGTTTGTGGAATAAGTGAGGGAAAAGAGTACAGTATACGTATAGGGGGGACAGAGAAACAGAAATTTGAAAGTTTGGAGACTTAAAGGGTGGCTTCAAGAGGTGGAGGTTGTTTCACCCCTCGATGTCACGAAACAAACTATGTCGTAAATGTGTCTTCAAACCCTGTCGAAACGTTCTTCACCCCTTACCCTTAGGCTCTACAGCCCCCTACCAAACCCGACCACTTCTCACTGTCCCAACTGGCTTTTTATCAAACGAGTATTTGCTACTGCTTTTTTTTTATACCCCCAACCCCTTTCGAGTTTTTGGATCTCAATCACTTGACCCAGCTCGTGCATCTAGAGACTTAAGAAGAAGATGGGATGAAGAGAGAAGAATACTTTGTTTGAAGGGGTGGGTGGATGAAGTATATGGCGGGAAGATGGCATATCCAAGAAGAACTATGTTAAAAAATAAATTAAACGAAATATTCCAATATATCTCTCCCCTAGATAACAGTCAGGGGGTGTAAAAAATGTAATATCGGCTAGGGGATAGAATAAAGCGAGCCACAAATGGAAAATAGACTCAACTCATTCAGGGTAATTTTACAAATATAGTAACACATTTAATAACTAAGAAGCACAAAAGATACAAATAATGTTGAGCTTACCTGTATAAGTTCCAGCACCATGTAAAGCAGAAATCGCATTAAAAATGTCTTGTGAGTATCAGATCGATAAAAAGAGGGCAAGTTAATCTATACTTATAAAATAACACCGACCGACCGACCGACCGACCGAATGACTGACTGACTGATTCATCATCGCCGAGCGCAAACTATCAAGGCTACAAGCATGAAATTCGGACTGTATATTCATTTTGTTATGTAGGCACCCACTAAGAAAGGATTTTAGAAAATTCCACCCAAAGGGGTCAAAAAGAGGATGATAATATGTATGAAAGTCCGTCATTTTGAAAGTTACATAAACAAAATTTTGTATTTCGGTTATTGACGTAAAACAAATAAATACGTGTTTCAGGAATTTTGGAAATTTTATTTAATAAGGGATGAAAAAGGGGGTGAAAGTTTGTATCGGACTTGCATTATTTTTGATCTGAGGTCAAGTTATGGTCATCAACGTAACGTAATATTTTAAATTAATCTGTAAATACATATGTATATTTTCGTATTTGTATATAATCAACTTCCACGCGAGCAAAGCCGCGGGCAACAGCTATCTAGTCTTTCTAATAAAGTATGTTTACGATATTAAAAAGTTTCACTATCGTAATATTTTTCTCACATAGTTGAACATAATTCTTACTTAGAAGTAATAATGATTGATTAATTAGAAATGAATGAAAATCTTTAAGTTGGTAAATGAGTGCTTCTATTTTTACTGTGATGAATTAACGAACAAAGTACAGTTACTTATCTATATTAAATATTTTTGTGAAACATGTTCTTTCCCCTTACATGATGAGAATACGTTTTGGGAGTTATAAAACAACGTGACTAGGAAGATGTTTGATCCAAAAAGTGATCATGATACTTGTGAGTAGAGGAGGTTGCATATTGATGAGTTACATATCCTTTAGTAATTTCAAGACCTTGTCAGGGTAGTCAAATATGTAAAACATGCAACTTCAATGGAAGAACCTAGATCATTGTTCAGAGTATTGACGAGGAAACCCAATGGAAGAGACCATTGAGAAGACCTACACGCAGATGGGAGGATCACATTATAATAGATTTGAAAGAGATAGAGAATAATGAGGTAGACTGTATAGAACTAGCTCAAAAGAAGATAGGTTGCATACTTTGGTAGAACCAGCAATGACTTTAAGAGTTCCCAATGCCATAGGGTACGTAAGTAATATTATATATGTTAGATTGTAAGTAACTTCTTATTTCAGATAGTAAATTTTAAGAAAATACCCTAGTAATTATGATTTTAAATATTATTATTACTAATATATTAAAATTAGTTAGATTAAACAGCTTTACCACGCATTGGTAGACACCCAGAATTGGTGTCTGCTTCATCAATTCTGGTTTTCTAATGATAAGACGCTTAGGGTTTGAAAAAAATAGTAAATACTTGGTCAAGAAGTCAAAATTTGTTAAACCATTTCCTACTCTCCCTCAAAGAAAATTAAGGTTAATTTTATCCAAATTAAAAGGCTTTTTATCTAGGAGGAATATAGTAGGACTCAACAGAAAATTGATTTAATTTTTTTCTTCTTTCAAATATCAGATTTTATTTGTTTGTTTTATATAATATTGTAATATATTTACTAATGGATCACCAAAGAAGACATCAAAAAGATCTTAGGATCTATATATAACAACAAGCATTTTCCCCGCAACCTCGCATAGTAAAAATATCTAAGATAAATTCACAAGTTGTCTCATTTTCTATTCAAATTCGTAAATATGCGTGGAATAATATATGTAGACCCATAAAATATTTTATCTATATATATTTATGGAGTTATTTTAAAATACGAAACAATTGTGAGTTTGCCACAAAATATTAGTTATTTTGGAGGAACAAAAACTACTATTACAACCTTTACATATATGTATACATTAGATCGAATTATCTAAATTTGTAACTTTTGACAGATAATATATAATTGGTGATAACATAGTTACAGTAATTTCTTTTTATCATACCCACATCCAATGTCACGTGTAAAAAATCGTGAGTCAAATCTAAATTGGTTTGCCGGTCAGGTATTCAATCCCACTGTGGATAACTGAGGTATTTGTTTCAAAATGATTTCCTATTCTCTCTCTATCTCTATCTCTCTCTCTGCCACTCTATCCCACTCTCTCCCCTCTCTCTTTACGTAAGTACAGTTTAATATGAACTCTTCATCATCCCTATCCTTATTATTAAGGTTTCTGTTTATTAGTATAAAAATTATAGGACATAAAATACAGTGCATCTTTTTTCTTCTAGTTTAATAATAATTAACAATTCTGTTATATAAATTCTCTAACTAAAAATAAACTTTATAATTAGAATGTTTTTCTTATCATCGTGACCTACTAACCGTTCAGGTAATACTAATATATCATAATATTTGCTTTACTAGGATAGGGATGAAGAAGGAAGCTTTTTGGAGATAATATACCCACATTTTCGTGGAAGAAGAGTGGGAACCCATTTAAGAAAAAAAAACTCAGTAAACCTGATTAGAAGTCAAATCCCGATCTCCTCGTTAAAAGCAGTCCTGTCTAACACCTTGAGGCATTCGACCACTGAAGCGGAAGTGGATATTTTAATTCTGCTGTAGTCGAGAATGATATGGCTTTAAATATCAACATTAAACCACTTGATTTGACGATATCAGTATGGATTTCATGTTCAACTTTAGACTAGAAAGATAATTGAACATTTGTGGCGAGGGTAATTTTGAATAGAATAAATTTCAGAGATCCCAAACGTTTGAAACCAAAGAATTTAAAGGGCTTAAACTATAAAAAAAATGTAACCAGACATTGACAGTTTTATAATGGGTTAGTTATGGATTACTAAATTTTTTCAAAATTTAGTTATAATTGGAGGGTAATGTATTTACTATTTAAATTACCTAATATTTATCTTTAGAAGCACCTTATATGTTTCACCTATCTATAAGTCAACTTTCAACCGTGGTTTATTTTTATAAATTTTGTTTCAAATTTTAAATTGGAACTTATAGGTTTTATTATCCTTTTTGACTAATTTATCTACACTAAGTATATTAATTATTTTGACTTTTTTTTGTTTGAAAAAATATGAAGTCATTTCATAATACAACACAAGTTTATTTCCTTATATTTGTAATTTTTATATTTTGATAAAACTAATTGTAAAACAAATTATAAATTTTCTTCATACACTTGTAAAAATATAGATAAATTGTGACATCAGTGTTTACTAACTGTGATATAAACATGTGTTTAATGTAGTCTATTTTCATTAGGTAGCTTCTTTATGAAATATAAAATTACCAAAATAATAAAAATATAATACAAAACCTTTTTATCACCACAATATTACTTAAAGATCAAATCTACAATAAGAAATTCCTAGAGAAATTCCCTGGTTTCTGGAAGATATTTGGTAATTTCGTAACATTAGTAGAAAATCTGTCTTCTGAAAGGGCGTCTTCTAAGACAAACGACCCCAAAGGAAGTGGGAAGAGATAGGAAAGGGGTTGTAGAAGGAGTGGAGGGTGCTAGGGAGGGCTTAGAACTCAAGTAGCAGAATCGCTTTCCTTTCATTGGCAGCCCAAAGAAGCTTTAATTAAAGTGATTAATTACCAGTACGTCATCTTGACAGGTAAGGGTAGTCCCCGCATACAGCCAAATTTTATTTGTGGCAAGGGTATTCATGTTCTGCTAAACATGGATATCGGGCAAAAGAGGAAGTTGTCTAAAAGTACATTACTATCCCACAATTTAATGGTATATTTAATCATAATCTCACTGTACACCATTCTTTATTTTATTTGAGTGAATTAATGTGTCAAGCTTACAGGATACCAATAATCGTGTCATTATCTTCTCTAAAAGATTATTTAAAATGTGGCTGTAATATTAATTTATCCTATATCATTTATTCATTGATGCTTAGGATGCTTACGGATATGCCTTTATGTTTGTTTTTGTTCTCCTGGTATAATGTATTTCTAAATATCGCTTAATAAATTCTATACCTCAAAAATATTAATCAAATGATAAAATAATATTAAAGTATTTTTCTAAAATAAAAATTATACCTTTAGTAATATAATGTTAAGAAACGTTATTTAGATTTTTAATTTTTTTTCCTCGTGTTATTAACAAAATACAATATAATAAGAATTAATCGCTAAGTCTCAATTTTAAAATAAAAAGAAATCAATAATTTGATACCGTCCTCATTTCCTACTTAATAATATCTGTTTGGCAAAAAAAGTGATGATGGTTTCAAAGCTATTCGTATGTAAACGAATATTAATCGAGTAATTATCAGCCAACAATAGGTGGGATACCAACAATTTTATTTTTTATTTCCCCCCTTACAGCACTATATTTGCTCATCAACGACGTAGCGAGGTAAAGTCTACCCCATCAGGGGCTTGTTAGTATTCTACTGAACAAAAGCCAACGTGTATTTGATTCACACAACATGGACACGTTGAAATCGAAATTGTTTTTTCATCCACTTTGCATCCCGCCAATACATGTTCTCCATGTGTAGAAAATGTCATTGTACACGCGCTACCTCCTTCTTTGTAAATTGACATATATGTACAACAACAACAAATTGTTATTATCTTTATAAAAATATTTTACTGTTAAGCTTTGCATTTACAAGAAAACATTCAAAGATTGTATAAGATATTAAAGGCCATAAATATAACTATGTTTGATTATGTTGATATTGTATGCTAATTTGCATACTTGAGGCTAACAGTGAAATGTTAATCATAGAATATAATATCAACACAATCAAACTAAAATTGATACTTTTTAATATGTTTTAAACGATTTATTATTTATTTTATTAGCACCGCGTCTTACTACCCATTCGGTTATACGCACTTACGCTAATGTGAATTGGTAGGTGATTGTGAAATGAAATGAAGGACCTACAGTTTAACGTGGATCCGAACCACGGTTGAGGCCTGGCATTCCCACATTAACAAGATGTTTTTCAGAGGTGAAGAAGGGTTTGGTAATCAGATAAATCTGTCCGGAGCGAGGATTGAACCTGCCGCCTCATAGAAATCTGACACCTTCTCTAGACCGCCAGGTCACCTTTAAAGATTTTGAAAATGGTCTTGCATATATTTTACTTTTTTGAAATTTATCGTTACCTCTTGTTTCATTAGTTCTGTAAGAATAGTATGTATGAGTTAAATTTTGTAGCTTTGAAAATCAAAAGAAACTACGGCTTTACTTTGTGAAAGACTAAAATATTTTTTTTTATGTATATAGATAAATAAATTTTAAAATCTTTAGAATATTTGCAATGGTTACTCCCCCAATTATTTTTCATTATTGAAAAAAAAAATGTAAACAAACAAAATACACGCAACAGCTTTTAAACTTGACTATTTAGTCAGACATGCTTGTGACTTAAATTTCTAAATTATAGTTATAGCTAAACATTTAGAGTTCAATATTAAATTTATAAATAAAACTTCAATACAACAAACGATGAAAAAAAAAAGTGGCAGACGACACGTTCTCACGTCTCACTTGTGAACGTTGTAATTTTGGTCGGGTATACAACCTACCTCCATTGGAAACCCAATCAATGCTGAAGTCCCCTGCAAAAACCTATAGATACCATCCGCAGTGTTATATTGCATTCCTCTCATGAATGCGGCCGGTAACGAACACAGGAGCTCTTGGACATGGAGGGGTTCGGGTGATTGAGTGAGAGAGGGATAGTATTCCGTAGCTATTGTCGTCAAACCTGGTGGGCGGATGGAACGAAAGTGATAGGGGGGGAAGGGAGGGCAGAGGGGGTATTCCCTTAAAACGTGACAAGGAAACTAAAACGTGTGATATTGAGAAGAACTTGCAGGTGCTGGGAAAAGGTCTAATGAAATCAAATAATTTGGTTTCTTGTTAAGTTGAGGCGTAGACCTACCATAATATATATAAATTGATCGGAATAGTGATCTTTATCAAGATAATCCAAATCTAGTAGCATAGAAGATTATTATAAGAACAAATGTCTTAATCTACCATCCACCAAGTAAAAAAATAAATGGTACTACGCAATCTTACAAACTTTCCCAAATAGTAAATAAAGCTTAGAACATATTTTTTTAAAGTAGTTTTTAATAAACTTCCCCTAAAAAATTGTGTTTTTACAAAAACAAGCATATTGTATTGTTAATCACAATAAAACTTTTCAAATATATATTCTAAGCAAAATTGTTTGCATAATTCTTAAAATATTTAAATTTTCAAAAATCAATTATATGTAAATTACATTCAAATAACTTATATTTGTAAAAAAAATTAAACACATCTTATTTATGAGGAAAACCAATTCCATGTTATCTATTTTAAACCTAAAATTAAATGCCATTAATATTTCAAATTTTATATTAAATTACAAAGTCAACTACAACTAAATTGGTTTATTTTAAGAAAATTAAACCGATAATTTTATCATTTATAAATCAAAATAGCGGACAAATACTAATTTTGATTGAATCATTTGAACGATTTTCAAATAAAATGAAAATTTTTTAAAACTCTGTCATTAGTAAAATATTATTAAATATTTCTAAATGAAAAGCAAATTTACCTAAAATTATTTAAACTGTTAAAAACTTACCATTTACCCATTTAGAACCAACTCGTTAGAGCCATTTTAAAGTATTTCATATTTAAATAAATCATTCCTCAGTAAACTATCCTTAAATAAAGGGTTTGGGTCAAAATAAAAAACTGTCCTGTAGTATAGCTATATAGTGAAGATATAAAATTAAGGTTTAAATAAAATTCATCAAACGGTTTCAATTATGTGGTAAGGGACAAATAAACAAACAGAATTGTAATATTATTTTTGGGTGGGTTCAGCGCCATATAAAACTAAAGATTTATAATAATCTCGATATCTAAGTTTTCACAATTACAATACATTTTATTTAGATGAGGTTTTACAATAGTTTGACGTAAAAACAATGAATACTCTAGCGTATTAAAAATGTTATGTAAAACACATTAAAAAACATATTCACAAGTAGATAGTAACAAACATAATTTGTGACCATTATCAATTGGTACACACGATAGTGATCCGCAAAGGAGGGATATTATTATCATCATCACCGCGTCTTACTACCCGTTCGGGTTATACGCACTTACGCTAATGTGTAATGGTAGGGTGATTGTGAGATGAAATGAAGGACCTACAGTTTAACGTGGAATCCGAACCACGGTGAAGGCCTGGCATTACCCACATTCACAAGTTGTGATTATTACACATCTTGTCAGAGGTGAAGGAAGGGTTTGTAATCAGATAAATCTGTGCCGGGACCGAGGATTGAACCCCGGACCCCAGCACATAAGTCTGACACCTTACCCCTAGACCACCAGGTCACCACTGGAGGAATAAAAAATTACTGTTACCCTGCAAAGACCTTCAAGATTAGAGCCCTCCTATTAATGGCAGAAATGTTATTAGATCTATTTTAATGTATACATGTCAAGACACGTGATCTTTCCTTGTAAATATTGATAGGTATTTTTAATAGTTATAAAAAGTAATTATATTATAATATTATATTAATGTGTTCAGTGTTGGTCAAAGTAATATATTTTGGTATTCCCTACCATGGCCATCTTATGAAAATTGGAATGTGCAAACAATCAAGACAGACAAAGATTTGACCAACTTTTCAGTCTAAGTTCTATTGAAAGCAGACCCCTTTGTTTGATAGAAATGGAGTAGTCACTAGTCATATCTTAAGCACTCCAAAACTAATCTGATTAGTGTCGTTTAAAAGCTTTAGAATTATGTTTATTAATTACACTCGAGCGTAATTGCGAAACAGGTTTAACTGCAGAACTTAAGTTCGAAGAATATATGTACTAGCTTATAACAAAATAAATGGATAACTTATTTGTGTTTATGGATCCATATACGTTACTTTTTGCAAATAAACTTTTCAAATAATGTTTTAAATGAGAACTACCAATTTAATAATCTGGTAAATCCTGTGAAATAAACACTTTTTCCACTTAAGCGTGTAATCCGTGGGATAGTTGTAAATTATATTGACTTAGACAAAGCTTTGTGTCCAAGATTTTTAAAAAAAAAATTGCATTTATTTTCAACTCGAATTCTTATTCTAGCGACAGATTAACGAACCCGACACAAAATTACAACATAAAAAAAATATCTTAACGAGGAAATTTCTAAAAGATGAAAATAACGCAAAAGAAAATATGAAGGCGAAGAATAAAATGGAAAGGGGTGAAACATAATGGATATAAATGTCTGAAATGTATGAAGGGATTAAACGGCTCAAGAGAATCGTAAATGCAGCATCACCTCCCTTAAGGGCTAATTTACAACTAAATGTCTGCTGCCCGTCTTCTTCAAGTGGTGTTGGGAGAAAGTTTAAGAGGGAATGATGGGTGTGAGAAGAAAAAAAAAAGAGAGGAAGAAACTAGAAAGCATTTCTCTCGGGAGTGTGAAATTGTTGTGAAAAGAAAGGGAAAAAAGGCAGATAAAAAAAATTGACAAAAGTGGAATGTGGGAAAAGAATTGGTGACATCTTATTTTCCGCATTTCGATTTTCATCGGTGAGAAGTGTAAATCCATTGTAGACGGTAAAAAAAAAAAAAAAATCACACACTTACTTTAAAAAAAAGTAGTGGATATTTTTACTATTATTTTCTTTCCTACTTACTTTATCGTTGCGTCGTCTATCTCAAGACATTTCAGTGACTTGTCATACGTCTTACACTCGAACGCACCAACAAAATATAGAACACGTCAGAAGTCAGAAAATAAAAAAATAAATATTTTCCGTGCGAATATAATATCAGCAAATTATTTTCTTTATACTGACAGGATTTCTAGGAGTAAAATCTACCCTTAGGTTTTCAACGTTCATAAAATTATTTGAAATGGCTTTCAAAATAATACTAAACCAATAACATGAAATAATTCATTTAAGTTCTTAGCACAAATTATATAAAGGATAACTGTTTATAAAACAGTTTAAGTATATATTGATTTAACAAAAGTAGGTGTTGATTCAACAATATTTTTACTAATTTAATCATGTAATTCATACAAACTAAACTCATAAAAATAGTAATTTGTATGATAATAATGTGATATGCAAAAATAAAACTTTAAATTTACTAAACATTTAACTTCTACGCTCATAGTTTCTATTACCTGTCATTGACTGGGTCAACGTTTATTTTAACAGCCACGGTAACTTAGTTTAAGGCAAAATGAAATAAAAACAAAAACGTTAAAGCTTGTCATTAACAAAAAAATCAATGTAGATAATGTTAGGTGTTTTAACGTCAATAATCAGCCGTTTATTAATATCTTAAAATCTTTCCGGAATAATGATACACAATATAAAAAACTAGTCAAATTCTATAAAGTGGTTTTATAGCTCTAAGTGGACATGTAAATTTATATATTATATATGCTTGCTAGTTTTAATAATATTAACATGGTGGTTAGGATCTTAAATGCATTTATTCTGATAATAGCTAAGGGGGATGTGTTCTAAAGTAAAGTATTAATATTAACCAAGCTGCACAAAAGCTTGGGAGGTTTGTTACTTCAATATCATCACATATTTTTAGCACCGCATCTTATGATTTATTAAGGTTATATCTATTAATTACACGGATATTTAGGGATTAGGTTTAATAAGGTTGAATTAAAAGGTGGTGTTGTATATTATGTAATGTTAAATATATTAATTATATATTTGACTAAAGCAGTTGAGTCACATGCCAGAGCAGTTGTTAAATATTGTGACCGATATATAAATGAGTGCAGAGAAGGATAAGGGGCTTTTTGTTTACATACAATTATGTATTGTATCATTATGATCAAATAAATAAATAACTAAATACAAACATAACAGGTAGTGTATCCATATTTTCGTGGAGGGAGAGTGGAAAACCTTTATAGGAAAAGGACCATCAGTACACACGAGTGAGATTCGAACCCCAATCTCCCTGTCATCGGCAGTCTCGTATATAGAAAGAGTGAAGCCTTAGACCATGCGGCCACCAAAGACAGGTCACCACATTCTTTAAATAAATGATATACAATACATTATTATAATATCTATCTATCTAATCTATCTATGTATCTATCTATATCTAAATCTATATTTATCCATCTCTTCTATATATAAAATATATATTATAATATATATTAATATATATATATATATTTATCATTATATATTATATATATATATATATAATATAAGAGAGAGAGAGAGAGAGAGAGAGATTTAAAAAATGTATGTAATAGTGCAAGGTTTTTTTTAAGGCTGTGGTGATTCTGAAGTAACGAAACCCCTGTTCCCCGCGACGCGTTGGTGTGCAATTTACTTGATTAATTAATCTTTACTTTAGACCCCCCTCCCCCTCTTAACTCCTAACCCAATTCAACGCATTGCATATCCTAGCTACTATGTTAGCTATTGACAACCAGCAAGCAGTGCCTCAACACTGTGAATGATTTGATTGTAGTTAGGTTGGGTTTTTTTTTTGTTACAATTCCACTCTCGGCACCTCTTTCCACCGTTTTCCCGGCTACCAAATGACCACCCTTTGTCCATCCCGGATGCGGTTGGTTACTACAGCGTTTGCAGTACATACTCCACCTATATATACATATATATGTGTGTGTATATTTACCCCCCTCCAAATTGCAACCTTCTAACAACACTACGTTTCACATAAAAAAAGTTTTTTTTTGTCTTGTTTGTGTGTGTGTTTTTTTTAACCTATTCTAAAAGTTAATTGTCACAATCCATTTGATTTTACTCTCCATGTAGTTAGTGTTGATTAAAGCGTTGTTTTCTTTTGGCACCGTTTTCTGTCTGTGATCAAAGGTTGGAACCAAATTTTTAAGTTGTCTTGACTGAAAAAGTAACGACTTGAATACTTTTTTTTTTTTTTACAATTTTCTTTCACAGACTCTGCTTCATAAAACCAGTGAAGAATAATAACCCTGGCAAGGGTTAGTTTCTGGATATCTCAGTGGTTAGAGAACTAGCATACTATGTCAAAGGTTCCAGGTTCAATTCCTATGAACAGGTGTTATTTCACAATTTAATGACTATGATATTTAGATGTGGCTAAAACCGTTACTACAGTTAACAACCTAAATATTTAGCTATTTATCCATCCATTTAATAAAATTTGTTTATAATCAGTGTTTATATTGTAATCTACAATATATCAAAATACAAAGTGAGATTTCGTCACATGATTGTGGAAAAAAATATCCTTATTTATTAATATAAAACTTTATATAAATAAACAATCCGTACGCTATAGACAAACAGACAAGGGCGTCCAACTAGTATTGTTTTATTATTAGGTAGTGAAAAGATCAGTACTCATATCATGAATGGGTGTAAGATGTGGTTTATAATATTGGGCTTTCCAATCTCCTTTTAAAGCGAATGCAGATAAACCTCCTTAAACTAATGCTTCTCCATAATTATTCGATATGTATAGTTAAATTTGGAGAAACCGTAGGGGAGACGCAGAGTAAAACTCTTTGTAAAATAAAGGTCATATTTTGCTTTAAAAATAAAATGGAAATGACAAATTAACCAAATTATCCGACACAACACAACCACTATAATTAACATACATAATCACAGATCACATTAACCTATGAGCTCTATCTCTAGCAGACTAAAAATCAAACAGTTGCCAGTCAAACACCGCATTAACGGCGTATCAAGGGCGACTTGCCATTGTCCTTGGACTCGGAGGTGTATTGTGTGTGTTTCAAAACACCTTGTGACTATTCGGACGGATCTACAATTTCTCGCGTGATTGCCAATGCAACTATCAAGTGAACGTCAAGTGTTGACGGCGCATAGAGTAGATAATTCAGATACCACTTAGATAGAGACCAATAGCTTCATAAATAATGGTATTGTATATCTTGACGTTGTGTCGCATTTTTAATAAGAACGTAAATAAGAGCATTCTAGAAAATTGGTAAAATCTCAGTCAACGTGAAGCAAAGGTTAGATAGAATATTAGGTAGGTCTGCCTCTGATTTACTGCTCAGTTAATGATAGGGTGTTCAACCAGACTATATTTTAAAATTCCATGAATTTTCCAAATTTCCCAGCGCCAATTTACAACTTTTCCAATAATTATAAAATACAAAATTATGTAATCATTAATATTGAAACCTGTTGTAATAATATTTTTAAACACATACATTCTGAAATTGCATCACTCATTAAGGAGTGAAAAGGTTTCAGCCTAAGTCATCGGGTTATTGTTGGTAATATCCATGTAAGATTTCAGTGAGTTAATAGTGAGACATAAAAAGATCGCTTTACACAAATACAGTTTAAAATTTTTGAGAGACATTAATTATTTGTTTCTTCTTATATTAATTGAATTATTTCGTATGCCCATAACTTTGGTTAAAACACGTGGAATAGGTTTGCAAAGAAAATCCGAAAATCACATGCTGACCTTGGCCATTAAGATTAGTATGCTCAACTGTGTTAAAAGAGATTTGTGGTATTTATTGACTTAAAGAAAAATGTCGTTTTGACTATTGTAAATTAAAGTAGCTTCTTTAAGTGAATATGTAAAAATTGTGACGTTGTAACAGACATAATGCAAAACATGGACGATCTGGCTCACCTGATCTGGTCCCCTTTGACTGGGCTGGATCTCGACTTCATGAAACACGCGCACTCAACTCCACTCAACATCACGCGGCTTACTGACCGCCCGTGGCTCGAGGCCCGATTAGAGCAAGACTCGGACAATTGAACATCAAGATGCGCTAACCCGTATGCGCCGACGGTTGTGTTCGAGTGAAACAAGACTCATCCACCGGCGCGTGATTTGAAATTATCACGAGAATAATCGAGAATTCGGTCGAAACAACGTACACCCCTCTCCCTTCGTCCCAGTGTGATTCCCGCCGTTTGTGAACACGTGATTGACTTTGTACAGTATATAACGGCTGGACTGTGTAGTGATGTCACTCATTTCTCTGCACTCGATTAGGTGAGACACTTGTCTTAGATTTAGACGTAGGTCGTTGTTCGACGTTTTCTAAATTATGTTTGGGTTAAATTGTTCAAAATTTAAGTTTCAACTTTAAATATAAATCATGATTACTAATAGCTATATTTCTCTGAGACTGCAGGATTTGCCTGTCAGCCATTATGGTTTATGCGCTAGCTTTTTTCTTTGTACTTAACGTTGTGTCCGCCTCACGGACGGGTTGGAACTTTAGCATGGCGCCATCTTGGGGCGCTAATGGAACTTTAGCATGTCGCCATCTTGGGGCGCTAATTGTTTCTGTTTAACGTGTAACTTATTTTAAATAGTTGTTCTGCTTGCTAAAAGTTAAAGATTTGTTACGATTGTGATTCTTTTTAAATTGTTAATCAACTCGGGGGGCGCGAGCCCGTGCACCCAGCACATTGGTCATTACAATAATAATAATTAGATTGAACTAATTTGATTGGGATCTATTGTAACAGGTTAGGTTTAGGTAAATCATTTTCTCTGTCGCGCCTTACAATGGCAGTCTATTATAAAACTTCATACTTATGTCAATATAGTGTCGGCATCGCCAGGTCGTGTAGACCTATACATAGTACTTGTATTTAACTTTCCTGCTAGGTTAGTCGCCTTCTGCGAGGGTCAATTTAATTATGACTACGTTAGTATTAATCATTCTGTTTTCTCTTAACGACTTGGGGTCTTGCCCTTTATTTATTGTTTACTTCGGCCCTTATCGGCCAGTCACTCGACTTTCCTAGAGTGCCTCGCTCTTGTATGTCTGCTAGTTGTTTGTAGAATAAAATAAACTCTCTTGTAACTTACCTACCTTTTATTTATTGTAATTTGAACCTATCAAATCATATGAAGGGGGGGGGTTACAAAATTTGATAAACATTCTGTTAATTTTTCGTAACTTTGACATGATCAAGAAAATTCCCTGAATTTTATATGTGTTTAAGGTCACTGGACACCATTTTTTCTTAGCACCGAGTCTTAATACCAGCTTGGTTTATACGCTTCCCAATTTTTAACGCAGAGTGATTTACACTAGTAGCTAATTAGTGTGAAAGTCAAAGATCTCGAGTTCAATTATCATGTCCAAGTATACATTTTAATAAAATAATTGTATGAATGGTGTGTTTTAGAATGTTGTAGTTAGTTTTGAGTAAACAACAATAGCCTTCATACTACTTATTTGTATAAATGAATATGTACAATCGATCAATATAATCTTGGGATATCACTATCAACATGAACTGTTTCCAGCCTGGCCATGTCTGTTTAGTAAAATGCCTCTATCTCCTGAAATATTTCTTAAAAAGGGGGTGGGTGTGACTCCAATCGTTAAATTACGCATTGGTCCACGGATATGTTGCTCCGTACAATACTGGCAGGCACTGGCCTAATTCTACTAGACCTCTGGGTGACGTCAAGAGCGGCATAAATAAATAAAAGAAAATTTATATTTAGTACGTTTATCAATGTTGTCTATACTCTGAATTAAAAGTTAACAAAAAAAAATTGGAGGGAAATTTATATATTCAGTATACCATAACACACAAGTCAAAACTTTACCCCCTTACAATTTACTTTAATAGGTGATGATGGTGATGGACAATAAATCAACCTAAAACCAACTACTACTAGGCATGAGCACTATATCAACAAAAATTCAAGCTCATTAAATAAGATATTGGCCAAGACACCTTAAAGTCATAAAAAAAAAAGGTAATTAAAAGGGTTCTGAAATGGCCTTTTGCGACTCCCAATTCGCTCACAACCCCTCCCATATTACCTTGAATTCTTGTTCATCTAAAGGCTGCTACACACGTAACGATAAAACTATGTGATTTAACTTACTGTGATAACTGCGCAGTTAAAACTAACGTGTGGATGGAAAATCGCTGCAATTAATTAGGCCTGCACATTTGAACTGAGTAAGTTGGTTTTGTTCACTAGATTTAACTGCGCAGATCGCGTTTGCGACGATTTAACAGAGCATTTGGGCAAATGGACAACGAATCGTTCAGTCCTGGCATAGCTTTTTATACGTGCACATTGATACTCAGAGTATGACAACGTGCAAAATGGCAAGTGGAAATTAAAATAGAGGTGGACATCGTGAGTGTTTAGAAGATTTTGTTGACATTTACCGAATGTAACCATGTTTGTAGCGTGTAAGATCACAATATTATCACGATCAAAACATGAAAGACGTAACATATGAGAAATTAATAAAGAAATATAAGAAAATTGATACGGTCGCTACGGTGACCAGCTGTTGAGACAACGGTCCGTTCGACGACGGACCCAGCGCATATATTTCCACAAAGTCCAAGTCCAACGATACAAATAGCTCAAGAACACTTACCTTTCCAGCGATTCCTTAGTTACCTTATCAAGGACACTGTTGGGCTCCTTTAGATAGTTATCTTTCATATTTTACTTACCACGCGATTATTTTTTGACCTCTAGCATTCATGATCCACCTCTAGCCAAGTGTCTCTCTCTCTCTCAAGTTAGCCCCCAATAGCATCGCTGCCAACTCACAAACACCAATCCCCTTAACTGTACAGCCACACAATTAAGTAAGCTATGAATTACATATACAGTATGATTTTGGTAGGAAGAACAGTATAAGTTAGTTACTAAAGTTACTAAAACAATGTTAATATATTCATACATAAAGTCATGTCATCTGCAAATGTTACTTTTGATAGATCTTATCAATACCTATAAAATAACACAAATAATATGGTAAAATGTTATCAATGTTGGTTGCAAAGAAATATGTTGTGATTTTCTCTACTGTTCTTCCAACCAAAATCAGGGTATACATACAAAGTGGTTTTGTTATGAATGATTAGGATTGCTATTTTTACCTAGAGATACGGGTAAACACTTACTCGGCTCAAGGAGTATATTATGTGTAGATAGAAAGTTGGAAATCTCCTTATTTGCAAAATATATATGACTCAATATCACATCATTAGAATGTTTTATTTATCTCTAGTCTTATGTTGGTTATATATCCTATCTTACTAGTAGTATTAGCACCCCTGTACAACATGTGTCCCCTGATCTTGGTGGGTCTAAACCACAGTATGTGGCACAATGTCAGACTAGTAGGTAGACCTGTGCCAAAGGGATAAAATAAGTCTAGCGCACGTAGGCCCGTAAGCCACCGCACGTCCCTAGATCACAACTCAGAGGGGGCTAGTAGGTTATTGATTGACAATAAGTCTACCAGCTATTAACAGACACGACCACATCTCTGCAACAACCTACCAGAGTGGATAAGGCTACATGACGCATACTCATCAAGCAAGGTAGTATTACGTAAGCAGTTAATAAGTGTTTTGGAAAGAAAAATCGCATATTCATTTTATCGAGTGAGCATGATGTTATTTTTTGTCTGTAAGTAAATATACTTTTAAAAAATCTAATTGGTAACTCCGTGAATTAACGTCACTTCCATGAAATTTAGCTAGTTGATTATGGAGAGGTAGGAGCTAAAATCCCTGGAATTGTGATTGAGCAATTATTTTTATTTATCACCGCGTCTTTCTTACTCGTTTGGGTTGTACTCTTTAAGTACTAGTTATTCTAATAGGTTAGTAATTATGAAGGTTACATTTTAGAGGAATTTAAACAGCATTTTCTTGGAAGAAGTTTGGAAAACTAATTAGGATAAAGCACCCCTAATTCACCCGACCGAGATTCGAAACTTGATCTCCCCGTCCTCAGCAATCTAGTTCAACATGAAACTAGCGCCGTTAGCTAACTACGCCACCGAGGTGGGTGTTTTTTATTATTCATAGTTCTTCCTACATGCCAGTGAGGAAACATTTCCTTTATATTATATTCTGTTCGATCTACTTCAATAGTTTAGTTAAATATGAATATCCCGGAGAGGTAGGAATACGTGGTGCTGAAAGATCATTTAATTCAAAGCAAAATGATGTACAGATTGGAAATGAAATTAAAAGTTTCTATTTAAATAATAGCGTATATTAACATGCGTTAGAATGTAATTATTTTTTTAAATATGTTAGCATTTAATTTTATTAAAAACTAGAAAAAATAGTTTGGTTCACCACTTCTTTATACCTATATTTTCCCTCGAGATGTTTATATTAGTGGGTAGGTATGAAAAATGTATCATTTATAAGAAATTCAAACATATTTATTTGAATAAATAATATAGAAAAAAACCTTCAGCAAACCTAGCCGGGATTCCATCACAAATTCCCTAAAAATATTAAACCAAATCAGACGAGACATATATTATCCAAACGGAATACATGTGTGCGTAAAAGACTCTTTACCTAGTAATATAGCGAGTAACATTTATATAATTATTATTATTTACAAAATGTTTTACTAATGTACTATAGTATAGATTCAATCTTTTTTTGGAATTGATTGATACATTTTGAATAGTCTCCAGTGTGACATTGTGCCATCCTTATAATTAATAATAAAGTTCTTTTTCGTAGGATTTGTAAGATAGTGTGGACACAATTTAAGAATAAACACTTTCAGTGGACCCAACCGGGATTCGAACTCCGATCTCCCTATCATCAGCAGGCCAATCTAACACGAGATTGATGTCTTAGAACATTCGACCACTGAAGCCGGGGGACACTTATATTAATGGAGAGAGATTTAGGAAGTTAGGATTTAGAGAAAACTTATCTACATTTGCACGTGAAGAGAGAAAGAAGAAAAACAGCATATTAGTTTGAGTGTTTAGGATTCAATCCCTAACATTCCCACCATTGTAAAAACAGACTATATTTTAATGATTGTAATGAAACCTAACTCCACGTGCCCATTAGTGCAGGTCAGTTGCGTGTGATCAATTCTGGACAGAGGGAAGCAATGAGGCTACAATAAAGAGGGTCTGATGGACACTAGTATAATTAGAAACTCACACGGGTCTTTTTCTTTTTTTGTATAGTTAAAAGTATTCTGGAGAACAAAGGAAAGGGGAGGGGTGACCCACACAATGCATGGAATTAAACAAAATTATTGGTAATCTTAGAAATATTACCACAATCATTAACTATACATATAATTATATATATATAATATATATATATATAAATTGTAGTTCTATATCAAATAAAAAGAATAATAGTAATGGTCAATTCCGATTGTCGAAATTTTCACTTGGGTTGTGGCCTGAAAATTAGTATTACCTTTGGCCTGCCTTATATTTTTGAATCTGTATTTATTTTACATACCATTATCATTAGTAAATAGTAAGGTCAACTAAATCATTTTCCGCCAACCCAACATACCGATGTTTACTATACACTTTCATAAAATTAATTATTGAAACGTCAAAGTTTTGTATAGGCTGCCTGAAGATGGATTGGGTCTGCCTATTTCAAATATTTTATTTTTATCGTCAAAAAAAAAAAAAAAGGGACGAAAAACTAGGTTTCAAAATATGACTTATGAATGTGCAGCAGCTTCCACTGCTGAACTTGTTGACGCACTCGTAATTCTACTACTGTAGGCAAACGATTGCAATCATAAAAACTTGAATTTTTAAAAGTTGGGGGCTACCGTGAACTTGGTCCCTCTCGAGTAAACAAAGTGCCACAAGTTTACGTCCCATTTGTGCAAGAACAAATGCGGAACAAATGAAACTTTTTGCGGAACAATCAGGAACCAACGAAGAACAAACGATTGTGGTCATAAAAACTGAATTTTTCCAAGTGGGGGGGGGGGCTACCATGAAGTTGGCCCCCCAATGTAAACATATCATTTGTTGGGCATACCAAAACGGAACAAACGAAAATCTTTGCGGAACTATCCGGAACAAACGAAGAACAAACGGTTGCAATCATAAAAACTTGAATTTTTATAAGTGTGTGTGGGGGGAAGGGGGGGGGGGCAACTTCACGGACGTCGCTAATATTCGTCTTAGGGAAACGTTGCTTCCCATCGCGTGGCTTGCCGGTCAGTCTGAGAGGGACCGGCTTACTTCAAAAGAAGAACTGCGACTTCAACTTAGTATACTTGTCAGAGAGGTTTCTATTGTAATAATAATTTGTTTTAACATCGTTTTCCTTTTATTTTATTTTTTCCCTCTTTAATTTTAGGGGAGCGTTGTTTCCCTTGAATAAACACCACTAAAATCCTTCGGTGGTTGAATGATGCGAAGAATCACTTTCGCAGTAGACTGGAGGGAAAATAATGGGATGATTGGGGTTCGAGGCTTGGATGGGTTTATCGAGGTATTTTTTTCTTAAATGGTCTTAAATCTGTATCCACGCAAATTGGGGTAGACTCCCAAAATGTTAACTTTCTTCATCCATTTTGTATCAGCGTAGCTATTAATTAAATTTGAGGTAATAAATTCATTCTTATAAATCCATAATAAAAAATAGATATAGTTATTACAATCAATATTTGTTAAACAAGTATTAGTTAATCTTCAGCCTTTTTATTTCCATCAATACAAAATAATGATATTTAAGGAGAACCAGAGTTTTAATTACTTATTTCAATATTATTATTAATGAGTTTGTAGATAATTTTATTTAATACATACCATTATTATTTAAGAAATCTGTTTTCACATATATTACATTTAAGCTTTCGTTGATTCCAAATGTTAATACTATCTGTAATGACACAATAGATATATTGCGTGAATAAAGTTTTATTTTTTTAAAAGGCACCTAAATACCAAGGACATTATACCTTTAAGCCTAATGTTTAGGTTCCAATACTCTTAACCGTGTAACATTTACTTCTCTACCAGAACAGTTTATATTCAATTACCGTTTTACCCATTTCCACAGGGTAGTTACAATTTAATTGTGTTTTTCTCCAACTAAGTAAGCGCCATAGCTATTAACTTCGCAATTTAATTGGAAAACTCACCCCCATATAGTATCGAACCCGTATTTATAATACTACTCAGTAAATAAACTTGGCATCCACACAAATTGTAATTTGGTTTTATTCACAGAAAAGTCAGTAATTGAAAATAAAAATGTAAGGTTAAAACAAGACTTTTTTTTAATCCTGACCATCATTACACTCATATTTAAGGATGGCAATATTTTATAAAGTGAAGATAATAATTTAGTTTAAAAAAAGAATACCAAGACATTTTTTAAATAGAATATGATTAATAATTTTAAACTATAAATAATTAACTAATAATTAAAATACAAGTGGTTTAATATGATAAATAAATTAATCAATAATCATATATCATTATTTTTATATTGGTTTATGTAAACTTTACTTAAAGACGTTGTGGTTAAAAAAGTCATAACTTTAATTAATAGATTTTTATTTATTTAAAGTTTTGAGATTATCTTTGGCGATACATTGATAGAGCAAAAAATACCCTCTATTAAAGTATTACAAATTTATAATGAAGGTATCTCATCAATACAACATTACATTTCCACCTTATGTTCACATGTTAAGAAAAAATATTAATACGTGTTGATTTATTAGTTTAATCATCATATAAAAATGTCACACATTAATGATTAAAGGTGTTTTTTATGAATGTCTTTTTTAAACTCTAAATATATTTATATTTTTCAAGAGTTTAGGTTATTCTGTAGCTGCTGGCACTAAATAAAATGAATATAGGCTGTAGTTAATACGAGAAAATTTGATTAAAGAACCAGTAGTTATTAAAAATATATTTATTGATTTAAAGGCAAAAAATAAAAATAAAAACAGAAATATTTTCACAAACTGAGTAAACATTCAGACGTTTCAGTTTATTAGTGTGCGTGACATTGAAAGTATAAAACAGGGAAGTTTAATATTCTTAATAAATTTATGTATATAAATGTAACTATGATTTATGTAAGAATTTCTTTATTTCTCTTGATTCGTTAAGCGAGTCATCATTAGACATAAAACCCGCCTCGGTGGCGTAGTTGGCTAACGCCTTGTCGTGTTGAGCTCGACTGCTGAGGATGGGGAGATCGAGGTTCGAATCTCGGTCGGGTGAACTGGGGATGGTTTTTACTAAATGGTTTTCCTCTCTCCCTCCACGCAAATGCGGGTTCACTTCCTCTAATTCAACCTTCCCAATTCCTAAATTCATTAACGTAATTAGTACTTAAAGCGTATAACCCGAACGGGTAGTAAAGACGCGGTGATAAATATATTATTATTATTATTATTATTAGTCATAAAATTGCTACAGGATTCACAGCTTAATATTGTTGTAGAAACTTGTACTAATATTAATAAACATACAACTCTTAAACAAGTCATCAAATATGCAGTAGCCATGATCAAATGTTAGACAGGCCAAGACATATTTATTTTAATATCGGAGATAAATCTACATAAATAAGAGCCTTGATTACGTCATTTTAGTCCCTTAAAGTGAGACATTTAAATAATATATAATATCCTTTACATTACATAGTGGAACATATATTACAGGATATACTGATAAAATTAAATGTTCCCTTACTTCACTGGTTTACATTAGTTTTTTTACAATTTCACTTGTACTTTTCATTTGATATAAATATTTTTCTCAAAATTACAATTTTGAAATCAATTTTAAAATTTAATAAAACAGAATCAAAGGTTATTAATCTGAATGTACATCTTCAACTTACATGGATTTAAATCAATTTTTAAATCTATTTAAGGTTTTAGATGTTGATCTTAGATCATTTAAATCCTAGAAACGAAAGGAACTCAATCTTAGTGTATCTTCCCTTTAATGTTGCGATGTTGACATCCTGACACTGTATCATTAGTTTCCAAGGAGAATCTATTCATTATTTTCCACCAAAATTTGTAAAGGAGAATTCGCTTTTCATGTTGTTATATTATAGAGACGTCGCTACAAAGACACATGAAATTGTAAGATAAACTGTGGAATAGATACAATGACAAATAAGATTGGTGGTTTCATATGTCACCAGCAATCTTGGCTGGTATATTTTGATAGACAATTATTTCTAAGGAGGTATCTAATGTCTGTACCATTTAATTGCCCGAGATAATATCATATTATAGATGTTTATGTGTAGAAATATGGGAAAATGTTTGGTTTTTATCCTCCTTGAAAGGAATCAAATAGTCAAAGCTAATAAATTTGTTTTAGTGAGTATTTACTCGCATCTAGATATCATATTCTGAAAATTTAAAAATACCAACTGGAGATGGGAATCGAAACCGGAACTTTGGCTTAGTTTGCCAATGCTATCGAGGAATCGTCCCGTGACCAGGGTGATTATTCACTGATATTTTAAGGCAGAGTCTGTGATGGACGTGTGTAAATCGTATATGTGATCCCTTACAATTATAATAAACGTACAAGTGGCAGCAATACACCAACTACCGATTCGAAGTTGGCTGAATTACCTGATATTTCGTGATATTAACAAAACACACATTTGTAGCCGACGATTTCCGACAGTAATGGTGCCCAAATTGACTTATGAAAATTAATTAAAGGATTGCCTTTTAATATGTCACAGCTAAATAGTAGTTATGCTTTAATTTATGTTCAGTGTTTTACTCCATATCAAACATTTGCCTTTTATTTATTGACCAATCTATATATTATTTGTAAATATATATTTTGAAGTCAATAAACCAAAAATATATTATAAATAAAATTAAATAAATTATATTAATAAAATAACATACAGAATAACATTATTTATTATCTTATTCACAAAATAACTGCTATTAGTTCTAAGATAAATGTATTAGGAACTAAACATAACATAGCACCAAAAAAAGTTATGTTATGTTTTTCTAGAGAGTATGACCATATTATAAATAAAAATTATTAAAAATACATGATTTGAATTCAAAATTGGGTATTAGAGGATTAGAAAAGCTATATTTAGAGGAAGTGTATCTGCATTCACGTGTAGGAATGTGGAAGCCCTTTTGGAAAAACCACTGCCAACCTACTATGTATTTCCTTATATTTGACTAATTTTGTAAATATTTTTCAGTTTATTTTAGTTTTGAACGATGCACTTCAAAGTTTGGCCGCAGCCTAACGCGCTCTGTTTGATGGCATGACAAAATAATATTTACATCAATTCAAAATAAAACGTAAGGAAGAACGTCTAACAATTTTTACAATAATTTAAATAATGAATTTTGAGCTAAAGAAGGACACTTACCTTTTTATTGAACATATTTATCCTTCTTAATAGTTTGTTGACTCTTTTCTATATTTTATTTTCAATGTCGGCCATGATTTATATCTAGGCATGCGCAGATCTGTTAACCAAGTGAGTGGCGTTCTCGTGGTTATAAAAGAAGTAAGAAAAGAAAACAAGACGGATGTAAATACCACCAAACTAACACTCATTTCAATTTTGACAGGTGGAAATAAACATTTTAATTCTTTTAAGAAACATTGTTCATATTCATTGACATATATTTCAATCTTTATACTAAATTTGCGTTTTATTTTATATTCATTCCTAGTTCATAGCCAACATTTTATCTTTTGTTTTAATGTATAAATTTTCTCTTTGTACTCGGAAAAAATTAGAACTTTTTTAAATTTGACTCCTGGAACATTTTTTTAAGATTAAGGTCTTCTTCTTAGGCCTACTTAAATTTTGGAACCAAATGTGTGGTTCCTCAATACATTTAATTTAAAAGTGGAAACTTTGTCCAAAGGTGGGATATTAATATATAAATATAAAGCTGGTGTCTATGGAAGCACTAGAGCCTATTGATATCCTAAAACTGTGGATTATTTGCAATTAAGAAGAGGAAACAAATTTACTACATTTTTACTATTTCAACACAAAATATTTTCTTGGTGAGATCCAGCCAAATCTTCATCAATAAATATTTCTCTCTCTCTCTCATCAAGAAACCAGGATTAATGTGAAACTTTCAGAAAAGACTAAATATATTCAGGCACTTTATTAAATCCAGTGCATCAATTAATATATTATTTTATTTCAAAAAATTAATGCCATTGATTTTTTTTTCGACGATACTAAATTTTTTTTTTTTTTTTTACTCAAAACTCCAATATCATATATGCTTAGCCTATATTATTTTTTCTTTTACTCTGGTATTATAAAATCCTAAATTTAACAATGTTCGGAGATTATTTAATTTAATTGATTAATTTTGTTTTGGAATAGATGTAATACAATATATTTTATTTTTATTTTGAAGTTATACTTCTTTAGGCGCGTTACGAAAAAATGATGAGAGTGAAATTTTAAGATGCGCTTGCATCACTGTAACACAAAAGTACAGGTTGAAGGTAACGCTCACTAAGTCTCGGAAAAAAAAAGCTACCAACAAAATCGAAATAGAACCTCTGTTAGTCGCGCATGTTGGTACGCTCATAGAGAAATGTATACTATGTTATTCCTTTCTCTATGGTACGCTCGTCACCTCTGATCACTGTTTTCATATATATAATATTTATCCACATATTTCTAGTTTCTACATTCACAACACGTGTTTTAGTTTCATACAAGTGCGAATTATATAATGTGCTAATAAATTATATTCAGTAGTGATTTAAATTGAATATTTTGATTAATATTATTTACTATTCGTAAATATTAGTGAAAAAAATTGTGCTTATAGACTTTTTCAAGTGCTCCAATATAATTGAGGTTAACTATTCGTATGTATCATTTATTGATATAAATTAAAATATTATTATTTAACATATTAATACTATATATTATAATTTTATTGTAATTAATTATTTGCATGCAATTAAAAACTATTTTTTAATGATGCCAAAGAAGTATAACTTCTCGCGCGCGTACATAAGTACATACACCAATTTTGTCATATTATAATTGTATTTACTCGGGATTCCATAAGTAAGATTGGAAAGTGATAGCAAGGAAACAATAATAATAACACACACTAATTTCAATAATGGTTAATTTTTTAATTGTAGTTTAAAATTTGTACATTTGATTCAGTGTAAATTTTTTTATTTAAATGTTCTGTTTTATTTAGTTATTTTCCTTCAACTCTTGTAGATATTACAGCACCCATTTTGTAGGTAAGGTAATGTCATTATTATTAACAATGCATCATCCAGAAAATGTTCCCAAGCACACGCGGTTGTCCAGGATTGTTAAGAGTCATCGTGACACTGTTAGAGCTAGCCGAGCTTAAGGTTCTTATTTTATTATTTTCTCCTAGTTCCTAGGAACAGCGCCCAATATACATATTTAATTTAATCATCTCGACGTTACCTTTTGACTTTGTATTATTTGGGGAGAAAACTTGTATTTTTATTAGACCACCCTCAATACACACGACCGCGATTCGAACCTTGCCCTCCCTGTCATCGGCAGTCTAGGCTACTTGCAAGAGTAGCACGTTAGATAAAGCGGCCACCAAAGTGGATGATTGTATATTTAATAATACAAATATTATATTCTAGAAATTTCATTTCGTATAATCTCATATGCCTGTTTTATAGAACGGACTGTTCCCAGAAGTTGAAGATTGTCTCCACCCCTCATTAATTCTGCCACTCACAAACAGATGCCGCGAATGACTTGACTTCAAGAACTTGAAGACGACTGCAAATCTTCAGGACACATACAAATAGAACTAGAGAAAGACATAGACACTAACGTTTCTGCCGCATTGTGAACTAACTAGGTAGATAAAGCCTTCATGTCACCGTTTCACCAATAACTAGTCAAACTTGAAGCAAATAGCTTTCAGTAAACTATCTTTTAACCTAATATTTACATTTTTAGATAGTAAAAACATCTGTTTATAAATTTTTAAAGGTATTAAATTCTATATTTGTGAACATATAATAGTTTTAATTTGACTACCATGCTTGTGTATTCATTTATGTGTTTATCAATCCTTGTTTTCATTTTAACTAATTTACTAATTCAAATCATTTTTAGTTCACACTCAGATCCATGGTGAAAAGATCTCAGATATATTTAAAACTCTTCTGGCATTCTATTGTTGTTCTAAAGATGTTCACATTTTACAAATAAAAGATAAATTAAATTTTAAATGGATGTATCTTGAGTTACATATTTTAATAATGTTTAGAAAGGTCTACATATTATTTGTACAAAATAATATGATGATAAAAAATTAAATTAAAATATGCATTTTTAAAAGACATAAGCAAAATAATCAATATATGGACAGTCAATTAATCAAATAAAATTTAGAACAATTTATTTAAACTATGATGTAAAGATTTTCCTATTATTTGGCATAGTATTTACAGTTTGTTTGTAAAAATATATTAAAAATAATATGCTATTCAAGATAATAGATACTATAAAAAATAATTAGACAGAAATCTAATAGAGGATCTTTAGTTCACCAGGCTATTACTACCACAACCCAATATTATTATGTGTAAAGGATCATTAACATTATGATAGAGTTATTGTTGTAAGAATCATATATGAGGGTTGAATAAAATGATTGAATATAATCAAAAGTCAAATCTGATAATAAGGAGCTGTCTTTTAAGATATAGAGAAATATTAAATATAAATCTTATTTTTACTATATTTATAGTCCTATCACTATTGACAGATACAATCTAGGTTTGTAATTTCTAAATAATCTTACATACAAGAATCTTACCCTAAATTAGAATGACCTCTCGTGCTTAAATGTCTTAAAGAGTGGGAAATTCACAACGGAAGAACACATTTTAAGCTAGCTTGGAATAAAGTACGTAGTAATTTAAAATCAAGTCCATCTTGATATTTTATGTGGCTATAAAATTATATCAATTCTATAATTTACTTGGCCTATAGCTAAGATATTAAATTATGTTTAAAACTTTATTAATCAATGGTTAGAATGATCATGCTATGTTTATCAATTTATTAACTTGTTGCTAAGTGATAACATTATAATGTTTAATTAATTGGTAAGATATTTCATGTATATAAAACTGTTTAGGTGCTATGAGATTATTGCATTATTACTTGGTTGGTGGCTAAGAGATTAAATTATGTTTAGCACTTTATTAATAAGTGGCTAGGTCATTATGTTATGTTCATCACTTTGTTAACTGTTTGCTATGTGATAAAATGTACTTTTTAATTGATTGGTAAAATATTAAATCATGTCTATAAAACTATTTATTTGTTTTATATAATTATTTTATGTTTGTTTGTCACTTTAATATATTATTTATTTATTTATTTGAATCTAATTTTCTAAAAAAAAAATTTTTTTTATCATCATAAGCACATTTAAGAATAATTTAAATTAATTTTTTAGAAGATTAACGTAATTTTTTAGAATGAAAATGTTCTTTAATACGTAATGAGAAGTAAATCTAAGCGAATGACGAGAAATATTTTAATGAAGTTATTGAAATGTGTTTCAAAAGTAGAAGGGGGGGGTGGGGGGGTATATTCGTCAGTTTGGTTCGCAACTCTATTGAGTGAGTGAAGGAAAGATTGGTTGAGGCAGCAATCTTGGTTAGCAACCAACTTCGCAAAACAATGTAGATAAAGTGGTAGCATGCGTTCTAACACAGAGTTTGGAGAAATATTTCATAGAGGGGGGACTTGACTAGAAACTTCTACGTTAAGTAGGAAACGTTTCATTACTGCAACAAGACAACCAATTAGGTATTAATTTCTGTCTTTTGTATGAGATGCATGAACTTAATTGCAAATATCGGATTCTATATTAAACCTTAATATTACTCGATCATATCTACAAATGTGTTATTTTGTTTTTGCTTAAAAATCAACACAAATAATAAAGAGTCTGATATATAGAAGTATTTATAAATAATTATATTTATTATTATTATAATCATCATCACCGCGTACTATTACCCATTCGAGTTGTACGCACGTACGCTAATGTGTAATGGTAGGGTGATTGTGAGATGAAATGAAGGACCTACAGTTTAACGTGGAATCCGAACCACGGTGTAGGCTGGAATTCCCCACATTCACAAGTTGTGATTAATACACGTCTTGTCAGAGGGGAAGGAAGGGTTTGGTAATCAGATAAATATGTGCCGGGACTGAGGATTGAACCCCGGACACCCAACACAGAAGAACTTATCCCTATACCCTGATGTCACTCAAATAATTATAAAATATATCTATATATATAAATG
Source organism: Timema cristinae (assembly GCA_039000515.1). Taxonomy (NCBI): domain Eukaryota; kingdom Metazoa; phylum Arthropoda; class Insecta; order Phasmatodea; family Timematidae; genus Timema; species Timema cristinae. The sequence goes on along the minus strand of JBCFYV010000024.1, from coordinate 37,036,252 downwards.
TACAAGTGTGTGAAGTGTAGTTCTATAAATATTATAAAAACCGATTGAAAGGCTATTATATACTCATTTCAGTTATACTCATACAATATATGTGCTAATGTTATAAAGATATAGAATGTTTTTAAATGTGCATACATTTGCGTGGAGAGAGAGAGAGAGAGGGATAATAAGTGATTATAAAAACGTATCAATTCGCCAAACCAGGATTCTAACCCTGAGCTCACCCGCAACACAGCCTAACTCTAGATTGACGCATTAGACCATCGATTTGTTATTTTAGAGGTAATCTATCATCATTTGCGTGGATTGAGGTTACATAATCATTTAGGAAAGAATACTCTTATAATACATGGCTGGAATATATATATGCACGATTTTCTATTTTTAATAGAAAAGTTTAACCTTTAGTGCACGTGACCACCTATGGAATTGTTAATTAGATATCTCGGGATACATAAATAGTATATGTACGTCCCACATCGGTAGACCAGCAGTCTAAAGGGTAAACACACACGGTAGCACTCGGTGGCTGTTGTGAAGGTCTGGGTTCTAATCTCATATCAGTGCATTTCATATTTTTTTCACACGTAGTTCCATGGTTGTATTCCGAACCTCACTCCAAAAGAAATGCTGAAGCACTTATTTTTAACTGCCTCTCCTGTTTTAATCTCTCAGGTTAAGACATTGATTGGTATTTTAATAAGTTTTAAAAATATGTGTCTAACAACATTGTATTATCACAGAGTTTTTTTAAAGTGAAAATTCATTAAATGGAATCAATAAAATATATTACTAAATAAGTTAACTAAAACAATGACTTTAAATTTGAAACTTAAAAAAAAAATATTCCTTTGTATGAACTAACGTGAAAGCTTGTCTGTAATTATTTAAACAATAAGTACCAAGTAACCTTTAAAAGAAGAGAGAGAGAGAAAGAGCTATCAGGTACTTCAAAGTATCTGTCAATAAACCTTTTCCCGTAACCATTTCTAATGAAAAATACATGATTACAGAATTTGTTTGACACACTGCACAAAGCTCTACCACACTAAAAATAGACTGGATCAAAATGGGTTGTCACAGTTAATAATTAATTTCGCAACGTCTCTAAGCTAACTTTAAATTAATCCAATCGATAAGATCGTTTTAATGCGCGATTGTAATATGGAGAACTTCGACAAAAGTAAGAATCTGTAGAATTTATTATTATAAGCAGGAAGCATAAAGAATGACTTTAAAAAAAACGGAGACAAGAAATGAGTTGAGATATTTAATCTATAAGCTTGTTAAAAAAAAGTTGTATCACAGTTAATTTGCCTATATTAATGTGTGTTTGCAAGCTAACGTTTAAATAAATGATATGAGTCTTCTTAGATGTTTTATATATAGTACTTCCATCAATGCAAACGCAGACTTGTGAAGGAAAGGAAAAATTTCGAATCCAGTTCTGGTTAACATACTTTTTTTTTTCCTAAATCTTTTCACCTTCCTCTTCAGAAAATAATGTTACAATTATTTTTAATTCTATGGTCTCTAGACTTACCCTTTTATAGTAGTTGAAATCAGTTTTCTTGTATGGGTAGAAAAAGGTTGTAGAGTAAATTATATCACGGGTTTTATTTTAGAACCCCATAATCCTGACTAAAAGGTCCCGTGTCGGATTCCCAACCGGAGGATTTTCTCGAAAGGGGGATATTTTCCATGGTAACCAGGGTTTTGTAGATCAGGCTTATTTTAGGTTAAGATTCTCATTTTAACTACCATAAGCCCCTCTTCTTATCGGGACATGAAATAAACTCCATGAAAAGAATGTATGACTAGAATATTCGGGCTCTCCAAGCAACGGTACATTAGTACTGGCTAATTTTTTCGTAAACTAAGCTACAATTATTGATATAGCCCAGACACTCTTTATTATATATGAGAGGGCACACTAATTAAACCTAGCAGTTGACATATCCAATCCATAAGTATTACAGTGGCAACCATTTTCTTAGCACCGTGCCCTATATCCCGTGTGGGTTATACAACTATGTATTAATTTTGATAATATTTTAAAACGGGTGACCTGGTGGTCTAGGGTAAGGTGTCAGACCTCTGTGCTGAAGGTCTGGGGCTAAATCCTCGGTCTCCGCACACATTTATATGATTGACAAACCCTTCCTTTACCTCTGACAAGACATCGTGTAAATGTGGGGAATGCCAGGCCTCCACCATGGTTCGGATCCCACGTTAAACTGTAGTTCCTCCAGTTCATCTCACAACCACCCTACCAGTACACATTAGCGTAAGAGCGAATAACCCGAACGAGTAGTAAGACGCGGTGCTAATAATAATAGTAATTATCTTAATGTGCTAAGAATTAGGAAGGCTTGATTTAGAGGAAGTGCACCCAAAATTGTGTGGAGAGAGTCTGAAAAATAATTTAGGAAAAACCACCCTTAGCGCACCCTACTGTGATCGAAACCATATCTCCCATCTTTGGCAGTCTAATCTAACACGAGAGTAGCAAGTTAGACCATGCGGCCACTAAAGTGGGTTTTAAGTTTGTTGATATACCATGCATAATTACGGTTCACCCCTATTTTCCTGGGTGCGTGGGAATATTGACACAAAAAAGTGTTGGGTGAGGTTGAATTACAGAGCCAACCAAACTCTCCGTTTACCCCCGTGATGAGTGACGGTGGAACACCGAACTTACATTAAAAGGACTCTTTACGTGACACTGCAGACAGTGAAGACAAGAGAATGTTAGTGCTCGAACCAAGAACTTCCAGTTGAAGTACCTCGTTACCTGGGTTACAGACCACTTGTCACGCGCTGTGAAGGGCAGTCCTTGAGGGACTTGTCAAGAATCACACACACACACATATATATACATACGTGATGACGCTGGCAACAACTGTCACAGGGTCTTTGGAATGACGCCCTCATCCTCAACAACAGTCCGTTGTGTCAGGGACTCGTCACAATAAGGTCGACACACAGAGACGGCGCGGAAGGATCTGTCGAAGGGAAGTGACCGTTATCCGTTACACACACTGGTTTAAGTTGATGGCTTTTGAAGATATGCTCACGTCTTAAGGATAGAATATTGTGCGAGTTAGAGCCAGTATTTATTTTCTCAGGTTTATATAAACATTATTTTTGATCATATAAATAAGATATTGATTCAGTATATAAGTTTAGTAGGAGTGTTCGAAATTCAGTTTTTAAATACAAAGTGAAAATTGATTGATTCGAAGAAAAGTCGAATAAAACGATTCTTAATTTTTACTTTCAATTGACACCTTGGAGATTGTGATCGTCACCAATATTGAACTTGAGATTTTAATATATGATGACGTTTCATGAACCCCTGAAACCAAAAATGTTGTTTTCACAATGTCGTCTGTCTGTCTCTCTGTACCTAGGGATAGAGCCTAAACTATTTTACCGATTGGGCTAAGACTTGGTATCTCAGGTTTTAATAAGGTTTTCCTGAGGTTTTTTTTGGAATTAGACATCCAACACCATAATTAAGGCTAATTTATTGAAAGATAAAAAAGAAAAATCAATTTTCTCAAAACTCGCTATAATGATTTTGATTAATTATTATATCTCGACACTGTTTATCATTATAAACCAAATGGAAACTCTCATTTTTCTTATGAAAATGACTTTCAGGGTACTTCACACGAAGTAAATTTTCCAATTTTCATCATTTCTGCGTAACTATTAGAAATTAGAAAATTGGAAAATTTACTATAGATATAAAATTATATATATTTATATATGTATAGTTTTATATCTATTTTTATACAACCAATAATTTGAGCTATAAGTAAATAGGGCCTATATATAATTTTTAATTCAGGTATTTGAAAATGAATTCGAGTCTTATGTTCTTTGGTGGACAGAGCTGTTTCTCTTTTCTTATTTTTCTACTCTTTTGGGTTGTATGCGTAATTGCTTTTATTATACCATGCGATCACCGATGCAGGTTTTTACTACGTTATATCTGAATTTATTTCTGCCTATGTTATGTTATTTCTATCTTAATCAATGGTCTTTTTAAAATACTGCTTATTAGCATTTAGAAATGTGGAATTAACTCAATATGAGTGAGATTTTTAAGATATTTTTGTTATAGATTAAAATTTTTATTCTTACTTCAAAATGTGTTTATAATGTGAATGTTTTTGTGGTTGTAAAAATCAAAGCGAAAGCAAATTTGACGTTGACTTTGATATTTCAAAGCTTCTCACATCCCTGAATTTAGGTTTAAATATCTATTAATATTAATATAAAGTTTAAAATATTTATAATCAAATGCCAGAACTAATATTAAAGAACCTTTAATATTACTATTTCTATTAAGTTAAAATAGACCTAGCTACTAGAGACAATAGACATATTTTATCTATTGAAGCCTATAAGGTATTTTACCATAAACATTTTCAAAACACCCCACTTCCCATTTCTTTCAGACTCAAGAACACTCTTGATCACTAAAAAAAACTTTTTCTCCACTGTGTCTTTATACCTATCTGTACAGTACGCAATGTAATGACGTTATTTATCAAGGAAGTAAGAAGGTAGACATTAGAGGAATTTTACCTGTTTACGAGTAAAAGGATAGTAGTAGACCTATGAGAAAAAAAAATCCCCTGTACACAGGTCAAGACTCGAACTCTCATCACCCATTAAAAGTGAATAAAATTAGATGAGTCTAATATTTAATCATCATGCACACAAAAATACAAATTAATGTCACTGTCGTGAAAAATGTTTCCATACAAAATTAAAATCTAAAAGTAAATATCTAATGCAAATAAAATTATGAGCTTAGAGAAATTTACACGTTATTTTTTAAATGAATTTTTGTTCCTATAAAGTTAAAAACGTTATCTTATAATTATTTTGATAAGGATTACTATTTATTGGCTGAATATTTTTAAAACTTTCTGTCAACTTGCAGTGGATTACATAAGGAATAAATGTTTGATTTATTTATTCTGGTTTACCGTAGACTCAGAGCTCGGGGCTCAAATTTCAGCTGGCTGTACTGAAGTTGGTTATGCCATAATGGCTTTCCACTTTAACTCTAGGCAAATGATAGTATATTAGATAAATATTCCACTTGACTGATACATAAACCATTATCTCAATTGCATTGCGTATTTTCTGGGCGAGGCAAACGTTTTTAACTTTTCAAGAAACATTATCATAAGGAAATAAAAATGTAGGCTAATTTTTTTTTAAGTACCATTATTTATAACTCATTCGAATTATACACTTATGTAATAATAAGCTAATGGGTTGGGGATGAGTAAGGATGAATATATATGAAATGTACCTAAAATTGGGTGAATATAGAGAGAGTGGAAAACCATTTAGGGAAAAACCACCCTCAGTGCATCCGAATAGAATTGAACCATGATATCCACGTCATCGGCAGTATAGTATATTGCACGAGTGGCACCTTAGACCATGTGGCCAGAAAAGTAGGTATTAGGTTTATTACTTACGTTACCTGTGAGAGATTTTCTCGTCTTGTATGAAAATTAAGCTAGTAATTTAACATATGTAAAACCTGTGTAAAGTAACTAAAACTTCTGAACACAAATTTCCCACCACTTGTAGGTATATAAAGTTATGTGTAAGAAATACTGCAGTGCCGGTATAAATAGTTAAGGGCTTGAAACTCAGCCTGCTGCAATGAAAGTGTTTTTCCGCAAGTCTCTGTGACCCCCCTTTCTCCTCGCTGCACTGATGCAGGTGCATTTCTGCTGATACTCATCAGCACTACCCCTTTTATTAATCCGTTGTCAACTATGTCATGACCCGCTTCAGTGGCCACATATGGTACTAGGCATTACCCTCGTGTTAGACTTGAATGCCGGTGACAGATCAGAATTAAGATCTCAGTCTAGTATATATTAAGGGGAGTTTTACGTAGTGAACGTACTGCTTGAAACAATTTACCGCTGAGCTACTATTTTTCATCTTGTAAATCTATTGTCTTCATGGCATCAACAGATCAAAGTAGTTTTAAGAAATTGTGCATAGATCAGTGTTTCGGGTTCAATTATCGGTTTCAGTTTGTAGACGCGAGTATTACATATTTTGTATTTTATCCACTATCATTCCTTAACCTGCGTATAAAATTAATATGTAATTTAATATTATATAGGTGGTCTAGGGTTAAGGTGTCAGATTTCTGTGCTGGCGGCCGGGGTTCAATCCTCGGTCCCGGCACAGATTTATCTGATTACCAAACCCTTCCTTCACCTCTGACAAGACATCTTGTGAATGTGGGGAATGCCAGGCCTCCACCGTGGTTCGGATTCCACGTTAAACTGTAGGTCCTTCATTTCATCTCACAATCACCCTACCATTACACATTAGCGTAAGTGCGTATAACCCGAACGGGTAGTAAGACGCGGTGCTAATAATAATAATAATAATAATATTATTATATAGTCATAATCATTAGGAAAAAAGAGGACTAAGAAGGTTTGTAATATTAACAGAAAGGAAGAATCTACCAAATTATGAAAGCAGAAGCTCAAGACCAAAGAAAATGGAAGATATCCAGTTGATATCTGACTCAGGAGAAGAAAAAGAAATCAAATCATCTATATAAGTCTCGTTTAATTTTATATTAAATATTTCCAATATTTTTCAAAAGCACGAAGTAGTAAATCAATATTTTATACCAAACGTATATGAGTTTAAAGTTGCGAGAAAATAAGACATATTTTTGATATTGTGGTCTTTGAAGGAAAAAGTATTAACGGAAAAGTTTGAAAAGCCATTCGGTAAGTCATGTCAATAATATTTATTTCTTTTTTTTTCAATTTACGTCAGTTCTCATTTAGAAAAGCGTTACCACACAAATCAATTGACACGTCAAAGGGAAGATTGTATCGAGAATAAAGAAAGTAGAAAAGAATTAGAACAAATTCTGAATCGAATAGTGAAATAGAGTTAAGGCGAGGACTTCCTATGACTAAATTTCCTTTAGTGACATTGATGATAAAGAAAAAAAGATGGTTCTGTTCACTCTTCTTGAATTTTCTCACTTGCTTACTAACTCCAATGAAATGGCTTTAGTTTGCAGATCGGAAAGGAGAGAGAAAAAAAAATGCGCTTCTTTTAGATTGATGAAGAAATTGCTACACGACGAATTCTTCTATTCCTTATATGTGTCCCAATTCCAAGGTTTTATCCCCTTACCCCACCTCCTTTAACAATTTCGAAAAGATTCCCACCTAGTAAAGTTTTTTTCCTCTCTCTCTCTTTTCAGTTTTGTTACATAGAAAATTATAACTTCAATCTATCGATTTGGTTAGAAATATTTTATTGTTTGTTGTTAACAGCAAGTTTTAGAAGGGGTGATTTTGCATAATGATGTTTGTAAGTTAAAACTTATATAATTTATATAAAAACCTAAGTAAATAAATTGATTTATACCAACTTTGCAAAGAGAGCTATATTTACTAAATTAATTAAGTAATTATATTCTACAAAGCCTGTAATTACAATAAAAGTGTCTAAGTATTACTAATTAGGATATATTTTAACTAATGTAAGCAAAATTTTAAATTAATTATATGGTTTACAACGCATTTAATATATAACTCAAAATAAAAGTAAAATATTTAATTTAATATATTCTTGAATTTGTTAAAATTTTTATTAAATAGTTATTTTATTATAAATAAAACTTAAAAGTACTAGTTCCTAGAATAGTTACCTATTTTGTTTATGCATCAAATACACAGTTTTGCTTTAAACATTTCCTCAACAGTTAGCAAGTGAACTCAATTTAAAGGTCATCAATGGTCAGGTTTACCTGTGAGGGAAAGGTCCTGGTTCAAGTTCCAGTCGGGTGCACCGATGTTAGTTTATTCCAAATGGTTTTTCACTTTCCCTAAAAAAAACGGTAGCATACTAAATTCTTATTTACTCATATCTAGACTATTACATTTAAACTCAGGTGACCCAACATTAATAAAAGATTAAAATAATGAAAAGTTGAAGCTTAAAATTACATGTTCATTATACAATGAGATCATCTAAGTGATAAAAAGTCATTTTGTGATTTTAAGAGTGAAGGAATTGCTAGTTATAGAACTCTGTAATCATTCAATCTGTATTCAGGATCATTTATTACTTAAAAACATCTTTGAAAAAAGTCGTGGAGTGTTGTAATGGAGAACATAAAGTTATTTCTTATTTGTCAACTTTGAAAACTATCTTTGAACATAAACTCTTACATCAAGAGCAATGCATATTACAATATATGACAAGCCTACCCTTAGTGTACCCAATAAATTTTCATTAAACTATTAAAATATTATCCTAATAAACTAGGGCGAATATTATAATTCTGGGCAAAAAGATAACTAGTTACACTATAAATAACTTATATTGAAATCTTATCAAGTGTTATTAGTTTTCCAAGTTAGATACAAAAACCCAAAGTAATAATCATAATAGATTTTTAAACTTGAGAAACGTATTTCTTATATCCAATGTGTTTTATTTTTAGCACCACGTCTTACTAACCGTTCGGGCTATACGCTTATGTACCAATTACGGTAATGGTTTTGTGTATGAGGAAGATTTTATGTGTATATAAATAAGTGTACCGGCATTCGCCTGGATGGATAGTGAAAAACAATCTTGAAAAAACCTTCAGTACACCCGACAGAGATTCGAACCTCACTCTCCTCGTCATCGGCAGTCTATTTTACTTCGAGAGTAGGACCTTAGACCATGCGGCCACCAAGTGGGTCATTGTTTGTTAATTTAGTAAGCTAAAATGTTATACAAAACATATTACTCTATAAGTATGAAAAACCTCGTAGTTTTTTTCAGCTTTTAAACAATGCTTGGTGCCATAAATACAAAGTTACCAAAAACTTACAACGATTAGGTGACCCGATGGTCTAGGGGTAAGGTGTCAGACTTCTGTGCTAGGGTCCGGGGTTCAATCCTCGGTCCCAGCACACATTTATCTGATTACCAAACCCCTCCTTAACCTCTGACAAGATGTGTATTATTATTATTATTATTAGCACCGCGTCTTACTACCCGTTCGGGTTATACGCACTTACGCTAATGTGTAATGGTAGGGTGATTGTGAGATGAAATGGAGGACCTACAGTTTAACGTGGAATCCGAACCACGGTGGAGGCCTGGCATTCCTCACATTCACAAGATATCTTGTCAGAGGTGAAGGAAGGGTTTGGTAATCAGATAAATCTGTGCCGGGACCGGGGATTGAACCCCGGCCGCCAGCACAGAAGTCCGACACCTTACCCCTAGACCACCAGGTCACCAAGATGTGTATTAATCACATCTTGTGAATGTGTGGAATGTCAGGCCTCTACCGTGGTTCGGATCCCACTTTAAACTGTAGGTCCTCCATTTCATATCACAATAACCCTACGATTACACATTAGTGTACCCCGATCGGGTAGTATTACGTGGTAATAATAATAATAGAAATAATAATACGAGTTATAATTTGTCACATATGATTGTAAATATTTAAGTTAGGTATATATTGATCCCAACTTAATAAAACATATGTTTTAAAGAACACAATGTTTGGACTAGATATTACTTTGTTCGTTTTTCTCTACCTCAATACATAAAGACATTGAAAATGTATAATTTATGTATTTATTTAAATATATAATTTTAACTAAAGCTATGTATGGGTGTGAAGCGAGGTCTCTCAATCCAATGCGACAAGAAAATAAATTGTAAGTTTTTAAACAAAGTATTGAGAAAGATTTTTGGATTAAGAAGGATAGACCAAAAGTAAATTGGAGTACATAATTTTTAACTTAATGGTTGGTATGAAACCCCAAATATATTATGGATAATCAAGGCACGTAGGCTTATGTGAGGTTGTCATGTTAATGCATATGGAGGATTACAGGTGTGTACACAACATTTTAGTAGATAAACCCGAAGAAACAAAGCCCTTGATAGACCAAGATCACGATGGAAAATTGATGTGAAAATTTATTTTAGTAAGGCTGTATTTCGGGCTAGGATTTGTCTCGGGATATGGTTGGATGGAGAGTTTATGCTCCGGCGTGAATGATTCCTGGAGATCCTTAAGATCAAAGACTTATTTAGTTCTGTATTCACGCTATATATAGCCTAACCCTATCTAGGAAACAAATTTCAAACATACTTTCAAATTGAATAATGTTTAACTTATATTAAATGATATGCCTTTCATTTAACAATAATATACAGATCATATCATTTAAAAACCAAAGATATCCTATCAAAATTATTTTTTAATTTTAAATTTAATTCTAAAAAAAAATGTATTTAGCTAGCAAACATTTTGACAATTACACTTTAAATCTAGATAAGATTAATTTAGCCCCCAAACGGTTTGACGGATAAACTTTAAATTTATAGACACTAGAATCTATTTTAAAATGGGTGTGTTTGGACATGTCCGCCACAACAGCAATGTATTATACCAAAAAGAAATATAAGGGGCTAAGGAATTTATAACACTGTTGCTAAAATGTTCTTTTACTCGCTTTTCTGTGTGCATTTTACACGGCTCCAAAAATAAGCTAAAGTCTGTAACAAATCAAATATTTAATGCTATTGAAAAATATATATCTCCATTTCACCCATTTTTCAACTATATTCATGTTACAATCCTTTTTCAACGCCACACAAAACGTGTGACAATAAAGGCCCGGGCACAATGGGTGATGGTTGGTGGTTGACGGTTAATCGGTCTCGGTTGGTCTCGGTCGGTCGGCCCGACGAGCAATTACAGCGGTGAGTGGTTCTGCATTTGTCGTCATTTTCGCAACCTATTAAAGAGTCTAGTATTAAGTGAGTGGTTAGCCATATTTCCTGCCAATAATTGTATGTTCTTATCATGTGGTTACTTTTCTTATTGATAAATTATTGTAGTCGTGGCAGGTTTTGAGCCAGAATAATGGTTGTCTTAAGTTTATATGAGGCCTCAAACTATAAAGAAATTCATTCTATACTACTGTTCTATCAATATACACATCCATCATGGAGAGAATTGAATGCATATTCAGTTTATGTATATTATTGTGTCCTAAGGGCTCAAATAAGTATGTAATCTTCATTTCATTTATTTGAATTATTAAACGTGTATTTTCTGAAGCCACTGATTATATCTGCAAACGATTTAGAAATGTTCTTAAATCTAGGACACAAGCCCCCATGCCGTTAATTTATCACTGTGAAAGGGGAAACTCACATTTCTCAAGTGATAAAAATGTTGGCCATGCCAAGAACCAAACGTGGAACTTTGATCTCAATAAAAACAGACACTGAGCTAAGGTGTTGGAAAATAAATAGGTGTGATAAAGTTGTTATTGTATATATTATTTAATCTTTTTTGAGTTTTATCCTTTAGATTATATGTTCAATAGGAGAGTTAGCTCTGTTGATAGAAACCCAAATATATATCAACTTCGTTTAAAAAAAAATTCATAGAGAATAGTTCTGTTTGAGTGACACTTGTAGGATAGCTGATAAATTATCCACACAAGATTAATTTAAACAAATTAAGCTAAGTTTTTAAAGTACTACTATAGAACAGATAAATTTAAAAATTGACTTATTTCAAAAGCAATTTATGAAGTATAACAGTTTATTTTAGACCGGCCTCATAATGAGGTGGTTAACACCTCTTATTATCTAATGGTACCGAATTCAATTCCCAGCGGTATCAAAGTTATTTTTCTCGAAAGGAAAACTGTCCCTGTGGTTATCATGGGCTGGTTAGTTTGACTTAAGTAGGTTTAATATTGACACTGGTTCCACACATTCATTATCACTATCATTCATTACCGTCTTTAGTTACAGGCCAATGTGTTAAATGTGGCAACTCTGCTTTTAGTGACGTCATGAGGCCTAGCAATCTGCTGGTTCCCACGGAGAATTATTTGAATATTTACAGTTTTCTTCATTTAAAAACTGATAAGTAACTTTGAACGATACTGACAAATAATCAGAATATGTTTACGTATATCATTAAACAAAAATACTTCAAAGGATGAAAATACAACAAATAAACACGAAAATAATATAATAATATAATTATTATTATTATTATTTACATGTTTATTATTTTAAAAAAATTTACTAGGTTAGGATTATGTAGCATTTACAAACACAATTAGAATAATATTATGAAAATTACAAAAGGGCACTGGCATGAAGGCTATAAAAAGCATTCATTGTTGCACTAATCCAAAAGTTGTGGGTTCAACTTTAGCTGTAACTCTTTAACAAATATTTTATTAAAATTAGAATTTTTTTAAATGTAATTTCTTTGAAAACCTACCTATCTTGGGACTTATAATTTTGAGACATTACTACTGTAAAGTGGTTAATTTTTCTTATTTCCTGAACAAGAATTTTCACTGCCAGATTTATCATTCCTATTATTGATGCAGTTAAAGTTAAGTATATTTTCAAGCGTTGACGAAAACAAAGAAAATAATTCACGCAAGGAATTACCGCAGAAACCATTGTTGATATATTGATTTAAATATGGATCCTTACAAATGTATGTAAAGGCCGAACACAGTAAAAGTTTTTTTTTTAACGTTTCGTCTTTCTTACCGTTGGGTTGTATGCTTATGTACTAATTACACTAATGGTTTTAGGCATGAGGAAGGTTATATTTATAGGAAGTGTACCCGTATTTGCGGGGAGGAGGAATGGAAAACTTTTTTTGGAAAAATCACCCTCAGTATACCCGGCCCAGTAGAACCTAGATCTCTTCTGTCATAGGCACTCTAATCTACTGCGAGATTAGCGCCTTAGACCATGCGGCCACAAAAGTGAGTTCACGGGAAAGGTTTAATCTTATTTTTGGGCTGAAGAAACTTATTTTCAAGCTGTTCTTTTATATATTTATTATTGAACTCGTATGCCAATTAACTCCAATCCTCAAAACGCTTGTTGATGGACTAGTTAGTCCTCTTCTGAGTAACTATTGAAATAGTCAGCAGCTGTAAAAATCAATGCAACAACTGCATTCCAAATTAATAATCAATTTTTACTTAAGGTGACCTGGTGGTCTAGGGGTAAGGTGTCAGACTTCTGTGCTGGCGGCCGGGGTTCAATCCACGGTCCCGGAACAGATTTATTTGATTTCCAAACCCTTCCTTCACCTCTGACAAGACATATTGTGAATGTGGGGAATGCCAGGCCTCCACCGCGGTTCGGATTCCAAGTTAAACTGTAGGTCCTTCATTTCATCTCACAATCATCCTACCATTACACATTAGCGTAAGTGCGTATAACCCAAATGGGTAGTAAGACGCGGTGATAATAATAATAATAATAATAAAAAATAATAATAATTTTTACTTTGTAGCAAGTATAACCACAAATGTACAGAACTGAGGATTCTGGAATCATGTCAGCTGTTAGTGAAACATCACTAATCCCAAACACAAAATTTTAATCTATTGTTTGTTTTGCTAAGTGACACATAACATAATGCAAAAGAAGCTTGAACAACGCAATACTTACTCGTAAAACCAAGTAAACTACACGAGAAATAAACATCCCACACAGTAAAACAAACTGAACTAAATAAGCAACACTGCACCTGGTTGTGTTGTCGACCGCTCTCGATGCAGTGTTGCCAAACTTGAGTATTCTGGCCTGTAACTAAAGATGGCTGTGTATATGACGTGTAGACAACCTCTGAGGTAATACACTGGGTAACCTTATGTTCCTGCAGAACGGTTGTGAATCAATATAAACGGTGACCTAAATAGATATTGCATCTCTCCCAGCTCGTCCCTAATTGAATACCTCTCATTGAAATATTTCAGGTACGATTAATACCATCTAGACTCATCTAGAACATACCAAATGTTAAAACCTTATAGACACCTAGTTTAAATCAATAAGCCAAGATCAGGTAAAAAAAAAACAAAAAAAAAACACGAAAACTCACCATAATGTTTGAATATGTTCGACAATGTCTCTTCAAGTATAGCCACTTACTTTCACCACTTGTTAAATCGCGATGCTTATTAGATTTAGTCACGTTAGATAACTAATTAATTTATGTCACACATGATAAAATTCTAATGAAATGATGTGGAAATACTGTGACGAACCGTGTCCACGGAAAAGATAAATATTAGCAACTTTGTGACGAGCGGTGTTTACGCAAAGAATGATCATTTTTTAAGCGCGGGGCGAGTCGTGTTGTCCAGTTTTTTGAATTTTTAGTCTAGGTGACCACGGATATGAGTTACAATATAATTACTAGCCTTGTTATTTTCACTGTGCTTTTAACTAAATTTTGTATCGTATTTAAAAATAATATAAATATGTATACGAAGGTGTGATATTCTCGACACATAGCTTATTTCATTATAGAAGAGTATTTGCAAAATCAGATTTGTTTACAAAGAAAAATTAAGGAACAAAAAATATATTTTATTTGCTAAACTTCGCTACCAGTAATTTGTATTATTTAAAGCTGAATGCATTCGCTCGTAAACGTATAATTGGTGGAAGGGGGAGTAATTGTGTTATAAATAAAATTAGGGTAGAGGGTGCAGATATAAATATATATTCCCTTGTGTCTATCAGAGTGTGATACAAGACAAGGGTAAAAAAAAACACATTTATCTCCAAACACTTTACACCACACTTCTTTCATGTGAGCTTAGTAGTAAAAAAATAAATAAAAGGGGACGAGTTTTTTTTTTTTTTTTTTGTCGTTTGTGCGAATTGGCAAAATGTCACATGGGTATATAGTGGGTTAAAGTACGAGAAAATATATATGCAACATTTGTCACTTGGAATGGTCCATTTTTTAAATCTGATTTCGCACAAACTACTGACATTATATTTTGTCAGAACATTTAGTTTTACCTATAAAACTGGGTATTGTATTTTAATATTTGGAATTTTGGTTGATAAGTATTAAACTTTTAAAAAAAAAAAAAGCCTTTAAAAATAAATATTTATTCTTTTTAAACTATATTGAACACAGTTTATATTATATTACGTCTTGAAATATTTAAAAAGTGAAAGATTTTAGAAATAGGCCTCCTTATATATTCTAGTTTAAAGGTTGTTTAGTAAGTATAACGAAGAATCATTTAAATGTCAATGAGACATTATTTTATATTTAATAACAGATAGAATGTATTTTTAGTTCACAGTAATTAGAATTCAATTGGAAAATTCCTAAATTGTCAATTTGTATTTATTTTAAATATTATTTGTAAAGATTTATATCCCAAGAATCCAACTATTGTTTGCTTTACGTGTTTAAAAAAATACTTTTCATTAATACATAGGCATACCTAATCTCTTCGTTATCTTACGAGGTAGATAAGAAACTGTAAGTGTAACTAAAAAAATTCCCTCCAAACTAAATCAAACCTAATTAGGTCTCTCCTCACCTAATACTTGCATACTCTCTTCGTCTCAACAGTATCCATAAATCGGCTTAGACATGCTGTTTTATTCTTAAAACTAATGATTCTCTTGACACATTTATCTACAACACTTAGCCATATCTAACATGGCATACCAATTGCTTTTGATCTACACATTCTACCTTGATATATTTACTTTGTCACTCGATCCACATTCATCCTCTCAACATTCCCAAATCTAACGTAAAACGCCTCTCTCACCTTTAACCTATTGGATTCCCTTTCAAACCGAACTTCTTCAGCACCCATTCTTTACCGACACCGTCCATAGTAATATGCTCCAAATATCAATCACTATTCTCAGATTTAATAGTTTTCCTACTGAAGAAGTATTATTATTTGTATTGTTATAATAAAATAAAACCTTTTTCTGTTTGGATCTAAGGTGAGCTGGTGGTCTAAGACCTCTGTGTTGGAGTCCGGGGTTCAATCCTCGGTCCTGGCACAGATTTAGTTGTTTACCTACTCCTTCCTTCACCTCTGACAAGACGTGTATTAACCACAACTTGTGAATGTGTAGAATGCCAGTCCTCCACCATGGTTCGGATCCCAAATTAAACTGTCCTACATTTCATCTCACAATCACCCTACTACTACACATTAGCGTAAGTGCGTATAACCCGAACGGGTAGTAAGACCTTGTGCTAGAAGTAGTAGTAATTGTAATAATAATATCTAAGATTAAAAAAGAAAGGCCTAATTTATTTCTGTTTTACTGTCATCCTAAACAATATAACTCGTCATCAACACGGACAGAATATCACTCCACGTGACAAGACGACGTGAGAGAGAGAGAGAGAGACGGTGGGGGGAGGGGGGAGACAAGAAGATCAAGAGCGTGGCTCCGAACAAATTACCCCAAGTGCACAACCGTGTACTAAGTCCATAAACGCCCACAGGTCGTTATTCTCCTCCGCCCCCCCCCCCTTCCATTCTCCATAGACCTCGCCTTTGGCTAACAAAATCGCCTTAGAGAACCACCAGCAATTCACAGTTTTCCATGTAAAGCATCACCTCAGAAACATTTCGCAAAAGGGGTACTTTGTGGCTATGCAGGTGTAAACTATAGAATAGAGTTGAATAGCAATGTTGTACAAAGTAGGAGGAGGCTTTTGATAGCATTATTAACTGCATTGTTGGACCAAATTTGATTGAAGTCTTGATTTAATAATTATGAAAGCTAAGAGGTACAGTCATACTTGGCTTTTGGTTCATCGAACTTATATTTACTATTCTGAAAATTGAAAAATGACACCTGGACACGGGAATCAAATCCAGGGTCTTTGCTTTAGTACGCCAAAGTAGGTCCTGGGTTCGATTCCCGTGTCCAGGTATCATTTTTATTTTTCAGAATCATATCTAGATGGGGTATTCCGCAATAAAAAGAATAAATAATAGCTTTGGCTATTTGATTGTTTACTTGCTCACGTTGTCATTTGAAATACAATTTACTTTAAAATAAAGTGTTATATAAAAAATTTAAAATACTATAATTTTACACAGAAGTTTATTTACATTAATAATATAAACATCGGATTATTAGTGATTATCTGAATGAAAAAAATAGGTAAAATAAGCTAAGATTTTTATTAAACTTCGATAAGTGAGCAAATAAAACTGTCCTATTTTTAAATAAATTTTGGCCAGGAGTGTCTAACAATACTTTTTAAAGATAAATTATTAGTTTTAAACCTTAATATAGAAATATGAAAAAAATGCATTCTTAAGAAAAACGCAATATTGTTATCGGGAAAAAAATGTTTTTAAATTATTTAATCAAGCAGACTACTTGTCAGAGCGGTATAGACATTGTATGATATATATTCGTATCCAAATTTGGACAGTAAGTTTTATAGTAGTTTATTTGTAGCTACTTAACTTTAATTCTTATATTCCATTTTGTAATAAAATTAAAAAAAACTTGATTCTTTAAGCCAAGTCATGTCATGTCAAGTATCTAAAAAAAAGAAGTATATCTGATTATTTAAATTTATAGGTAAATTCATCTCAACTGAAATTAGCAGAAATTAATGAAAGATTAAAATTATGATCAACTAATAACTATTTGAATAAAATAAAAATACCTTTATAAAAAATTTAAGCTATTTGTTGAAAAAAAATTCGTTTACTTTAATTTCACATATTTCACATATTTCACATATTTCACATATTTAATTTCATAATTTCACATATTTAATAAACAATATCATATTTTATAACGTGATAGTTCTACAGATAATGCTATGCTTCTTTGTAAGTACCTATACATAGTACATATATACTAATATATAATAGAATAACCCTTTTAATCGAACCTTTTTTAGTATACAACTAAAACAGTTAAATATTCACACCATTTTATGCCGTAGTAATTATTGTTATAAACATATGTACTAATCTACAGCGAATTATCTTCTTTGGATATATATTATTTTCTTTTAAGCCAAGCACATATTTACAATTTCTATTCTCGGTATATAATATTAAACTTTTTAAGAAAAAAATATGTATTGAACTTTGTTGTAATTTCTGAACTAAACAAGTAATCACTAAACTCGAATTTGCTTCCCCAGTTTGTAAATCTTCTTTCTGACACTCCGCCTCTTCCTTCGTAGCAACTCAATATATCACGCAAACTTAACTTCTCTTCTACCCTTGAACTTTGTATTGCCACTACACCCCTTACTTGTAGAAAAAACAACGAAATCCCTTCATCCGTGAAAAAAAAAGGAGGTTGTTTTTACATCAACAAAGATGAAAAAAATAAAATCAGAAAATATGATTTTAGAAATTCGCACCTTTATTTACATTTATTAAATATAGTTATATTACCCGTATCTTAGTTCAGTAACTTACTTTATAGGATTATACGCATACACTAATAACGCTAATGGAATAAGGAGAAAGGCAGAGTATTAGAAGAAGTGTAGTCAAATTTTGTGGTGGGTGAATGGGAAGAGCAATTACGAAAAATTATCCTGTGTCCAACTGACCATATTCGAAAACCATTCCTTATCACCAGTGATCCAAAATAGCACTAGAGTGATGTATTTAGCCATGTGATCACCGATGAAAGATTATAAATTATTAAACATAACTATTGTGAATATTATAATATCCTCTGTAACTCTCTCCATTCAACCTTGATGCTAAAACTTATGTAACTTTTATGTATTGTTATTTTTGACAATATTTTTGTTTTCATAATTTACTATCACCGCGTCTTACTATATAGTCATATAGTCAGGCTATAGGTATACATAGTAGTTACGCTAATGGGTTAGGTATGAGAAAGGTTACATAAAGATAAAGTATAACCATATTTGGGTGGAGGGAGAGTTGAAATCATTTTTTTTGAAAAATTAGCCTTGTACAAGCTATCAGGATTTGAACTCAGTCTAAACTGTAATTACAGTAGATCGAAGATGAAAGTGACGACTTAAACCATATTGCCACTGAAGCAAACCTTGTTCACACTAAAAACTACCAAATGTCAGGAGGAGACCAATCTAGTAAGGTGTAGTTATGGGAAAGAGTATATAAAAATAACCTAGGCTCCCACCATTCTTGAACATGACTTCTCCATCAGCTTACAATATAGGAACAGAAGATTTATAGCACTTAATATTATCAGATTATGGTAAAAGAATGTAGTCCAATAACGTTAGCTGTTTAGGTGAAAACGTATATTATGTGTGTACTCCGAGTTGAAACCTTTCTTATTTATTTTTTTCTTATGAATTAACAATTTAAATCTAGAATAGTTTTCGGTATAAAACAACTTACTCCCCTCAAAATGCATAGTGATGTTTTACTACGCTGTATAAGTATAATATTTATTAAAGACTAAAATGCAATTCTGTTTAAAGGCTAACATTAAAACCATGTAAAACATTTTATAATAACATTGCATTGTTTATTTAACATAAAATATATTCCAAATTTGTTTTCATATCGCGTTTATTAGAATGGTTTTTATAGGGTTTTTGCTACATACTTTAAGTAAAGCATATGTGTGATAATGTAGTTATCCCCCCTACACACTCTTTTCGTAGTTATATTTACAATTATACATAAGGGAGGAATTATAATAATTTTTGATCCTACGCTTGAAAACAACATAGAATGATGAGTAAAATATTTTAGGAAAATTTCAAGTAGTTAATATATTTATTTATAGGCTGATTTTAATTAAATCCTTTTATTTTTCATCTAGTAAACATTATTAGATATTATAACTGTTGCCACCCGCCTCGGTGGCGTAGTTGGCTAACGCGCTTGTCGTGTTGAGCTCGACTGCTGAGGACGGGGAGATCGAGGTTCGAATCTCGGTCGGGTGAACTGGGGGTGGTTTTTCCTAAATGGTTTTCCACTCTCCCTCCACCAAATGCGGGTTCACTTCCTCTAATTCAACCATCCCAATTTCCTAATCCATTAGCGTAATTAGTACTTAAAGCGTATAACCCGAACGGGTAGTAAGACGCGTGCTAGATATTATTATTATATTATTATTATTATTATTATTATAACTGTTGCCTCCCCCCCCTCCAGATACAAAATATACAATGAGTTTAGTTTTATGTACCACTGTTGGATCATATAAGTATATACTCGTATTTATGCTATTTAAACGTAAAACCTCTTGTCACTAATCTGTTGCTGACGTATTAAATACTGCACTGCTAAGATGAGCAATAACCGTTTCTTAAATATATGTTCACATTAGGCAAATATATAATGTCATATCTAAAGTCTCACCAATCACTAACACAAAACTCGTTAGAAAGACACATTAAATAAAGCCGTTACATTCTATAATATTTCACCCATTTGTGAGTTTAATAATTTAACTTCGAGGAGACATTCCTTCTCTAAAAATAATTTATCTCACATCTTATAAAAGAACAAATAGACTATTTTGCCAGGATTTGACTAAAAAATTAGGCAGTGATGACTATATTATGTATAGTATATATAATTATTTCCAAACAATTGTAAGAACATTAGCTTGAGCATTAAATATAATGCCCAATGTAGGTAGAATATTATTTGAATTAATAAACCATACAACGCGTTTGTAAAATTATGTTAGTGAGTAATAAAGAACTTATAAACCATCCTATAGAAAATCAAAAATTTTGCTAAATCACTGTTCAATTGTGAGATGTAAAATGTTTATCTATATAGGATTAAAATAACACTAGTATAATAGTTTTATATTTTAATAAAGGGATATTTCAGCCCTCAAGTGGTAAAACTTTCATTATGAAATATTTTATGAACCTCGCACAACAATATAAATTTCTCCTTTATATAATAAACATTATATATCATTTTAAAACCGTAAGAGAAGTGCTAGAAAGTTTAAATATTCTGAAAATATTTGTTTATCATTTATTTTAATCTATGAAACAAACTAAAATATTAAATTAATATAAGCAAAACATAGTTTAATGTTACAATATTTTACTTCGATGACATTTTTAAAGTTTGCTTAGGTATAAGAAAACAATGTAAGCATATGTAGCTAGTTTTTTTAAACATTTATATTGTTATTAAGTTAAATCCACTTTGACTGTAATTTAAAATAACATTTATTTGGGTGTCATAAAATATATATTTTATAAGAATAGTATTTTTATCTTTTATTCTCAAGTTAGGTATAAGTTGTGTACATTTGTATGTGTGTCAATGAAGTTTTGAGTTCCTAATATCATAGGGTAAGTGCTGTAAATAAATACGTGTTTATAAAAGTTTTATAAGCTCACTATAGTATTTATAAAAAAAATATAAAGCTAAAAAATTAAGTGAAATTTAAATATTCGAAAGTATACACGCTCCTACGCTTGCCTTTCTTCTTGACACAAAACCTTTCTAGAACTATAAATATTTTCTTATGCCAGAAATCAAGAATCGGAAGTGGGAAAGGGTGAACGGTGATACCTTTAATTTCTAAGGTGACTTTGAAAATATATTGCACTGTATTCATTGGACTAGAAAAAAAAAACGACTAGATGCAACACTTTCCTTATCACAAAAGACATATCTTGAGACGTAATAGTGTTGGAGGAAAAGAAAGAGAAAAATGGATAAAATTTGAAAAGAGAAGGTTGAAAGAACCCATTGGAAACACCAGATCAAGTTTGAAATCAAATGATAACCAACCTCTACCGAATACATAGGCCTACTTCCTTTTTTACCTTTACATCCATTTTCTTCACTATATCAACTCTTTTCTACACTCCCTCAAGATATCGAATCTATTACCTACACATACACACACACAACCGAGATAAAATAAATGTATTGATCCTTTTTTGAAAAGGTGTAACAGTATATATATATGTAGTTGATACATTTTTTGCTCAAGCACTCTAACACTTATCTTCGCCAATACCCTCTTGAGCCTGTCCTTTAACGTGGAACAAAGACATCCCTCGAAATTAAGCAAGGCGCTGTTATTCTGTTTCAGAGAATTTGGTGGCTAACTGGGTTAAATCTCTCAATATTATTATGGTCTAGGATTTCTAGGCCTAATATATAACCTTTTTATTTTATGTCCTGAGAATACCTGACAATTTTGTTTACTTTCTCTCTTTGTGTATATATATATATTGTTCAGTCAATCATTTTAATAGCTAAAATAATTTTTTTTAGAACCACGACTTACTACCCGTTCGGGTTATACGCTTTTAAGTACTAATTACGCTAATGGATTAGGAATTGGGAACGTTAAATTAGAGGAAGTGAACCCGCATTTGCGTGTAGGGAGAGTGGAAAACCATTTAGGAAAAACCATCACAGTTCACCCGACCGAGATTCGAACCTCGATCTCCCACCCCTACAGTCGAGGTCAACACGACTAGCGCGTTAGCCAACTACGCCACCGAGGCGAGTTAAAACTAAATTGAATTCTTAGTTTCAGTACGCGCAATGTTACCGTCTAATTTTTATAAAAATAACCTTACATGAAATCTAGAGAATTTGACAGACATAACTATTATTCATACTTCAAGTTATGTGATCCAAAACTATCTATTTGGATATATATTATAAATGATTATTAAATCAGATATATAATTAAGTAAAATATTATAAATATTGGTTGAAAATAAATGTGCTTTTATTTTGTAAAAGTATCTCCCGATTATAGTTCAAACATGCAAACAAAAAACACAGGTGAATCTAATCTAAACAAGGCTGTCTTTGTTTATCACAGCACCAGGCCTTAAAGAGTCACTTGTCATTACTAATTTAAAATAACCACATAAGCACGCTACACTGGTTGAACGCTTAAACTTCAAGGCGTCCCTTTTGCAATAGACTGGACTTCTGATATTAGGGATAAGGGTTCATATTGTAATCTGGTGTACTGAGGTTGACTTTCCAAAAAGCTTTTCCTCTCTCTCTCCATATATGAAAATGTGGGTATATTGTCTTTAAATTCAATATTCCTAATCCTTAGTACAGAAGTATAAATAGCACAAATGGTATAATCCAAAGGAGTAGTGAGAAGCTGTGCTAACAAAACGACCAGATAAACACTTAAGGCACTTGGCTCTTTCGAGTGCAAGTCTAAACCTATTTTGTGGGATGGTGAGCGGGAGGTTGAAAGGCGGGGTGTGGCTTCACAACCGACCAAAGTATCCTTCCGCACCAACAAGAACAAATTGATCACGGAAACCGTAGATGGCGCTAGCTACCGGACAGGTCTTGCGGGAAAATCATACATTTGGAAATTTCAGTTTTCTCGAAAACTAGTGAAATTTTTATGTTAATATTTTCAACACCCCTTATAAGTTAATGTATCGATGTTTATTAATTGTTACATTTCCTTATTTTTTGTTATGAGGCTGGCAGTTTTTTATTGGAAATGTCAAATTTATCGATATTTAATCAGTGTCATACTTATACTTTTTATATACACACCTCCTTTATAGCTTAATCATAATGTTTCTATTCTTGAACAAAACGTCTCTGAAAATAAAATTAAAAAAAATAACTTTTTTAAGATAACCATTAGCTCCCAGGGCTCTGCATTTCCATGCCAAATGAAAATGGCCAATCGCTTTAAAAGTATTAATTTATAGTAAGTGTCAGCTAGATGAGAATATACTTAGAAACACAGATTCATTAAAATGGATATTGAGCATCAAAAAATAATTTTGAGGTGACCTGGTGGTATAGGGTTAAGGTGTCAGACTTATGTGCTGGGGTCCGGGGTTCAATCCTCGGTACCGGCACATAATTATCTGAATCACCAAACCCTTCTTTCACCTCTGACAAGACGTGTATTAATCACAACTTGTTAATGTGTGTAATACCAGGCCTCCACCGTGGTTCGGATCCCACGTTATACTGTAGGCAGAGTGTATTAAGGACCAAGTCTCGCAGATTACAGTGGGCAGGACATGCAGTGCGAAAGGGAGAATCTAGAACCTTGTTCAGGGTATTTACTGGCAAACTCAATGGGGAGAAACCATTGGGAAGACCTAGATGTTGATGGGAGGGTACTATTAGAATTAACATGAAATATCTAGGGTGTAATGAGATGGACTGGATAGACTAGCTCAAGGTGGGGATAGGGTGTAATGAGGTCGACTGAATAGGACTAGCTGAAGATAGGGATAGGGTGTAATGAGATGGACAGGATAGGTCTAGCTGCAGATAGGGATAGGGTGTAATGAGGTGGACTGGATAAGATTAGCTCAATATAGAAATAGGTGGTGTTCTTTTGTAAATGCAACAATGAACCTTCGAGTCCCTAATGCCATAGAGTAGTCAATTACTAAGTACCTGGCGTTACCAGGGAGCAAGGATTTTAGTAAGTTTTAAAATTCCAGTCTTTAGGTGCACATGTTCATGCCCAGGTCAGACTAATTTTTAAAATATTTTATCATTGCTTGAGGTAGAAATAGTGCAATGTTCATTACATACAAACAAACTCTTCATTTAATTGATATAAATTGTATCTCTATGTTAAACATAATGGTTGATTTTGTATTATATGCTTATTATAAAACCAAACCTTATAACATGTCTGTGATACTATATCTCTCAACAATTTTTACATAACTCTCATGCACTTGGGAAATTTATTTTGAAAGCTTTTAAAGAGAAAGAAAAATATATATTTTAAAGTTTAATATTCTCGAAAACAAAATATATATAACACCTGCAAAAAAAAAAAAAGACTGAATCGCTCGCAAGATACCAGCACCTTAAATATACATATGGGAAATTATCCTCCACAAGAAGTCGTCGAAGGTAATATAAGCGCTCGTGTGTTCAGGTGTTGTAAAGGGGGCATAAGAAAGGACTATGTGACCTGGTCTCACAGATGAGAGTTAAAGTAGGAACTAAAATAGAAATGTTGTCTAGATACTTATTTATTTTATAGATGTTAGCTTAAGAAATTAAATTGAATAATTTATGGTTGTGAAAAATATAAATGTAGTCCTTAAGGCCGTGACGGACTGACGTTTTGGTCGCTGTGACAGACGCTGCGACCAGTGCACCCTTGTGTATTGCATTGTTTCATATTTCAGGAACAAAATCTTTCTACTTTAAGAATTTTATTCATTTTTTAATAGTACTTATTATTTGAAATTTAACTAAGGCCTAAAATAAAACAAACTTAATTTTGTGGTATACTTTTGTGAATTCCTCAATAAATATAATCTTTGAGGTTTTTGAGTCTTTTCCCAAATCTTTTAAATTTCAAATAAAAATTACTTCTAAAAAATGAATAAAATTCTTAAAGTAGAAAGATTTTGTTCCTGAAATAGTAATAACCATATCAGAGGTCAGATAGTGACTTCTCACCCACATTGTATGTACGCTTAATAAAACTATAGAAGTGTACTTATATTGTTATAACTATTGCTCCCAGTAAAACTGAGCATAATGATCATTTTATTTTCATAAGGTGGAAATATTTCTTGAATAAAATTACTTACTAGAATGTAAGTTTAATTTCTAGCAATATAGTCTAGCCAAATGAATGGTTGACAATAAAAAGAAGAATGAAGATCTGGCAAATACATGAACAATTCGTTGGGACTTCCCGACCATCTATCACGTTGACAGGTATGCATAAATAAGAGATACAAGGAAAATAGTTGTATTTACTTTGAACAACAAAAACTTGTATGCAGACAGGATGTCTATATCTAGGTTTATTTGAATCATACCGCTGTGTTTTGGTTTTATTTTAAGACAACCGGTATGTGTTTTATACGCCATTAAGTATATCCATTTATTATAAAATTTCAAATAAGCACAAAGAATGTGGAAATTTGAGGAAAATGCCAGAATCTTCCTGAAATCAAGTAGGATGATACATATCTATTGGAAAAGGGTATTTGAATTTTCCTTTTTAGGAAACAACCATTATTGGAAGCGTAAGCTCGTTTCATCTTCTATCTTTCAATAATATGAATATTATTTATCTTACCCTTTGTTTTTAGTAACATCAGGCATAAAATAGGACATAGCGATTTCTGTACGCTTTCATCGATTTGGCCCTTAAATAATCTTAGAGACTTACAGACTTAATTTTGTGTTTAGGTTTTATTGAGAAATATCAAATTCAAAATGCAATAAGTATTAAAATACGTAATGTATAAAATTTTATTTTGTTTTATACTCCCCGGTGTGGTCTACGTTCTAATAAATAAAGGTATTAATTATGATTTGAATTTAATTAAAGAAAATTATCATGTTGGTCAGTAATAGAGATAGATATAATTAGGTTAGTAATACGTTATATTTTAATATAATATATGTTATTACTAACATATTGCTTATGAGAAAATAATAGTAACAAACATTTTTAAAATTATAAATATAGAAGGAAGAGTCCAGACAAATTAGGATAAGATAGATTTTTTTTTGACAAATTCTATTTACTATTTAAAACAAGATTTATTAGTGATTCTTAGAAAAAATCTATTAATATATGGAAACTTTTGTATTTTTGATAAGTTTTTATCTTCCAGACCTTTTTTTGAAAATAAGTCGTTATATATTTTTCATATTACAAATGTTGGAAGTAAAATTATGGTCCTTACTGTCGATAACATTGGTTTTAGGCGCACGCTAGACTGATAAACTATATGGGTCTTAACTATTGACTGTGCAGAGCCTACTACTAAGAATAATAATATATTACTCATTTATAACGATTTCCTTAAGAAGTTCTAGATATAAACAGATCTAGTAAGCCTTGAACAAAAATTACACAATTTAATGAGGTGGCATTGCCTCAAAATAGCTCTTATCATAACGAAACAGAAGATCAAGAGTGTTAAAAAAAAATTATCTATATTTATAATAACGCTATATTTTAAAAAGCTTAGTATTTTAAGAAATAATCTTTCAAAAATATCCATCAGTGATCTTATATAGTTGATAAATTCTATTTATATTTTGTTACAATCAGTCAAACTCGTGTGTCGTAAACAGAGTCGTAAGATACGTTTGATTTATTTATATGCTTTCAACGTACTATTTACAATGACATGTGGAAGATGTAGTAACTCCAACCAATAATAATCCCGAATGATGAATAAAAATATAAAAGATATACACAAGTTTGCCAGACTGTAAAACCTTGAATGTGAAACTTAACCTCAATATCAAACAATAAAGAGTGTGTGACAGATGTAGATTAGCCAAAATCAGTTTTATAATATTAATGTATTGATTCAACTGCTACTACCTAATTATTAGTTATTTTATTTACACTTTATGTTAGTCTTTATTAGTTATTTTATTAACTTCTTCTATTTATATATTTTAATAGGCAAAGTGTGTGGTTAAATTTCAAACCAACTTCACTACATCATAATTAATAGGTGGAAATTCTTAAAACTGACGCAAGCCAAGCCTAATTAACCAAACCCAGGTGACCATTGGAATAATTCCGTTTCCAGGAAAATTATAAATTGTACCAGCCGGGAATCAAACACGTGACAACTAGGTTCTTAGTCAGGTGCACCACAGGGTCGGTTTGAATATGTTTAGTGAACCTTAGGTCATACCCATCCATAAATAAGTAAGAATAGTTTCTCTTCAATGATAACACTAATGTAATATTTCAGGAAAAATGTAAAATGGTCGGATGTTGAAAGTTTACCAATTCATAAGTGATTTAAAAAAGCATGTAATAAAACAATTGCCAGCATGACACTTTCATCCAAGGTCATGTTGATTCTACGTTTGATGGACGTTGTGTTTGGTCTTTTGGTTGAAAGATCACAGTTACGGGCCAGAGAATACACCCTTTCAAGGCAAGGTGAGTAGAGGGGGTTAAAAACAAGTATGTACGCAAATTAATGTTGTCCTTTTGAAATAGTAGTGTCGTAATACTTTGTGGGAACATCAAAGATATCTTTATTTAAAAATCATACATTAAAAAATTTATATCTTGGATACAAATAAACTTTCATTTAGATTAAATAACGAAGATTTTGTATTACTGCAATAAACTGAAAGAAGAATCCCAACCAAATTTTATTTTATGTCAAACAGATTCTCGTAGGACCACACTTATAATAATCCAACAATTACTTCCATTAAGCTTCCTGTAGAACATAATAATTATGGAGTTGAAAAGATTTCGCCCCACTAAATATTCAAACCAAAGTGTCTTATTTATGGTGATTGTTATCTAAGGGGTGATTTTCACAGTTGATCATTGTCTAAGATGTGAAGCCCTTTTCATTCATGGATGATAATTGTCTAAAATTATATAACCTTTTAGTTTAAGGTTGAACATGAAATGCAACTCCCTTTTATCTAATGTTTGATCATTGTCTAAAATGCAACTCCCTTTTATCTCATGTTTGATCATTGTCTGAAATTCAACTCCTTTTATCTCATGTTTGATCATTGTCTGAAATGCCACTCCCTTTTATCTCATATTTGATAATTTTCTGAAATGCAACTCCCTTTTATCTCATGTTTGATCATTGTCTGAAATGTAGTGACCTTTTCACTGATGTTTGATCACTGTCTGAAAAGCAACACACTTTTCATTCATGTTGATAATTTGTCTGAAATGCATGCTCCTTGTAATTGGGATTGCCATGCTTTTTTACTAATAATAAGCATTGATTAGACCAAAATTCCCAAACTATTGTTTTTTTTTGCACCTAAGTACCTTCAAATATTAATTAAATGTTAAAATACAAATTATTGATTTAGTTCCCTTCGTGTACAACACCGAGATGTCGGAAATAGAAGATAGGGAGGTGCTACGCCAAATCAAGACCCGTTTCATTCCACCAAGACAGAGATTTCTATATTTTATGACAAAAAGGGATAGAAATCGTTTGGAACAAAAGGTAATCAGTATTTATTGTACACATTATAGAGATTGTAAGAGTGTTAATTTTCAAAAATGTCACATTTAAAAAATGACTATTCTTATCGCAACAGACAACATATTTAAAACTGTTGATCAAATTTAAAAAATAAGTAAATTTTGGAATAAGTATCAGTAAGATAGTTTTCAATAATAATATTAAATTTTAAGTTACTAGTTTAGATTAAACATTATTTTCCCCACACTTGATTCAGTAACCGAATGGTCTATGTGGAGATCAACGATCGAATCCCAATCGGATCAATTGAGGAAGGTTTTACTAAAGGGTTTTCCACTCACCTTCCAAGAAAATGTGGGCCTCTGGAATGCTTCCTCATCTGTCCCAACCCCAATAGAATAATTATCTTATATGCGTTAGACCTTAACAGGTAGTAAAACATGGTGATAAATAGAACTTTCCGCTTACTTATTCTCAGCATTTAAGCTACATAGTTATAATTTTTGTTTGGTTAAAATATATCTCCCTATGTTACATTTTTTTATTTAAGTGAATGCAATACTTTTTAACTCACCCTTATAAGTACCCTGAGATCGATTCCCGATGAATACTTATTTTTTATACCACCCCGTTTTATCAAACTGTCCGGGCTATACGCTTATGTATTAATTACGCTAGTGGTATTTAGGGATGATGAAGATTATATTTATTGGAAGTGTACCCTCATTTGTGTGGAAGGAAAGTGGAAAACCAATTTGGACAACCACCCTCAGTACATCTGACCTAAATTCGAACCTCGATCTACCCGTCATCGGCAGTCTAGTCTACTGTGAGAGTAGCCCTTTAGACCACGCGACTAAAGAAACGGGTATGAATACTGTTAATGCTTTAATGCGAAGTTGAGTAAATTTTGTTTCACGTAGTAACTAGTTCAAATATAGCCCAGGTATTTGTTGATGTGTTCTTCCTATAGTTAATCTATTAACATACTAATAACCTAGGACATTGAGGTTCAACATAGGGTACGTGCACCCCAAGGGGAACACGAAGATATTCAATAGAGAACTTACAATTTAAAAATATAAATAGCACAAATAATATATTAAAATATTATGTTATGCTGGCTGCAGATACATATGTTTGGACTTTTTAAACTGTTATTTAAACCAAAATCAGATTATAACAATAACTTAGGGGGTACAAAGTTTAATATAAATTATATCTGGGGGTACGCGAACAAAAAGGTTGAATACCTATGGTAGAGGTCACAACATTTAGATGTAAGACTTCATACCATTTATTATAGCACATTTTTAATATTAGTGTTAATGCTTTTCTAAACCATATTATGTGGAGAAATATTGTGTTTCCGTTTCGTCTTAGTCTTTATAGTAATAGGATATAAATATTTACCTTCAGATTTAATGTACAATTTTAGTATACTAATTATTGTTTTAAAAGTTGCATAAATAAATTTCTGAGAAAATATTTGCTCTCACTAATAAAATTATTTCTGAATATAACTTCAATGTAATACATAGTAAGTTTACTTCCTTTTTTGCAGAGAAATGAGAAACAAAATCATGAGATAGATTCCAGTATTTTCAAAGGGTTCTACAATCAATTATCAGAAGAATCCTTTGTAAGTAAGGAAAATCACAGCTCTATTCACGGGTAAAAATTGCTTCAATTTATATAATTTTAATTAATGTAACGTTATTTCATACGGGTTCAGTTATCATCTTGGACTAACTTACTAATTAAATTTAACTGTCCCAAGAACCATTATTTGTAAAATATATATTTAGATGTAACGTTTTATTAGTAAAACATTATTGTTACCACCAAACTTTTTCCTAAATTATGAAATAATACTCCACACAACACAGAGATAATAATCAATTAATTTGAAATTAAATTATGACTTGAACTACAGCCGGTTTCTTGGTCTAGTGGTGAACATTACTGGCTACTAATCTAGAGGTCTCGGGTTAGATTATTTGCGGTACCATATGTATTTTTCCTGAAGGAGTATTGTTCCTATGCCATGGTTTGGCTAATTAGGCTCAAGTTTTGTTTAAGACTTTTACTGGCACCACATAATCATCAACATTATCAACAGATCATCTCAACAGGACGAGATAACTGTTCCTAAAATATGGTAGAAACTCGAAGACGGCTACATATCTACCACTGGCAGTTCATAGACCAGTAAACCTTGGTGTCAAACGCAAAAAAAAAAGCCATAGAACTTAGGTTAGCTCAAAGTTGCATAAATGGTAAGATCACAAGGCTTATTCCCACTTAAAGTTCTTCAACAAATTATATGAAAATAAATAATTAATGTAGAAAAACCTATTTTCAAGATTTGAAGTACCATTTTTATGTAGGAAAGACCAGACATGCTACGGCACTTTTCTCTCTGGTTTTTAAATAAATCCTACTATTTTTTTACAGGTATAAAATATTTCATCTCTCGAGCCGTTTCTAATCATAAATTGCATATGTTGCAAATTGCCCCTTAAGGGGAAATGCTAAAATAGCAGTAGGGATATGTTGTAACAATTGTTTTACATCAAATTCATGATATTCATTAGAGACACAGTTTATGCACGTAAAACTTTTTTTTTTGTATCCAGAAAATGGGTCAACATTTATAAATCCCACAATGCTCCCACTCTTTATTCCCTCACCATAATCCTTAATGCAGAACGATTGACCATTATTTGTTGATTCATCTTAAAAAACTATGTTTCTTTTAGCGGGTATTATTTGATTCTTTATTGAATTTTTATTATTTTGCTAATTAGATGAAAGCTTTTTAAAATAGTTTATTTTAATGCTTGTAAAGATTTTTATTCTTCTTTTAATGTGTTTTGTATGGTATATCTGAGCTTAAAAACAATCAAGATTTGTATGCTAATTTTTAATTATAATGCATAATAATGCAGTTTTGAGCTGTTAATTGCGTAAGACACCAGAATGGATTTGATTTTAAGAAAATAAAACATACTCTATGTATTTATATTAAAACATAGAGCCTTCACTATGTATTGGTTTGAAAACATGTGGTTCTATAGCTTTGATAATCCCCCAAACAAAAAGACAAAAAGCCATTATTATAAATGACAAAGGCATTGTTGTTTTATTTATTTATTTATACCTGGTTTCTTTTTTAGTAATAATGTGTGCTAGTAATTAAGTGTTTCTAATCCCATATATCAGAAAGCTGTTTATATGTCTATCTTATTTAACATTAATATCTACAAATAATTTTAAACTATTCTCACGTCTGCGGGTTAAGTTACAGCATTCTTTGCAACTAGCCCCAAACAATATATTCTATTCTGAACTATAAAAGTGCGCCATTTTTCATTTTATATAAATAAACTATAGGGTCAAACAGACGCTTAAAGAATTTGTTCTCTGATATTAATGGTCTTTAATATACATTCAAATGAAATCATAACAAAACAAACATTAGTTTAACTTGGGGCCAGTCTTATGACACCTGGATAAATATTATCTGGCCTATAAATATTTTATCTAGTCGATAAGTTAAAAGTGCATCTTATGACCACCAGATAGCATTTATCTGCCAGATAAAATGAATGTATTCATCACATCTTTATGGGAAGGTTTAAATACCTGACAGCTAAAATTGGCGTTGCCAAAGTACGCGTTGTGTTTCATAAGCTTTCACCATTCGGGATCTGTTTTTAGGTTAAAATCTTGGTTCACGTGATTATTAAACACAGGCCCAGGCTCTAACTTTATATAAAGTTAGAACATTTAATTCACTGTTTTATAAAAACTGAAAAGCTATTTGTAGAGTTAAATTTTTGAGAGCAAATTATTTAAATGGGAATACAATAAATGAAATTTTATAAACGTTGTACCCAACTATTACCATATTTTAGCAGACACTAAAATCAATACTTGCAAGACAACCTAGCTTCTTCGCCCACGTGACGCCATCTGTTTCCTCTCAATCACCTAGCCGCCATTATTTAACAAATGTTAAGCGTTGTAGCCACTATACAGGTTGTAGTGGTAGCAGCAGGGTTCATACGCATGCGCGAACCAGTAAAAACAGTACCAACCCTGCGTTTTCTGCATAAAAATATATTTATCCTATAGATAAGTTATCCAGCGGATATATTCAGTTCATAATACGCTCTGGTTGCTAACTTAATATTATCCTGTAGTCATAAGACCGGCCCTTTGAACATTTAAACAGCACACAAAAAAAACAACAGAAACTTAACTGTAAATAAAAAAAAGATACACTTGTGTCCCCTCTTGTTCGTTGAACCGAGTGCTGTAGAACGATATCTGCCGTCTCATTTCACAATACTTTTCCTTTAAAAAAATACTTTATTACAACGAGCATCCGTTGCATATAGTCCCGGTCTCCCTTATATTAAAACATACAGTTTTTGTTATATTGTTTTTTTTTTGCTACAAATGGTAAAAACTTACATTTAGTCATAATAGCTTGAACCAATTAGCGTAGTTAGTATATAGGCACATAACGCGAAGAGGTAGTACTATGCGGTGATAGATTGGAAAAAAAACAACACAATTGATACTTTAGTTTGTGATTAGGATAGGTATTTCAAAAGAAGAATACATATTGATATAAGCAGTACAACTTTTTATCCACACTATTTTGTAAATCCAGAAAGAAGAACTACGAAAATAATCCCATCGCGGAGTTTTCATATCAAACGGTCCAGGATTTGCCTGTACCAGGGAGGAAAAGATATGAGTCAGATGAAGATATCGCACATATGAGAGATTATTGGGGAGACGAGTTTCGCGATGAGGGGGATTTCCCTTCACAAGATAACGACGGGAATTCTCACAGAGGAGCCTACTGGACCACAGCCGAGGACAAATTCACCCTGAGGGTTAGTCAAGGTCAGTGCATAGTTTTTTTTTCTTTTTTAGCACTGTTTATTACCTGTTCGGTTACTTATGTACTAACTACACTAATGGATTTATAGCCGAGTAAAGTTATATATAGAGGAAATGTAGCAGCATTTGCGTGGAGAGAGAGTGGACAACCACCCGAGATTCGAATCTTTATATTCCCTTCATAGGTATTCTAGCTTAATGCGAGAGTACAACGTTAGAATATGAGGCCACCGAAGTGGGCCAGTGCACAGTTAATTATGACAATATTTTCAGAAATACTTTGTCTTTAAGTCTTGTTAAAGTTTGTTTACAATATCTTACTTTCCATAAGTAAAATAAAACATTTATATAATAATATATTTAATATTAAAAATAATTAAATGAAAAACACATATAAAACACATTTTATTAGAGTTAAGGAAATGTGGAAAAACTTTAAATTATGTGAGTATTAATCAAGAACTTAAAAATTAAATATATATTTATAATTTTTTTGCGATTTTAACGACAGTAATCAGAAAATAAGAATAAAAGGACATATATGTTGAATTTTAAGTAGTTTATAATATTAAATTTATTATTTTGTTTATTTTAGCACCTATTCACTGACACGTTAACTCATTAAGCCTATGAATACATGTATAGATGAAAAAGTTAGAATTTAGAGAAATTGTACTCGAATTGGCGTGGAGATGGATTGTAAAATCACTTCGGAAAAACAGCCTCAATACACATGACATGGATTCAATCCGTGATCAACCTTTCAACAGCAGTCCATTCTCTAGCGAGACCTGAAGTGGGCAACCCTGCCTCCATTCGCTAGTGGCGAATCTGAGTTTGGCAACTCTAATAATAAAATAAACATCATCTTGATGGCGTGTGCTGGTTTAACTAGATATATCTCCTTTTTGAATGAGTAATTGACGCAACACTGCCAACCAATAAATCCCCTACATTACCTTTCAATTTTTTTTTCTGCCTTAAAGAAAAAGAATTGTCAAAATTCTCACTAAACTGTGTTATAATTGGAAACTCTTCTCATCATTTGCGTCAATGGTAGCTGTAGCTGAGTAGTCAAAGTGTAGGAGATTTCTTGAATAAACTTGTTCAAACAGTATATTTTATTTTAATGTTCGATTGAGCAAACTAATTTCTCAATTTTATACAAGGCATGGCGAGGGTTTCTTCTCATTAGCCACATCTGTGGCTACATTGAAATATATATGGTGTCCAACTCTGCCTTAGATCATGCAGCCACCGAAGCGGGTCTTACAATAATTAACAACATAGAGGAAGTAATAGAGCAGTATAATTAATTATAACCACTAACACAGCTATTTTTAGGAAAATCCACTTTTTAAGGTCAAAGTAAAGCATTCTAAAATTTGCATACCCCTGACAAAATGTTTCCACAAGATCAATTGAAAATACCAACGCTATTAGATGGATTAGATATAATACTGCAATTTGTACTGTTTGCGGAATGTCTATCCATTAGTACAATGCATACATGGTGAAATATTTGTACGTGTGTTAAATGCATATTATACATAATTTATGTATTGGAAAATTTTGGTTTGCATTAATTACGCTATTTATTATTAACAAATTGAGTGAATCAACGGGTTAATTACCCACTCAAATGGTCGTGTGGTATAAGGCGTCAATCTCTCAATTTACTGTATTACCGATGACTCGAATATTGGGATTAAAATATGATTTTGTTATATTGAGGGTGTATTTTTTTATAAGTTAGTTCCCTCACTATCTCTCTATACAAATAGTAGTAATGTACTCTAATTCAATAGTTTGCAACCTTGGAAATTACAGGAGCCCCTGGTTCTCATTATGTTTCGTTGAGACCCACTAACTTACGTAAAAACACGTATAATAAAAAAAGCGTGAAAAGGAAACCTTATCCCACTAATTTTAAACTTAATGGCATTATTGGATTAAACTAATACAAATCCCTCCTCTTCATAAGTAATAAAAAATAGTCGTAATAGAACCAAATATACTAAGCATAAAAATATTACGATTAGAAAAAATATGGATACAAATTAAGAAACAAGAGTCAACACTAGGTGATGCCAAACAAAAAAAAAACTCAGTCTCACTTCTGTTATTTTTCTTTTACCAATTTTTCCAGTTTTGGTCCAAGATTTGTGAGAAATAGATGCAAACAGTTTTTAGGTTGTAGCAGATTACGTTGTTTTGTCTTGAGCAGTTCAAGTGCGGAAAATGTTGTTTTGCATAGGAAGACAAAAAACAAATCAAAAACTTTGCTCACTTGTACTGTTTTGGATATTCTGTCTTTACTTTTATCCAAAATTGGGGTTTACTCATAGTCAGTGGAAGTTTCAACTCCATGTTGAATGTTATTATTTATTTGAGGAATTTAACGTGCACCTTCTGAAATAACTGATTATATCAACATATAAGAATTTCTATGAGTGAGAGCAAAAGGGCAATTAATTTTTTCAGGAAAGGTATTTTCACATAACTACGGTTTTTTTACTCGCCACAATAAACATGGAACTAACAACTTTACCTCTTTTCCGAAGGAAGTTGTGCTACGGAGTTTTATCGCTCAAGACAAATCCGTAGACCCCAGCTGGGCTTGAACCCACGAACATGGGTCCTGATACAACATACTTTGTTTCCAAGGATCACTTTATGGAGAATAATACAGTTCAAACGCTTATCTCAAATGACACAGCAGTAACTTTTGGTATCTATAATCGAGATTTTGTTTGCACTAATAGGATATCTAAGAAAAAGGCGGCTTTCCATTTCTTACTTAAATTATTAAAGAAATGCGCCATAAGTATAGTTAGCGGCCCGGCCTGAAAATATCCACGGCCCAGTGGTTGGGAAACTCTTCTCTAAATTATACCTTCCTCAGTCCTATTCTATTAGATTATATATTCAGATAACCCGAATGGGTAGCTAGATGGGTGCACTAAGAGACGCGCTAGTTAGTAAGTATTAACAAATTTTGACAAATGTATAAGCAAATATGTAAGCAAATTTAGCTGGAGTACTTATAAAATATTTTATGTTAGGCCACATTATTCAAATTAATTGTTCTCGTATTGGTGACAAGTCTTAAATACTTTTTTTTTAATCATTCAGTTTCACTATTTATTTTTTATCGTCGCAAATTTCCCCCGTTCGGGCTATATGCATGTATGCTAATTTACTTTAATGAAGTAGGGACGAGGAAGTAGGCATTTTAGAGGTAATATACCCGCATTTGCGTGCAAGGAGATTGGGAAACCATTTAGGAAAAACCACCTTCAATAGAACCGTCATGATTTCGAACCCTGATGTCTAAGTCATCAGCATTCCAGTATAACTCAAGAGTGACAGCTTAAACAGTTTGGCAACTGAAGTGGGCTAGAGTCACTATTTTAATTTTCAATATAGTTTTATCTATAAAATGTGGATTTAATATTCTACAACCATGTTCTAGGTAGAATGATGAGGAAGTACATAGATTTCAGCGTGGATCCATGTGAGGATTTCTATCAGTTCGCCTGCGGTAACTGGCAGAAACACAATCCCATCCCGAGGGACAAGGCCGTGTTCAACACCTTCGAGATGTTGAGAGAGTCCTTGGATCTTATCCTGAAAGAACTTCTTGAGGAGCCTATTGAGGTCCCTTTGGGGCAAAACGAGACGGAGGTCTGGAAAACCGACGCTATAGCTAAGGCAAAGAATTTTTACAAGTCGTGCATGGATCATGGTGAGTGAACAATCCTTTCACAAACACATTTATGGTTCAGAGGAAAAGTGGTGAAAGTGGTGAAAGTGGGGAAAGTCAAATTACGCACGTTTTCCAGGCCCACGACTTTTAATCTTGAAATCCCTTTAAACAACAGCGAATATTTTTTCTAAATAAATTATATACGACAGGTACCTCATTTAACCTAGATATAAAAAAGCATTAGAAGGGTCTTAAGATTGTCTAACAGATGGAAGTACTAACTCAATTTAACTCAAATTGGTCATTCCCTCTTTTTCACTTGTAACCTTCAAAATATTTTACGTGATTTAATCGATTTCAAATGAAGGTGGATAAATTTTAATAAATCTTAGAAAAAACCTATGACAAATTTGACACATTAGGTCTAATTAATTTCTTTACAGCAACTGGTATATCCGCATTCAACTACAATATTGGGATAGGTATATAGGAAACGAAGAGTTCATAAATAAACGTAGGTATAGGGCTACTCTCATTTGTTTGATGGAAGAGTGGTAAACCATTTAGTTATGAATACCTTCATCACAACCAATCAAAGTATAATACTCACCACTTCCATCGTAATTAGAAAACATAGCTATATGTGTCTAAAGATTAGTCTGCGTGACCACCAATGTGTGGTTGTCACTGTGTAGTCGTTACACAAATTAATATTGGATGAATTCTAGTACATCCTAGAAGAAAGAGATCAATATCGAATTTGACAACTTTTTTTCTAAAAATTAATTAATTTAGCTAAAAAAAAAATAGCTTATGCAACTGAAATGAAAGAAAACTAGAACACACCATATGTTCAATATTTTGGTGTGTAGATATTTTAGAAGCCAGAGGAGAAAGGCCACTTCTACTCCTGCTGCAACAACTGGGTGGCTGGCCGGTACTGGAACCCAACTGGGACTCTGAACGATTTGATTGGTTGTTACTAATGGCTCAACTCAGGCTGTATAACAACGATATCCTCATCTCCCAGTGGGTGGGTCCAGACATCAAGGACTCGGATCATTACATAATACAGGTGAGAAACAACAGTAGGCCTACTAATAGTTCCCTAGTGGCGCTAGTAACCTCCTTTTAGCGATACCGACTCAACAAGTACCTTCTATGCCAGTTCAAAGTGTAATACAGACTAACTTAATTTTTCAGACAAAATTTATAGCATTATAATAGTGTTAAATAGTGTTAAATTTAAATATGTATATATTTAAAATAATATTATACTATTGGAAATGGGTTTTTTTATTTTAGATAGTAATAAATTATGAATAAAATGATAATAATTGATATATTATGAAAGTATAAACTAGGTTCAAATATAAATATTAGGTTATTTATGTCTGAGAAAATAAACCACCCCACAAACGACATTAAAAAAATAACTAGGACGTTTAAAATTTAACAAAAATAGATTATAATCTAAATTATATTGATGAACCTGTTTAAATAGGTACCATTGTACTATCGTATTTTAATATTATTTGACACATATAATAAAAGTCAGCCTTTGATTCGGGTCCTATTATGAGCCATTATGAAAGTCCTTTTTCTAAAAGTATCTTCACATAATTATCATATCCCTTTTTTGGTTAAAGTAATGAAAACATCCAAGCCACGTTTCAAATAGATTTGACATTTTGAAATTTTCAACACTCGCTATGATATCAACAGATGTGCTCCTAACAAGCTGCCAATTATGGAGAAATTACGTCAGACCTTATTAAATATCTCGCTTCAATTACTGGTAATTCAGGGATATGTTACTCTGAATTTAAATGAGTGATATGATTATTTTGTTAAAATTTATCAACTTTTGTTTGTAATGAATGATAGTAATTAATTTGTCGCTAAACAATTTTAAGATGATTAGCATTATCTATGATTATAACTAAAATTTAAAATGAATTTAGAAATTATAGTTACGTAAGAGCTATCCATATTTGGATTTTTTTTCTCATAATAAACACGTTTATCCATGGGTATAGTTTGAATCAAATAGCTATTATCAAAGAGAACGTAATTAAATAACTAATTGCATACACTCTAGTTTTTTCAGAAGAATGTTTGTGAGTTTCATTTTAACATCTTTTAGCTTTAATTTAATTGTCAGTATGTCACAAATTCTTAGAGGCCTGCCTTGTCATATTATTAATTATACATAGGATCATGTTCCTAGAAAAGCCGTTTCACTAAAGATAATTTTAAAGCATAGTTCTACAAATTTTCTAGTCGTACACACTATTAGTATGGAAATATTTTCTCAAATTTATGTGATATTTTAATGTTAAAATTGGCGTTTTAAAAACAAACACAGATGTTCACATGTATCAAAACAATTTTGAATAAAATAATAAAGTATACAATATTTTATTAAGACTGCAATAAATTATATTTTGGTGTCAACAATGACATTAACAAAATAAGTGAAAAGTTATAGATTTCGTTTTAATTCATGGTTTTATGTATGATAAATAGAGCACAAAGTTTCCGTATAGATTGATTTTGAAGCTTTGAATCTTTAAAGGAGAGGTATCATCCCAATTTAACACACACTCTTAAATAATGTTTACTATAGTAACATGTTCAACATTAATTGTGATAATAATTACCGGTATAAAATATTCATGGTGACCAACACTAGAAAATAACCCGCTTCAGTGGCTGCATGGTCTAAGGCGTAATTTCGTGTGTTAGACTAGATTGCTAATGATGGGGATATCAAGGTTCGAATCTCTGTTGGGTGAATGAAGGTGATTTTTCCGAAATTATTTTCCACTCTCCCTTTATGCAGATACGGGTACGCTTCCTCTAAATATAGCCTTCCTAGTCTCTATAACTATTAGAGTAATTAGTACATAATCATAATAACCCGAATGGGTAGTAAGACATGGGTGTTTAGGGGAAAAAAAACAACAGAACATACATTAATTTAGTTCTACTTTACCACCATATTTGTTTATGTACTACTTACTCATACAAAAATTTAAATTTAAGAACTTTTAAGTGCAAATAAATATGTTAATCTAAGTTGAGAGTAAAATATGCATTTATTAGTATAAAGTATCTAACTCGACATGATGATTGGTGATTACCAGGTAACACCAATGCCTTCAGCCTATTTTGATAATTTTCCTGCATCCAGAGAAACTACCACTAGAGTCCTGCCTGTATTAAGTTTGAGTTGCTAGACGATCATTAGTGAAGTGAACACACTATCCTATTTGACATTATTGTTTGGTTGTACAGATATACCTAAAACCACAGCGCCACACGTAAACATTCTTTTTCACCCTTAAAAATCAAATTTGAATGATTGTTTTGGTGTAGTTTTTATAGACACCCTATGATATACAGATATGAAAAATGTCAGCCTTCTTTCTAAAACCCAAAAATTTGAATTAGTTATCCGCACACATAGTTATGGAGTCTACGGTATCGGGCTCGCCATATACATTATTTAGCCAAATTTTTCTTCGTATTCTCTAATATACAACTATGCCAAATTTCAGCCTTCTAGCTATTCGGAAAGTGTGAGTATTAAATTCGACTGATGAGTGAGTGAGGTATTTATCTTTTACATATATAGATTGATCTGGTAGGTTTTTTCTTATTATATAAGGCTTTTCTTATGAAAATTTGCATAAACCAAAACGAAACCAAAATATAGATTCAAGATTGTAGCACTTTTCTTTAATATACTCGATGAGTAACAAAACCACGTTCCAGAATAATTATAATAAAGTTGAATTTAAAAAAAAATACTGTTAGCGTTGATACAAACAAAAAATGATATATTCAATAAATATTGAAAATAAAACTATACTACCAGAGTTAAATATAAAATAAAAAATCATTAATGTTTTCAACAACGTAACCATCGTTGTTAATGATACCTTACTCAATAATTCTGATGGTTCCAGTTCGACCAGACGACGCTAGGTTTACAGTCCAGGGATTTCTTCCTTGAACCGGAGCACGAGGAATTTGTTCAGGCTTATTTGAGGTACATCATAGATGTCGCTTGTCTGCTGGGAGCTACCAGAGAACGTGCTATCAGTCATGCGGAGGAGATTGTAGCTTTTGAGACTGAACTTGCCAAGGTACGTATGCACTATATGTTCAGGTTATATACTACTCATATATGATTATTACTCTAATGAGGTAGGGATGAGCAAAAAAACATTTTAGAGGTAATCTAACCGCCTTTTCGTAGAAAAAGAGCGAGAAACCATTTAATAAAACCACTTTCAGTTGACCCAACCGGGTTTCAAACCCCGATCTCCCCGTCATCAGTAGGTCAATACAACAAGATGTCGATGTCTTAGAACATTCGGCCACTGAATCGGGGACACTTATATTAATGAAGAAAGTTTTAGGACGTTAGGATTTAGCGAAAATTTATCTACATACGCACGTGGAGGGAGAAATAATAAAAACAACATCTCAGTTTGAGTGTTTGGGATTCAATCCCTAACATTTGCACCATTTAAAAAAAAAAAAAAATTATAATAAAATGATACCTAACTATACGTGCCCATTAGTGCAGGTATCACCTAATAATATGTTGTCAAATTATTTTTTTAGTACCACTCTGGTAGTTGAATGATCCAAACCATCACTATCGCAATAGACTAAACAGACAATAACTGGAAGTTTGCGGTTCGAAGCTTAAGTTGAGTTAACCAAGGTGTTCCCTCCCCCACCCCCACCCCCCCCCCTTCCTCTCACCTAAATAGTTTTCTAATCAGCCTCCACCCATACTCCCGATAAATTCAAACATCACTTAACCCTAACACAGGGTTGTAATTAGTAAATAAACTTATCACCTGAACAGGTAATAAAGCACTATGGTAAGACAAAATTGGAATGGAGAAAGATTGTATATATAATTTCAGGCAGCGTGGCAAAGAAGAACACAAATTTAATAGTGTACTAAACTCCATTACTGCACGGAGAAACAATTCTTGTCACCTATTATGTTGTGTCATCCGTTTGTATAAAGTGTTCTTATGTTTTCATATAAGATCACGACGTCGCAAGAAAGCCGCCACGACACCAGTGAGTCGTTTAACAAGCTGACACTGAGAAAGCTTCAGGAGAAAGTTCCTGGTATAAACTGGACGCGTTACCTCCAACTGGTGTTAGGCAGGAGGATTAGACCCTCGGAGCCCGTCATCGTGTTCGACTTCAAGTACTTTCTAGGCCTGGCAGACCTGCTAGAGGGGTCAGACACCCGGTAGGTACCCTACATTTATAGTGAGAGCTTACAGGCATACCCTGACGGCTTCCACCATGGCTCTATCGTATAAGCTAAACCTTAATGGAACCAAACATGTAATCGTACTACCTTTCCAGATAGATAAATTGCAGTCCATCTATTAATAAGGGCTTCAAATTCACTTTCTAAACAGATAAAATTATGTTTTATGAGAATTATCTAAATTAACAAAATAATGTTGG
The DNA here is from genome assembly GCA_039000515.1 of Timema cristinae. Lineage (NCBI taxonomy): Eukaryota > Metazoa > Arthropoda > Insecta > Phasmatodea > Timematidae > Timema > Timema cristinae. The sequence continues at coordinate 36,993,281 of JBCFYV010000024.1, read as the reverse complement.
AATATAATCCCTATAATACAAATAGCAAATTACAAATATTTCTTTGACACCATTCGGAATCTATCCAAATTCCTTTCATGGGAAGGAACCCCTATTATTATTTATTATTTATTATTATTATTAGCCCCACGTATTACTACCCGTTCGGTTATACGCACTTACGCTAAAGTGTAATGGTATCGTGATTGTGAGATGAAATGAAGGACTACAGTTTAACGTGGAATCGAACCACGGTGGTGGCCTGGCATTCCTCACATTCACAAGATGTCTTGTCAGAGGTGAAGGAAGGGTTTGGTAATCAGATAAATATGTTCCGGGACCGAGGATTGAACCTCGGAACCCAGCACAGAAGTCTGACACCTTACCCCTAGACCGCCAGGTCACCAACTCTATTGATGTTATATCGTTTACTGTGCTTAGTATTTTATTACCCATTCGGGTTGTCCGCATATTTACTTTAATGAGACAGGCATGAGGAAGGAAGAGTTCAAAATAAATGTGCCTTTTATTGCGTTGAGGGAGATTAATAATAATACTAATAAAATTAGTAATACTCCGGTACAGTCGACTTGGATTATAAACCTTACCTCCTTTTCACCAGAAAACTAAACATCCCTTTACTGAACCTTAAACCAGGTGAGTAAAGACAAACCATAATATGTTTAGTATGCCTTGATGAGAATTAGGGGTCTGTCTTCCTGAAAGATTTTTTTCTTTGTTCAAAGTGAGTTCTTCAAAATGTCAAACAACCAGTTTCCTTTACTATATCCGGAAACTTCGTATTCTTTCTTATAATGAGGTTTCACACCTTTTAAGTTTTATCTTCTATAGTATCACTCAAAGTAAATTATTAATATAATATCAATTGTATTAATACCCGCCTCGGTGGCTTAGTTGGCTAACGTGCTTGTGTTGAGCTCGACTGCTGAGGACGGGGAGATCGAGGTTCGAATCTAGGTCGGGTGAACTGGGGTGGTTTTATCCTAAATGGTTTTCCACTCTCCCTCCACGCAAGTGCGGGTTCACTTCCTCTAATTCAACATTCCTAATTCCTAATCCATTATTGTAATTAGTATTTAAAGCGTATAACCCGAACGGTTAGTAAGAGCGGTGCTAAATAATAAAATGTGATATTTAATTCTTTTTTTTAATGTGTCTCCATATCGTTGCGCTTAAGACGCTTCATAACTTTGCTTAAAACTTATATTTGAAGCACTCTGGCGGACTACTTCCTGTGGAGGTTCGTGAGTCACCGCGCCAACAACTTAGACAACCGCTTCGAAGTGGCGAAGCAGAGGTTCTACCGAGTGATCACAGGCCAGAGAGAGGTCCCTCCCAGGTGGAAAGGCTGCGTAGACCACGTAAACTCCCACATGGGAATGGCCACTGGCGCGATGTTCGTGCGCAGGCACTTCGACGAGAACAGCAAGAATGACGTAAGTCGAAAACACTATAATAATAATAATAATATTAGCACCGCGTCTTACTACCCGTTCGGGTTATACGCTTTCAGTACTAATTGCACTAATTGATTAGGAATTGGGAAGGTTGAACTGGAGGAAGTGAACCCGCATTTGCGTGGAGGGAGAGTGGAAAACCATTTAGGAAAAACCAACCTCAGTTCACCCGACTGAGATTCGAACCTCGATTTCCCGTCCTCACCAGTTAAGCTCAACACGACAAGCGCGTTAGCCAACTACGCCACCGAGGCGGGTGAAAACACTATAGAGTCCAAAAAGAAATTAATTGGAATTTTTTCATGAATAGAAACATCAAGTTGTTGATAGAGGAGTCAAGATCAAATATATAGGTTTTTAGATTGGGATTTTGGCAGGAACAAACTTTTAGAAAATACAAGCTATTTGTTTGCAACCAGCTATTGTAAGATGTTTACTATATATTAGTGTGACCTGGTGGTCTAGGAGGTAAGGTGTCAGACTTCTGTTCTGGGAGTCCGGGGTCCAATTGCCAAACCCTTCCTTCACCTCTGACAAGACGTGTATTAATCACAACTTGTGAATGTGTGGAGTGCCAGGCCTCCACCGTGGTTTGGATCCCACGTTAAACTGTAGGTCGTCTATTCTTCTCACAATCACACTACCATTACACACTAGAGTAAGTGCGTATAGGCCGAATGGGTAGTAAGACGTGATGCTAATAATAAATATTAATATTTATTAATAATGTATTTTAATATACATTAATATTATATGCCAAAGTGACATATATATATATATATATATATATATATATGATGACGTATGTATTTGTTAAAGTAGATCTGGTATATTTTCCTATGATAATATAACTGTAGATAATATAAACTTTGATAAAAATTGACAGATCTTTGTGACGTGAAAATAATGTCATAATCTATTTCCCAAACACAACAGTTTTTTTTAGTCAACCTTAGTTTCAATTTTACAAACACTTCTGTGAACTCAGTGAATCATTTCAATTATATCCCCATAGATCAATGTTGCTTCCTATAGTTGATCTAAATGTTTTTTTTAAGTTTTATTTTTCTAGCAGTTTTAATGCAAGTGGCTGTGTTTGGTTGGGCTTACTTGGTACGTTGAGGATATTAGATCAACTTGCTTTCTTCTAGCAATGGCTCAAAGTAGATGCAACAGTTTACATTTTCAATTTGTTTACTAATTACATATAATAACTGCTTTACTTGATAAGAAATCAAATTAGGAAGGCAATTGGAATGTAATTTTGATGTTTAGGGATACAATCGATTCAGCGTAGAGGATTTATAAACCAGCAATGATAATTCATGCGTTGAAAATTATTTTCAGTACACCCAGCAAAGATTCCAGTATCAATTTTCTTTTAACACCCGTGTAATACGACTGACGCCTTAGTCTATAAAATCACTAGCGTGGGTTTCAGTTAACAGCTAGCCCATTTAACAATAAACACTAAGTAATTAAATTTAATTGATCTACTACCAAAGTATTGTGTGTTTTTTAACTTTTATAAGCCGTATAAAACGAACGCGTAGTATGATGTGGTGCTAAAAAAAACTTTTAGCAAATAAGAAATGAATGCACATTCCTTTTACCTTGAAATGCAGCAGATTGCTCATTGGTGTTTTTACACACTGGCCCTGTCTTTCAAGCTGCGTCATAGTGAAACTATACAAGGCAAATGGGGGGTACAGTAGCCCCATGTCTTCTTTGGTGCTGAATGAACGCTTTGAAAAGTTACCAGACCAAATTACGTATCCCTTTGCCGAACCAGATGATCTGAAAAAACATGTGTTGAGCTGCTGTCCCTTCTGGCAGTAGAAATCTAGGTATATACCTAAATGTTGACTGTCAGAAGTCAGCTGTGAGCTCTCAGTCAGCACCAAAGAATCCACGGGGCTACTGTACGTATGAAAGAAGTCATGTAGATTTGGTTCATTAGCAATTATGCTAATGTATACATTTTCCATTAATGTGAATGACAATATTTAAGTCCATTGCACTATTTATTTGAATACCATTTATTTCAGACGTTACATATGACGATGGACATCATGGGATCATTTGAAAATATAATGGAGAAGATCGAATGGATAGATGATGCCACAAAGTGGTTAGCCTCAGAGAAGGCTGATGCCATGGGTTTGAAGATAGGATATCCCTCTTATATATTGCGTTCTGAGGAACTCAACCTCCGGTACAAAGAGGTAAATTCGGTGGAGCGCTGTCCTGATATATTGCAATAGCGTGCCTTAAGAGTTTTGCCAGAGTAAGCAGAATTTATCCAAACGGTATATGTGAATATTTCTATTCATCAATAGAAGGTTCATTTGTAAGATATCAAAGGAAATATGATATTAAATGAGAAACAAAAAACTGAACCTATAATTGTTCAAATGGGGAATGAGTAAATGAGAATATATAAACAAGCTCTACATTAACGGGCAATACTCGAAACTTCCATACAGGTTACCTACGACTTTTTTTATACTTGAATTAAAAATTTGTAAGCTACAAACTATTATTATAATGTCTGAATAACCTTCACATTATAAATATTTCCGGCCCCGTGGTGTAGTGGATAGTGCGGCAGGCTACGAACCGAGGGAATCCGGGTTTAATTCCTGGCTGGTAACTTGGGTAGTTCTCTCTCAAGGGGAATTTTCCCAACGGTCGCCAGCGGTTGGTAAATTAGGCTAAGTTGGGCTTAAGCTTCCCACCAACTCACCCTTTCATATTCAATATCACATAATTGCATTGCGGGTACGCGTAATTAACTTCCATAAGACCCACCTTGGTGGCGTAGTTAGCTAACGCGCTGTCGTGTTGAGCTTACTGCTGAGAACGGGAAGATCGAGGTTCAAATCTCGGTAGGGAAAACTGGGGGGGGGGGGGTCCTAAATGGTTTTCCACTCTCCCTCCACGCAAATGCGGGTTCACTTCCTCTAATTCAACCTCACCAATTCCTAATCCATTAGCGTAATTAGTACTTAAAGCGTATAACCCGAACGGGTAGTAAGAGGCGGTGCTAAATAATAATAATAAAACTTCCATAAAGGCACCCTGGGCTACGCTCTGAGTCACCAGAGCTGAAAATAATCTACCTTACATACAGGTGACCCAACTGGATTCAATGTTCCTCTTGGTCAGTAATGCCATACGCTAAACATTTTTTTTTTTTAAATAATGTTTGTCAATGAGATAGTATACAGAAAATGTATGGCTGATAACCTATACATATAACTATTGTGTGCTAAGAACAAACAGCCCTTACGAAAATTAATAGCCAGGAATCTAGTGGAGTTAAAAAAAATCATTTCCAGGCACTGATATAATGCAATACTCCTCTATAATACAAGTTATTTCTTGCTAGTGACTATCAGAGTTATTTTTCTTCATGATGCAAGAGTTTTACACTACTAATAACTAAGTTAGTGTCTTATTATTGATAGTACGTATTTTTCTAGTTCATAGCTCATCACGTGTAAATACGTGCATTATCACCCCTAATACCAGTATAGTTGTTTACACGGAGAGCTGAATTAGCTTGTATATAATTATCAAGATTCGGAAGTCATCAGATTCCCCATTTGACCTGAACTTGTTATTAGGATACAGGAATATAAGTTAACTCCTGGAACTATACTATAAGTGAGACCATACATGCACATCGTTTTTATTATGAGATAGTATACATAATGACGAAATAATATTATTTCTGCAAAACGGCCCTTAGTTTCTTAATATGAACGATATTTGCACCAAATATATGTATATACAATCTTAACTATTAATTATTATATTATTATTATTATTATTATTATTATTATTAGCACCACGTCTTACTACCCGTTCGGGTAACACGCGCTTACGCTAATCTGTAATGGTAGGGTGATAGTGAGATGAAATGGGGACTACAGTTTAACGTGGAATCTGAACCACGGTGGAGGCCTGGCATTCCAAGATGTCTTGTCAGAGGTGAAGGAAGGGTTTGGTGATCAGATAAATCTGTGCCGGGACCGAGGATTAACCTCAGACCCCAGCACAGAAGTCCAACACCTTACCCCTAGACCACCAGGTCACCCCAATATTTACCAAAACATATATTTTGTATATATTAATAAATAATGGGGTGACCTGGTGGTCTAGGGGTAAGGTGTCGGACTTCTGTGCTGGGGTCCGGGGTTCAATCCTCGGTCCCGGCACAAATTTATCTGATTACCAAACCCTTCCTTCACCTCTGACAAGACATCTTGGGAATGCCAGGCCTCCACCGTGGTTCAGATTCCACGTTAAACTGTAGGTCCTCCATTTCATCTCACTATCACCCTACCATTACAGATTAGCGTAAGTGCGTGTAACCCGAAAGGGTAGTAAGACGCGGTGATAGTAATAATAATAAATAATGTACATACTTTTAAATAAAGGTAATAAAATAATATGATAGTAAATCATGAACCTAAGACTTAAAGGTTGTTGAATGTTTGTCTACAACTAGTTATCCACCTAATTAGGTCTGATATTTCGGCCTTTAGTACTATTAACTATTTTATAATCTCATGATTCTATTGTTTTTTTATAGATGACCATAGACCCTAAGGATTATTTTGGTAACAGCTTGAACGTACTTCAATGCCTAGCCAATTCGGATCTCAACAAATTAGGGATGCCGGTCAATAAAACCACGTGGAGTGCAGCTCCTGCCTTCGTAAACGCTTACTACAGTCGAAATAAAAACCAGATTAGTAAGTGATAGATTTTATTTACATTGAAAACTAGGAGCTAAGTAGATTTGATTTTATCAAATATTGTTTACTATAACATTTTATGAAATGATGAACATCATAAAGGTTATGAAGGGTTGAAACGTCACACGTAATATAACTAATTAAATTGAAAAGATAAAGCCCAAATCACTAATTTTGGTTGAATGTAGAATATAGTTCCCTGACACATAGGGTGGTGTGATGGTCTAGAACGCATTGATACTTGATTGGTTTCATGAAGTGGTACTCATTGCGGCTTGATTGTTAGTGTAGGCTAGTTTCAATTGATAAATCTGCTTGCTGTGTGAAGTGAGCTGTCATTTAAACAAGAAATGATGTCGAAGCCTGAGAATAGTTGAGTTGTCAGTTAAGGTGGGGATGTAGGGGATGGTACAAAAGGTCAGTGTTTTGGCAGTTTTTATAGCAAATTTTTTTTAATCCAAAATAAATAAAATATTGCTCCAATAACAACGTCTAGTTTAATGTTCTTCACATGGTGATATCAACAGTTATCGAATAGCTGTCATAAGTATAGCAAAATTGGACAAGAAACTTTTTAAATAAACAATAAAAGTTGTTAAATATCTGCCAAGCATGTCCTGTGAATATCACTATGTGAAGAAAATTTAACTAAACTTTGCTACTGGAGGGATATTTTATTTATTTTGGACAAATAAATGTTTTGCTATAAAATTTCAAAATAACTCCTTTTCTTGCGTCCCGTTCCACCTCACCTTAACTATGGAGATAGAATCTAGTCTAGAACTAATATAGCACATGTTTAACACTCAGCCATATCCTGGCACAGAACCCTTAAGACTATTATTGTTAAGATGACACACTGTATTTATTAAAGTGCATATGATATTGCGTGGCGTGGAGTGTTTGGATTATAAGAAGAACTCGTTGAAACTGTGACAACGAATTGATTTCTTAGCTAATATACTCCATTTTACTAATCATACTCATGCTCTGTTTCGGTGGTTGAATGGACTAAGGCATCCCTATTGCAACAAAATGGATGATGGGAGGTTCATGACTCAAATTCCGTTTGGGTATAATGAGGGTGTTTTATCCTAACATGGTTATTCCCCCTCCGTCCCCAAAAGTTAGCGTTTAAGTTAAATAATCTTCCTCATCCATAACACATTGGCGCAGTTATTAAATATCTATATGATCCAAACGGCCGGTTAGATGCTGTGCTAAGTTTAAAAGAACATGCTCTACAAACTTTGGTATAACTCCTCAACATTGTAATTTTGTATCTAAATGGATGGTAATTTATTGACATTTCTACTTCTTAGTGTTCCCAGCAGGTATCCTGCAACCACCATTTTATCACAGGAACTTCCCCAGATGTCTCAACTACGGAGGTATAGGAGTGGTGATCGGCCACGAAATAACTCACGCTTTCGATGATATGGGTCGCCTGTTTGACAAGGACGGGAACTTGAACGGGTGGTGGAGTGACGAGGCCGTAGAAAGCTTCACCGAGCATGCGCAGTGCCTTATAGGTAATGCAGATTTGTCACTCGTTAGTTGATTAATAATATATGACACGATTTGGAGGCCACATGATCTAAAGCTTCATTTTCACAATAAACTATACTGATAGTGATGAAGAGATCGGGTTCTAAATACGGGCTGGGTTTAACAAGGGAGGTTTTTATTAAATGGTGTTCCTATTTACCTCCATATGAATGCGGAAACATTTCCTATAGATTCATCTCACCTCTAATACATTAACGTAGTTAAGGCATATAGCCCTAATGGGTGGTAAGACTTGGTGCTAATATATATATTTATATTTTTTTTAATTTTTGGAACTAAAATATCCATTATAATTCCAGGAAAACCAACTCGATGGAAATGCTTTACATTATTAATGAATGCAACTTTCACGTGTAATCAAAGCTTTTACCAAGGATATTTCTAGAAACCACCCTTTTTTGTGTGTGATGATTATACAGCACCTACAGTTATGTCAAATAATTCATTCAAGTTTGGTTTATTGAACAGATCGATACAGTTATTCTACTGACATTTGGCTTGCTTCTCCTACGGAACTCACCTGGAAATAGATTAGCTCTAATAAGGTTTACATGTCGAGCTATTTTGAAACGGCATTTGTTCGACCTCAAATCCAAGGGTATTGGCGTTTTCGATGTATTAAGTTATTCATAAAACAGAAAACAGAGACGATGTTAAGCTTTAATTTTTCAATAGTGTTTATATTAATACACATACAGATGTATTATTTTGTCTAGTGATCAGAGTTTCTGGCTACAGATCCAGAAGTCTCAAGTTCGATCCCTGACATTTATACATTTTTGTGGGGAAGCAGTTGGTCTGGAAAGGGTACAATTCAGCCTCGTGAAGAAAAATAAGTTACTTGAATGGAAAAGTACCAGCTATGGTTTAGAAAACTGAGACTAGTGACCAAAGGGACCGTTGTGCTTATCAAATGACACCGTCCATCCACACAAGCTGGCACTATCTTCTCCAACAGACTGATGATGATCTGATGGTATGGCTTGGTTGCGGGCTGATAGCATGGCGATTTAAAAAAAAAACATTTATTGTATTTTTACCGCATCTTACTACCCATCTATGCCATCCACATTTTAACTATATCAAGGGATATAATTTAGAGGAAATTTACCCTTTTCTGCGTTAGGGAATAGCGGAAACCATTTAAGAAAAATCTTCCTAAATGCTCTTTGCCAGGATTAATTCCCGATAGCCTTGTCACAAGCAACTCAGAAAAGGTTGGTATGCCCGCTGATGTGACACAATATAAATTTAAAAACTATTTGATTTTAACTTTGATTATGTTAAAAATTTCTGACTCTCATTACATTTTAACATTTTTTCATTTATTTAAGTAATTAACGTGAACATTCTGAATCTTTTAACTATATCATCACACGACTTATAAACTAACTTAAATATAGGGCACACTATCCAACCCTAAGCCCTAATTCATCAATGTGCGTTACTAATCTCTTCCTTCTGAATCAATATCAGTCCGATGGTGACCTGGTGGTCTAGGGTAAGGTGATGGACTTCTGTGCTGAGGGTCCGGGTTCAGTTCTTGGTCCAAGCACAGATTTATCTGATTGCCCAAACCCTTCCTTCACCTCTTGACAACACGTGTATTAATCACAACTTGTGAATGTGGGGAATACCAGGCTTCCACCGTGGTTCAGATCCCACGTTAAACTGTAGGTCCTCCATTTCATCTCACAATCACCCTACCATTACACATTAGCGTAAGTGCGTATAATCCAAACGGGTAGTAAGAAATGATGCTAATAATAATAATAATAATAATAATAATAATAGTCCGATTCTCCTAAGCCGTCAATATCTACTTCTTAATTAACATCAGAGTCTAATTAACATTCATATTTTGATTATTTTTATCCATCTTTATCTCTACAATCCCATAATATATCGTCTTCTGAGCCATCAAGAGCGTTGGTAGATAAGAACTGCCATTCTAAGACGTTTAGAGACGTTTATATGGGAAAATAGTGTGTTACAGAATCGAATAAATACGTATTATTAATGAAACCGGTGTATTCGTATACCTGAGGAGGTTCAAAAAGCTTTTTTTATAATAAAAGATTAACGTTCCGTCACCGTAACTAATTTAATCGTCATAAGTGCCACAACCCACCTAGGTGATCACATGGTCTAACGTGATAGCTCTGGCAGTAGAATAAACTGGTGACGGTGGAGAGATCGAGGTTCGAAACTAGGTCGGGTGTATTGAGGGTATTTTTACAAAATGTTTTTCCCCTCTTCCTCCATGCAAATGCGGATACACTTCCAATAAATATAAACAACCTAATCTCTAAACATATTAACGTAATTAGTACATGTGTGGTAAGACGCGGGTGCTAAAAAAATAATAATAATAATAAGTCTTAGTAATGATACAAGCATCACCTACTAATTGCTTTAATTTTGTTCAACATTATATTTAGCAACAGTTATTAGTAAAATTATTGCTAAGACATCTGTTCCTAAAATAATTAATAACTCATTAAATTAATGATTTGTCCAAATATCCTCTTAATATTTCGTGGAAACAATTTGACGTGGAACGAGTGATAATATTACAAAATGTAAATTAATAATGTAATTATGTCATTTCCTCTCTACACCAAGTCAATGGGAGTGCATTTACTATTTGTGTACATCCTCCGCTCATCCTAGTCCGAGCCACCATTTTTTTTTATCACACTCTTACTAACCGTTCAGGTAATAATATGCTTATACACTAATTACGCTAATGGTTTTGTGATTAGGGAGACCTATATTTATAGGAAATATACCTGCATTTTTATGGAAGGCGAGTGAAAAAACATTTAGTTAAAACCACCTAAGTAAACCTATTTGAGATTCGAACACCGACCTTCCCGTCATCGGCAATCTAGTCTAATAGAGAGTAGCTCATTAGACCATGCGGCCACCGAGTGTGTCCAAGTCATGACTCCAATATTAATTACTATTAAATTAAGATCTGACATATTTAAAAACCGATGAAAATGATAATATATTAAACTGTCAATCGCACTGATGTTAAAAATATTTATTACATACATTCGCCCCATGGCTCCTTTGGTGCTGACTGACAGCTGACAGCTAAAAGTTTTGAAAAGTTACCAAACCAAATTATATATCCCTACGCTGAACCATATGATCTGCAAAAGCATGTGTTTAGCACTGTCACTTCTGACGGTCAACATTTAGATATATAACTAAATTTTGACTGTCAAAGTCAGCTGTGAGCTGTCAGTCAGCACCAAGGAAGCCACGGGGCTACTGTACATATAATATATTTGTCATTAGTATTGGATTCAACTTTTGGTCATAAAAGTAAGACAAACCTATTCAAGATGGCTACAGACATGATTTTATAAGACGGTAAGGCAGATTTTGTAAGAACAGACAAAATATCAGGTCGTGCGTGGATGTGTCTTATGGCATAATTTTCATTTTTATGTCCGCGAATTCGATCGCCTGACCACCTAATGTTAGAGCGATCCCGTACCATAAGAATTAAAAATAACTGATGAAATCAGGCGCTAAGTCAGGCCTTTTGTAAGTTAGTACTTGACATAGTCAAACTGAATCTTGGGACAACCAGTCAAATCGTCTGTAGCCTCTTTGCTAAAACCAAGTCCCCAGACTATAAGGTAGAAAACAATACAGAAATAACAGCTATATTTAACTAAATATTAATTCAAACAAATTTTAAACCAACCAAATAGCTTTTCCGCCAATGACATATATATAGCACAACATATTATTCAAACATATTCAAAAAATGTTGGCGAGGTTTAATGGAAGAGCATTTCCAGATCAGTACAGTCAGTACGTGGACGCCGAAGCGTCCATGCAACTAGACGGAACTAACACGCAAGGCGAGAATATTGCAGATAATGGCGGAATCAAGCAGGCCTTCAAGGTAAGTTCACTTCGGTTCATGTGTGCTACAGTAAACTTTTTAAAATAGGGTCTTTTTAAAGGAACAGAATTGATATTGAATTATTTTAAAAGGTATCATAAAATCTACCTACTAAATTAATTTTCTATACCCCTCACCCTCACCCACCATGTTTCTTGGAGTACAATATTTTAAAATTTTCAAAGACTCACCTACCACGTTTAAATGTTATAATACAAAAGTAATTGAGTGTATTAGTTTTGGAAATTTTGAGGTTACCGTACCACCTTAACAATTTATTCAAGTCCTGTTTATAAAATCCAAAATTTAAGATTTATTTGGTTATTTTGGCAAATTTAATTTTTATATCACGCTTATCCTTAATCTCTCCCATTTAAAAATTAAAATTATTTGTTTCTTATGGTTATTTGGCGTGGTCTCTTTACTTTCCTTACGAAACTTAGTTTTCTACCACACTGGGAAATAGTTTCAATTAGTTGTGTAAAATGTACACCCCTCCCCCCTTTCCACTTTTCTAACTAAAATTTGAAATTTCAATTTGTTTAAACTTATATGGTTATATGGAGTTTTCCTTGTACATGACTGCCAACATTTTTAAATTTATTTTTACAAAAACCCAAAAACCTTTTTTTTTGTTTATATCCCCTCCTCCTTTTTACTGGGGTCAAACATATTTATTTAAAAGGTTCAGCCTTTTTTAGCTACCTGAAAAATTCTATATCCTTCTGCACTTATATCATTATTTAAATTATTTTTGGAAGTCTTAAGATCCTCCCTCCCCTTATTCCCTACAACGTAATATATATAAATCTCACATTTCAATATAATTTGGTTATCTGGTATTTCTATCTCTTTCTATGCAAAATTTAATTTTATACCTCATGAGAAAAGTGTGTTATAATTATATTCTTCCCCTCAACCACATCCACAATTTTCTAGAGCCCTATTTTGAAATTTCCAACTTTTAGATATTATAGTTATATGGACTTAACCAATGGAAAAGATTAAAGGTAAATTTTAGAGGAAGTGTATCCTCATTTGTATTAGAAGAGAGTGGTGCATCATTTATGAAAAACTTTCCCATTACACCTGGTCGTTTTCGAAACCTAATCACCCAATCACCGGTATTCAAGTATATCTCTAGAGTGATACGTTGTACCATGTCACCACTGATGTCGGCCTTATATTATTGAAAAATATTTCAAACAAATGAATTAATCATCTTCGTGAAGTACTTAATATATAAAGCAAACATTTTGTGATCTTTTAAGATTAATCTAATCCTTTGATCAATGCAGTAGCATTTCCAGTTATTTTATATATAGCAACGCAGCTTACTATCCTTTCGGATTATACGGTTGTACAAATTACGTGAATGGGTTATAGATAAGCAAGTTTGAATTTAGAGGAAATGTACTCGCAATTGTGTAGAGAGATATTTGTAAACAATTTAGGATAAAACACCTTCAATATATCCGATTGGATTTGAACCACTATCTCCCTGTCATCAGCAGTTTAGTCTATTTAGAGAGTGACACCTTAGGACTATTTGACCACCGAATCAGGGCTTAGTGGCAATTGTTAGCCAAAATACATATCATTATTACTTAACTCTGTAAATAGAGAAACTACCAACCAACTGTATAACTGATGTAATTTATTATTTATTGTCTAACTCACAAGAGAGAATATCCTAGTCTAAATATCGGCTATGGACTGATTTAGGTCCATCTCTATATGTATACACTCTGCACATAGCTTGACCCCAATCCCCAGGCGCCCACTTAAGCACCACGCCATCGTTTTATCCGTGAGTGAAGAATCTAAGCACGATCTGTTTATTATTACCAGGCTTACCAGGAGTGGCTGGAGGCGAACCAAGGAGAAGACGAGACGCTGCCCGGGTTCAAGCGACGCCCTACCAACTGTTCTTCCTCAACTTCGCCCAGGTGTGGTGCGGTACCACCACGCCACAGCTGGCCAAGACCAAACTCAAGACGGCGGTGCATTCGCCGGGCAGATTCCGGTAAAATCTCGCGTAACGTTTATTTAACATTCAATCTCACGTCCGGTTAACCGGGAGCTTAGATACAAGTTTTTGCTCGTACCAGAAACAGTTTCCGGGTGTTATTTTCTCATTCTTTATTTTAAAAACAGACTACTTCGATGGTATTAGGGTAAAGTGCTAGTCTCAGACTCTGATATTATTGGTTTGAAACCCAAACTAGGTCAACGGTTTTTTTAGCGATAAAAATCCATGGAACAATTTCTTCCTGAGGGGGAAGTAAAGCTAATGGTCCCATCTCGAATTTTGAATATAAATTAACCCTGGAAGTTATGCAAAAATAATTTTCAAGAAAAATTGTTAGTTCCTTTCACGCTCGCTCACATAAATTTAGTGTGAAAGGCAACGGGAAACCACCACATTTACTGAGCTCCACTAATATATGGGATTCATACCAGATGGTGCGGGCAGCACTTACCAACCGGGAGGGGGGGGGGGGGGGGGGGTGCATGCCCAGCTCTGGGAGGATAGAAATCAGATCAAACCAACCTTTGGGTTGTTGACTTAGGAATATTTGATAATGTGTTTAATTGATTTTAATTTCACGGTTATGTTTAAATTTTGTTGTATTTTTACAAAAATTGATAAAATAGATTGACCCATATCAGTATCATGGTTTTCTAAATTGTAATGCAGATAACTGAACTAGAATGTGACACCTAATTAGTGCTGCATTATTTACCATGACTAGATATTCTCCGTTCGGTGAGATGGGCTATTAATATTCCGTCTTGAGCGGACCACTAACGGGGCGTTGTGTAGCAGTTGAGAGCCGTAACACTTGAGGGCTAGCCAAAAGTACAGGATGAGGCAGAAAGTGTTGACACTTTTAATAACACTGTACTTTTACTATTTTGACTATTAGATGCTTAGAATTAAACTTAAAATAACAACCAAAGATTAACAATTTTCTAAATATTCTTGAATGAACAGTATTTTTAGAACAATGTCCTTAAAATGGCCACCATTATAATATGCAATACATTGTTGTGTGTTTTTCTCAAATCTTGACATACCTTTGTTAATGTCTCTGGTTGTATTGTTCTTTGTTCTGAATTGTTCTTGGGCGAGTCGCATAAACATGACTCTTTTAACATGTCCCACAAAAAAAGTTCATGCCGGCCTCCTGGGATGTGACGTAGTTGTACGGCCGTCCGCGGTCGGAGGGTGGTCTGTCGGAGCAGACTGCGTCAAGTGGTTGCGCCATCTTGTTGGAACCACACGTTGTTGGTATTCATTCCCCTACGTTGTTGTTCAGGGGGTCAGGAAGGTCTACATCAATGGAAGTGCTTCACACACTGTTTCTTGAGGCCCTTGTTTCACGGTTTGGGATATCACATGACCACCACGTTCACCAGGCATACCATCTTGGGACTTTTTCTTGTGGAGTATGTTAAAGAGCTGTGCTTGCGTGACTAGCTCAAGAATAATTCAAGAACTTAAATAATTACGTGGAATCTGAAGCAATTCAACAAGAAACATTCCGAAAATTATGTCAAGTTTTAAGGAGTGTATAAAAAAAACAAAAGTAACCATCTTAAATATTTAAAAAAAATTAAATTAATGATATAAGGGTATGTAGAAAATTGTCAATCTTTTATTGTTACTTAAATTTTAATCTGAAGAACTAAGTAGTTAGAACAGTAAATATATAGTGTTATTAATTGTGTCATAAATTTCACCCCATCTTTTAATAGCACTTGATCGTATGGACTGAGGTACGAGGGATAGCTGACTTTTCTTTTTAATGTTATTATTTCCCTATGACCTTTTTGTTTACATGTTGAGGTTAGGTCATTCGTGAAATTTAAAAAATCACACCTTGACACGAGAATTAAATCTGGGACCCCTGGCTTAACGCAAAAACTCTCTACCAGGATCCATCCAGGATTCATCCCACGTTCAGAGTCATGCTTCACTCTTAGTTAAGGCAGAGTATGTGATAGCTTATTGGAAGGGCGTCGTGCGCTAAGCCAAAAAAGGTATCGGGCTTAATTTACACGTCGAGGTGTAATTTTTCAAATGTAACATAACGTATGCGTGAACTTCACACGGCTTACATTGTCATTAACAAAAATCCATGCATCTATTTACTTAGTTTTTTTTTATCGCTGCTTCTTACTAAATGTTCAGGCTATACGCATATATACTGGTTAATATAATATGCTAGGAAAGTTGAATTGAAAGGAAGTGTAATCCCTATTTTGTGGAGTAAGAGGAAAAAACCGTTTGGGGAAAACCACTATCAGTTCACTCGACCGAGATTTAAACCCCTATCTCCCCATCATCGGCAGTCCAGTCTACTACAAGAGTGATGTTTTAGACCAATGCGTCCACCAAAGTGGTCTATTTTATTATTGGCACTTATTAACATGAGCTATTAGTGACCAGGATCGCTTGATAAGAAGTTTCATTACACTTTTTTAAAGGTGGATCATATTTAAACTAATCTCTCGAAGGCGTTCCATACTGTTGTCATTAGAAGTGCCAATCACAAAAAATGTAATATTTAGTGTGTTATTTTGTGCTACAATTATTTAAAGACTAATCGGTTCCACCACAACTTTATATTCATACTATAATTATCCATACACTAAAAATAGTGTGAGTGTCCAAGAAACGAATAAGGCTGTTACCTGGATAGATTAAAGTTTTGCGTTATTGGAAATGTTATTGATGGTATATGATACCAAGGATATTCTTTCAACACCTTAGCTCATCCAATATCTTGTCTGCCTACTGAGAAAAGAGTCCCAGAATCAATTCTTGACATTTCCGGAAAACTTATAATTGGTTAAATGTGGGTTTAGCCTTTCATTAACTTCGGGATATGGACTTTGTATCAGTTCTAGATTTAAGTTAGTTTATAAGTCTTGTGCTGTTATAAACGGTTCAAAAGAGCACTTTCATAATTTAATAAGTGAAAAAAAAATTTACCTGGATGATAAATACCTGTGCACAGAGTTATCTTTGATAGTTTTTTTCCCATCATATGGTATATATAACCGGGAGAAACATTGACATTCAGGTTCGGTCGCCTTATGGTAGACTATTAGTTAACCAGGCTACACCATAGGAGGTTGTCTAACGTACAAGCAATGAGATGATAGTTATTATAAAGTTGTGGATTAGGTGTGAGCCTTAACCTAACTTAAGCCTAACAATCCAAACCCTGGTAACCATTGGGTTTATTCCCTTTAAGGGAGAATACCAAATGTACCAGACTGTAATCGAACACGGAACCCCTAGACCTGCAGCCAGGTTCGCGCTGATCACAGCACCATGTGGTAATTTATTCTTGACAGTCAAGCAAACTTTAAATTTAGAACATGTAGGTATACATGTCCCAATCCCCGTTCGTTACTTCATCCCTGTATAAAGGAAAACCCTAATTTTCACCTCCAAATTTATATGCGTACATTTTTTGACCTAGCTGGAAACTGAATCTGGTATTCTCGCCTAAGAAAGTAGCTACGCAACTGACTAATATGAGGAGTATCACGAAAATGGATTCAAACCAATCTATATCTCAGACTCAAGTTTGGGCATTGTATGAAGCCTATTGATTCAACTCTCGACCAAATCTAAAGCTATCACTTAAGATATTTTTAAAAAAAAACAAGAATGTTTAAAAACTATTCTTACATAATTTTTAGGATGTTTACTTGAAAACAGAATCAAAATTTAGAATGGGGAAAAGTGTAATTTGAGTAAATGAAATAGTTTTAACGGTTACAAACTTCAACAAAATGTAGATCTTTAATTATGCATTTGAATGCCTATACATCATTTTTAAAGATTTAATCTAATGGTTTTATGTTATGGTTAGCACGAGATAAATAATAACTATACGTATATAAGGTTGCCGGGGTGAAAAACAAGATAACCCTAAAATAAATGTGCTAGTAGTGATGTCAGACAACTTATCTATTAAACTAAAAGTTGTTTTTATAGGCAGTCAAAACCATGACGAATATTTTATTTATTATCAAGTGCTAGATTCCAGGACTTTATAGACATTTAATCAGTTAATAACACACATAAATCTATGAAGTCTATCATGTTTTTGGCCTAAGTCACTCATTTGTGGTTTAAAATCTATAATTTCAGGGTTATTGGGACTTTGTCAAATTCCATTGACTTCGCTGAAGCATTCAGCTGCCCTGAAGGTTCGCCAATGAACCCAAATGACAAGTGCACTGTTTGGTGAAGTTGAATAAAACGAATCATCGCCCGTATTTGCCTTATTTGCTGCAAAATGTATTATAATATGGATTACATTAACAGGATAAAGAGAAATTAAATAGATATAAGAATATTTTGAGTATATTTGATTGCTTACTAGTAATAATTTTGTATTGAAATGAATGTCTTTATAACTAAAAAAAAATGTGTAAGAAAATATTAAAATAAAATTTTAACAAACTTATTCAAACTAATTCTCATAGAGTTTTATCTTTTCAATAAAATCTCAGTTAAAACTTTTTTAAATATATCTTTTATTTCTACTTTAAAAAAAATATATATTTACTCAATCCAACTTTTTTTCACCCTAAACTCCAATCCTGTGTCCCAACTTAACCGTAATCCCAAATAGCTACGAATACAGGAAAAAGAAGCGAGTTAGTAGAAAGTCTACTTTTAAAAGTTCTATGTTTTGCAAAAGGTATAGTCGTTCACCAATTCATTTGTATGATTAAAAAGCTATGATAACACCTTTTATAGGTCTATATACATAGGTAAAGTTAAGTTGTGTTTTTATTTTAGTATAGAGCTTACAATTATGGAATTAATATGTCCCATTTGATGGTACTAGAGTGCTGATCACTGCATTGAATAATGTATTAATACTGGCTACGTAAACCTAGATTTTTTTTTGTGTGCACAGACTGTATTAGATATAAGAGAGAAACGAAAATAGAAAGAACATTAACTCGCTCAAAAGGAAAAGAAAATGGCAGAGAATGAGCACGGAAACTCTTCTCTTTCTTTTTTTTTTATTGCATTAATCCCCAAAGATCTCATTCCCTTGGTTCAGAATAGCCATCATAACCCTTAGACCTTAACCCACTTGCCCTCCCTCTTACAAAATTCCCTATCCCCTCAAGTACTTCACCTACCCTTATAGTTCACACGCATTTTACGTTTCAATCTTCTTCTTCCCTTCCGCGGGAGGGGAAATAAGTATCTCTCTTTCTCAATCGAGATTTTAAGATAGAGAAATCTTCGATATACTCTACGTTCTAATCGAAAGTCGATATTAACGTAATCGATTATTGCTAAATATTCTAAAGGTATATTTTTCTTACTTTGACTTTTCTCTTCGTTTGCTTTTCTTATTTAGTTTCTCTTTTTTTTTTTATGTTTCATGCTGATACAATTTGATTACGTCCATAAGAAAGGGAGTGGTATAAGGTAAAATAGCTCAATTTCATTCCTAGCTAACGATATTACATTCTTTCAACAGATGCACTCTCGTAAAGAGAAATTTGAAACGTGTAGATAAGCAATTCACCCCTATTACATGGTAAGACCCCTTTCACTTGTATCTTTGCTACCAATCCCACACAACAATAATTTTACCGGTTGGTCTCAATTTGTGAAACGTGGTCTCTTACCTCACACGATTAAAACAAATTCAGGGTGTTCCAAAACAAGGTTCTTTGCTATAAAAATGGTTTAGGCTATTGGGAATGGAAGAGGCTACATAGTGATGAGCTACATAGCCTATAAGCACCATACAAATTGTTACGATAGTCAAGTCTTGTAGATTACAGTGGGCAGGACATGCAGCGCGAATAGGAGATTATATCACCTTGTTCAGGGTATTGACTGGCAAACCCAAGGATAAGAGACCATTGGAAAGATCTAAACGCAAATGGGAGGATAACATCAGAATTGACCTGAAAGAGATGAGGTGTAATGAGGTGGACTGGATAGAACTATGTCAAGTCAGGGATAGGTGATGTACTCACATATGTAAGTAGGGCAATGAAGTTTCGAGTTCCTAATGCCATAGAGTAAGTAAGTTGTCAGCATTAGATCATACAACCATGAGGAGTTTGGTAAGAACACGAGTCACGCGGTAAATTCTTTGTACACACATTAGATACATGATATTTGAAGTGAACATCTTTATATCTTAGGGTTTAGTTGATAAAGTACTTTAGGTATCTTTGTTGTTATCTTTTTATCATATATAAAACACATAGATATTTTCTACATAGATATTTAAACCAAATTTACTAATCGGATTCCTTTAATGACAACTTTGCTCCACTAAGGTCAGTTACATTCCTTTAGGAATACGTTTTGGCAGTGTGATTCCACATTGAAGCATATTTTACCAGGAATGATCTCAATTTTTTTCTATAAAACAAGTTGATCATAAATATTTTTTTAAACGTATGAATTTGAATTTATTTTTAATATATTAAGATTTATCTGTCTCGTGCACCTGCAATTATTAGAAATAATAGTTTATATATTTACCAATGTGTAGACCTACGTAAGCCTTAAAGCAAATTCGGAAATAAAACTATCTTGTTAACAATTATTGGCCATCGTAATATTGTTAATATCTCAGATGACATTTAATTTGATTGGAAGTTATAATCAATAGTACCTGGTCATAGTTAACTATGATTTCAAAAATTTCAATTTGAGAAAGTTAAATAATTTTTATAAAATATTAAAAAATATTATTATGGAACTACTACAGTATTATATATATATATATTTTCAGATATTGAAATTTTACTCAAATTATTTTTAAAATTGTTACTAATGATCAACCAGATTCATAATCATACTTAGCACGACTCAAGTGCGGCGTTATACTAAATACAGGACGACACATACCTAAGCCAGAATTTCTAAGTATCCCATTATATTCGAGTTTAAATAACTATAATATCACCACATACCCGCCTTGGTGGTAGTTGGCTAACGTGCTTATCGTGTTGAGCTCGACTGCTGAGGACGGGTAGATCGAGGTTCGAATCTCGGTCGGGTGAACTGGGGTGGTTTTTCCTAAATGGTTTTCCACTCTCCCTCCACGCAAATACAGGTCACTTCCTCTATTAAACCTTCCCAATTCCTAATCCATTAGCGTAATTAGTACTTAAAGCGTATAACACGAACGGTTAGTAAGACGCGTGCTAAATATTAATATTATTAATTAATATCACCACACTTGAAGATTCTCAATCTGACTATGAAACTGCCCAAAGCTTGTCATTGAGGAAGTGGGTATATAATATAGTTTATTTTAACATCACTTTAAAACTATAATCATAGATCATCTAATTTGTGAAAATATTTTAAAAAACACATTTGCCTGTTTATTCCTATTAATTTAAACAATTAAAGTTATAATATCGTATAAATAATTTAAAAAAAGAAAAGATTAAATATAATTACACTGCATATTTCCAATTACAGTTATACATATTATGTAGATAAACAATCTCTTTATATTTATTGTTTTAACTTTTCCACAAAACCTTGTTTTAAAATTACAAGTGTAACTGGGTATAAATATATATGTGAATACGCAAAGGATCAGCGTGTCTACAATGATTATTATTATTATTTTATTCCTATCGCATCTATCTGACACTACAATCATTTCCTTATCATTTGATTGGTATTTTAAAAGTATTTACTATGTTATCCACAGTCTTTGTATGGATAATACACCAATTAATAGAACACATATAACGAAATACATTAAACTATAATTAGCTGTGTACTCACAAAACTGTCATACCTAAATTAATTATACCAACGAAAAGAGCTATGCTTCATACAACACTGCAAAAGAGAGAAATCCAGAAATATGAAGCAAAGAGGAGTAGGGTATGGGGGTTGGATGGAATATGGTTGAGAGGAGGAGGGGGGTTGAAGAAGTGTTTTGAGAGCGCAGTCGACGGAAACTGTAGACGCCACGGATTCTCACAAGGGAGTAGCGTCGCCAGCGCCTACTATAATAAGGGGATGAATAATGACTATTGTTTGTAGGTTCAGAGTCTAGGAGGTGGTGGGAGGAGAAGGAGGGGGAGGGGGGAAGGGTAGGAGGACAAGTTCTTGGTACTTAAACAAACAAGCAAGCCCTACCGGAAGATGCGTCGAGTAAAAAGAGAGTGAAAAATGGTACATCGTGTACTGTGCATCCTAGAGGTAGTATATTTCACTGTAGTTTGTTTCCATGATGACGTAGATTTTATCTAAGATGCATTTTGTAAGGTTACTGAAAAGATCAGTAGAAGCCAGATAAAAAAAACACTTTTGTATTACCAGTTCTTGTACAATATAAGGGTCAAAGGATAAAAAATGTTACTATAATCAAATGCTACTTCTAAGACTATTTAAATATAGTAAGAAATATAATATGAAAGTTTTTTTCTCCGCACTAGATCTAGACAGGAAAATTGATTACATCATATATACAAACACTACATGCACTGTGTATATAATAAGTGGTGAATCTGCTGTTTATTGTTTTCTTGGCACAGAAAACTATCTCAACTTTTTTGGCAAATAAATACTATGCAAAATAAGTGTAGATAACAACTTTGATCGCTATGTATTCCAGATTTTATGGAAAAATGAGCATTCCTTATTATTTTATAGATTGAGGAGAGTAAACTTTCTAAATAATGGAGAGAAGTTGTGACATAATTATTACAAATGTTTAATGACGGTGAGTTATTTATTAACAAATAACTAGACTTTATTACTTTTTGGCGTATAATTGAAGATATTACTCAAGAATCGTTAAATATGTGAAAGTAACTATATATTATTATATACTATAACTATAAATATATATTATTTAAGAACCATTCCATCAAGTGAATAATGAAATTTCACTTTTACAAAAATCATGTAAAATAAAAAGTGAAAACTTTGTCCACAGGCTTCAATTAACAAATTTATTTTCTAGCATCTCAAAAACTATAGTTTTTTTATTTTTGTAAAAATTATATTTGTATTAAAGTTTATTTTTATTTTTGATAGCACTACAACTTTAAATTTATAAACTATTTCGTATCTCTAGAAGTTGCGGAAATGTGATCAAACTTGGAAATATCCGATTATGTTTTGTACCCCGAAAGTCATTTCTACGGTAAATTAGACTTGCTCTTGATTTCTATGATTGACATGTTTGATACAAAATTTAATCAAATACGTTGAAACATATTCTTAGAAAATCATTTTACTCGTATCACCTATAAATAAGTTATCCTTAAGTTTAGTGTTTGATATCTAATTCAAAATAAACCCCTAGGAAACCTATTAAAACATTAAATACTTATTTTAGCCCAATTGGTAAAATGGTTTCGGCTTTAATTGCAATATCAAACAGACAAACGTCATTGAAAACAAAATAAAGGTTATTTCAAAAGGAATTACCGAACTCAACAAATTATATTTTTGAAACCATGAAAATCCAGCGATTGAAAGATGTCTAGCTGAAATATGCGTAGCCCAACGTTTTGGGGAATCTCCGTTAGATATCGGTCCGCGCGCTCCCCTTTGTAACCTCAGTCAGTTACAAGATGGCGTCCGCTCAACAGAAGGCGTTTTGCGTTTTGCAGTTTATAAAGAGGAACTTGTTTATTTCAGTTCAGCGTGCGTTTCGTCTGAGTTTTGGTGTAATCCGCCACGGCCAAAGAACATTCATCGTTGCTATCAGCAGTTTGAAGAAACATGATGTTTGTACAAGGGGAAAACTTTAGATCGACCACGAACTTCTGAGGAAAGTGTGCAAATAATTCAACAGGCATTTGATCGAAACTCACATAAGTATACTCGCCCTGCTAGTGAAACTTTAAACTTTATGAGTTTGTGAGTATTTTGCAATTTTATCAATCTGTGTACAGCATTTTCTTCAATAAAAATAGCTATTAAAAATTGGGTCATTCTTTTTGAAACAATCTTTACCTTTCTGGTTCAAAGAGCCATGTAACGTCAACATAAATAAAAACTGAGTTCATTTTTTTATGATCAAATTACCTTCCCTACCCTAAGGTTGCGAGAAAGTAAAAATTGGATAAGAGGACGAATCGAAATTAATATATAAAATATTTTAAACGGTACCTTATTTGATTAAAACCAAATCTTCTACATTTGTGGTCAACTACTCTAATCACATGTGTAGTGATGGCATTTTTTTTAAACGTGGTAGTAAAAAAAAATACAATACCTAAGATACAAACATGTCTTAGGTATTGTATTTCATTATATTTTTAAATTTATATTTCTTTGTTACTAATTTCTAGGGTTTTAAACAATTTACTGACAATACTTGAAATGTTTCCAAAAACATGTACAAAGATTAAAATAAATAGCTTTACTTTATAGTTTAAAAAATGAGAATGAGAGCTAGTTCTATAAAATATTTAAGTATAGATTTGAACCGTGTTCAATGAGATGTCTCCCAACTGTAAGGACAATCTAAGGATCTCTCTACCGGTGAAGGATAATCCAAAAAGTCTCGTGTTGTATTCCTAACCCTCCACGGTGAAGTTCCTCTTATTCGTCATCGTCCATGGATGTAGAAGAACACGCAAAACACCACTTTGTGTCCGTGGAGATCCGTAAACGTCACATAAAAAAGATTGCGGGAGAAGACAGCAATCCCATCAACGTCTCAAGGCAGTCGTGGAAACAAAACGTTAAATTCTTAGACCTCGAATTCTTTACTCCATTGTATTTTACACAGTGGAAAAATGTCCCCCACCCCCCTAGACAGCTTGGCACGCCACCTAAGAATTCTCTAGAGTTTGTAAAAATAAAACAAGTAAATTTGTTGTATTTAAACACAACAATACAGGGTAACGGGCCCTACCATATCACATAATTTCTTTTTTTTTAAATTAATTTAAATATGACCAAGACATATTAAACCATAATCTAAAGTGCATTATAAATGTCTCAAGATTGTAAAACAGATGGAAGCATAAAGTCAATTTAATCTAATATTGAATATTCCCATGTGCCCTTCATTGGCATTTAATAGTTAAAATGGAAAAACTCAATGTTCGTGGTATGATCGATTTATTTATATATTATTTTATAAGGTCTGTCTTAGTTTGCCAATCAGAAAATTTTGGATTTGATTTAATATTATGTTTTAATATATTTTATAAATATGTATACAGTTTATTTAGTGTCTTAGGCACAATGGCTATTAACGAATTTATCCAAAGTGTGAGAGAGTTGATATTGGTTTCTTAGAATAAGTTACCCTCCCTCACTTACTCCTAGTACATTCAATCACGATTCGTACTTTGACCACTCCATCACCGGGGACACAAAATATAGTGATCCTGTCAGCTGAGATTACGTGTCTACTGAGTGGGTTAAAATGTTACCATTTCTTACTCAACTACACACCAACTATATTATTGTGGTTTGAGAATAATGTTTTTTAATTTTTTTTCCAAGAGTATCACACCTTTATTATTTTATTAATGTAACCAACTTCAGTGGCCACATATTCTAAGGCGTCATTCTCACAATATACTAGAGTGTCGATGGCAGGAATATGCTTGTTTGATCCTAGTCGGGTGTAATGAAGTTGGTTTTACCTAAACAGTCTCCCAATCTATCTTCACACAAGTGCGGGTACAATTAATCTAAAATCAATCTTACTCATTACCAACACATTAGCGTAGTTAGTATATAAGCGTATAGACTGAAAGGTTAGTAACACGTGGTGCTAAGCAAAATTATAATACTATTGTAATATGCTACTGTCCAATTTAGATGTATGCATGTTATACTAACACAGAAAAGACATCGGATGATTAATATTTAGATTTATAAAATACACTAACACTTGACCGTGAAATCTATGATGGACTATTAATTTTAAAAAAAACCTTAATGATAACATATCAGCATAGGATCCCCGTCCTCCATGTCAAGAGTCAGGCAAGCTAAAAACGCTAAGGTGATTCAACCAGATTCGTCTCTGGTTGAAGTTTTTTTAAATTAATTACATTTTAAACATTATAGTTCAATTCATAGTGAACCTTATTTGTGTGTATAGCAACATCTATCTCTATGTACACAGCGCACTATAAACATTATTTATGTGTTAGAACAAGAAACTTAAAACTTTACATCAAAGTTACTTTAGTGTTCGTTTCACCCCCTTCGAGAGGTCATGAGGTTTAAACATACCTGTTCACTCATAAGAGTAAAACAAGTTTAAAAAAAATATCAAGGCGAGAGCTTTCCCAGAAATGAAGTTGAAAGAGGAGATAAAAAATAATATGAAAACGGTAGCACACAAAGTTGTCTGCATGTTTATTCTGAGTGTTTCATTAATTTATTCAAAGATATATTCGGTAAAATGGGTCTTAATGGATAACTTTATGAATTGGGATGATGTGTGCTCTTTGTACGCAAAAGAGAAATAGGACTACATAAAGTAGGGGATAAAATACCTTTGGAAGGAAAAAAGTTCCTCACATGAGCAGGCGAAAAATATCATGTGAGTTTTGTTTGGTCGCTTTATTTTGCAGTATTTTGCAGTCAGACCCTACAGGGAATGTCAGTGTTCAAATATTTGCAAGGAGGTCGTAAGTGGATTTTTAAGGTAAAACACCTTGAACTAAACATATATATGTATTGGCAACTAAAAAAGTCATCGGTGACTTGACGGTCTAGGGGTAAGGAGTCATACTTCTGTGCTTGAGGTCCAGGGTTCAATTCTTGGTCCCGGCATAGATTTACCCTATTTCCGAACCCTTTCTTTGCCTCTGAAAAACCTGTATTAATCACAACTTGAGAATGTGTGGAATGCCAGACCTCCACCGTGGTTGGATCCCACGTTAAACTGTAGGTCCTCCATTTCATCTCACAATCACCCTACCATTATACATTAGCGTAAGTGCGTATACCCCGGACGGGTAGTAAGACGCGGTGCTAATAATAATATTAATAATAACAAATGTATCTCACCTTAAAATAAGACTTTGTTCAGAAAAAAAAAATATATATATTACATTTAATATAAATAAAAATAATTCGTAAATGCTTAAATCTTTATTCACTGAGTCAATTAATATAGGTAGAAGTAAAGTAAGGTTATATCTTTATTTTATTTATTTGAGGTATTTATCTTGAACTTTCTGTACCAACTGATTTTATCAGAACACGTGAATTTCTATGGTAGAGAGCGAAATAACCAACAATCTTTGCCAAGGAAGATATTCTTATATATCTTCCAGGGTTATTTAATATGCCACATTCTACAATAGGAACTGACGCTTTTACTCCCCTTCTGAAGGAAGTTATTCTATCGATATTTATCGCTCAGGGAAAATTCAACGACTCAGGCTGGGTTTGAACCCACGAAAATACGTGTCCTGAATCAAGTACTTTACGCCAAGACCACCAAAGTTGATTAAAGATAATACAGTTATTTATTAAGGGATTAGTTCAGGAATATTAGGTTTGGTTCAAATCGGCTTGTTACAGTTAATTTATAAAAAGAAATGCTTTTATTTACGTAACTGGCACCTATTATATTAATTTAACATGTTTAGTAAGTGTTAATCGATTAATTTTTTTTTTAAGCGCTAAATATTATCTACCATTTAGAAATATTCAGCCAACTATGACCTGGTTGTCATGAGAAACGCCGTAGTTATATTTTATTGTAGACTTTTCATGGAGAATTAAAAGTTTTTTTTAATTAGGTTCAAATGGTTTTTCTTTCTACGATTTGGTCGCACTTTTCCTGGGTAGTTTGGGCCATGGGAACAAAATTATCATAAACTTTTAATATTGTAAGGATTATTATGTTAATTCACAGTCCAATCAGATATATTATTTATATTTTTGTCACTATTAAGAATAATTGAACAAAGAGTTATATGTCATATGATAATGTGATATATATATGTGTGTGGGGGGGGGGGGGGGCTGGCATTTGGTGTTGAGTAATTAATTGGTTTCAATTACCCCACAAATAAAATCTAATATATTTAAGTCTGGAGAATGCTCAGGCCAGACAGTAGGTCCTGCACGAGATATCCATTTTTTTTTCTAGGAAATTGTTAGCTAAAGAAATCTCTAGTCTCGGTTAGGATATGGTGTTATAATAGAGTTTGGAATAACTAGGCTGTAACTTGATAAGTAGGTCAAATGGTACCCATGTTTATATTTAATGGGTACCATTTTACCTTGTTTTAGAGCTACATCCAATTGATTCTGCCAAACTCTACTTAATATACCACCACATTTTAGCTGAGGCCAGAAATTTCTTTAACAAACAATTTCCTAGCAAAAAAAAAGACATGTCGTTCAGGACTGGCTGGCCTGCGCATTCTCCAGATTTAAATATACTTGATTTTTATTTGTGGTATAATTGAAACCAATTAATTATTCAACACCTATTGCCAGCATTGAAATAATTAGTTAACGTTTACAAAAAGGATGCCAATAAATCTCACAAACACCTGATATTTTTGAAAGAGTTTGGCATTCCACGCCCAAAATCAGCTTCACCCGTGGTTGGCCATTTTGATCACTCTGTACTATGTTAAGTAGCTCCATATTACTGAGTACAAACAATACTATTTTATTTAATTTCATTTATTTGAGGTATTTAAAATGCACTTTTTAAACTGACGCATTATATCAACACACGACTTATAAACTAACCTAAATATAAAACAGACACAACATTAAGCCCCCAGGAGTTAGTTCATCATTGAGAAACAGAAAACCCTAATTTCACCCATTATAAATTTTTCGGCCATACCAGGTATGTAACCCGACCTCCTCAGCTCAGTAGACAGATGGGTTACCAACTTAGCTATGGTGTTGGAAAACCATGACTATTACTTGGAAACAAGTTAAGATGTGATACGTGTTTATATTAACTTTTTTTTATTGTTATGTGTTTCCTTTCCACTGCTAAATTTGGTCCCACATCTTAATACCTAGTGCGTAGTTTATTATATGACATCTATTGCAACGATGATGTCTTAGAACCGCATGAAAAACTATTACATTCCATGCATATAATGTACTATTAAGTTTAGTGTAAATTTGGTTTTCTCTATAGCTATAGCAAAAGAAATAAAATAAACTTCAATTTAAAAGATAAATATAAATACTCAAGTAATATAAGAAGATGGCAAAGTTATTAACAGGATGTATTTATTTTACAAATGGAAATACCGAGGTATACTGTTCACCGAACTACTAGTTTTAGTATTTCACTAAGGTAATTATATTAAATTATATTAAAAATTATGCCCAAATGCTATATTATTTTAAATAATGATTTATGTATTTATTTAATACATTCAATTTTATAATTGTAATTATTATAGACTTTAGTTAATAAAGCTAATGACTGCTTTTAAATTAAAATGTAGGTAATCCCCATTTCCCATAAAGAGAAGAAAATGATGTTCATACGTTGATAGAGGAGAAAAGAAGAAAGTTAAAGCAAGAGAGAGAGAGAGAAAGTGAGGGAATAAAAAGAGACCGAGATATGTAGACTTATAGTACAAGTTATAAGCTTTGTGACCTTGCCGAAAACTGGCAGCATAAAAGTTTGGGTGTTAGTGTAGCGAAAACGAGTGGCAGAGTAAGTTAGAATCTGTGGAACGAGATATGTTACAGTCTGTGACAAAAAAAGGTAGAACACTCACTAAATTAGTACAACTTACCACCAAAATAACATTGGAAATGTATATTCTCAGCTCAGAGAATGAACACTTAACTTATATATTACTTATATATCTTTTATTAATATACATGGTATAAGTTTGGGACTAAAAAAATATTAGTAATTTTAGAATAATTTTTATATAAATATTATAGGTTAGGGAAGTTTTGAAATGTCTAAGTTTAAGGTAAAATCACCTTGTCCTGGACCTCAACACAGACAATAAACTTAGAATCATCAACAAATTTCTAGAGATTAACAAAACTATATTATGAACTTAATGAGATGTATATTTTAATATACCATATTTACTGATATATCATCTTTTATCAGCTACTAGACAGTATTTTAACACAGACTAGGGATTTAATTGCATCTATAACGTCAGTATAAATATTTTCATGTGTGTAAGGATATAATAATATAGTAAACTTTGTTTTTTCTCTAAACCTTCTCTTTAATTAGATGCAGTTAATAGAATAATTTAAAGATTAAAGTTTATGTTGTGTGACAACAATAAAAACCTTATTTCCTACTTCAAGTTGCATATTTTCAAACTTCCATTCCCTTTATAATAAATATAGACTATACCTAGCTTGGCTGCTAGAAAACTTTTGGGGCCTCTACGGTGATTTTCAGGTGAAGATGGGGATTGGCCCAATAGGGGTAATAGTGGTTTGAGGGGAGTAAAATTTCTAGACCACACAAGTAGTCTTGGCACCCCAAAAGTTAGTCTATTAACGTTAGACGTTAGCACGAGGTAGATGCCAAAAGTGGCCTTTTTCACCTGATGTTGGTTTCGACGTGTTCTGAATGTGAAATGAGGAAAGTCATTTTACTTGTGTGAAAGGGCGGGAGGTAGGGGTTACTGAATTTAGCCCTAACTTAACTTCAGTTCATTTTGTTTGCTTAGGAGTTGAGTTAAAAAAAAGTTAAGGAACCTAAAATAAACGGCTCTAATTATTTGAAGAGGTATTTTATAAAATAAAAATATGTATTAAATGAATTTATTAAATATAACGTTTGGTAGTACACGCTTTATTAGAATACATCCAAAATAGAAATTTGGTAAGTTTTGTTGAAAAATATTTTTTGTCTTTGTTTATCAAAACTACTAGTTAAATTTGAAACAAATATGTTTAAATAAGGTGTATATTAAATAAATTAATACCTTGATATGTAATAGCATGGTCTAATACATCACTTTCCATCTAGACTAGATCTATGATGGTTGAATTCGAATCCTAGTTGAGTGTACTGACGATGTTTTTTCTTGAATTGTTTATAATTCTCCATCCGCACAAATACGTGTACATTTCCTATACAACTGAAAACATCCCAATTCCTTTTCCATTGGTGTAATTAATGTACGCTAATAGCAAGAGCATTTCTAGTACTGGATATAAAATTTAATCAACTTTAGAGTGTGAGCTGGGACATCAAAACGAAGTAATCAACGAACAATTACTAGAATGCAAGAATTTTAGTTATTGGTAAAAGGAATATAGGTGCATAATATATTGTATTATAGGTACATTCATATGATTAATTATTTTGCTACATTAGATTTTAATCTAACATTTTAATCAAAAGCTATATCAATTTTAACAATAGTTTAAGTGGTCTAATTAACAGATGAAATTAATGTTGACAATGGATTTCACTAAAAATATAAAACGAGTTACTAAAGCATACCATGCAAATAAGTATAGTACGTTTTCTCTTTATAAAATAGTGTTTAACTCTTACTAATCCCGTTTTTTATATATATCAAAATATTACCTAAATTTAAGGTTTTTAAGAAATTCGTTTTTTTAATACTTGGTTGGCATTCTTAAAATGTCATACAACAATACTCCAAACACATCTTTGCAATTCAATTTCCTTCCTTAATTATTGTTTAACATAATTTATTAAAAATAAAACGTTGATACTAAAATTCAATGTCAAAAGAAAATATAATACCGTATAAAAAAATAACTTATTACAATGTTTGAACTAGTTGTTGCCACACCACGAAGATAAACGTTAAACGAGCTTAACCAAAGTATCTCATAGTACCATGAATAAATTAATTTCTCTCGACTAAATCCATTTAACAGTTAATTTAAAAGCAATAATTTATTATATATATGAAAAATATACAAAATTTCAGCTAATTTAAATTTTACTCTGAAATCTTTAGTTGAAATCTTTCAACAAATTTATTATCTATTTTATTTGCATACTGTACAGTACATAGTTTAATTGTCCCAAGCAATATATAACATTGTATCATAATTGCCTGTTTGTAAACAACAATACTGCTGGAAATAGATATATATATATATATATATATATAATTATAGTTGTCAAGTGACTATACTTTTCTCTTTTCCTTCTAAAACTCCTTAGTAAAATCCAAAATTATATAACTCTCTTTATCTTTTTATGACATCAAAGTCGCTAAAAATATTTTGTGACTGATTATTTACATACTTCCATCAACTGAAAATGTATAGAAACAAACTCAGTGTTAAGACCCTACTCATGTAATCACTTACATCCAGAATGATCCTATCTTGTACTACTTTTTTCAAAATGTCGTAGTTGATGTTTCTATTTAAAAATGAATTCTTTCGATAATATTTAGATTTTAAAGATAATCTATAATATCGCTCTGGAAAACATTCTGTCATACTTGAAGGTGTTTATATACCATATTTTATGATTACTATATTATTATTGACAGTATTATAATTCAAATTATAGATACAGAGAATGATTAAGTGAGATCATTAATATTTATGTTTGTGTAATCGCATGTAATTACCCCTTCAGGTTATGTGAATATTGACTAATTACGCTAACGTGTTAGGGATGATTTATCTTAAATTTAATAGAAATGTACCTATATTTTCGCAAAGAGACAAAATAAATTCACTTAACTCAGATTTGATCCATGATCTCCCCGTCATAGTCAGTTCGGTATAGTGCGAGAGTGTGATGCCTAAGACCATATATTATTATTATTATTATTATTATTATTATTATTACTATTAGCACTGCGTCTTACTAGCCGTTCGGGTTATACGCACTTACGCTAATGTGTAATGGTAGGATGATTGTGAGATGAAATGGAGGACCTACAGTTTAACGTGGAATCCGAACCACGGTGGAGGCCTGGCATTCCTTACATTCACAATTTGTTATTAATACACGTCTTGTCAGAGGTGAAGGAAGGGTTTGGCAATCAGATAAATTTGTGTCGCGACCGAAGATTGAACCCCGGACCGGCAGCACAGAAGTCCGACACCTTACCCTTAGACTACCAGGTCACCACCCTAGACCAGAGGATCCCAACTTGGTGTTTATGAAGAATACAGAGAGGGTCCACCAAGCATCTTAGAAGATAAACTTATTGATATGTCTTGTGATTCGACAATAATGATACTCTTTACTTCAAAGCCGTGGTTAGACTTTTGGTCTAGTGCTCACTGAGTGTAGCCTTTTATTTTAAAATGGAAATAAAAAAACATGAAGTGATTTTCCACCAATTATCTGTTCGAGATAAAGGTTTTAACTATTGTAACCTTCATCTATCCTGTAAGAGAGCAATCTTACCTTACCATTATTCTACTATGGCTTAACTTATAATTTTGGCTTATAGTGTAATACGTCAAGGTGAGACTGCTTCCTTTCAGGTTAAACACAGTGTACATTTTTCAGCTAACAGTTGATAAACGGTAACAGCTATCACATTAGGTGAGTGTTGAATATATGTTTAATATCAGTATAGAGACTTTTTAAAACATCTCATATTTAAAAGTAATAATAAAATATATAAGTTTTGTTAAGGCAGCCTCTTACTCACTATCTGTTTCGAGTATACGTATTTATGATAATTACTCTAATGTATTAAGTATGAATAAGGAAGTATTTTATAAGTATAATAATAATAATACTATTTAGCACTACGTCTTACTACCCGTTCGAGTTATAAGCTTTTAAGTACTAATTACGCTAATGGATTAGGAATTGGGAAGGTTGAATTAGTGGAAGTGAACCCACATTTGCGTGGAGGGAGAGTGGAAAACCATTTAGGAAAAACCACCCCCAGTTCACCCGACCGAGATTCGAACATCGATCTCCCCGTACTCAGCAGCCGAGCTCAACACGACAAGCGCGTTAGCCAACTACGCCACCGAGGCGAGTTTTTAGAAGTAGTCTAACCGAATTTGAGTGGAAGGAGAGTGGGAATCCATTTAGGAAAAAAAATCCTCAATAGAACTGACCACGATTCAAACACCGATCTCCCCGTTAGCAGTGGGCCAGTATAGCACTAGAGTGACATCTTAGGCCATACGGCCACCTAATCAGGTCTCTAAATGCTATTTATATAATTGAATAAAAGTAGATCAATAGAAATGTTTGCGTAGGTTTATAATTTAATCTTATGTGGGAGTTAGGGGAATATCTAAGGGGAATAATCATTGACTCAGTAGCTCCACGATCTGCAAAAGGTCGAGAACCACTATCTCGGATATATCAACAACGGGTGATATATTTACAAATATGTGATACATATCCTAGAGTAAGTTAAACTTTGAACATGAACAATTACGTAACATTCAATTAAGTAACATTGAAAGAATACCCTAGATACATTTTGTTTACAAGCCTAAACTACATTTTAAATGCCTACTTATAACAGCGAATTGAAATTGAGTTATATCGCATCATAAAAATGTACCATTTACTGTCTTTTAAGTTATTTTACAATTTTTCATTCTTCAAATCTTAATATCCCAGACCTATTTGAATATTTACAATAGTGGACTAGGGATTATACCGATAAATGGTATATATAAAGGAAATGAAACATTATTTTCTTGGAGAGATGTTGGTAAACATTTAACGAAAAACCAACTATTAACCTCGTTCGCATTAAAATCTTAATACTATGTTTGATTGTGACTAAATTATATTTCTATAAGAATAATATATCATAAAGTCGTAATAAGTGATTGAATTGATAAACCTGAAAACATTACGGGTTTAATTGTATGTGAAGCTTGAATCCCCTTAAGTGTTATTAATATAGTTTAAAACTATTATTTAACATAATATGTAATTTCAACAAATGTATATTTTTCCTTACAAATTAAATTAAATTATAATTATGTCATATTATAATCAATAGTAAATTTATATTCTTTAAATAAGTTATATCACTGAAATATTTTTAAAAAGCGCTTGGGTATACCTACAAAATATTCAAATATGAGCAATAAGGTTTATTGAAAAAAATGTAAAATTAAACTTACATGTGAAGGTGATGAAACGTTACAGTAACTTTATTAAATCTTCCAAAAGTTTAATAAATTGTGCATCCAATTCATACCTGAAACAAGAGAGAAATCCATAAAAGATTCAAAATTTGTAAATATTATTATTATTAGAACCGCGTCTTACTAACTGTTCGGGTTATACGCACTTACGCTAATGTGTAATGGTAGGGTGATTGTGAGATGAAATGGAGGACCTACAGTTTAACGTGGGATCCGAAACACGGTGGTGGCCTGGCGTTCCCCACATTCAATTTGTAAATAGTTAATATATATAATGTAACTCGTAGATTTATTATTATTTATTATTATTTAGCACCGCATCTTACTACCCGTTCGGTTATACGCTTTAAGTACTAATTACGCTAATGGATTAGGAACTGGGAAGGTTGAATTAGAGGAAGTGAACCTACATTTGCGTGGAGGGAGAGTGGAAAACCATGTAGAAAAAACCACCCCAGTTCACTCGACCGAGATTCGAACCTGGATTTTCCCGTCCTCAGCAGTCGAGCTCAACACGACTAGCGCGTTAGCCAACTACGCCACCGAGGCGGGTTCGTAGATGTAGTTTCACACATTAATTCGGCAAGATTTTATATAAATGGGGATTTTAGCAAATGGGACTGCACTTTTATCTTTCAGAAATAAATAGGATATAACCCTTAAAATCATTAGCATCTGCTAAAGTTCTTAACATATATACAAAGTATCTGAATTTATATTTCTATAAATTATTCTACTTTTAATAATTGAATACTGAATTTTGTTATCGCCTAGTTCATATTTTTATATATCTAAATTAAATTAACACATTCACTATTAGAAATTTAATATACTAATAATATATTAAAGGAATTCATAGAAGAGTACATATTTCAAATTTTGAGCGTTTTATATATATTAAAAAAGTTTGTGAAGCTACTTAAAATAAAAATCAAACTTTACAACTGGGCCTTCAACAAAGGAAAAGAAATATATTAACATTTAAGTAACACGTTACAGATTCAAATCTACAGTAACGGTTTTGATTTCACGTGATTGTCATAATTCATATAGATTCATTATTTAAATGCGTGCCAAACTCAATAAATCATGGCTCGTAACGCTTCGTGTGTGTGTGTGTGTGTGTGTGTGTAGGCGGTGCGGGGAGGGGGATGGAAACGGCAACGTAACTGTTTTCACGCAAGCCAGATTTAGAAAGAGAGAGAGAAGGTAAAAGAAAGGGGGATAAAGGGGTCACACACACACAAACGCATAAAAAAAAAAATTCGATACGTAAATGTGTTTCGTGCTAAAAATGTGATTACATTATCCAATCCACGCACGATTGTGCTTCACAAAATCCAAACTGAAACACCATCATTGCATGGAGCAATAAAAGGGCCAAAGGGATGAGATTGAAGTGGGGGGAGCGCTTGTATTTTTAGAGGGGGTGGGGTACGGGAGGGCTACTCGTGGAGCAGTGAGTATAAGGGAGGGAGGTAGGGGAAGAGTTCTAGCAATGCCGAAATGTCAAGCTCTAGGGGTCAGTCATAATTCGTTTTTTATGCAAATTCCTGTGTGTAGTATGAACCTCATGAGCAATATCAATGCATTGCGAGGGAA
Organism: Timema cristinae; assembly: GCA_039000515.1. Lineage (NCBI taxonomy): Eukaryota > Metazoa > Arthropoda > Insecta > Phasmatodea > Timematidae > Timema > Timema cristinae. The sequence continues at coordinate 36,956,861 of JBCFYV010000024.1, read as the reverse complement.
ATGCGGACGTTATAACATTTGTTAGGAAAAAAAAAATCATTTCGGGATCAGTGAAATTGAAACATTAGCATTGTTTACGACATGGTTATTTTTTTTTTTTTTTACGATTTTATTTTCTAGCTTTAAACAGACTAAAAGTACTAGATGTGTTAGGTATAAAGATAATTATGAACTACCACTTTTTTTTTTTACGACTTATAATTTTATATCACATCCGCAAAAATGAATAAATATAATAATCATAGCTTTTGCTGTTTAAAATATGGTAAATATCTCATTTACTTTCATAAAGGGATTTAATTGTCTGAATATTAACATTTTATAATATTTAGCTTGGTATCAATTATTTAAAAAAAATTGTAAATACATAATTGTGTGACGAATAAACCAAATTTAACCAGGTGAATGTTTCAGAGATTAGCTTAGTAAGAATAAAAATATCATCGGTATAACTTAGAGAACCATGTTTTTAGAAAAAAATAAAATTTAATCTATCTAAATTATATAAAATAGTCGAATTATGTATTATTCAACTGACAATATAATTATATTTTACTTTGCTCCATTATTGTTTCCAGCCTGTGGTCTGAGCCAGTTTTTTATTCAAGCCATATATATTATATTACCTGCTTGCTAGGCCTGTCGTAGATTCATATGCCTTATAATCTAACTTAAGACTAGGACAGACACGGAATCCATTCCCCAATCGTCAATTTATCAATATGAAAACCAATAAAAAAAGCGTATTTTCGTCAATGATAAATTTTTGTCCATGTCGGAAATCAGACCCGGGACCCTTAACTCAGTAGCAGACACGTACTGACTGAGCTAAGGTATCGGAATACATTTCAAATATATATTTAGGTTTAACTTTTTTTTCTTATTTACTGTCTTCAAAAAATTCACTAATAAAATACCTTGTATAATTTTGTTTATAATATTTTAGCTGATGTGTAATAGTAAAGAATATATCTAACTTTAAAATTAAATTTGCATATACTTAAAATAAATTTCTTTAAGGGTTAAATCCAGGAATTACTAAAAAAGAATTAACACACTATATCAATTTTGGGACTTAGTCCTATTTAGTAAATAAATATTACTTTACTATAATTTTGTCTGCTATATTTTGGTACAAGGGAGATTATGGAAGAGTGATTCGCATAGTAAGATAATGAAAATAATATTTTTATTTATTTGATTTTTTTACTTTTGGAATTAATACTACCCTTTTATTATTTATATTCATACTTTGTGTAAATTGTGTTCCAGTAAACATACAAACTAAATTTATTATTTTATTTGTGTCTGTACGTATCTAATGTGCAAGCACATGTTATTTCATTATTATATTTGGGCAAAAGATAAAAGGAAAATATGTTTTAGTGCGCTTGAAATATGTACAATATCCTAATTTAATTAATGTAGTCATATAATGGAAAAATTCAGCGAGTTTTCTATGGAAACACGTTTTTACTAAATATTGTAGTAATCTGTGGAATAATTTGTTACTATTTTATTGATCACCGTGTCTTACTAACCGTTCGGGTTAAACGCTTATGTAATAATGATGTATTGGTCTAGGGATAAGGAAGGTTATATATATATGAAGTGTACCCGCATATTTGTGCAGGGTAGAGTATGAAACCATTGTGGAAAAACCACCCTCAAGTACATCCGATTTAGATTCGAATCTCAATCTCCCTGCCATCGGAGTCTAATCTACTCCTAACTTAGCACTTTAGACTTGTAGCCACCTAAGAGGGTGTAACATAGTTAATACCCAAAACTATGGTCACATGGTATAATAAACCATTATGTTAGACTGGATTGCAGGTTATGTGGTTATCGGGGATCAAATCTCCGTCGGGTGAAAAGAGGATAGCTTTCCTAAATTGTTTGTCACCATACCTTCACGTAAATATGGACACATTTCCACTAAAGTTCTACTTTCCTCGACCCTGTTCAATTAGTGTAATAATGTTACGTATAGCCTAAACGGGTACTGAAACGCTGTGAAAAGGAAGTCATAATATTGAGAGATGAAGGCAGAATATTTAAAGGAAAGTTTTCGTATAATCTTAGTATTTTTTAAATTATCAATCACTCTTAAATAAATTTGAACCAACTCCTAGCCTTAAAAGTTACTTATTTGAAAAAAAAAACATATTTAAAAACTTAGTTTTATCACCATGAAAGGTAGTGGCCTTTTTTTTCCTTGGAAAATTTCTTATTTCAAAACATTTTCAGTAGAAACTTCTACATTTACTTAGAATATATAATCTAAACTACTGAAAACCTGCTTTCGTAAAGAAACTTTCTATAAATGTGTAAAATAACTTTTGAATATAATATTGGAAGAGTTGTAAAACTGTTTCTCTATTGATAAAACGTGGTATATTTGAGACCTTAAAATTTATCATGAATATTTCACATTCGCATTGAACACTCAAAACACCTTTTTTCCATAAAACAAAGAAAAGGAAAGATATGTTAGGCAGTAACTACTTTCTCTGCATTAATTTGTAAAATAATTAAACATATAATTATTTGTTTTAATATTATCTATGAAATAAGGAGATATAATTAAATAGCAATATAAAGTGACATTTAATTCAATAACTGATGACATTATTTTTAAAATATACCTAAATCTATTTTGTACTAGTCAAGAGTTTAAAAAAAATATGTTTGAGCTTTAAATAAAAATTGAAAAATATTTGTTTGAAACACTTAAATTTACAACTAAAATGAAATGATTTTATGTTAAAATTATTAAAATATACTGCAACTCAAATGAATTGCAAATTGAGTAAGGTAGAAATAAAATAAATTAAACATTGATTATGAAATATTAAGAAAATCATATCTATTATTACATTTAAATATAGATAATTTAAAGAAATATATATATATATTATTTAAGAACATTGGCATGACCTTTAATTTAATAATTTAAAAGCATTTGGTTTATATTAAATAAATAATATTTCTTATTAAATAATAAAACAATCTTGTCCATGCAACTGTATATTTTTATGTTTGTGTGCACTTATGTATTTTTATACACAATATGTGTATTTCAAATTTAATTTAATATCTAATTTATGAAATCTAAACAAACTTGTCATATGTAAATGACCCTTACTGAATGGTGTAAGTTTACATAGTTTTTATTTTAATCCGAACAAATATTATATTCCAAAAGTAAAAAAAGATTGCATAGCTCAATGCCTGATAATCTCACAAAAGAGAAAATAATTCTATTAATTCCTATTTTCTAATATAGCACGCCCTTAAAAGATTTAAATTGTATTCGCATATTTGTTTTGCGAAAAATATACTTGGTAAATATTAGCTTTAAATGCAGACTCAAAGATAGTATTAGAACAGTTTAGTAATTTAAATGTATTAATACTTCGTATACAAAAGAACCCATTAAAAATAGTAGACATTACTTAAAAAAAATATTTTACAATAACAAGACTCTATAAAAATTATTTTGAATATTTATATTAGGACTGTAATCAACAACTTACTAAACGCAATTAAAAGCAGTGAAACTCAATATTAGCATTAATTTGAATAACAATGACATATCTGTTAATTATTTATAATTATTTCGAAAGAACCAGTTCATCCACAAAGTATATAATGATGTGTTACGATAACCGACCTCGTGGTATAGTACACCTGGCTACGAACTTAGGGATACAAGGTTCGAATCTCGGCTAGTACTATGGTTAAATTTCCCGAAAGGGAAATTATCACAACGTTTGTCAGGTTTTGGTTGGTTAGGTTTAAGATCACTACTGGCTCCAAATCTTCATTATCACTATTGTAACATATTTCATTACGGGTACGACATGTGGACTACTTCCATAAGGGTACCTGGGCAACTTTCTGTGCCATCAGAGTGGATAGAATTATACATCACAAGGCGACCAAACTAAATAATATATCGCTCCCGGTCAGAGTTGCCATACGCTTAAAAAAAGTATTACGGTACTCAAATTTTGATAGATTATGGTATTACTAAATTTTAAAAGTGCAAGTTAATCAGTCAAGTAACAGATTTAACTTTATCTTATCCACCCGGCATATTAACGTATAAATGCAAAATCAAGGAATTATTTGATTTTTATAAATAATTGACTAAGAAAAATCTAACATTAGTGCTTATCTAGAATTATATTTGTAAGAAGGTATAAGAAATGGTGGATAGAAACATTTAAAGGGACGAAAACAATATGGCTTTTACAATGAAAAGAAGAACACAGTTCACACTTTAGATTCCTGCCATGGACAAAGAGGTAATGGTTGCCTCATAAAGAAAATCGAACGTTACCGCCCAATCCCCCGACCTAGGTTTCATTCTATCGGAACTCGTTAGGAAGGAGTGTGTGAAACTCGCAAAGACTCTTCTTAAAAGAGGAATGAAATTGTGGCACGATTTCTTTCATCCACCTGCTGCCAGTGGAAAAAGGTATTATTCTCCTCTTGTCTTAATTTGATGTAATGAGTTAGGTAGTATTTTAACTTTTACAAAATGTTCTTAAGATATATCACTTACGAAAATCTTACTTAAGTTTCACCTTACCCATTCTTAAACCATTAATGTAAATAGACGTATAGGTAAGGTGAGTCGGAATAAGGAAATTAACTTATCGGTTCCTAGACTCACTAAATAGAGCAAATTATTTCATGACAAAATATAGATATGTACACATTAAAGTCATTTTAGAAGAAAAAAATGAGCCTTTAAAGTTTTTTGTGTAATATTTTATTAATAAACTGGATATAATTTTTAGAATATATCTACATCGTGATGTAAGTTCTCATAAACTCCCCCAAGAATTAAGCGTACGTTAAGTACAAATCCCTCGCTTTAAAGTTATCTAAGTCGTGCGGATTATTATTATGTACTCACTTTGATTTAACCTATAAACATGTTTAGTTTTACTTTTAGACCCTGGAACGTGAGCCACTGTGTGTAAAAACACCCGCATTGCACCTGACTGGAAATTGAATCAAGCATTAACTAACTGGGTCATCTGAAAAATGACAGATCAGCCCACTGATTCCGAATAATATACTTAAAACATTTTTACAAAGACTAAAATATGTTTAAGCATTGACATAGTTAAAACTAGGTTTCCTTGGATTTGTTTGATTTGCAGAAGAGCCCTTCTACTCCTCCCCCCTTCTCTCGTCCCACCCACACACCCCAGTACGGCGTAGATCCATTGTTCTGAATAAAAGTTAAGTGCTTTTGCCTTTAAAGATTAGCGTCAATATTCCAACATTTTCCATTTATATATATATATATATATATATATATATATATATATATTCTGAATTTTCAACTTTCTGTAGCTTAGCATGCAGCTCTGTTTCGTAATAATATTTTTTTAATGTGGGAGGAGAAAATTTTATTTTTATTTGTTTAATTAGCGCTATTGTAGTGGCTTCCAAATGAAAGGCGGCCATTTGCGAGCGCATTGCTGAGTCTCTTGAGACAATGACCTCTAATCTAACTAAATCATTAGTTTAAGTATAGCTCTTTCGGACAAAAAAACAACAGCCAAACTAGACCAGGGGTCTCAAAACTTTTTGCTATGCGAGCCACATAATATATTTTACACATTTTTGCGGGCCAAAGTAACGTTCACCTGTTCTTCAAATAGCATTATTTCTGCCCTGAATGCCTTGACATGCGCAAATAGTTAATAAATCAAGTTCGTTTCTACATGCAAATTTATATTCAATTCATATTGCCAGCCACGTCTATTAAAATTTCCCCTTTCCAAGGCCAGTCAGTGTTTGATAAAAATTATTGACGTTGATTCTTCTCTGTGAGAAATGAATCAATTTATATGTAATAAATTATATTTATAATAATTAATCAATATAATTACTTTTTTTTAAATTAGGTAACATCTTTCGGAACTTTTCTTTGATAGCCCTCTGCCGGTAGACTTGGAACTACCTAAAAATCGTTAGTCAAGCCGTTCTGTTGTCGGTATAAGGAATGGCGCCTGCGACTGAAAATGAGGGTTTGCAATTCCGACAGCACTCTGGCTTGGTGTCATGGGGAGAAGCACACGCGCGGACAGAAACTGGACTTTTCAAATAAACTGTGTGGTTAATAAATAACGACGGGAAACAATTTATTTTTGTTGATAAAATCTGGGAACGGGCTGGATATAATCTTGTGGGGGCTGATGTGACCCGCGTGCCGTAGTTTGGATATCCCTGTACTAGACAATGACTTGCACAGCATACTGACGCTTCTTTTCATGAACAGTGAGTGTAACACATCAGGTAGTGAATTAATAAATTAAGTTTCTAGGTAACTCGTTTAGAAGGGTAACTAAAACAAGCCAAAGAGTGTGTCGCTAACGTAGCCAAAGTGGGACCTGTGTCTCTTGTTTTTAAACATCACTTCTTAACACTCTTTCAGTTCATACGCGTATGATAGCTACTCTGATGGCGTAGGAAAAATGAAAGAAGCATTTTAGGGGTAATCTTCTCACATTTTCGTGAAAGGAGTGTGAGAAAGCATTTAGGGAGAAACCACCCTCATTAGACCCAACATGGATTCGAGCGCCAACCTCTTCGTCCCCAATATGACAGTATAACACTAGTGATATTCCTTAAGGTGGGTGAAATGTGGTGCAAATAAGACCAATGTTTTTGCAGTTTTTATGGCAAAAATTAATTTAAATATTTCTACAATACAAACAGAGTTTAATTTTCCTCGCATGTTGATATCAACAGTTCCTGAATATACATCATTAGCATGGTGGCATTATCTAACAAACTTTTTAAATAAAGATAAAAAGTTGCCATTAAATCCCAGGACACCCTTGACAGATATTCAAGAAATTTTTATGTCACCATACGAAGAAAATTAAATTCTATGTTTGTACTGGAGAAATATTTGATCTATTTTAGACGAAAAAATGTTTTGCCATAACAAATGCAAAAACTTGCGTCCTCTTCAATCCCAACTCAAACCGTTAGGCAACTGAATCGGTTCAGCTTTAAGTCGTATTGGTAAAAGAATTAAGGCATGCAGAAGGGGACCAATAACCTGTTTCTCAATTTGTATATATTATTTATATGTGAGGTAAAAACCAATATATTTTACGCTAAATGAATGTATATATACAGTATTTTTCCGAAAAAGTTATATGATTAACAACTTAAAAATAAACACTTTAAATAAAAAGTAAATAATCACTATATAAATAAAAGTAAACCATATAATAAACTTTTCCACATTTTGAAGATAATGTCACTCAGGTGATCTCTACCGGACGTCAAACAAACCTCAGCATATTGTCCATCACTTTCCTCAGCAAAGATCGTGAAATTGTTTCCTCCACACCATATTTAAATAAAAGCTCTAGATATAAATCAGACTTAGGCATGTTGGTTTAGTACGAAAATTCTTTTTCACTGACTTAATACCTTTTTTTATTTATTTCCCATACATCCCTTATAGCCTGGGGTTTAGTTTACACAATATGGCAACATGAGAATCTCGCAGAATACACCAAAGTAAATTATATTAGGTTGGTTATTCCATCATTACCATACACTTCATGCCATCTCTTTTTGGATAAGTAGAGAAAACTTAAGAGACACATCTCGTGACGACATTTATCTACTTTCATATCCTTTGTTGTGACAGCTTCATCATTGGCTGTTAAGTCAGTTTGGGGTCTTGGTGCTTACTTTACCTATTTATACACGGCTTACCTTCAACTCTGAACTTAATGTACAATTCCCTCAGGATGCTAGAAGAATATGTTCATCTTATCAAACCAGAGTCACTAAATCCATGATCAAGCCACAAAGAATTGATTTTGTAGATAATATACATGTCAAAGCTTGTTGAATTAAACTAAATTTAGCATCAAACTTGGCCAGTCATCAATGTACGTTTATTCCAAAAAGTAGCTTAACTGCATGTAATATACGCTTAGAAATTTCACTAAAACTATGCCATGGTAGAACCAGACCAGGCAACCTTGCAAATTTTCAGGGTAAATGGAATTTACATAGTACAGTTGTTCTTATCTTCATTAAAATCATGGATAGGCTTCAGAATAAGTAATATAATCTCATCTAAAATTTACTTTCACCTACCTATCCGTTTGTATAAAGGGGTGGTTTTCATCCTCACATATAATGATGTTTTCAGAGCTATTATGACCACAACGAAAAAGGTTTTTGTGATCAATAAAACGCAGACGCTATACTTTGTTTAAAAGTTATTACGGTCAACCACTTTGAGAGAGCAAACATTTTCTACTAAAATTAATCTAAGTTGCGAAGCCATTTTACTTGTGTTTAGGTTTACCTTACTAGTTTATGTTATAATATTTGATTATTTATTTTTGAATCGCGTGTGTTTCATTCGTGCTGCTGTATGATATAATTTTACAAAACTGAATATGTGTGTACTTTATTAGTACTGTTAATTTCTTTATCTTAGGCACATGACAACATATAAATACTGGTACATTACTATTAAAAAATATTATCAAAGAACATGGATAATGGATGTCTGTACTTCTGGACATATATTGTCCACATTTTAAGTCTAAAGGAAGAGTTTATGCCTCTACGGAATGTTAGTAATCCATTGACACACCTCATCGTAGAGCACTGACTAAGGAGTAAGATTCACTGGTCTGGGTAGCCAGTGATGGGGAGGCTGGAATTTGAATCCCAACTGAGTGAAATGGGTGTTTATTTTCGTATAGCTTATATTTTCGTTCCCTTTATTTGTCTGAGCTAATTCTGGAAATATCGAACAGACTTAGTAGATAATCATATTAAACTGGGTTTTTATGTCGACGTTTTTTGTCCCCGTGTTTCACTACATGATCTGGTTACCCTCTTATGTTCTCAATAAGCTAATGTGTTAAAGATGAATAGAGCTAATTTCAGCATTCACATATGGTAAGGGTAGGAAAAAATATAGGTAACACCATCCAACGTGGGTTTGATCTCGGATATCACCGCCATCATCAATCCAGTCTATTGAAAGTAGAAAACCTTGTTGTTACTTTGCTATTATATTATTATTATTATTATTATTAGCACTGCGTCTTACTACCCGTTCGGGTTATACGCACTTACGCTAATGTGTAATGGTAGGGTGATTGTGAGATGAAATGGAGGACCTACAGTTTAACGTGGAATCCGAACCACGGTGGAGGCCGTGGAGGCCTGGCATTCCCCACATTCACAAGACGTCTTGTCAGAGGTGAAGGAAGGGTTTGGTTACTTTGCTATAAACACTGCGTCTAACAATCTGGTCAGGTTATATACATACGTACTAATTACAATAAACCACTAGGATGAGGGAGGTTGAATTTAGAATAATTGTACCCATATTTGCGTGGAGGGCTAGGGAAAACCCAACAGAAGCTGAAACATTGATATCCTCTTCGTCGTCAGTCGATGTGATGTAAGAGTGACGTTTTAGGTCAAGTGGCCACCGAAGCATGTAAAACATTATTAAAATACATAAGTAATTCAATAGAACAACTAATAAAATCTGGAATTAGTTAGTTTAGTAACTGAATTAAAATGATACATTTTTTTTTTTTTTTTTAAGAATGAGAAACCAAGTGGATAAACAAATCATTGTTTCTGTACGTTTAATACTACACATCTCACTCGCGAGTGTCAATAGTCGTGCGCACACAAATACATCGGTAAGCAAATACTCGTGCGCGCACAGTAATGTCCTCTTGTTGACTCAACTCGGTTCTACCACCACAAGGCTCTCAGTTAACACATATCCCGACACACACTGCATCATCTCGAGATTTCCCTCTGCGGGTCGCACGGCTGCTGTGTCGTCACTCGTGGAACGTTTGACTTTTTTTTTTTAATAATATAAAAAAGACCTGTGCCTCTTGATATCTTTACGCCCGTGGAACTCAAGAAATGTTTGAACGACAGCGCCAACTACACAAATTATTCTTTATTTGTTATATGGAATTAAAACATTACCGCATATTACTAGTGGACAAATATTATTTTATAGACACATCACACGTATGGACACGCGGACTAAGCTCTCAACTATTCCGGTTGGACAGTGATGAGGAGGTTAAGGTTGGAATTTATGTAGTGTATATTGAGGTTATATTTTCCCCTAAGATATATGAAAGGGTAGGGGCAAATTATAATAACCCCTCATTTGACGACAAAATAAGTCAGCAGTGATTCATGGTTGCATACCACTTGAGTTACAAGTTGTTTTTATAATCAGTCAAGACCTTGAATATAGCTTATAGCCTATCTAAGAATATTTAGTTATTTTTCATAGCTAAATTTCAGCACGTTTAAATAGTGAAAATAGCCCATCTAAATCAATGAAGGTTATCATGTTTTTGCCCCGAACCCCTCATATAAGGTTTTATTTCCTCTAAATACCGCTTTCTTCATTCCTAGTTCAAAAGTATAATACCCAAATGGATATGTTATTAAGATAAAATTGAGAAGAAAAAAAATGAAAAATGAAGTGTAATCGGATGATAAATAAATATAATTCTCAACCCAATTTAGTTAAAAATTATAACTTAAGGTGGGATTGTAGGGAACGCGAATTAAGGGAAGTAATTTTACAGTTTTTATAGACTTTTTTCTCCAAAATAGACCATATAAACAAGTGTTTAATATTCTTCCCATTTGTATATACACAGTTATTGATTAATTATCTGTCGTGAACATAGCGGCATTAGATGATAAACTTTTTAAATGAAGAAAAAGATACAATTAAATTCCAGGACAACCTTGAAAAATATTCAAGAACTGATGAGCTCACGGCGTTAGTAAAATCAAGCTATATGTTTCCACTGGAGCTATATTTGATTTAGTTTGACAAAAAAAAAAGTTTTGTTATATAAACTGCAATATTGCTGCTCTAAAGTTCCAATATCTATATACCTCCTTTAAATTTGTGTTATTAAGAAGCCATAATTAAAGCTCAATATAAGATAATGTGTTATTTTGATATCTAATAAACAATTATTATTCGAAACAATAGACCTAAGTCTTGATTTGATTTTTACTAAACACCCAATAAATGTATTTAATTTTTACCAATATTAGTCACAAATGATTTTGTTATAAAGTGAAATTTAAGATTGTTTTAAGTTCTAAGGTGGTATTGTAGCTATAAAATGGACCAATAACAATTTTTTAAGCTATTCTAACATAGCGGTAAATGCATAGTCTACACGCAGGTGATCTAACTGGATGTAATGTCCCTCTCCGTCAGAAATGATATATGCTAAAAAAAATCTATAATTTTAGTTAAATATAAGACAAATCTTAGTCAGAACTATAGGCTTTTTTTTTTGTAAAGGTATTGAAATCTGCCAACTCAAAAAACCTTTCCTATAAATTACACTTACTACATCTTTTCCTTAATATAAATGGGCATAAAAATACTACAAATATTGCAATTATAATTATTGGTCTATTTAGCTAGTGTTTTCTTTTAATTTTATCAGCATTTATACATCTATCAAAAAATAACAAATGTACATAAATCTTGAGCTATGAATGAATATACGAAATTAGTTCAGTTACCAATACCCTCACTTGTAAATACTAATGCACCCAATACGTAATTCAAACTCTCTCCAAAGAGAGTGTATGACATGGGTAATTCAATTCGAGAAGGAAGATTTATGAACCTTTAACATCTCCAACGACAATCTTATCCCTACATCTCACAACGACGTATAAAAGAACACTCACGCAAGAGACAATCTTCCCTTACATCCCCAGAAAATATTATTTTTACGAGGCAGGCGCACTGAACGATGTCTTTAATACAGGCTTTTCCATTTAGGGGACTAATTTCAAGTCACTATGAATATAGTCCATTATTTTTGTTATCAATCCCCTCAAGGGTTTGTAAAGAGAGTGGATGGAAAAGTGGCAGAGTACTTAATACACTTTGATGGTGACCGTAGTAGCTCTAATGGTAACGTTAATATGCAATAGATGTAAATTTGGGGCGTCTTAGGATATTATTTACTAACTCAAATTTTGTGTTCATTTTGTGTTTATTAGCAATACATTTTTGAATGATTGAAAGGCTACGGGAAAAACTTATAAAATATATATTATACTAGTGGACCCGACAGACGTTGTCCTGCCCGAACGTTGGCTTTTCGTTTGGGTGGCATAATTGATTTCGATAGTAAAATAAACACTATGTGATCATCATAATTACAAATTCACAATTAACTCCAATTAGTGAGCTACACAAATATTAAAAATTCAGGGCTTGTCAAGACAACATACAAAATATAACATCTTTTCTTTCCTCAAAATCAACTATATTGAGACAATAAATAGTACATTACAAATAATTTGTTTCACAGTAATGGCAATGCTTTCCCATTTCGTCTGTCTGTTTCTGAAACTAATAAATTTTACTTAAAATAGGAACTGCTAGACATTTTTACATAGATGGTATCCATTATTAAAAATAATATATCGAATAGTGATCCCTAAAATTTTTGGAATTTCGCCCACAACTTCACAGATATCAGCTGTATCGAAAAGAATTGCGAAGCTTGCTTACAAATTTGTATACCGGGTACAGCTAATTTTATTTTATTGACGTACCTTCAAATATGACAAATGTCAAATTACTTTTTAATTGTTTCTATTTTCATAGTGCAAAACATATATTGTTTTTGGCCTAGAAACTTTACGGGCTTAAGTAGAACAACTTACCTATATACGTACTATCTAAATTAGTATGTACTTGTTGTACGAAGTATATACTATTTCGATGATACGTACAGTCAGCTGCATAGAAACCTCACCCCCTCTTACACCTAAGGTTGTAATGTTATAAAAAACGGTCCGACAAAATCAATAAAGTTTTTTTTTATCTTAATGCGAGTTGATGAACAATGTTTTTCGTCAATCCCTGAGGTGTATATATGAACAAACTTGATGGTTTGCCAACGCGAGAACACGCAACATATAATTGACCATGTGAGAAGCACTGATTTTCTAGATCCAACCCACAAATGGACATTGTTTGGCCTTGTGACTTATTAATAGTTATTGCGAATGCCAAGCTAATTGGATATTGCAAGCGTCTGAATGGAATGGGCGAGTCTGAAGGGAAAATTGGGATTCGTGGCCGGAGAACAACCTCACCTTGAAACTTGCCGTTCAAAATGGTAGCTTCAAGAACATTAGCCATAATATTTTTATGAACAATCGCGTTCCATTGCATAGCTTAGGTGAATTTAAATTCCGAAGCAAAATGATTGGTGAACCAATTTTTAATCGCAAGCTATGTGGTGGCATTCCCCGTAAATCCAGTGAATTCAAAAATTCAACAGGATAATTGACTGCTTCGTCAGGATCGACAACTATGTCGATCGATTAAACGACATCTCATTTTCCAGGCAATTACTGTTGTATTTTGAAATTAATAGCGTCAACATTGATATTTTTTGCGGCTAAAATAGCTCGTTCACGTAGCCACGCATGATTAATGTAATTAGCGCGTAAATCTGGGAATATTCTTTCATTCAAAGCATCTTTCGTGACTACCATGTTGCAAAAATTGTCTGGCAATTTTATGAATGGTGTATTTCAATGCAATAGAATTTTTCCATTGCCAATGTTGAGCAATTGTTCTGAGAATTGACAATTCCAATGGATAGTTTTGCAGTTGAACACGTATATTTATGTTAAGGCGTAATGTAACGACATTTCGCCATACGTATGATTGTTTCAAACTTAACTATGCGTTAACTTCGTCCGCATATGTAGCGCGTGGAATGACCAGCAATGTCTGTCTAAAGTCACCGGACAGCAGTAGTAGTGTGCCACCGAAAAGTCTGGTATTATCGTTGAGATCTTTCATCGTTCTATCGAGAGCTTCAAGTGAATGCTTGTGGGCCATAGTGAATTCATCCCAGATAATAATTTTAAATTTTTGCAAAACTATTGCCATGCCAAAATGCTTCTTTATGTTGCACATTGCGTCTGGATTTGTGTGAACGTTCAATTGTAACTTGAGTGCTGAATGTGCAGTACGTCCACAACTAAGCAAAGTCGCTGCAATGCCTGATGAAGCAATTGCCAACGCAATATGATTTTTTTGATCGAATGCGCTCTAGTATCAGTGATATGAGGAATGCTTTGCCAGTGCCACCTGGTGCGTCCAAAAAAAAAGAATCCACCTTGTTGTGCTGCAATTGACAAATTAATTCAATGGAATTTGTTCTTTTGTTCAGCAGTGAGCAGTTGCTCATTATTTGCAACGAAAGTAGTCAAAGAGGCTGCATCGAACTGTTGTTTGCGCAGAGTATCGCTGTTAATGATGTCTGTTGCTGGGTGGCTAGGTGATGGCATACCGGAATGAATTAGTGGCATATTATAAATGAGAATGAAACTATTCTCAGTCTTTATTAACGACTCGTTATATATTTCCGGTGAAAAATCGATATTGATATCTTTATCAGCGGTCCGAATGCGATGCAGAATGTCGTCGCTCACGGAATATTTATATTTATCCCAGAGAACAGAAGCTTGCGACGGAAAACATGTCGTCAATAATATTGCAAATAATTGGCAACTTTGATGAGGAGAGGAACTCAGTACTTCATCTGTAAGTGTGAGATCCCAATGGTTGTTATCTTCCAGAAAATGCAATTCGCGACACGCATCGTGGTACGTATCGTACAAAATATCATTGACTTTTCGCAAATATTGGAAGGACGTAAGTCCAGGAAAGTTAACCAACAACAAACGCAAGCAGAAGCATTCGCGTTGCTTTGGATGGATTGTGTATAATCGGCCTAATATATTTCCCATAAATATTCTGTCGTATCCTTGAACTGAAAGGCCTCCTTTCGTGGTTCCAACTTTTTTGACTGTTTGTTCCACGTGAACAATCGTGGCAAATCAGTATACATTAATGTCTTTGCGAATCGACCGAAAATATCTGTTTGGTTGCATAGTTCGAAAAACTCAGATAGTTTGGTTTTTGGGGCAGTTAATGCTCGTTGTAGAGCAGTCTCTTCTGTGAAATAAACACGCTGTCCATTTTCAAGGTGCACGGCCAAATATATAACAGCAGGGTCTTTTACGTGTATGGGAAAACTCAAAATGCGTCAAACTTCTTCATTGCTGCTAATATATCAGCCCATTTGGTAACGTGTTATTTCGTCGTTATCATTCGCAAGAACTGTTCCAAAGTCGCCACAATTTCTCGCTCCTCGATCTGCTCGATATGGTTGTACTGGCAGCGTGCATTTATTTGTTGCTCCTCATCGCCCATGAAGTAGATTGGCAAGAATTTTGGATCGAAATTGAAATGTCAAATCAACGCCAAGCCACGACGCAAGAGACTTGCGCATGTATTGATGCGTACGTCAAATTCCACAGAATTCGAAATCAATGCCACCTATGGTACACAAACATAATTATGAATTAATCTCAGAAGTTAAATTATTCGTACGTCAAATACCACAGAATTCGAAATCAATGCCACCTATGGTACACAAACATAACTATTAATTATTCTCAGAAGTTCAATTATTCACTATTCAGAAGGTTTTAACGGTCAATTATTCATATTATATTTATTATTATAAATATTGGGGGTGGTGGTGGGGGAGTGAAATGGTGAGGTTACATGTTCTGATATTCAAAAAATCTTTAAAAAAAAATCCCCTCAAATAAATTCCCCAAAAAAATAAAAATAAATCCTAGAACTCGATTGAAGCGCCACCTACCGGGTTCAATTGTGAATCAAAACCATCCATGGACCCACTCAAACACACACAAAAAATTTCATCAAAATCGGTCCAGCCGTTTAGAAGGAGTTCAGTGACATACACACGTACAGAAGAATTATATATATTAAGATAAAATGGATTAAGATATGTAAACATTAAGCTAGTCTAGCTAAGCAGTCATACATAAAATTGTATGCATAGGTTAATGATCAAATTACATCCATGATAGTTTCCAGCTTATGGCCTGGGTCAGTTGTTTTTATTCAAGCCATAACATGTTCCTCTGCCGTCTGGCTAGGCCTGTCGTAGCTTCATGTGCTTTATAATCTATCTTAAGACTAGGACAGACACAACAGTCAGTCTTCAGCCATTAATTTATCAACGTGTAAGGGTAAGCCCATATTTTCATGAATTATAAATTTTCGGCTATGCCGAGAATCTAACCCTGGGCCCTTAACTAAGTAAAAGACAAGCTACTGACTGAACTGAGATGTCGGACATTAATGATCAAATTAATAATCAAATATTAAATGTTTAGTTTTGATCTGTGAATAATTAATTATATTTAAGGATGAGAATAATTTTTAAATCTTATTTTTGAATTTTAAACTATCAATAAACTCAAGTAGTGCAGTGTTCCAATTTGAAAACTTATTTTATTTTTAAAATTATTACTTGTCAAAAGTTTTTTTTAGGTGTATTCTTGTACGTTTTATGAGCTATATACTTCATCTCTGAGACTGTAGAAATGTTGTATTTATGTATTATTTTTTTAACTCACGAATTACATTCATGTGTGATTAGCTTAATGCAAGTTGAAGAGTAAGAGAATGAATATACGAAATAAAAGATTTATTGAAAAATACCTTCTAAAAGTAATATTTACCGGCAGTGTGTGATATACAGGCACTCTATAAAATGCCTAAATATTCCATATAATTCCAGAGGGGTTTTGGAAAAGTATTAAATACAACAGTTACAGGGTAGATGCTATAATTTTGCCAAATTTCAAGTTTATAGTTTATCTGTAAGCGGGTAAACACTAATGTCAGTGAGTCAGCCATGTGGGCTTTATAGTAGTATAATATGTCTGCCGCCCAAGCAATCTTGAGAAAGGAAACTTAGTCCCGCACGGCGGCCATATTAACCTCTGCTCCGTAATACTAGAGTCAACGTCCATTCAAGGTCAAGTAAAATTGTAGCACAATTTTACTGTCATGATATTAACTTGAAAACTACATTTTACGCATGTAAATATTACATACTCATTTATTTTACTTTATATCTTTAGATACATGCAAGACACGCGTGTATTTTATTGGTTAAATTATGTTAATGTTAGGGATGTTATTTTCGACTCTCTCTGTTGTCTAAAGAGATAATTTAAAAAAAGATTTTAAAATAGCAATACTTTTAAAAGTAAAATTATTGCAGGAATGCATTTAAAAAAAGATGAAGATTGTATTTAATGTACAGGCTTATGATTGAAAAACATGTTTAGCTCGAGAAAATATTACTAAGGTGATGTCTTACTAACACTTAAGTACCAGAGAAAAGCCTACCTATAAAAAAAATAAGCGAAACATATATTAAAATGCAGAGAAAGGTAGGCAAAGGAAAGATAAACAATGATGTTACTTATCTCGCCTTTAAGGATGTTTTTTTTATAATCGAGAAACTAATCCAAGTTTTCGGGCTGAACAAAATTGTCTGCAAAGAGGAAAACCGTTATTGGGTTTAGTGAAGTATCCAATCACCGAGCTACACCTGTTTATTGATGTGGACTGATGGGCCATGATGGAAAGATAGGAGAGAGGGGGGGGGGGCGAGGGGGCGGGCTTTCATTCTCACGTCAATCACAAGCTTACATAGTGTGTTTATCATTTCAACCTGCTAAAAACCTTCTAGCAATCATCATATTTAGAGTATCATGCTTTGAATTAATTTAGAAAGATTTATCTAACAATTAACAATGAATTCTTTGTCAATAATATTTTTAATCTCTACTGGCAAATAATTTTTTTTTAATCCATCACGTCACTATTCCTTCAAGATATTTATTTACACATTTGCAGGCTTGCCACTATTTTCTTACAACCAAATTCCCTGTGTTTTTCATGTTTTTCAGTTTACCAGAAAGATTTCCCATTTTTTCATGCAACTTAGATTGAATATATTAGTGATAAAATATGACACTTCATCAAATTGATTAGTGTGAAGTCATGCACCTTTCGTTTAAAACTTTACGATTTAATATTTATAGGGAAATACATATTCTGTAGCATTCAACCTTTATTCAAGGGTTAATGACATGTTTTAATCATCGAGCTTGATTCTTAAGCTTACACTTTTGTCCATACACTTACGTAATCTTTAAATATTTTAGTAAACCTCCTAGATCAACGAACATTTCAGTACATTTATTAGATTTTGCAGAATTACCTGTGTTTTCACGGTTTTTTTCTACTGAATCAAAATTCCCTGGTTTCTAAGCTCTTTCAATTTTACAGGTAAAAAGCATCCTGATTTATACCTATAGAGAGCTGGGTGGAAATTTAAAGCTATAGTTAGCCGGGTGGGAAATTTAAACCTTAGTGAGCTGGGGTGGGAAATTTAAAGCTATAGTTAGCTGGATGGAAATTTAAACCTATAGTGAGCTGGGGTGGGAAATTTAAACCTATAGTGGGGGTGGGAATTAAAACCTATAGAGAGCTGGGTGGGAAATTTAAAGCTATAGTTAGCTGGGTGGAAATTTAAACCTATAGTGAGCTGGGTGGAATTTAAACCTATAGTGTGGTGGGGTGAGAAATTAAAACCTATAGAGAGCTGGGTGGGAAATTAAAGCTATAGTTAGCCGGGTGGGAAATTTAAACCTTTAGTGAGCTGGGTGGGAAATTTAAAGCTATAGTTAGCTGGGATGGGAAATTTTAAACCTATAGTGAGCTGGGGTGGGAAATTTAAACCTATAGTGGGTGGGGTGGGAAATTAAAACCTATAGAGAGCTGGGGTGGGAAATTTAAAGCTATAGTTAGCTGGGGTGGGAAATTTTAAACCTATAGTGAGCTGGGTGGGAAATTTAAACCTATAGTGTGGTGGGTGAGAAATTAAAACCTATAGAGAGCTGGGGTGGGAAATTTAAAGCTATAGTTAGCCGGGTGGGAAATTTAAACCTTTAGTGAGCTGGGTGGGAAATTTAAAGCTATAGTTAGCTGGGATGGAAATTTAAACCTATAGTGAGCTGGGTGGAAATTTAAACCTATAGTGGGGTGGGGTGGGAAATTAAAACCTATAGAGAGCTGGGGTGGGAAATTTAAAGCTATAGTTAGCTGGGGTGGGAAATTTAAACCTATAGTGAGCTGGGGTGGGAAATTTAAACCTATAGTGTGGTGGGGTGAGAAATTAAAACCTATAGAGAGCTGGGGTGGGAAATTTAAAGCTATAGTTAGCTGGGTGGAAATTTAAACCTATAGTGAGCTGGGTGGGAAATTTAAACCTATAGTGTGGTGGGGTGAGAAATTAAAACCTATAGAGAGCTGGGGTGGGAAATTTAAAGCTATAGTGAGCCGGGTGGGAAATTTAAACCTATAGTGAGCTGGGTGGAAATTAAACTTATAGTGGGGTGGGGTGAGAAATTAAAACCTATAGTGGGCTGGGGTTGGAAATTTAAACTCGTTTTAACCAGAAAGGTAGCAATCAGGATTACCTAGACGGACTTAACACTATCCTATCGAATAAGCTATAATAGAGTAGAATAATGCAAGATATACGTAATGTCTTACATAGAAAACGATGTCTGCTTCATCTGCTTCACGAATTTGGGAAACAATAATGAAAATATATTAATAGCGCGTCAAACTATGATTAAAACACAGATATAAAGCTTACCAGCAGTCCAGTCTACAGTATTGTGGTAGTTACTCCTTAGATATATGCAACATTATTTAAGGTTTCCCCCTCTCGCTTAGTTAAGATTGAAGGTACATTTACACTAAAGTATCACCACCCTCATCTCTATATCATTGGCGTGAATATGTGTGACTATGTGGATAGCCAGGTTGGGTAGCAAGAACCGATACTAAATATATGTATATATATAATTCCTCTCATTTTCAGATATAATTAAAGTGAACTTTCTTAACCAACTGATTATATCAGCACCTGACCTATAAGCAAACATAAATCTATAACAGATAGAATAAACATAAGGTCCTCGGCCGTTAGTAATAATCATCACTGTTAAAGGTGAAACCAACATTTCACAAATGATAAATGTTTCGGCCATACCAGGAATTGATCCCGTGACTCTTAGCTTAGTATACATTTGCATTTATTGTAACAGGTTCTTTACTTTTGCTCGATAAATCTCAATCATATTGATTTGCGTATCCTAATAGCTTCATTGTACCATTTAATGTCAACACTTCCCTACTCTCTTGCATTAATCTAATGGTATACTCTAACTTAAAGATAAATTAATAAACAGTAAAGTACATCTCCCATTAAGTATTTCTAATAAATTATCTGGTGTCATCAAACCGGTGTCCTGCCACGTGTATCAGGCAACTCTACTTTAATTAGCTTGACAAGCTTGATTTAACTAAAATTTAATTAAATATTTTACTTTTAACTGGATTTTAGGACTTTTAATAAATCCATATATCATTGATGAACCGTCATGTTTTTTTCTAATATTTGTCAAATAGTATGGACCTGATCATATGTTGAACATTCAAAATATGCCTTAACTAATATTTCCATCTACTCAAAACCTCACGCGTATCTACCTTCAGGCTACCATTCTCATCTTTCACTAAATTGGCCCTAACCAGATAACGTTTCCGATATCTGTTAATACCTAGATTATGTTCCCTGATATTTTTATTTTTGCTATTTTGTTCTATTTCGCTAGAATTACCCTTTTTAATACACACTCTTTTTGTTTTTAAATATGGCACTGGCCTTGCTTCTTGCATCGCTAAATGAGTTTAAGCGCAATTCACTAGTACTTTTTAAGCAATGTAGTTTTGCTTCTCTTCTCTCAAATCTTTATCAAATATAAAAGAACATATACATGGTATTTCTTAACTCTATGCCCAATATTAAACAGCATCTGCGGGCAGAAAAAAACATAACACTTATTAAAAATACTGTCTGGAAAGTTATTTTGTAATAAAAGGTGACCTGGTGGTCTGAGAGTGAGGTGTCGGATTTCTGTGCTAGGGGTCCGGGGTTCAATCCTCAGTCCCGGTACAAATTTATTTGATTACCAAACCCTTCCTTCACCTCTGACAAGACGTGTATTAATCACAACTTGTGAATGTGTGGAATGCCAGGCCTCCACCGTGGTTCGGATCCCACGTTAAACTGTATGTCCTCCATTTCATCTCACAATCACCCTACCATTACACATTAGCGTAAGTGCGTATAAACCGAACGGGTAGTAAGACGCGGTGCTAATAATAATAAAATGGTATTATCAAATACTATCCTCATTTTTGATAACTCCTTATTTCATAATAGCATAACTAAAGTGAAAACTCGTTTTTAGCTAAATAATTTGTCCCCTTATATCTTTTACGAATATCGACCAAGGAATCACGATTTATACGGGTCTAGGAATGGCTTCAAAAGAGCGTTTTATGAATACGTGATATTACGGTTACTTGTTTTATAGATAGTTGAGCCATTACATTATCAGGATGAATATGTTTGCCATCACAAACCTTTATAACTTAAATATGGGAAAATAGGAATATGTAAATATTTGATCACATTGTTATTCCGGGCATTATATCACTTTCCACGAGCTTTCTACAAATACAATATAACTTATTTCTTCCTACATTTCCATTTCCAAGATTATGTTTATGAATGTGACATTACTAAAACCAAAACACATAGTCACTTTTTTTTTTTATTAAAATGTCAAATTATAATAAAATAAGATGACACATGTTTGTAGACTTTATAAAATACTTATTTTAAATCGAGTATTTCAATTCGATTTCGAAAGTATATTCGATTCATCGGTAACCATGCATTAGATTAAAATAATTAAATACTGATAACAAACATCATCTTTAATGCTTTCTATCAAATATAATATTTCGGAACATTAATATACAAAATATTCAAACTAGGATCGTATATATAACATTAGCCATTATCTACTCTACTCTATTTACGGGTGTAGAAAAAAACAGATGCAGAAATGGGGTATTTGAGTACAACAAGCTTTACTAAGGGCGACACAAACTCCACTCGAATAATAGTCTAAAACTGATCTCTAATCCTATTAGCCAATTGGCTCACACTCCCTTCCGTCACCCACTAGAACCCCAAATCTTCCTCAAAACTCGTCCATTCCCTCAGTTTCCATGTGGTGGGCGACATGAATGATCCATTCCACGTACCACATTATTCTGAGCTGTCACATTACACCTCGTGAGGGAGAGAAGGGCACAACGTGGAGCATATAGTCAGAGTTTTAGTTTAGTAGACATAATAATAATATTTAGCACCGCGTCTTACTACCCGTTCGGGTTATACGCTTTAAGTACTAATTACGCTAATGGATTAGGAATTGGGAAGGTTGAATTAGAGGAAGTGAACCCGCATTTGCGTGGATGGAGTGGAAAACCATTTAGGAACACCCCCCCCCCCCCCAGTTCACCCGACCGAGATTCGAACATCGATCTCCCCGTCCTCAGCAGTCGAGCTCAACACGACAAGCGCGTTAGCCATCTACGCCACAATGGCGGGTTTTATTAGAAATCACCGATAGGTATATGAATATGAATTTGAACAATATTTAATTGACTAAAGACCTGCTCTGGGGCTGCTTGGTCAAACGCGCTACTCCAAAAGTCAACTAGACTAGATCATGTTTCGAATCTCGGTTGGGTGTAATGAGAGTGATATCCCAAATAAGTTTTTCCACCCTCCCTCTATACAAATGTGGGTACACTTTATAAAAATATAGCCTTATTAAGTCCTAAAACCATTATAGTAATTAGTACACAAGAGTATAACACAAATGGGTAGTAATACGTTGTAGTAAAAAATAAATCTCACGATAGTTACAAACCTTTCCGCTATTTTTGTTGTTGTTAATGTACTTTTTAAATTAGTAGACCTATTTATAACTTACATTTAATATCACTATTACCCAGAGCTTAATCTAATGAGTAGAGATTATAATTTTATTTGATAAATCTTACTCGCAATAAAATAGTATAAATGAATTAGGAAAAAAAAGTGTTTTTTATATTGAAAGCCATCCCCGAAACACCATCACCAGCTAATTAAAAGATTTCTAAGCGATTACATTAGAACACATGACCAAAAATTCTGGTCATAGTAAAGTGACCACGATTGCACGCTAAACTTTAAGTGTATCAGTTACTTTTTTTTATTAATTTTTTTATATTATATTTAAATAATGTAGGAGAAAATAGTAAATTATATTTTAGATGCTTTCATAATTAATTATTAAACCACCCATATTCTTACATATTAATTATAACATTAAATAAGTTAATTTATTTTTTGGAATAGTTACAATTCAAAATATTCAAAAAAACTGAATTATTGTTGTAAACTGATAAATTACAAGGACACCATAATGTTTTTTGAGACATATCTACTTTACACAACAAAAATCTTGCAAATTTTATCTTTATTTACTATACTAAAAAATCGATCCATCAATCAGAGCATCACACCCTTCAAAGAATAATCCCCTCCTGTCCCTACACTTCATCCACCCCTGAGGAACTAGATAAGTCTTTCCCTCCCCCCTACTGAAATTCCACCCCTGGTATCATCTGTCACTTAGAACTAGCCACCCCCTCCTCTCAGCAGTTTCAATACCCTGACTAAGCACTTCATACTTATCGCTGACACTAAACCATCCCCTACTTCGGTGGGCCGATACCCACTGGACACATTAGAGCTATTAAATCAATTATATTATCCACCCTCTCCAACCCCCTTACCCTCAATGGACTGTTAGGGAAGGTTACTGATACTGTACCATGGCTAGGTGAAGTTCACAGTAGTGGTTCAAATTAATATTTATGTAATTAATTTTCGAGCTTAAACTAAATACAATGAAATATAAAGGTGAATTAAACACAAAAGTCTTATTTAATATTACCTACAGATATTTATTGAAACGTTTAAATACCCTTTCCCTGAATATCACATTTTATTAATAAAACTTATATTGACTTAATATGAAAGGTATTCATAAATATAAATTTTATTATGTATTTATTTATTCCCACACTACTAATTAAAGACATAACTTTAAACCAGAAGTACTTCGATATTTAGACCCATTTTATTAAAAAAAATATTATTTAAAAAATACTGTAGAGGAGTTCCTTATGAATTAAAATAGATTAATCATAGACAAACAATATTTTGCTTTCAATCTCTATATAATGTTATGAAATTTTAGCTTAAGTTTGAATACAATTATAATAAAATGTGAGATAATTTATATATGTTGATACAACATTTGGTAAATAGTATTTAAGTAATTTTTGGTCAAGATTCACCACCAAATAAGATAATTTTTAATTTTAAATAGTTGACGTAAATTTTAACTTGAAGAGAGAGAGTATATAGATTAAATTTAGTCTGAAATCAGTCATTACAATCTATTTTTAAGATTTTAATTTATTGTATGATAGTGCATAACGAATTAATGCTTATTTTTATGCGCCAAAATTTATAAATAACCTTATTTTTAAATTCAGTTAACCCCTTGTGTCGGCAAACATGGGCTGCAAAAATTAACAATGGCGTTTTAATTAAGGATAATTTACCAATTTTGACTAAAATCTGTTGAACCGATAAAAGCTAAATATTAGTTTCGCTTGGAACCCACGTTTAAAATACTGTGCTCTAATTTAAGATTTTTTTTTGTCTTGGGTATTTTTTACAAGAATACCATTTTAATAAACATATATCTAATATATTTATTTATTTTTGAGATTTTCCAAAAGGTTTCCTAAGAAGTATATCGCTCGCGAGCACTACCTATGTTGAAATCCCAAGCTTTTTATAGTCAGCTCTAAACATATAGATCCTTTTTGGGGAGCACAAATCTAAAATTTAATAAATAAATGCATTTAAAAAAAAAGTGGGCTTCGTTCGGTGTGGTCTGTTAAGTCACGTAACTGCAATGAGAACGGAAACATGCACTCGTTCTTAAGATTACGTTACAAGAAACGTGTCAGAAAGCTTTTTTTGGGTTACGGGGGGAAAGGGTGGGTGACCCACATCCAATAGAGCTGACTACTGTAAACAGAGAAAGAAAAATAGAGTGAAAAAGAGGTGGCAGGTCCACAAAAACCGGAAATCGTTACGCTCCGAACAATGGCGTCTGATCTTCAATATCCTGCTTAGCGTGCTCAGTACGTGGGTATAATCAGGAGGCTGGTGTATTTCTATATTATAACGTTTCAGAAAATGTACAGTCTGTTGCTTATTTTTGATTAAGTAAACCGTCAAATCTTATGAGACATAAGCGTTTCAATAAATACCTCAAAAAAGTTTTAAAATTAAGAAGTCAATTTGGTTTAGTAACAATAACGATATTAGATTGTTGATTAAGATAGAATATAGTCAGGAAAGACACGCTATTACTCGGTCAATTGGTTGTTGAGATTTTACATGTTTTAAAGTAATGTAAAACTCATAATATGCAAAACAATAATTTTATTGGTTGTAGTATAATGGTGTGAAACCTTAATTTACATGATGAAAAGAATAGGGTTATATAGGTATGATTTCGACCAAAAGGACTCTTGATCTATAATCGTGGCTGGTAGACCGCTCTAAAGGACTCTTGTAAGCTCTGCTGCTTGGACCTACCTGCCACTGGACCGCACGCAGTCAACTTCTTTCCCCTTGATCTATTGTTAAGGGAAGCTCTACTGAGAAAATCAAGGTCACCACGCGTTCGGTGTCTGTGAGTATCGTACCGTCAAAACCAAGTGAAGTTGACAATTCATCCACATAAAATGCCAGGGTCTCCGTGTATTAACCAATCAACAGTTTGCGAGTCTCTCACTGGGTGTAGAAAAGAAACCAATCACCGTGTCCATGGACGAAGAGGGACTGTCTTCAGGACCAGACCTCTCACCGACACGTGATGAGTTGAGCCAGGGATCAGATGATGAGTTACAAGAGTTTCAGACCGTAAGATCCCGCTGAAGGAGAAAGGCTGGCAATGCCAGGATGCTACCGGGGGTCAACCTTAACCATTTTGGTGGTAGCTCTAGCGATGAAAGTGAAGGCAATGGTGGTCGGGCTAGGGTGAGGTAGCGTTGGGCAAAGATGGGGAGTGATGGAAAACAGAAGGTACTAACGTAAGCCATGACTCAACCCAACCTAGTACAAATGGTTCTAGGCTTGCTCACAAAGCCAAGAGGAAGATCCCTCCCATCATCTTGTTTGATATGGAGGACTATTCCAAGGTGGCGAGGACCATTCAACCCAAGGTTTATGAGCCTGTGGAGGCATTAAGGCATCCTGGTGATTGAGCTCTCCTCCATGCGAGTTGGAGGAAAATCATTGCACCCTTCAAGCTTTCTTGACTATCTTGGGGTTCCAGTATTGGTCCTACGAGCTGGAATGGGAGTGACTAGTCAGGGTCGTGGTGAATGGACCTCTGACCCAGACAAATTCTGGTTACATGCAGGAGGAGTTAGTGGAGATGGGCTTCATAGTGAAATCCGTCATCCGGATGCTCTACTAGTGTAAACGGGAATAGAAGACCTGAGATAAGCAGTGGTTGTCAAACTTCATCGTCACTGACTTCCAGGGAGCATACTGCAAGGCTGTACTCAATATCAGTCATGTACGGGTTTCACATCAAGGTGGAGCAGTACAAGTCTCCCAGCGGTCAAGTGCAATGTAAGAATTGCTTCCGGTCCAGTCATGTGTGAAAGGAATCCCACGTGAATCCATGGTGTTAGTTCCATGGTGGTGACCACGAGTGGGGTGGGGTGCCCGGAGGAGAGATGATCTAACCTAAGTTCCTGCACTGCTAAGGAGCTCAAACATTGGCTTGACGTGGATGTCCAATGTACAAGACCTTATGAACGGCAGGGATCACGCGTGCCTCCAAGGCACAATAAGGGACGATGGATGTTTTAAGCATAGGTCAGAAGCCCTAGGGGCACGTTGTAGTACAAAAGACGACAGTAACACTTGATCCGTTACTGAAGCCACTGGTAAAATCCAGTGAGTTGTTAGGAAATACAACCCCTCCTCCCAGGAAGAGCACCTACCGAATCCACCATTATAAAACCAGTCTTTCCAGGTTCTACCCTACCGACGATGACCTGTCCAAGACCGCTCCTTTACTCATCCCGACACCTGCTCTTCGCTCCCCTCTCCACACCCCTGCTCAACCACCCTACCATGCCCACCTCTTCTCACCCCTCAAACTCATTTCTCCCACTACCTACTCCCTCCACTACCCCACGAAGGATGAGGCTGTCAAGCTCCAAACTTTTTATTGAAATGCTCAAAGAGAGACTAGGACTAAACCCTTGGGACTTTTCATCGAGTATCTTGAAGAAGGTACAGGCGTCTCCTAGGAGTAACCATGGCAACCTGGCATGAAACACATAATCTTTTATCTGATCTCCAATGGTATCACACCCAAATAGAGGAACCAGTCTTAAAGCAGTTCACTGTCGCACTCTTGAATGCCAATGGATTTGGAAGGTAGACGGTTGAGCTCAAAAATATCCTTGTCAGACATCGTGTCAATGTAATGCTGTTGGGACAAACACACGTACGCCTTATATAAGTTATTGTTGTCAAGTTTATTTTTAATTTGAGTGACTGGGTGTGATCAGGGGTGGGAGAGCCATCTTAGTACGAAGGGCCTCAAACATCATGCCATTTCACTTCCTCCCCTTCAACACATGGAAGCATTGGTTAGCCATTTGGTGACCTCTACTCACCCAGTGCCACTTATTTCCATTTACTTCCCTCCGCAGTATTGGTTCAACTGAGCCACTGGAGCAGACATTGAGGCGTTGCTACGAGATATCACACCTGTTTTAATCGTTGACTTCTTCAACGCAAAGCACAATTCATGGGTCTATAAGAATATGGTTACTCGAGGAAAATTGTTCCATGACACCGTAAATCAACACGGCCTGATCGCCTCCAGCCCTCACAACACCACGCACTTCCCTTACACTACTCGTTGCCACTCGGACGTTCTAGACATTGTTGTCACCATAGATTTCAGATGTCAATTGGTTCTGAAGTCTATAGTAGAGCTTGACTCAGATCACAATTCCGTTCTTGGGAAACTGGGACGCACAGTGTTCTTCATTGATCCATCCCCATCCCTCACCCTTAAAATCCCTACCTTAGGTGCAATGACTGCTAGAGGTTCAAAAATATGTTGATAGGAGGCTGTAATCCACCCCTACCATTTCAAAGGGCAGCAACAGTTAAACATGTTGTGGAGCCCATAACATCCACCTACATGGGAGCGCTTGAAGCTTAGATGCCAAGGCGTCGTCCTAAAAAAGTTACGTGGAATTTCTTGTTTGATTCTACCCTCAGACACGTCCGGGAGAAAAATTGGCTGAGGAATGTTTGACAAACCTCATGGGACATGGTAATCAAGGACAAATTGAATTGGATTGTCCATTCATTTCGAAAGATTGTCCAATAATACCAGAACAGTGTCGGGTAAGATAATATTGAGACCCTGCGCGTCCAGGACAGGTCCTTTTGGCAGATTACGAAGAACATTATGTGCGTCCTCACAATAAGGCTGTTGATCTTCAGATGGAAAGGGGTGGCCAACTTTGACCAGTAGAAGGCCAATGCTCTCACTGATCACTTTTAAGGAGAATTTTTACTTACTGACAACCCGTCAGACCTGGTGCATATAGCCCACGAGGTGGTGGTCAACAGTGTGATCTCTTAGAGAACTATAGATTAACCCAAATTCACCATCGCAATATAAATGTATTGGGAACCAGCCACTCAGACTAAAAAAAGACCTCGGACCAGATGGCATTAACAAACTGAGTAAGAATCTGCCTAGCTCACCTACTAATATTATTATATTATTATATTATTAGCACCGAGTTTACTACCATTCGGTTATACCACTTACGCTAATGGTAATGTAGGTGATTGTGAGATGAAATGAGGACCTACAGTTTAATGGAATCGAACCCGTGGAGGCCTGCATTTCCACATCACTTACTGACATATTAGTTTGATTGACTGTTTGAGCAATATGTTTTAGAGATTATTACTGACGAGACTGACAAGACATACTTGCACGCTAGTGGAAGAACAGTTTGGCTTCCAGGATGGACACACAATGTCCCACCAACTTGTTCCCTTGTCAAACAGGTTACAAGGAACTTCAACATTGACCAGTTGCTGTTTTCCTTGACATGGCAAAGCCTTGGACAATATCTGCCACCAAGGACTCTTTTTTGAACTCCTTTCTCTAGGTCTTCCCTTTTATCTAGCTAAGGTTGTACAGTCTTAGCTTTCTCACTGTACCTACTGAACAACCTTTGGAAACGCCAAATCCGAAGTCAGAAGCATATGGGCCGGAGTATCTCAAAATGCCCACGTGAGTCATCTCCTTTTTAGTCTGTATGTGAACGACATTCAGAAATTCCCAAACACATGTTTGGAACTCTTTGCGGACGACTTGGCTCTACTAGTGGAGTCGTGGAGAGGCCACTGGGTGGCGATGAGATTCCAGACTTACTTAACGCATTTGGAGGCGTGGCTGACTACCTGTAGGACGAGTATAACATCAGTGATATTCACATGGAGAATAAAGTACTACAGGCTGGCTAATTTCCGGCTGTTTGGAGACCAGATAGGATGGTCGAACAGTGGTTAGTACCCGAGATTTACGCTGAACACAAACTGATTTAGTGACTTTCTTTACTGAACGACTTACCAAAGTAAAGGCTGGAGTTAGGAAATTAGTGATTCAATTAGTTCAAATTTCTACCTATCAAATTTAGTGTAATAAATATGAACTTTTAAAGGTTTGATAAAATATTTCATAGTTAGTCTCCAGCTATAATTAATTTAGTATGTTAAAAGCTGCATTGGTCTGGAAAACAAAGTAATTATTGTATATGCTATAGGCCCATTTAAATATTAGTTTGAAATTCTTTATATATTAAAATTAATTTAATGAGCAACTTCATCATCTAGGTTTATATTTTAATGTGATGAATTTTTAGCACCATTATATAAATACCCTTTGGTTTAAGGATAAAAAATTTCTTGCTAAGAGATTAATAGTTTATCATGGATAGTATGACTAGTATTAATGATATAAAGCTAGTTTAAAATTATCGATTATTGAAAATAATTAGAAAAGCAATTTTAATCGTTTAAGTTTGTGTTACATTAAACTTTAAAATTGATTTGTTATAATTAATGGCCTATATCACTAATCCAAAGCTTATTTAAAATATTTAGTACGTTAAATGCAATGTTGATATTTAAATAAACTATTTTATTATTTATGTATATATTTTCTAAGCACCTGACCAAGTAAACCTACTAAATAAAATAACTAATTTTGAGATATAATACCCATACCCTGATTTTTTTTATGAAGAACAGTATCTGGTAGTTACTCAAGTTATTTAATTTTAACATATGCTTACATGTCATGCTATCTTCAGCTATCACTTATGACAGATGATGTTAATACCGAAAAGAAACACAAATAATATTGTAAAACATTATCAATATTGATTGCAAATATATCTGATTGAATTTTCCAAATTGTTCTTACAACCTAGATTAGAATTTAGTTACAGATACCCAACTAAAGATTAAAGATCATGTATTGGAGATATAACAGAACTCATTACTTGTAGTTGTTCTTGTAATACGTGGAAGAATCACAATATTGATATAATAGCATTAATATCAGAATATTTTTATTGTATTTTAGAAACTCTGGTTTTAACTAAATTAATTTATAAATTTCACTTCTAAACTCGATACAAGAAACCTCAGTATCATCTCTCCCCTGTGGTTATTCTGGTATTCAATAAAGTTGACATTAACTAGTGTTGGTTTCGCAGGAAATGTATCATCGGTTTTAACGATTAATTATTCTTTTATGGTTTGTCAAACCACTTTCATTACATATAACAGTCCTGTTACAGCAACCAACACTTTCAAAAATAAAAATAATGTTGCTTCTAAACTGTAGGTACTTGTTTTGTTTGGACAGACAATTATATAAATATGATGGTGCAGTTGTAAACCATCAAAAACAACATTTAGACTCGCATCAGTGAGAAATTGGACTAAATATATCAGGAATATCTTTTTTGATTTTCTGATAATGGAATAACATCCAGGTGTATTTAAAGTGGTTCTTCATTTACGGTTTCTCAGTATTCTGCAGCGTAAATATCGGTATATTTCCTCTAAATTATTTATCCTTCTATTTATATATCCTTAATTCATTGGCGTAGTTAAAATGCGAAGAAGTACCTAGAAAATTTTAGTGAAAAAATTGAGTACTAAATAACCATAATTTAGCATAAATTTAGTTCAGATGTTTCAAATAAATGTGGGGTTAAAATTAATTTTATTGAATAACTTTATATTAATAAGGATATATGAATTTAAAAAATATGAAATATACATTTTACTGAAAAAAGTTAGAATTATTATTTAAAACCAATGTGGTGGGGAAAAAATGTTATATTGTATAAATTATAACTTTCTGTGTCTAGTATCAGTATCTTCTGAATCTTGTTTACATAACAACAGTTAATGTAAAGATGTATAAAATTGTTATATTTGTTGGGCTCCATTCCTAGGATCTAGGAGAAAAATAGTAATAATAAAAAGAAACATTTGCCTTGTCTAATTCAGACAGTGGCATGACGACTCTCAATACTCGAGACCACTGGAGAGTTCTTAAAATAAAACCTGAGCAATTTAAACAAAAAATAGATTGTTGAAATAAAATGTAGTAATTTAGACTACAATAAAAAAAAGTAGAGACAATTAATGTAACTTTTATGGATTTATTGTTTCCTCTTTTACCACATCCCAATCCTACCTATGGAATTCTGGATAGTTATAATTCTAATTTGACAAAAAATTAAAGTGTTGTTGATACAAAATAAGAGAGAAAAAACATCAATAAAATTCATATTTAGAGATAAAATAAAATGTTAATTAATTCTCTGAATTAGATAGTCTTTCTGAAAGTTCTTACATGAATTTTGATTTTTACATCTTGTGAATGTGGGGAATGCCAGGCCTCCACCGTGGTTCGGATTCCACGTTAAACTGTAGGTCCTTCATTTCATCTCACAATCACCCTACCATTACACATTAGAGTAAGTGCGTATAACCTGAATGGGTAGTAAGACGTGGTGCTAATAATAATAATAATAATAATTTTGATTTTTGATAAAAGAAGGGAAAATACAAATTTAAAGTTGAAGAGTTGGCTTGACCTCACCAATGAATTAGTCCATGCTGAAAACAACACCAACTTCAGAAATTTGTTTCACCTTATTAATGTTAACTCGACCACAAATATTAAAAAAAAAAAGTCTAGCTCTTGTACATACACTTAGCTTTCTATTTGCTACTCCACTTTACTTTACACCCATTAATTCACTTTAAAAATAAATTAAATTAAGAGCTCCACAGATTTGGCTCCATGTTAGACCAACACCGAGGAAGAAGACCCAGTTTCCTCCAGAAAGTCTTCCAAAATAAAATTTTAAAAATGTTCTATTCTGTACTTCCAAGTCCAAAGAGAAAACTAATATATTAAAAACAAAAAATAAAATGTTGGCTATGGACTAGGGATAAAAATCAATTACAATGCAGGTTTAATATAAATATTGAAATATATGCCAATGAAGGTGAACAATGTTTTCTTAAAGAATTAAATGTTTATTGCTATTTGTCAAAATTGAAAATCGTGCTAGTTTAGGGTTATTTAAATCTTACCTCTTTTGCTTCTTTTACATTCACGAGACCCACAACTCACTTGTTTGAAAGATCTGCGCATGAGTTGAAATAAATCATGGCCGACATTGAAAAATAAATAACAGAAGAGTCAACAAACTTCTTAGAAGGATAATTAATATGTTTAATAAAAGGTAAGTGTTTTTCCTTAAGTCAAAATTACTTATTTAAATTATTAAAACAATTTATACGTTGTTCCTTGCGTCCTTATATTTTATTAAATGAATGTAAATAGTATTATTTGTCAGGCCGGCAATACAGCAGCCGAACATTGAAGTGTTTAATTTCAAATGAAAAAAATTGGGAGACTATTCATAAATGTATAAAATATAAAGAAAACATATTAGGGTGGCAAATAACGTCACACCAATAAGTTCAACATTTTCAAATCTATTCTATAGGTAATCTAAGAGTCTAGATACATTTAATATGTTTAGCAAGGAATAGTAAATTAATACCATAATGGATTTTATAATCTCTTAATTGTATAATATTTGTTATATTTACCATTTCAAACAAAGCTTCATATTATTCTTAATTCTAACTTCAACAATGGACTATTACTCTGTTATTCTAAGAATATATGTCTAAAAATGCCGCAAAGAAGAATAGTTATAATATAATAAGGAAAATTATACATAAATCTCTACTGTTGTAGAAACCTATCAATGTCATTCTAGCAATAATTATCATGGCCTTTGATTTCCGTTAAATATCACATGTGGCTTCTCAGTATAAAAGTAATATTAAGCTTAGATTAATAAAATTTATGTATCCTTATTGTATTATTGCATATATAATTATTTTTTAATTTGATGTTTCATGTACTTGAATAATATATTTATCACTTCTAATAAACTCTTGCTAAACACAGTCCCTACATTGCTTGAAACTAAAATTCTATCTGTAATTTTAACTTCAATTGTATCCTTCACCAACTGTCTGGGAATATCACTAATTACTTAACTTTTGTTTACTATTCCATGTTAAAACATAACGGAAATAATGTTCAAATTATTTTGTCCGTATATTTTTACAAAAAACCACTAAAGAATATAGGCTATTATAGTAAAAGAACAAAGAACAATAACACTAAGAACAGATAGGTTTAATTTTTTTGGGTTCCTTCTACGTTTGGTATGTATTTGAAAAAATGAGGGAAAAAATAAGTATAAAAAAATGATTATGATTATGTGTGTAAAAATAAATTCTAAGGGGTCGTTAAATGAACGTCTCATTGTAATAAATATATTGCATTTTAGGTAATTACGTAAACATGATGGGCTTGATAAAATATTAGTTTTTCTACATCTCATGTATTCATTATATTATTTAAATATGTTAATAAATTGACCTCTCGACCTTGAACAAACGCAGTGTCGTCTCAAAATCTAATCAAAATAAAAATTTGTGAAAAAACAGTCACCAGTATCATATTCTATTAAAAATCATATGCTATGTTAATATATTTTTATAGTAGATTTAAAACAAATAAAAATTATTTCAAATCGTTTTTCTTATTATAAAAGAATATTTAGTTCTAATTGATGTATGATGTGTATATTTTAATACACATAAAATATTATATTAAAATCCACGCAGTTTGTTAGAAAAACTAGTAAATAAAAGTGACAATGTAGTATTATAGAGTTTAATGTTTATTTAAATAAGAGTAAAAAAAATAGAGATAATACTATAGATTAAAAATCATTTATATAAAAATAATAATATAATTAACATCGAAATAGCTCAACTCATTAATTTGTGATGTAAAATTTTTTCAGTTACAATAATAATAACAAGGTTTGTCATGCGTGCATTATTTTACTTCACATTATGTCCAAACATTTTTTGTTACTCGAGTATTTGTTTTATTATCTTTTCTGTGAGTCTTAAGTACTCATCAATTGTCTAAGTATACTTGCAATAAGTTAAAGACTAGAAAGTTGAAGATTTGGGTTCCAATTTTTAGATAAATTAAGATTTTCACCACCCTTCACGTTAAAACTAGAAAGACAAAAATTCTTACATCTCTCCACATGATCAAAGAAGAAGTTGAAAATTACTTAGATACTTAAAATACAGTTTATATTTAGAACGCGCATGTTTTAGCAATAAAACTATTTAAAACTAAGACTTAATTTGATTAATACAACCTTAAATTTAAATTGTATTAGCAATAAAACTATACAACTAAACTAAATCTGACTAATGTAAACTTAATTTTTTTTTCCTAAAGTTTATTACGATTAATGTATTCTACAGGATTACTAAATTTCAAGACTCTAAAACTGTAATTAAAAATTTCAATTAATTAAATAACTATTTTTGCAATAATGCTAGAATAGTATAAGAGACAATATATAATATATTTTTTTCAATTGAATATATATATATTTATATTCAATTGAATATAACAACAGTTAATGTAAAGATGTATAAAATTGTTATATTTGTTGGGCTCCATTCCTAGGATCTAGGAGAAAAATAGTAATAATAAAAAGAAACATTTGCCTTGTCTAATTCAGACAGTGGCATGACGACTCTCAATACTCGAGACCACTGGAGAGTTCTTAAAATAAAACCTGAGCAATTTAAACAAAAAATAGATTGTTGAAATAAAATGTAGTAATTTAGACTACAATAAAAAAAAGTAGAGACAATTAATGTAACTTTTATGGATTTATTGTTTCCTCTTTTACCACATCCCAATCCTACCTATGGAATTCTGGATAGTTATAATTCTAATTTGACAAAAAATTAAAGTGTTGTTGATACAAAATAAGAGAGAAAAAACATCAATAAAATTCATATTTAGAGATAAAATAAAATGTTAATTAATTCTCTGAATTAGATAGTCTTTCTGAAAGTTCTTACATGAATTTTGATTTTTACATCTTGTGAATGTGGGGAATGCCAGGCCTCCACCGTGGTTCGGATTCCACGTTAAACTGTAGGTCCTTCATTTCATCTCACAATCACCCTACCATTACACATTAGAGTAAGTGCGTATAACCTGAATGGGTAGTAAGACGTGGTGCTAATAATAATAATAATAATAATTTTGATTTTTGATAAAAGAAGGGAAAATACAAATTTAAAGTTGAAGAGTTGGCTTGACCTCACCAATGAATTAGTCCATGCTGAAACAACACCAACTTCAGAAATTTGTTTCACCTTATTAATGTTAACTCGACCACAAATATTAAAAAAAAAAAGTCTAGCTCTTGTACATACACTTAGCTTTCTATTTGCTACTCCACTTTACTTTACACCCATTAATTCACTTTAAAAATAAATTAAATTAAGAGCTCCACAGATTTGGCTCCATGTTAGACCAACACCGAGGAAGAAGACCCAGTTTCCTCCAGAAAGTCTTCCAAAATAAAATTTTAAAAATGTTCTATTCTGTACTTCCAAGTCCAAAGAGAAAACTAATATATTAAAAACAAAAAATAAAATGTTGGCTATGGACTAGGGATAAAAATCAATTACAATGCAGGTTTAATATAAATATTGAAATATATGCCAATGAAGGTGAACAATGTTTTCTTAAAGAATTAAATGTTTATTGCTATTTGTCAAAATTGAAAATCGTGCTAGTTTAGGGTTATTTAAATCTTACCTCTTTTGCTTCTTTTACATTCACGAGACCCACAACTCACTTGTTTGAAAGATCTGCGCATGAGTTGAAATAAATCATGGCCGACATTGAAAAATAAATAACAGAAGAGTCAACAAACTTCTTAGAAGGATAATTAATATGTTTAATAAAAGGTAAGTGTTTTTCCTTAAGTCAAAATTACTTATTTAAATTATTAAAACAATTTATACGTTGTTCCTTGCGTCCTTATATTTTATTAAATGAATGTAAATAGTATTATTTGTCAGGCCGGCAATACAGCAGCCGAACATTGAAGTGTTTAATTTCAAATGAAAAAAATTGGAGACTATTCATAAATGTATAAAATATAAAGAAAACATATTAGGGTGGCAAATAACGTCACACCAATAAGTTCAACATTTTCAAATCTATTCTATAGGTAATCTAAGAGTCTAGATACATTTAATATGTTTAGCAAGGAATAGTAAATTAATACCATAATGGATTTTATAATCTCTTAATTGTATAATATTTGTTATATTTACCATTTCAAACAAAGCTTCATATTATTCTTAATTCTAACTTCAACAATGGACTATTACTCTGTTATTCTAAGAATATATGTCTAAAAATGCCGCAAAGAAGAATAGTTATAATATAATAAGGAAAATTATACATAAATCTCTACTGTTGTAGAAACCTATCAATGTCATTCTAGCAATAATTATCATGGCCTTTGATTTCCGTTAAATATCACATGTGGCTTTCCAGTATAAAAGTAATATTAAGCTTAGATTAATAAAATTTATGTATCCTTATTGTATTATTGCATATATAATTATTTTTTAATTTGATGTTTCATGTACTTGAATAATATATTTATCACTTCTAATAAACTCTTGCTAAACAACAGTCCCTACATTGCTTGAAACTAAAATTCTATCTGTAATTTTAACTTCAATTGTATCCTTCACCAACTGTCTGGGAATATCACTAATTACTTAACTTTTGTTTACTATTCCATGCATAATATATCATGTATAGTTTATATATATATATATATATATAAATATATATATATATATATATAAATATATAAAATATAAATATTATATATATAAATATAAATATATATATAAGTAATTTCTTATTTTTATAAAAAGGGTAGTTGAAAAATATATGAAATATGTTTTTTCGGCTAGCAATGATTATATTCTTTATATTATCAATGTTATTTTAAGGGTATTGACAATAATATCTAAGTGTTTGCTGTATGACAAAAGTTTATTTATTAATGTGTAAATGGATCCAATTTTTTTTCTAGCTGTCATACAGAGATATTCCTATGATAAGTGAATTGTATCTCTGACGTGATATGAGAATAACGTGTTGCATGTCACATTTCTGTTTGTTCTAATGAGTGTGGATTATGATTCTCTATAATGTCATCTAAGAGCTACGCTCATCATAAATCATATCTGCTATCCAATGAATTTGAGCGTAAGTGTATATAATAATATGAACTAATGGAATATTTGAAAAGAGAGACATTGCTAATTAGTTTAAAACTTTAACGGAAATATGTTCAAATTATTTTGTTCCGTATAATTTTTACAAAACACTTTAGAATATAGGTCTATTTAGTAAAAGAACAAAAGAACAATAACAATAAGAACAGTTAGGTTTAATTTTTTTGGGTGCCTTCTCTTTTGGGTATGTTATTTGAAAAAATGAGGGAGAAGAAAGAAGTATAAAAAAATGTATTTATGATTATTGTGTAAAAATAAATTCTTAAGGGGTTTTATGAACTCTCATTGTAATAAATATATTGCATTTTAGGTAATTACGTAAACATGATTGTGCTTTGATAAAATTATTAGGTTTCTACATATATGTGATTATTATATTTTAATATGTTAATAAATGACCTCTCGACCTTTGAACAAACGCAGGTGTCGTCTCAAAATCTAATCAAATAAATATTTGTGAAAAACCGTCACCAGTATCAAATTCTATTAAAATAATATGCTAGTTTAATACATGTTGTATAGTAGATTTAAAACAAATAAAAATAATTTAAAATCGTTTCTTTATTATTAAAGAATATTTAGTTCTAATTGATGTATGTGTATATTTTATACACATAAATATTGTATTAAAATCACGCAGTTTGTTTAGAAAACATAGAAAATAACAAAGGACAATGATTATTATAATATTTTAATTTTTATTTAAATAAGAGTAAAATAGAGATATTACTAAAGATTAAAATCATTTCTATAAAAATAATAATATAATTATCATCGAAATAGCTCAACTCATTAATTGTGATGTAAAATTTTTCGTTACAATAATAATAACAAGGTTTGGTCATCGTGCATTATTTTATTCACATTATGTCCAAAACATTTTTTTTTAATCGAGTATTTTTGTTTATTATCTTTTCTGTGAGTCTTAAGTACTCATTCATATTGTCTAGATACTTGCAATAAGTTGAAGTTGAACTAGAAAGTTGAAGAATTGGGTTCCAATTTTTAGTAAATTAAGATTTGACTAACCCTTCACGTTAAAACTAGAAAGGACAAATCTTACATCTATCCACATGATCAATGATGAAGTTGAAAATTACTTAGATACTTAAAATACAGTTTATATTTTATGAACGCATCATGTCTTCGCAATAAAACTATTTAAAACTAAACTTAATTTGATTAATACAACCTTAAATTTAAATGTATTAGCAATAAAACTATACAACTAAACTAAATTTGACTAATGTAAACTCAATTTTTTTTTCCTAGAAGTTTATACGATTATTGTATTCTACAGGATTACTAAATTTCAAGACTCTAAAACTTTATTAAAAATTTCAATTAATTAAATAACTATTTTTTCACTAAGGCTTAGAATGAGTAAAAGAGACAATTTTTTGTTTCAATTGAATATATATATGTATATTATATTCAATTGAATATATTTTTACAGGGAATACGAAATAAATAATATTTCTATAAAATATTATTTAAAAGTATGACCAAAAATGTATCCTTATAATATTACCAATTAAATATATCTTAGTAAGTATTTTTATACTGGCCCAAAAAAATTAACTAAGACAAAAATACAAAGATATCAGAGTCGTCATAAACGTAGAAGAAAACTAAACAAAATGGAAGAAAACTTGTTATTTCATAAATCAAACTTTACTCTTTTTCAGAAAATGTTATTTGTATTTATTTTTTGTACTTTACTTTCTCTTCCACGAAGTAGATTGTATGTCTATTATTTTAGCCATCGATATATCTTCCAAGAAATATTAGTAAAGTAGTAAACAATGCTATATCTGAACAATCATAATCGAGGGAGATCAACTTTCGAACAGTCCAATTTACGGTGAAATAAGTTCAACGAGCTGGTAGAAAGCAAGAGGGGAAAAAAAGAAGCTGAAATTCAAGAAAGATTCCTCGGAGGTTAGAAAAGAGTTAATGGATCTAGATAGAAAAGGTCACTATAATTTTAAGACATAAATCACCTTAAAAAAAATCTAAATATAATCCTAACAGACGTGTCCTATTAAGTTTATTGGTATGCGAGTTCAACTTCATATAAAAATTATTTCTTTTTTAAAGCACGAAGATCTTTTTTTAATTTAACAGTTATATTTTTGTACTGGACTGTAACAAGTTCATATAACAAAAGTATATTATACATTTTTCAACAATATTCTTCTAATATCAATTGTTTAACAATCTTTAAATTTAATAACTGAATATCTGTTAAAAAAAATTAAATCTAACATATTTATTTAATTATTGTTAGGTCACTAACCGATTAGCAAGTATCGTGATAATAACCGACAGGCCACTATCATTTTTATACTTCTAAAATTTGGTTTGGATAAATCTAAAGATACATTTTTGTAAGCTAGTTTGTGCACTCTACTTGAAGCCCAAGCTACTTAGTTTAAATTATTATTATTATCAGCACCACGTCTTACTACCCATTCGGGTTGTACGCACTTACTCTAATGTGTAATGGTAGGGTGATTGTGAGATGAAATAGAGGACCTACAGTTTAACGTGGAATCCGAACCACGGTGGAGGCCTGGCATTCCCCACATTCATAAGATGTCTCTTCAGAGGTGAAGGATACTTAGTTTAAAGAAAGAGAATGAGACAGAATATGTGTTATTATTAATTTTACACTGCTTCTTTGTTCCCATACGTGTTTTTAACATTTTAATCTCACTCTTTATTAAGAGTGGAGGAGGTTGAATTTAGATTAAATAAAGTATATTCCAGGGGATGAATGAGAAAACTTCATAAAAAACCATCTTCAGTACACCTTTTCAGTATAAAGCTCTGACCACATCCTCAATGGCCAACCAGACCATTCGAGCACGACGTTTAGTCCCCTCTTCCACGGATTCAGATGAAATATAGTAATTTTAAGAATATTCATAACATAGTCAAACAAATAAGTTTGAAAGGTATACGAAATATCAATAATTGCAGACGGAAAAACTTAAGTTCCCTTATCCGAGTATCAAACCTAAATTTGACCTTGTTCTTGCCAGCATATCAAACGATATATACATATATCCCCTGATAAGGGTAATTATCTTTTTATTGTCGTCTGCGCAAGTGCCGAAAGATTCAAAAGAGACAAGTTATCAGTATTGATATTAATTATCTCAAGAAACTCCACTATCTGTTTAATAGAAAAATGCCATATCATTTGATATCATATCATTTGATAAGGAGAATATTCAAATATTATGGATAGTTGAATAGTAAAAGTAGGGAATCTTTTTATTTTCTATTCACGTTGCACCTCTGTTGAATGTACTGGTTTTATAAGAGGACTAGATAGCTGTTGCCCGCAGCTTTTCTCGCGTGGAAGTTGATTATATACAAATACGAAAATATACATATGTATTTACAGATTAATTTAAAATATTACGTTACGTTGATGACCATAACTTGATCTCAGATAAAAAATAATGCAGGTCCGATACAAACTTTCACCCCTTTTTCATCCCTTATTAAATAAAATTTCCAAAATTCCTGAAACACGTATTTATTTGTTTTACGTCAATAACCGAAATACAATATTTTGTTTATGTAACTTTCAAAATGACGGACTTTCATACATATTATCATACATATTATCATCCCCTATTTTGACCCCTTTGGGGTGGAATTTTCTAAAATCCTTTCTTAGTGGGTGCCTACATAACAAAATGAATATACAGTCCGAATTTCATGCTCGTAGCCTTGATAGTTTGCGCTCGGCGATGATGAATCAGTCAGTCAGTCAGTCAGGACATGTTATTTTATAAGTATAGATGATTCACATTCAAACAATACTTTGTAGTACTTTGGCAAAAGCCTCGTTGTGTAGATATTCTTTCTCACTCAGATATGTGTCCTTCATCGTATTCATATTTTTCACGTAAAAGATCCACTCGCACTTTTGAGTCACCCTCAGAGAAACTGTGTCAGAATACATTAACATAGACCCAGAATAGAATAATCCGTAGATAAT
Organism: Timema cristinae; assembly: GCA_039000515.1. NCBI lineage: Eukaryota > Metazoa > Arthropoda > Insecta > Phasmatodea > Timematidae > Timema > Timema cristinae. The sequence continues at coordinate 36,914,840 of JBCFYV010000024.1, read as the reverse complement.
TTGGACTTGAATTAAGATGTTTAGTGCAGTTTAGATTGAACTCGACCAAATAGTAAGGTTACTTTCTGACAATACCGTAAATACTTGGTTCTTCTCCAAACCAACAATTCTTACAGATTTGTATTCCATAGAAACCATTTGAGAAATCTAACAATCAGCAATCATTATATTACAAACTTTGAATATAAACACGCCTCTTTTGATCACAGAAGCCATAATGGTATTATAAAACTGTTCGTTTAAGTTACACCTGGAGGAATAGGATATACTTTTACAATAAATCTATTCTTGGATAATCTCAGGTTTGAAGGATGTGTTTCATTTGCAGTAGCTTTATCGGGTGTATATGATACTTTTTTAAGAAGTTGTCAAAATAGCACGCGCTACATTAAAATTACCTTTGAATTTTTCTAACGACCAAATTGCCATGTTAAACATAATTATGGAAGAAAGTTTCCACCTTGAAATTACTTTAAAAAATATATCTTATGATATAGAACTATAGTAATATTGTGTCTAAGACCTCAAGTGAAGAACTAAATAGAAATCGGATATCTCAAAGGCAAAAGAAAAGATAAAAATTAATCTTAGTCGTATTTTTTTCAGGAAATTTCTGACAAACTCTACCGGTCATTCAGAGAGAGTCATTATAGTTTACGAGGTTATTGCTTACTTGAAAACATCTTACATATTATGGGGTAAGATATTCTCTGTAAACCAACGTTCACAACCATCTATGCGAATACAATAACTAGACTTATGTGTCGATATATTACTTAGTGCTCTGAAAATATTCTATTTCTGAGACTAAGGTTAGGTGTCATTGAAAAACTCCCAGGTATGGGTCGTGGATAAATATATCCAGGAATTTGTCAATATTATCCATACACTTCATCTCCAAGACTTTTTGGTAGTTCAGGAGAATGCTATTCTAGCTCCAAAAATTAATTGCCAAGTAAAATTTATGGCTTTATTTTTAACCAGTTAGAAACCCAATCAAGCCTTTACCTGTGCATAGGCACTACACTATGATTTTTGAAACAACCTAATACAATCGGTTTAACCATCCAGGTTATTTATTAAATTGAAACATCAATCTTTTGCTGAATAAGTTGAATCCACCATAACTGTGTAATTAAACCAATTTACAGGCAAAATGTTTGCAAAACGTTATCGTAGAGACAACTGTCATAACAGGTTGGACTACGGGAGAAAAAGTCACGATACCAAGAATCTCTACGATTCCATCAGATCTGCCCTTCAAGTTTAAACGCATGGAGCTTCCAATGGAGGTTTACTTTACGATTACCATCAACAAAATGCAAGGGCAGACTCTAAAGGTGGCAGGCGTTGATATCCACAGCATTTTTTCCACCCCACATATGTGGCGTGTTCCCATGATAATTCTAGAAGCATCCTGTAACTGCTGGCTCCTTATGATAAAACCACTAGCATCGTTTAAAATAGAACTTTGCTTAATTTTTTTTAATTCCTCCGATAAATACAAATATTCTGTGTGTTTAATCTCAAAGACGAAATAAGTAATACACTTTAAATTGAATTTTTTGAGTGTGGAGTTAACACTTTTTTAAACTCCAAAGTTTTCATCGTGGCAATCTATACCTTAGAAGTTACATGATCTTCTCTTAGCGTAAAAATAAAAGCTCTGGGATTAGAAACGTTATTATTTGAATGTACAGCTTTCTAAAACCAACCTTAAAGGGGGAGAAGCTGCTGGACAAATCTAGTAGCTTTATAAGATAGGGTCATAGTGTACAACCTGTTCACGGTAGGAATTGACTTCTGAAAGGCCTTTTTTCCTACCATAAATCTGTTATATAGTAGGATATTGGTAGGAAAAAAGACCTTTCAGAGAGTAATTCCTACCGTGAATGAAGTATAATCCATAAGATAAGGCCGAAGCTTTTCAGAATTGATGGAGCGCATGTAGCTTTATTCTGAAAAAGAGTACTCACCATGGCTACTTTTAAATGCTATTGCATAGTATTTAGAGGGATATGGAGTCATTCTCTTAAGACAAATAAATATAAAATTCACAAAACAGCTAATTATATTAGAAATTCTCTTCATCTAATCGAAAAGAGGATGTATTTCAAAGTTTCTCAAATGCTAACCCATCGCGGATCTCTTTCTGGGCCATTTCCTATCCAAGGTACCATTTCAAGCTACTCATAGAAAAAAAAACTAAAATATTATGCCTCTTAAGTTATAAGCTGTCATTTAAAATATGCATATAAAAGTTTTAATGCCAAGCTAAACAAAGCCATAACGAGGGAGATAAAAACTTTTAATATCATTGATATCAAGTCAAAATCTGCAAATAATTTATCACATTTCTACTACCAAAAAAATACATTTTATTAATAAAAAAATGGGTGTGTGTACTTATGTACGCGCGTGAGAAGTTATACTTCTTTGGCATCATTAAAAATAGTTTTTAATTGCATGCAAATAATTAATTACAATAAAATGATAATATTTAGTATTAATTATGTTAAATAATAATATTTTAATTTATATCAATAAATAATACATACGGATAGTTAACCTCAATTATATTGGAGCACTTGAAAAGTCTATAAGCACAATTTTTTTCACTAATATTACGAATAGTAAATAATATTAATCAAAATATTCAATTTAAATCACTACTGAATATAATTTATTAGCACATATATAATTCGCACTTTAATGAAACTAAAACACGTGTTGTGAATCTAGAAACTAGAAACATGTGGATAAATATTATATATATGAAAACGGTGATCAGAGGCGACGAGCGTACCATAGAGAAAGGAATAACATAGTATACATTTCTCTATGAGCGTACCAACATGCGCGACTAACAGAGGTTCTATTTCTATTTTGTTGGTAGCTTTTTTTTTTCGAGACTTAATGAGCTTAGCTTCAACCTGTTACTTTTGTGTTACAGTGATGCGCGCACATCTTAAAATTTCACTCTCATCATTTTTTCATAACGCGCCTAAAGAAGTATAACTTCAACAAAGCACAAAGTACGCACTAAAATTATTCGAACTACCTTGAGGATACGTTTATAAAACTTTGGTAAAAACTGATTCAGTGGCGTTTGGTTATGTAAAAACAAAGAGGTTTACAAAATTAAAATTATAATTAAGAATATTTTGGAAATACAGACATATTTAATTTGATTATATCATGACAATACCAACATAAGCCTATGCGCCCTAAAAAGTTTAGTTAAATCAATATAGCACATTCGTTCTTAAATAGGCCTACATATATATAGAGTGAGGTGAACAAAATTAGATGATCTATGGTGATCAAAGTGGTAGACATCGCGCTGAGGTTTTCCTGACGTCCATTGGAGCACACCTGAGCGACAAAAGTGAAAATGTGTAGTATGTAGTTTTATTTTATTTAGCTAGTGAATATTTCCTTTTCGATCAAAGTGTTAATTTTACAATTATTAACCACCTAATTGTTTAAACCCCACACCTGGCCGAAATTCAATATCGAACCTCCCCGTCACCAGCAATACAATATGAAGAGAGAGTGATACCATAGACTAGGGTAAGCATTAGTCTTGTTACCACGAGTTGTATGGATTTAAAAAATATATTTGTGAGACCGATTGAAAAAATAGATCAAATATTTAGGAATCGGTTATAAGTCTATTTTTACTAATACTATACAGTAATGGTTGCTTTGATAAATATTTTGTGAGCCAGATAAAATTATTCTGTGGGCTGGTTTCATCTTGTGGGCCAAATGTTGCTGACTTTGGCCTTGAAAATTTGACCAATCACTAGGTGTAGATATGTTTATAAATGCCCTGTTAACAAGGTGGTAGATTCCAATCAAATAAAGAGGTAGTCAAGAGTATTTAAAAAATATGGTAATCAGTAAAATGACAAGTTTCAAACTTATAGAATAATGCTATTAGAAAATTTATATTCATATTATAAGAACGTTGACTAGAAAAATAAATCAATTCCTGATTGGTTTTATTAAAAGTTTTCTCGAAAAGATGCCTATTACATCCCCCCCCCACCCGACCACTGAGCTTTTTTTAAGCACCCCATCTTACTACCCGTTTCGGGTTATATGCTTAAGTACTAATAACGCTAATGGATTAGGAATTGGCAAGGTTGAATTTAGAGGAAGTGAATTCGCATTTGCGTGAAGAGAGAGTGGAAAAACATTTAGGAAAAACCGCACCTAGTTCACCCGGCTTAGATTTGAACCTCGATCTCCCCGTCCTCAGCAATCGAGTTCAACACGACTAGCGCGTTAGCTGACTACGCCACCGAGGCGGGCCCCCGAGCTGTTGTTTCATTACTTACCTCTATACAAATTTCTGGTTATGATCCATGGTTGATAATGTAAACAACGTGTTAAGGTGGTACATGGTTTTGTTTCATGACAGTTCAACCACATAAATATGGATAGAAGAGTTTACGCTTTTCCATTTGATCACATTGTTTGAATATTGCGAGGAAAAATATTCAACAAAAACTACCGCTCATGCATCATTTATTTACTAAATGATGTATCGATTTTTCTTCAACCGCAAGCCAAGATAAATTGATTCGTGATATAGTATTTGTATAGTTGGTTAAGTTGGTTTAATTTACTGTGGTTATGTTGGTTATTATTTTTTCAATGATTTATTAGAGTTAAGGTAAAAAGTATAATTAATGAAATAATTTCATAATATTTATAGAAATTAAACAATAACATGTGTGTTAATACGTATAGTGATTGAACTTGTACAAAGGATACTGGGGTTTAATTCCAATTGGGTGTCCTTTAGATTATTATTTTATTGCTTCTTCTGGTGGGCAGATCTTAGATTTTTAGTATGTCAAATGTATTTAGTATGATTTTTAATTGAAGATTTTTCCTCTAAGAAAATGCGGGTACCAATCTCTTAAATCCCACCTACTTCAACCCTACCAAACTAGTATCATTTATTTATACCCTCGAAGCCTAAACTGTTAGTAAGATCCAGTGAAAAAAGTTTTTATCAGTTATTTTAGACCTTTTAATTCACAATTTTAATAATATTACCATGGAATTACTCCACGTCCTTATTACACTTTTTTTTTTAGTTTTGTATCAGAAAGTCATTATTCTTCTTGTAATGTTTGCTCAGCCATAAGTATATCGTAGGCAAGGAAAACATTATAATGTATACAATTGTGCCACATGCAGTGGCGGATAAAACCTTTTTGTGTAAAGGAGAATTATACATTTTAAAAATATGTCACCCAAGCAAAAGGAAGGCCCCTAAAATGATAGAAAATGGAATTCCTCTTAAAACTATTTTTAGAAGTCCTTGCATGGGAATATTTTGAAAATTAGATTCCTCTTCAAGAAATTTGGAGACGTATTCCCCAGATTTTTCTTATTTGGATAACACTATAGTGCGTTATATTCTAAACATACGGCCCAATTCAAGCAATTTCTCAGTTGTTTTTTTTAAATCTATGCAAAAAGTGCAAACATAATTCCTGGCTTTATCGATCAGTGGCCGACCTGAAAATCTATGAAACTATTTAAAGCTTAGTACTTAAATGTGTAGCGGAAATTGAGGGCCGTATTCATTCATTTTCTAAAGTAAAAAAACTTTGTTAAAATAAAATGTATTTATTTATCAGAAACATTTGGTTTATTTATACACACAAAGTTATCTTAACGCTGTTTGAATCTAGAAACCTTATTTTAACTAACAGGAAAAATCAGGTAAATCTAAGCAATACCCATGAACGATATTATAAAACGGTTTGAACTTCTATATGTGAAACATATTTACTACACTGAAGCAATATCGAATTTATTTTCGACAAAACAAGTTTTTTGGTCATGAAAGATGAAAAAATGCTGACTTTAATTCATTCCATTCCATCCTAAGTATACATTATTAGGTCGATTCAATTATTTGTAGCCCACAGAAGGAATTTCCCTTACAATCAAGAGAGCAAAAAAAATCAAAATCAAAGAACAGCCTCAAGTCACAAACTCCAGTATCTTACTTCCCTCACATTCCATTCTAAACTTGATAGTCCTCTTAAATCTTCTTGTCTGTACAGAAGGAAAAACAAATGCAATGAGCAAGTCCGTGAAATAGAATTACAGCCGGGAAAACCAAGTCTATGGGGCGATTTAGAGTTTGGGGTAGCTACCCTAAAACCACCCCTTTCTCCTGTGCCCTTTTGCATGAAGCGTGGTCTGATCTATTATTCAAGGGTGTGTAGGAAAATAGGATGGGAAACCTTTAAGTACGTCCTGTGTTTACCTGAAATATCAAGGGGATTACACCGCCATTTTTGCATGTCAGCAAATAAATGAGAAAATGGATATTTAAGGATGTTTTTTTGGCTATGATCAAGTAAACCGTAAAACATGTCATATTTGTTTTAAAAATAGTTATATATAGTCTAATTTACATCTATAGATATTACAGCCATCAAAAGACACCACTTTCAAGTATTAGTACGTCAAGTTATTTAATACGCAGTTGTGAATTTTGATTTATACTATCCATACCTTCAAAACACCATTAGTTTTATACTAAAATATAATAATAATAATTAGTATTATTATTATCACCACGTCTTACTACCCGTTCGGGATATACGCACTTACGCTAATGTGTAATGGTAGGGTGATTGTGAGATGAAATGAAGGACCTACAGTTTAACGTGGAATCCGAACCACGGTGGCGGCCTGGCATTCCACACTTTCACAAGATGTAAAATATAATTAATATTGGCCTAAAAAAATGCAAAACCTGGCACTCATGTCGGTACAAATTATAAAATTACAATTTTTTGATAAAATTTTAATTCGATAGTTTGTTTTGGATTAAATATTTTAGAAACCTAATTGATAGCTTGTGAACATTATGCAAGACCAAATCTTAGCCCTCAAAATTACTTCTAATTCATTGGGAAAATGATTCCCCTTAAATTAGATAAAAAAATTTTTTTTTGTTAAAATATTACTTTTGGCTCCAATTCTAGTATTCACATTACGTCTCTAACCCAAATTTCAACAAATTTCCACCCATGAAACTGTTTTCTTATCCAAATACTGCCACCACCACCACCATACTTCCTACTTCGTAGGTAACAATCTTTCTTCTTTTATTAAGAATATAAATTAACCTCTTTCTCAAGTCCTGGATCACCCCAAGAAGATTCCCCTATCCCCACTCCCCTACTAAAGGACCCTTCCCTACTTTGTTTTACCCCATTCTGGCCATTAACTTTCTAAACTCACGCCTCCACAGGGCAACATTTTTACCATTTATTTTCTAAGGTCGAGATGGTAAAAGGACAATCTTGATCTCTACTATTAACCACCACACCCCTTTTCTTAACCAAACCTTAAGCATGATGCTCACAGCCAAGGCTTAATATAAAAGTTATTTATTTAATCACCAAGTTATAAGCCTAGCCAATTTTCATTTAATATGAGTTAGTGCAAAAACACCAACATCTGTTATAAATTTACAAATTTTACCTATCAATTTTTTCTTAGAAAAAACTAAATAATTAAAGAACATCAACATATTTTTTTTAGCACCGAGTACTACTACCGGTCCAGATTCTACGCTAATGTACTAATTACATTAGCGTGCTAGTTACGCTATCGTACTGACTAAGCTAATATATTAGGGGTGACGAGTGTTGAATTAGAGGGCGTGTACACAGTTTTTTTTTTAAGGAGAGTGTGGGAAATCATTTAAGAAGAACACCCTAAGTACAATTGTATGGGATTCGGCCCCATCTATTGCGAGAACAATACAGTAATGATATATCACTCACAATACTGTAATTTAATAATCAATTTAATAAAAGCAATAAATACAATTAAATCAATTTTAGTACAAGTGTCATCAACCACTTAATACATAAATTAGTAGTCAAGTGATCATTAAGAGAGTATTTTCCGCCATTCCTATGTAAATATGATAATTCTAATTTATTGAAGCTCGAAACTCTTAATTTAATTGGCGCTCTCCCATGAGTCACACTAGAAATTGAATTCGATCTCAGAATTAACGAGTAGGAATACAGTCTATCACTTTGGCGCCAACCATAGCTCCGTTATTCGTGGATATACAGTAGTTTATTTAAGTAATTTCTTGCAAATGAGAAATTAATTTTAATACATTCCATTGAATATAGAGTTTGAGTTCAAAACAATATTACTTTGATCAAAGTTTGTATAAATCATAATTTCCTTCTTTTTGAAATTATATTTATTGTTACACAAAGAGTTTGACAGAAATTATCCTCGGTTATGAAAAATAATAGCACGTTCTAAAAAAATTACAATTAATTGTCTCCATAGAAATACTAGTCTAATAAGTAGATTAATTATTAGGTAGCTTAGTGACCCATGTTCTTTTAGGTGCGCATTTTGTATCCGCTCAATTTGTTAGTAAAGGTTTCATTCATGAAATACGAATTTGATGGATGGATTTTTAATGATTTTATGATGGTGAATAATTTTTACTTACATGTAAAAAAGTTTTGTAATTTATTAAAAATGTTGACACCCATACTGTTACTGATATTAATGTTCAATATGCGCCACTCAAAAATTTATTTCTTACATATCTATTTTGTGATATCCTAGCCCTCAATTCCGTGGTTCGGATCACTTAAACTGTAGTTATATTCATCTCACAACCTACGTTTATTAGGTAATGCCGTATTAAAAGGTATAAAGGGTCTATAATAATAATAAACATATGTATTTTGTTTCTTTGTTATTTTTGTTACGATGCATAAAAACACTTAATAATTTGCATTCAACCAGTTATTTTAGGTTTATCGCGGCATACCAAACGCTAATAGTGATGTATTATTGTGAGCAGGAAATGAAGTGAACTTACAGTTTTAATTGATTTGAGAATGGATGCATGCATTCTAATTTGCAATTTACAAAGTTATTTACGTAATAAATCAGAATTGATATTTGGTCTTCTATATAAATAAATAACATTAAGAAAAATTCATTGAATATTTATTTGTAATTTTAATACTTTATTTTTGTTGTGGTATCTGCATAAAAATTTTAGTTTCTACTCCTACCAATACGATCACGTTAATTTTTGTAATATAAGTTGATACAGTATATGAATCAAATTTATGTAATTGCCTCCAAGCCCTGCGTTGCCTATGGCCTGTTTGACTTCCAATCCGGTTATTAATTAATTTCAAAAAATATAATCAAAATGTTATAATTCTTGTATCTAGCTGCACATAGCTCGTAGGCCCTACACAAAGTTCTACTAATTATTAAAATTTCAGACCTATGCGTGAGTTAAAATCGTGTAATGCTAATGACACAGAAACTTTTCATTTTATTAATATAAGAAGAAGCTAATATGCTAAACATTCCATTTTCTAAGTACACACATACACCACAATAAGGTTGTCAAATTGGTAACGATAAAATATATTAGAAATACTTGAAATTCCATGATAATTAGTTTACTAAAATGTATAGTAATAGTAATAAAATTTTAAAATTCACCACCTTTTTTCTACTTTTAAAAGCATATACCATTATTAAATGTTTAAATTAACGAATACGTTTTCATGATATATAGCTCTAAAACTCCTCACCTATAATACTATTAGCCACAAAGTATAAAACCCAATATCTGGTTTGATAATACCTTCAATAATATTAATAACCAAGAGCAAAAGCCACAATTTGGTCTTTCACATAGTTTCTTTAATTCATTTTTACATTTTGAACTCTTGAAATCCCTCCGGTGGATCCTTTTTCATCGAACATCCTTCCTTATTCCCCTCTTTATTCCATACATATTTGTTTGAACACAGACCAACTCAAACCAGATGGGAGTCAATTGGATTGCTTAATGCCTCCTGTTCTGTGCGGTTTTGTCTTGAGCGTCAGGGAAAAGTTAATTTCATTCTTCCAAAACCATGGAGCCACATTTTCTTTGCCTCAGGAAATGATTTATTCAGATGCAAAAGTGAGTGCTGAAAAGGTATGTAGTCTCAAGTATTGGATATTTTAATAATTTGATAACAAAGAATGTTAGTAATAATAAATTACTTCAGCTTCGTTTATTGACTCAGCTCTTATAAAATATGTTATGTGAACAAAATCACTTGTATTACCTCAATCACTATGATAAATTACCAAATTAAATGTATTTAAAGTATGTCAGTACTAGAATATTTCAGTAAATTTATTTATTACTTTAAATGACATGTTATGATGGATTTGAATTTATTTTATAATGTCACAAGATTAGCAACCATTATGAGTACTCTCCTCACCATAACATTATATTGTAATCAAAAGTTTTAGTAGATCATCATATTATAAGACCCTAACTCTGATCAATATGTCATTAATACTCGTGTAAAGATATTGTTCATATTTGAAATAAATGGTAATCAAAATTAATCACGTGATTTTGTTTTTCAAAACAAATTATTATTTGATTATAATTTACAAGCATTGTTACCCCTTCTCTTTCAAGTTAAAGTAAATAATGTGTATAGAATTAAGTGTTAATGTAGGCCTACATTTAAGCAATATGCTGATTGACATGATTGTAAGCTATTTAACAATTAGATGTATTATCATGTAAATCAATATTATGCTTGATAAAACTAGGATAACGTACGGATTTATGATAATGTATCACATGATAGACCATTATTTACACAATCTTATAAGAAGGATTTACTAAACTCTCATTAAATGTAAAGTAACTCATTTTTTTTAAATAAGGAATTTTTTTACTATGATGCCATTAAAAGGAGAAAATGTAATATATCAGTGAATAGAAAATTCATAAATAACCATTTTTGTCCTAATTTAACCATTTGTTTGAAATTTAAATCACTAAATTAAGCTCGACGTTTTTGAACAAGTAAGTTTAAAAAAAAAAAATTTAACACATATTTTTACTTGAAGTTCTCACAAATGGTCAAATATAACTTAAGGACAAAATATATTCCACAAAAGAATTCAAAATCAAACACAACACCTATCCACATTAATAAATCAGGACTTATGATCAAAATAATAATGATCTAACGCCTTACATAGTCACTGCCTACTAAGTCAGGGATCCCAGGTTCAAATACCAAAATGGAACAACAAAAAATCCGTGTTTAATAAAGGGTTTTCTTTCACAGTGATTAATATTTGGTGGAGACTGGGTGTTTGGTCCTTTCCATATTTAAGTTGTGTATAAGTTGTGTGCTTGTATTTTCACTCGGCTTAGAAAGTGTACGTTAAATACCCCATATTGAAAAAACTAACCCTATAGAAGCCACTGAGAGAAATTGTTTTAGTAAAACCTCTTTCATACAAGCGTCCAATTTTTCAGGCAACTTTTTCTTTCTTTCAGAAAGAAACCCGGAAATAATACAAGAAGGGACAAAGAATGAGCTCAAGATAAAAAAATAAGAAGCAAAGTAAAGAAGGTGATGATCTTGGACAGGAATGTCCTCATGCTGCAGAAAGTACAGGGCTCAGAGACGCATCAATCTCTTCGTTATCCTCTGGTCCATACACACTCAACAAAGCTCAAACACAAAAACCGGGGAAAATTTTAAATTGCTTGATAAAACCACTTTTCTCTTGCATGGAGTGTAGAGGAAATGCTGGAAATATCAAAAACACAGTCAAATTTTCAAAGGAAATGACTTTAAGAAAATACTTAAATTTTTGTTTCAACAATAATTTATTTTATGTTTAGTGTTATTTTATAGGTTTAAAAGTGATATCTGCATCTCATATGACTTTACGTATGAACACGTGAAATAAGATTTAGGCCCCATAGTATTTTTTCTAGAAATCAGACAAAGAAGGCCCTTTCTATGAATATTAAGAGTTCAATTTGATTGACTTCAACGATTAATTTCATTTCACTCTTTTAATAAAAGCCTTGAAAATGTTCAAAACACGAAACATATTTAGATCTTTATTAATAAAAACTACACTTGCAGATTCGTTTAATAATTTTAAAATATTATCACATTTATATTAATATCGCTTAAGAGATATATTAATTAAATCCACATGTCAAATAAAAGATACACTTATTAACTTATGTACAGCCATCACAACAAAAAATTATCGATGGAGATTTCTATTATTTGTTGGTTTATAATTCGTTTACTTACAATGGTTATGTAAAATAAACCATTGGAGTTAATCCAATACATTTATTATTGGCTGTCTACAAACTTTTAGCATAAAAGGATTTTTGTCACATAATTTTTCCCGTATTGAAGGAAATATAGTGGAAAATTATTTAGGAAAATCTAACTTGAGTAGACCCAACAAGGACTCAAATTCTGATCTCTCTGTCATAGTAGGCGAGTCTAACAAGAGTGACGCCTTAGACCATTTAGCCACAGAAGTGGGTTTAATAGTTACATTAAATATTTTATATGCTGACTTATTTTATTGAAAAAAACCATTTATTTTTTAGCCGTTGAGATTTAAAAAATGTTTAATCTACATATTATAAAATATCGAAATTTTTTATTTTCTGGCTGACCTTGGTGGTCTTTAGGTAAAGTGCTCAACTCAGAGCCCTATGATCATGGGTTCAAAACCAGCTGGGGTCTACAGATTTGTCTTGAGTGATGAAAATACGTACACAACTTCCTTCGGAGGGGAAGTAAAGTCATCGATCCCATGTCCATTGTGACATGTAAAAGAACCCTGGAGGCTTCTGTTAAAATGACCTTACCGGCAAGATTAGCAAGCACTTTCTTTCTCACTCAGAGAAAATATTGTGTGCTTATTAAAAATAATCAGTTGGTTATTAAAGTGCAGGTTAGTACCTCAAATAAATAACATAAAATATAATTTTCTTTTTTCAAAATTTATCTTTTGAATATTCTAATATTATAATGGGTATCTACTTTAAAGCGAAATATATTTCTTTGAACTCTAATATTTCGAAGCTTCGCTCACCCAAATTTGTTAATTACAAACAAAACCATTAAATATTAACATTTAATAGTGTAATATTGAACTACAAACAATGGCGTCACGTTGTGGCAAAGCGATGCCATTGAACTCCAAATTGAAATAGTGACAGAGGTCAAGTATACCACATGTTGTTTACCAAACAAATAGACAGTTTACCAACCAAACTAGACGGTCTGCAACGCAGCCAGACGGTTTACAAACAGTTTCATATGTCTGTGAGTGGGGGGGGGGGGGGGTTTGTGGATGATTAATCAAAGCACTTATCTGAGACGTTACTCATATTTGTGGTAAGGGAGCAACTATTTGCACACGTGTCAACAGAGAGGGAAGTGTTGGAGATGCTAAACCGTGACCTATGGATCCAGTGATATGGGGTCATAACCATGTTTCAGACAATGAGAGCCCAACTCTAAGAGACATTGAATTAAATTACCGGTTGATTTGGAAATTGATTTCGATGATGCTCGAAAAATAAATTCTAGAGGTTTTTTAACTTACACTGAAGTGATTCTTATAGACAAATAACTTCAATTCTGTTAATCTCAAGTAAGAAAAAAATTCACTAAAGCGATATGAAAGGGCGCTACACTATCTTCGAATAATAAAACGTTGAGTGAGTTAGTTGAAATACCAAAGGATTCCTGGATATTTTAAAGTATGTTTTATTCATATACTTATAAAAGAGATCATTTGTGTCGTATTTCTGGATTTAATAAAAAAATTGCCATATTTGTCATATGTTTGTAAGTTTTATGGTCCACATGGTTATATTACTAACAAATGGCCTCCTCAAAATGTAATTGTAAAATTTAAGCTAATAATAGAATTAAATAAGTATTTATAATTTATGTGTCTAGGACCAAATACTTGGCAAAATTAAATCCAGCAAGATATCTTAAGGTACCCTATAATTTAAAAATGGTATTTTGGAAAGCCATGTTAGATTTAGATAAATTGTTAAAAATACATGTTTCTTTTAATATAAATCTTATCTTTTACCCAAGCATTTGTAAAAAATAAATAAAATATTTCTAAAATAATGATTTTAAATGATTTATAATAAAACGTGTATATTAATAAAATAGCAGCTTGAACTCAACGTATAAATCTGTACTTTAACCATCGTTGCAAATTTACTAGTGTTCCACTAAAAGTAATATTAAATAAAAGTAAAGTGTCAGTCAGTCATGTTGAATTGTGACAATTATATTGGAAACTTACTCAAAATAATTCCTTCTCATAGACAGTTTCTGCGATTTATGCCTTCAAATACGCTAAAATTTTCAGAATAACATTTATGTGCGATTGTTCCACAAGGTGGAAACGTGTCAAAATACATCCAAGGCCCCTTGTTCTCCTACCCCTCAAAACCAACTCCCATTATGTTTGGTAAGACGAAGAGCAGGGGTGAGTGAGGTTATGTCAAACCGTATGGTGTAAGCCTTGTGTCTCACACACACACTCGACAAACAACTTGATATGAGAAGAGAGACCACTTCACACGACACACACAGGCACAGAGGAGGTAATCCATTTATACATGCCAACATGTTAACTGAACACCAAAAAACGCAATAGAATGATTATGCTTGGCCCCGATATTTTACCCAAACAATTATGTAGGATCTCCAACAAAAACAAACTATTCCTGATAAGATTTAAAAATATATATTAAAAAACGTAAATTACGGGCCAAATCTTAGACTACCAAGTGGTTGATGTAAAATGTCTCAGTTTTGATAAAACGAATCTCAACTATTCTGCTTCCATTGTAAAAGCAATTTGAGGACTAAATAGAAATTAGTTTTTGCTTAATTTTGTTTTATAATTTCTCTTTTTATCCTATTACACTTATGTATCATGTATCATTTATGAATTTATTGAATTTAATTTTAAAGTATATTTAATAATTATAATCAGTTATTGGCTATATCAAGCATTAAAATAATAAATACGTAGTAATTAAATGTAGGCCTATATTATAATAACGTTCCAGAGAGTTACTGAGTGCAATTATTTCTTTGTTAAGTTTAATAACCTTATATACTTTAAAATATATAATTTTAATATTTTATAACAAACCGTTTGTATAATTGGCAGTTCTGAACTCTTTCTTATCCTTATAATCAATGAAGAAAGAAAATATGGGAAAATGTAAAGGGTTTAGAAGGTATTTTTTGGGTGGTTTGATCCTAAATCCTTCTAGAATTAACAAGACGGTTGATATTTAAATGAAATAAAATAAGTTACCCAAAATGATAGTCAACTTCTTTGCTAGAATATTTTTTTAAACTACAAAATGAGCTAAGGGATCATTTTTCCGTTAACTTTATCTATTTAGTTATTCCAACTGCAGTTGGTTCATAGCCCCCCTCATTAGCCTCTACCACGATTTCCTGTCAAGAGCGGTTGTCTCATATACATACAGTACTCTTTAAGGGCACTCCTTACTCCAACTCATCTGAGCTCCAGTCCCTCCCAGTGGCCTTCTTCACTCTGGTTTTCCCATGTACATCTGTTTTATAATTGGTTCTCAATAAATGAATCAACTACTAAATTCCTTAGCTTCTTTTTATTGCTGTTATATCAACTTCCTTAAAAAGTTCGTGTATCTCATCAGTTTTTCTAAATTTGAATTCCCCATTTTCTTGCATTGATCCAAAGATTTACCTCGCTTATATTTTTTTTCAAAGCTAAAAGCTTCTTCTCCATATTCAGATCTTTAGAGTATCACTGGTCTTAATAATGGTTTTATTTACCAATATTTTAATTCTTATACACACTAATCTTGTACTGAGAATTTTATTTAATGGAGGAATAAATTTATTTGCATTTTGTATCCGAGCCAATATCTCCTACTTTCTTTTTTTTCTTCCCCCCCCCCCCTTTCATTGTAGTTTGAAGGTATTTGAAATATCTAGCTTTCTTTTTATCATCTTTTCTCCACCATCAGAAGTACATTATTTTCTCCTGGTTCTCTCTAGATAACCATGTATTTGATATTTTCTTGATTTTCACTAGACTGTTTCTTATAATATTAATTTTATAATAGAGTGCTCAAAATATTGGCAAGAAGAATAATACAAGGTGTTTTGTGATCACAAATGTAATCAAATTTAGGTCAACCATCACACAAGCTGTGAAATTCATGGCCATAAAATAATAAATATGTTTTGTATTCAAAACAAATTATATATAATCTGAAGAAGTGAAAAAATTATTTACAATTACTGTTTTAAAAAATGATAAGAATTTCAGGTTCTAAATAAAAAAAAACTATTGTATACTTAAAAAATCTTATTTTAAAGTTATTGCCATCTCACTCCTCCCCAAACCTATTTGTTGTCAGTTTGGAAGCATGATAACATTTAAAAGATTGTACCATGGTTATTTATTTATTGCTGCGCTCAAACGAATATCTTAGCTTTATTTTTAAAATAATGATTCCATTAAAAACTTGGAAAAGTTGACTATTTTCAAATAAAAAAGTCACATGTATTTAATTATGAGAAATATTAATTGCCTAACTATAAAATGTCCTACCACTTTTCAAATCTGGTTAAAAATAATATCGTAAAATATGATATTTGTAGTGCACCTAAAACTAAATAGATGTGTAGGTTGGTTTTTATATTATCCTTATTTTTAAACAAAATATACTCATGAATATTTTTACTAATCTACATAATCTAATTTTTTATCTAATAATAATATATATATACTTTAAGACAATGTAATGCCATATAATCAAGGCCGTAGTCAGCCAATAATTTCAGGGGGGGGGGGGGCGTTTGGTGGGCACATCCCCCAATTGCTGGAAGCTAGAAAAAAAAATCTAAATGATAAACAGTTATAGAAGCTATCTGAAGTGTTATTTTTGGCAACATAACACCATAACTGCTCAAGTATAGGAAAATTTCTATATATTAAATACCTCTAAAATCCATCTGAAGTGCTTTTTATGGTTACACAGCTTCCTAATTTGTACTTGTATCTTAATTTTGATATTGTTTGAACCATAAATAAGGCCATATATATTTTGTTCATAAAATTTCAGGGGGAGGGAGTCGAACCCCAACCTTCCCCCCTCCCCCCCCCCCCTTGATACGGCCTTGCGTATAACTTACTAAATAACGTTAAAGATTACATATCATCTTCTACTGCTAAACGCGTTAGTTTAGAAAATCTGTCTTGAACACAGTTTGGGACAAATAAGATTTCTTGGTGTTATGAGGATTGTGTGGTTCCTAGTCAAAAAACGAAGGCTCTCAGCAATAAGAGGCTGTTTTTAAGGTGCTGGAAGTATATGTTTATAACAACTGACAGGATGTTTGTGGTTCAAATTTAGACCAAAATCATTCAAGGGTGGTTATCCACATGGAATGTTAGCTAGGTCAACCGCCTCCTTTCACGATTACCAACCTTTCTTAAAGTTTACAAACTTTTTATCATGATTACCAAAATACAAGTATCTTTTTACACTTATCAGTCTCTCTTCAAATCATCCCATCACTATTCACGTGTTTCAATCTCCCTCCAATTATACCAGCTTTATTTTCGCTATTTTAGTCTCCCTCTATTTCTACTAGCTTTTAATCCTCCTCAG
The DNA here is from genome assembly GCA_039000515.1 of Timema cristinae. Lineage (NCBI taxonomy): Eukaryota > Metazoa > Arthropoda > Insecta > Phasmatodea > Timematidae > Timema > Timema cristinae. The sequence continues at coordinate 36,897,217 of JBCFYV010000024.1, read as the reverse complement.
TGTTTATTTAGGCATAATATCCTCTCTTCACGCTTTTCAGTCCTATAAGTCAACCATCCTCTCTTCTCAGTCTCCTTCCAAGTTCACCTAACTCCCTCCACCTCTCTCTGTCTCTTTTCAAGTCCACCTGACTCTCTTCACCTCCCTCAGTCTCCTTTCAAGTCCACCTGACTCTTTTCACCTCTCTCAGTCTCCTTTCAAGTCCACCTTACTCACTCCACCTCTCTCAGTCTCCTTCCAAGTTCACCTGACTCCCTCTACCTCCTCAATCTCCTTTCAAGTCCACCCACTTCTCTTCACCTTTATCAATCGTTTTTAAATATACAAGCCTCTTTTTACCTTTGTCAGTGTCCCTCTAAGCCTTAAACTTTTTTCTTCTCGCTTATCAGTCTCCCTCCAAGTCTCCTAAAAATTATTTACCAACCGTTCTCAGGGTAACTATATGATTAACAGCCTCTCTTTACGCTTATCAGCCTCTCTCTAAGTCTACTAAACTCTCTTCGCCATTATCAGTCAGCCCTCAAGCCTATACATTATCTCTAATCTGATAGGCTCACGTTTCAATCTATCAATCTCTCTCCAAGCCTATTTACTGTCTTCACTCTACCATTATTTATACATGTTATGTGGACGCATTACGTATACATTACCTTTTCTACTCTTCCTCACTTATGTCAAGGCGACAGTAATACGTGTTTCCACCTCATAGATAAAACCAACGAACAACGAGTTAAACATGGAACAACTAACCAGAGAAACTAAATAAAGGTTATTATTAATACATACGCTTACTCCCATATATAAATTGTATATTTCAGTTCAAAGCCAGTTTGGGCTAAACAAAAATTAAAAAATTGTGAGAGGCAAGTATGGAAACTTCAATGAAACGTAATATTAACGCGTTTTTTGGGAATGATACACCATTATCCCACTACATTTCCTCACTACCAACAATCTTGTTTGTTACAGTTTAATTCTACATTTTATGCAAACAGTAGCAGTGATTTTTTGGGCACGTGACACAAGTAAATCTAATTTTGAAAATTACAATTGGTATTTCTGTGAAGAATGGGAGGCATAAATATTAATATTTTGTGTAAATGAACTACTCCACAATTCAATAGAACTAACTTTTACTTTCTCTGACACTTCAGAGAAAGAGAGAAATATTGTAAACGTCAAAAAGAAAAAAAAAAATTTAGCTATATATTTTGATAGATTTTGAAGTCTCATGGACTTCTAAAACCGAGAAAGGTGTTTTCGTGATTCCGTCTGTCTCAGCCCAGAGCCTAAACCATTTTACCGATTGGGAAAAACTCAGTGTATAAGGTTTTCATAAGATTCCTTCAAAGAAGATCTTGGAATTAGATATATAACCCTAAAAATAAGGGTAGTTTACTGAAGGGGGAAAAGAGAAAATTTATTTTCTCAAAATCCGCTGAGTAAGTTTTGATTAAATCTAGTATGAAGACACTAATTGACATTATAATAAAATGACAACTCATTTTCATTTGAAAACGACTCAAGTGTACTTTATATCAGCCGAAATATCTTGTTGGGATCATAATTTCGTAACTATTTGAGATTTAAAAAAAACCTATCATCGTAAATTTGTAATATTGGAAATAAAATTATTTCATTTGAAATATATTTTTATAAAAACATTTTCTTATATATAAGCAAATGTGTGTGGATTTTATGGGGATCTTTTTTAAATGCGAAATTGATTTTTATGTTCTTTAGTGGAGATAGACGTTAGTATTTTTTTTTAAATGTTTCCGTATCAGTGTATATTATTTCACTTTTGCTCTTTGATGGAGTGTTTCCGAAACATTGTATATTATTATTATTATTATTATTATTATTATTATTATTATTATTAGCACCGCGTCTTACTACCCGTTCGGGTTGTACGCACTTACGCTAATGTGTAATGGTAGAGTGATTGTGGGATGAAATGGAGGACCTACAGTTTAACGTGGAATCCGAACCACGGTGGAGACCTGGCATTCCCCACATTCACAAGATGTCTTGTCAGAAGTGAAGGAAGGGTTTGGTAATCAGAAAAATCTTTACTGGGACCGAGGATTGAGCCCCGGCCGCCAGCTTAGAAGTCTGACACCTTACCCTAGACCGCCAGGTCACCTACCATTGTATATTATTTCGTTCCACATAATCATTCATCGTGTCTTGGGTTAATAGCTGTATATATAGTTAACCCTCCTACTACCGGAATAATTTTGTTTCACTGGATACCAATGGGGTCACTGGAGACCCCATTATTATTTTTTTTGTTAACATTACATTATATCCATGATTTATTGTCATAATAATAATAATTATAATATTTTATTTTAAATATGTTTTACTTTTACTTATATTGGAGATATAAATAGATACTATATCAAATTTAAAATAGCTATAAGGTTATTTACGAGCGTGAGTCAAAACTTAACCCCATTGTACTCATATTTGTTAAATTTATCGTAACAATTACTATGACATAATTTTTCATTGCACTTGGTCCAAAATCTTACGAGATTTTATATGTCACTGGAAAACAAAAAAATTCCGAGAAAGGAGCAAGGTACGCAACTCAACCTTCACTTCTTGGTTAGTGGTAAATTGATTTGTGTGGACCAAATTTGTTTTAATCTGAAGGGTGGTTGTTGTCAAAGCTATATGAATGCTGCTCTAATAACTCAAAACTCATTTTCTGTGCGGTTTTCAACAGAGAAGGCACAGTGTTGGTCATTAATCAACAAAACGTATGGCGTGTGCTTCGAAATTTAAGCTTCAGCATTTCACAGTAACAAGCACTTTTTACCAGCTGGACAGGTTGAGAGTATTGGTACAGTTATAATCAATTTTTAAAATGCATTACCTCCTTTAACATAACGGTCTAATAGGTGTTGGCAGATGTTCAAACGATTTCGTTTGTGCGCTTCTCTGAGAGATTATGGTACATCTCTTGAAAACACTTTACAAAAGATACATCTGTTACGGATAATTTCAAAGGCAGCACCATTATTAAGATGAATATTACTTGCCACCTCACCGATAGTCTTCGTTCTGTTTAAAGCCACCATAGTACTGGCCTGTTCAACATCGTTATCAGTAGTGGAGGCTGACAGACAACCCACTCCTACTTCATGATTTGCACTTGTGCGACCGTTTTGAAATTTTTCAATCAATACGTAAGTATTCCTCTGTGTGAAAAAAACACTGATACGCTACCATGCTGGAAGCATTCGATGACTAACCAGTCTCTGGTGCAATTTCTGCCCATCAAAAGTGGGCCAGTGCTCGATGCTCTAATTTGGTGTGTGAAGGAAGGGTAGCGGCAATGTTAAAGGCTTGCTCACAACACAAGAGCGGACCAATAAAGGCCAAACCTCCACCATAGTGACAACAGTGATACCAGAACCACATGCATGTGCGTAACAAGCAGTACAGCTAACTGAAAATGAATCATAGCTACATTGAGAATAAATATCTACTCACCCTAATTATAAATATACATAGGTATTTTATAAATGTATTTCCTTTATTTTATACGTATATATGTAGGTGAGTTGCTTTCCCACATTTTTAGAGCTACGTATGAATTGCGGCCCAGGCAGTTTACCTACCCAAACCTGATTTAACCTAACCTAACCCAACCTAACAAACTTTCAAAATTTTTGCCAAAAATATTGAATGACAAGAACTGAGGAAGTTTGGATATTACGAGGAATGTAGACATGATACGATGATATTTTATATCTGAAATTTAAGACAGCATGATAGAAAGAACACTTAATTAGGTGGACTCAACTCATACCTCTCTCTCTTTCTTTCTCTCTCAAGTGAGTGAGCGGCAATTCATACGTCTCTCTCAAAAATCAGGGCCCCAAATCGTAAACGATTTCAATATTAGACCGCAACTTAACTACACAGATATATATTAATACATACACACATATATATTTTTTTCTTTAATATATATTGTATATAAATATTTTAAAAAATAGATCGTGTTTTTGAATATTACTTATAAAGGAAAAGTATTTAGAAAATGTATCACTAAGGAATTTATTCGTAACTGGCATGTAATATTAATTTATAGTTATCAGGATCTATTTTACGTGTATTTCCTGAATTAAAAATTATATAAGTTCAAGAATTTAAATCTAACAAAAGTATATTATATACAGGATGTATATTATAATGTTGTCAAATGTATTTTGGGTGTATATTATAAGTGTGTCAAATGTATTAGGGGTGTATTCTAATCGAACAAACATTAAGAAAAGTTAATATAAACATTGGTCTAGAAACGATTAATTTCTGAGCTATAAGGAATTTTATTGTTCAATTAGTATTAAATTCAACAGAAGAAGGAATTCACTTAAATTCAAGATAGAGTTTAACATAAACTAACAAAAACACAATAATACAGAACATTATGTTGAAAAAAATGTTGTTCAAAATTGTGTCCTCTTCCTTCAGTGTAACTTTAGAGCCTACATTCCATGTTTTGTTGTACACCCAGGGGTGTTGTGTGTTTGCTCACGTCCATTTACAATACGCTCTCTAAAAACATCAACATCAGGCACACGCGTTGAGGGTAAACAATGGACGTTAAATGTTCCCAAGAGATAAAAAATACATCGATTTCAGATCTGGCGACCAAGCGGGACATTCAATGGAACCCCAAGACCAATGAATATTTGAGGAGAAACTCTAATAAATATAAAAAAAACTAGTGTTTTCCAAACTCATGTTTATATGAACTTTTTAATGTTTGGTCGATGGGTATACGCCCTTTGATTATTTGACATCAGATTATATACATCCTTTGCATACACATTACTGTCCCTAACCTATACATATATCTTGGCAAAATAGGTTGTGCCATTTTTGTCAAAAATAAATGTAACGCCTGTTTCGGATATTTATTTAAAAAGGAAAAGGCACTAGTGAGTTCGATAGGTCTCTATTTTAAATTACAAACATTATTTCCAGATAAGATGAAAACATAAATCGTTTAAAATTTATGCTATTTAAATTAAAAATAAAGTATATAACTTAGCTAACTATTCTCAAAGAACGCAGGGAAGTTAAATATTTTGAACTCACTTTGAAGGTCTTTTTTATACTTTTTGTCTTCAACAAAGAGTGAATATAATGAACTTGGTAAAGTAGTTATAAAGACATTTCTATTCTTCACTCTTCGCTTTTACACATTTATTAGCAGAAACTCACAGACAAGGTAACTAGGGGAAACAAAAAAAGATATCGCTTTCAACTTGAAGAAATCCTTAAGGCTGATACAAGAGAAAGGCCTTTGAGCCATCACGTAAAATTGTTAAGGTGGGTATATAGGAAACGCAAATTAAGGACAGTGTTTTTGCAATTTTTATAACAAAACATTATTTTGCCAAAAATAAATAGAAAATTCTACGGAATAAATATAGAGCTTAATTTTCTCTACATAGTGATATCAACAGTGGTTGACTCTTGCATTAACATTGAGGTACCCGATGAGAAACTTCTTTTAAAAATAAGAAGAAAAGTTATCATCAAATTTCAGGACAATGTTTACAGGTATTCAAGAAATATTAATATCACCACGGGAAGAAAATGTATCTCTATGTTTCACTGGAGCAATATATATATTTTTTTTGCCATAAAATGTTTGCAATAAAAACTGCCCTTAACTTGCATTTCCTACACCTCCGCATTAATAATTCACGTTCCCGAACAATATGCGACCACTAAACTACAATAATTTTATTAAACTGATAGATTGCACTCTACATGTTAATATCATTTAAACCAATCCATTGGAAAATGGCTGAAATTTGTAACATAATAAATTATTCAGTAGAAAGTACAAATTATTCATAAAATTATAATAATAGCGTGTATGTAAACATAAACAATAACTTTAGGGGGTTAATCTGGTTGGATTTGGTTTGACTCACAAAATGTTTGATATCAGGATGAGTTTTCCTGATTGAAAAATTACAGGTCTTAATGCAATATACAGTGTAATAAAATGTATAAATCCTCAATTATTTAGTAACCGTCATTACCATTCAATAAAAATATTTAAGTCAAGTCGATTAAAAATTATAAACCTAGCACTATACATTTTATTAAAATAAATATACAGATTTTTTTCAAAAACTGTGATTTATATAAATCAGGTTATTTTATTTGGAAAGTTAAAGTTAGCTATAAGTAATTTTAAAAACAATTACAAATTAAAGTATACCACGTGTTTCTGTGAATATAAAATAATCTTTGAAAGTAATTACAATAAAAAATTTTTTTTTTCTATACACGCTTTAGTGGCCGTATAGTCTAAGACGTCACTCTCGCAGTAAACTAGATGATCGGTAAATCGAGGTTCGAACCTCGGTCGGTTGTACTGAGGGTGATATTTCCTAAATGGTTTTCAAATCACATTTCATGCATATGCGAATACACCTCTCTAAATATAAACTTTCTTATCTCTAAAACCATCAGCGTAATTAGTACATAATATATATCCTGAACGGGTAGTATGACGTGGTGCAAAGAAATAAAAAATACAATACTTTATCTTTTTCATGCGTTTGTTTATATTTAGAATAGAACAAGTTATATAAATATGCCGAGGTATAACTATAATATTTGTGACTATGTTGTATGGAAAAAGAAAGGTGATTGAGAGAGCCTTCGTACTCTCATGAGTAGCTGTTTGAGGAGAAGAAGATTGAGAGAGAGAGAGAGAGAGAAGTAAAATGGTTCTCGAGAGCCCAAACTTCATCTTGATAGTTTCACAAGTTTGTTCATATTATGTCCGCATTTGATGCTGGTACGATTCTAGAGGAAATTAACCTACCTACACATATGGACTGTATAGTATAGCTCATGTTAATAATACAAAAAAACCTTTAGGTAAAATAGTTACAACTCTCGCAAATAGTTTAAAATTATCCTTTAAAAAATTGAAAATTTTTGTAATACTAGCTTCCCTAATTTTTGTGTCGACAATATTTTGCAGACTTCCAGAAACAAACCTTATTTGTTTGAGCATTAACTTTTACAATTAAATTAGGATGGATTGGATGAAAAAGGTAGATGCAATGAAATTTTTTAAAAAGTTTTACAATATTTAGCATACAAACTAACTAATAATTTATTCCTTAAGAAATCGTAAAATTTCACAAATTTTTCAATAGTATGAAGTAAAATCAATAATATTTAATAAAAATAAGACTTGATACATTGTGAAAAGTCATCGAAACATGTCGTCGTCATAGAAGAAACGTATGTAATATAAGGAGAAGGGAATAAAAGAGAAGATATAACCTTACTATCAATTATTATTACTCCCTACCAAATAAACCTGAACATTATTAGAAATACAAACTTAGAGTTAAATTTATAAATACTCATACAGATTATATTTTAATAGTGTGTTAAGTATTTTTTTTAAGAACAGTATAATTTTAGTATACGTGTCTCAAAATATTGATGGAGTGAAGCTCATTACAAACTATCACCAGATAGGAATTAAATTTTTATTAGAGCCGTTTTGTACAGTAACAAAATAAATAAAACACATAATGAGCTTAAAAGTTATTTTAGTAGTGAGCTTAGAGATTATTCTGAATTATCTTGATAGGTAGGTGTTACGTTAACGGGTTTTATAGTTAGACCTTCGGCTAGAATGGTGATCACACCAAGAACATTTTAATACTTTCTTTAGTGGTAATCTTAGCTCCTGGAGATAACGTTTTATAAAGTCAGTGATATAGCGGTCTAGAATTAAGGTGTTGGAACTCTGTGCTGGGGTCCGGGTTCAATCCTCAGTCCCGCACGGATTTATCTTATTACCAAAGCCTTTCTTCACCTCTGACGTGTATTAATCACCACTTGTGAATGTGTGGAATGCCAAGCTTCCACCATGGTTCGGATCCCACGTTAAACTGTAGGTCCTCCATTTCATCTCACAATCACCCTACCATTCATTACACATTAGCGTAGGTGCGTATAAACCAAACGGGTAATAAGAGGCTGTGCTGATATTAATAATGATTAAGTCAAGCTAATCCATAATCCTGATCATAGAAAATTTCATAAGACCTCCTTTATTCAACTAAACATTTGAATGAGATCTGTTAAGCAAACACAAAAATTATAAGATATTGAGTTTAGTACATAATTATTACAAAAGAGGAATATTTGTACATTTACTTCCACTTATATATTATAGTAAGATGGTTATTAACTAGTATAAATGTATTATTTTACTAAATTGATTTTAATATTTATAGTATAATTAGCTAATAAGTTAGGAAAATCACAAACACACAAGGTTTTTTAAATTTTAATATTGGATATACCCTATCTTATTCTCAATGAAATTTTCCCAAGTTTTTCAATATTTATAATATAAATTTGAAAAATTAATTATTTTTTCTCTACCCACGGCTTTCTAAAATCCAGGGTATATGAATTCAACTGCACAAAGTAGATAAGAATAATAAAGTTGGAATTTGAAGTAAATTTACCTTAATTTGAGCGAGGTGAAAGACTAAAAACAAATCGTAAAAAACCATCGACAGTACATATTACCGAGATTCGAACCCCGATACAACCATTATATGCATTCCATCCAATCTGACACTTGAGTTATGTCTCAGACCATTCGACAACTCAACCTGTTACATTTTCAAACTCAGTACTCCAGCAAAAATTTGAATGGCCCAAGATCACATACAAATAATATACCCAAACACTCAACCTCTAGGTTAAAATGGTCGCGCTACTTTTGTCAGATGAGTCGTTCAACACTAGGATCGCTGCGATTAGTCCTATCATCATCCAGCAGTGACACTAGCGCCTCCCAGTGTTGAAGCACTCAAGCTACTAAAAGGAGCGCAGTGAAACCCCCGTAAGGTTGAGAATATGTTCATTACTTGTCTGTGCCCAAGGTACATATTTTACACTGGGTCATATTTATTGCCAAGTTGTTTGTATGGTGTCATAGTGATTGAATAATCGCACTTTCAACAAGCTGTTCAGCCACACTAGATTTTAAAACTACATGACTTTTACAAGTTTTTTCAAATTAAATGTCCAAATATTCTAATAACTATACATATAAAACAAAAAATATTTTATTAAGATTGAAACTTGTAAAAATATGTTTAGACACAGACATTTTGAAATTATGAAGGGATTAAAATATTTCAACCTAAAGCGATGGTCTTTTAGGTAAGGCAATTTATGTTAGATTTAAGTGCGAATTTTTGAGCCATTAAAACTTACAAAAATAGTGTTTAATATTATTTTATAATTATTATTTATTAGCACAGCGTCTACTACCGTTCGGGTTATACGCACTTACGCTAATGTGTAATGGAGGGTGATTGTGAATGAAATGAAGGACCTACAGTTAACGTGGAATCCGAACCACGGTGAGCCTGCATTCCCCACATTCACAAGATGTCTTGTCAGAGGTGAAGAAGGTTTTGGTAATCAGATAAATCTGTGCCGGACCGAGGATTGAAACCCGGCGCCAGCATAGAAGTCTGACACCTTACCCCTAGACCACCAGGTCACCCTGTTAAAATAGATTCTCAATTTGAATTAACCGGAAGAATTTTTTATTTCTGCTATTTCAAATGAAAGTTACATATTATTTAAGTTAAAATGTGAATCTTCCAGAAATTTGATCAAAACCCCTGATTCTTCGATGACTTTTCCTTTTTTCCCGGATGCTGGACACCCTGTTCAAAATAACTTCCACTCGCTCATTAAAATGAGTTTTCTAACATATAGGGTATTAAAGAACCAATTAAACTCTAAACAACACTGACTTCAGCTGACGTATTGTAAAACACACTTTTTTAAGTGAATTATTATGTACGCTTTATATTTATGTATATAAAAAAAAGATCGTCACGAAAAATTCTAATTATTCTACTTATTTCTTTTTTCCCCCTTTTCATGACATTTATGTTGAACATATATATGCAGGATTGTATGAATGTAAAAATACATGCTCTGGATGGCTTTTCCATATGTATGAACAAGAAACAGAACAATTCTCTCTCTGTGCTTCTATTTGGTTTAAAATCTCAGTTTCTCTCTAACGTTCTCCTTTCTTTTAACATGTTTTATATCATCATCTCTCTCTCAAACGCTTTTATTCATGTCTTCCTTGTTTATTTTAGATGGATTCCTCTACCCCTCCCATTTTCTCACCCCCCTTGCTTTAAACTGTGCCACCACTACATTTAGTCGAAAAAATTCCCCGGCCTTTGGATGTGTTTACTGGCTTGATATCTAGTCGGTGAGGGTGTAAAAAAAAATTCCCACCCTCTTCCAGTTCTCCAATGCTTTCTACCTCCTCCCCCTTTCGATTCCAAAATCTGTGATACTTTTGCTCATTCATTATTCATTCACACCGGCTAAATTCTACATTCAGCATCACCCCCTCCTAACCTCCTGCCCCTCTCGTATTTCAATGTCAATCAATTCTCCAAGGCGACCGACTCTTTCTATTCATAAAATATTTACTCAATGCGGTGACGTTTGAATGGAAGACATCATGGGTCTCTTGCCAATAAGCCTGGAGTGATACACTTGGTTGGATCACAAGCCGACACCACCCTATGTTTAATGCCAACTTTTATTAGAAAGATTCTTTTCTCTTTCTTTAAAACAAATCTTACTTCTAGAACCGGAATCGGTGGGTTTCAGAAATAAACGCTAAGCTCATTTAGTATCGCTTGCGGTAACGGATAGGTAATGACTTGAATCTCGAACAAGTGTAATGAGGGTGGTTTTACATAAGAGTGATTATCCACTCCCTCTACAAGAAAATTAGGTGACAATTCCTCTAAATTAAGTCTTCTTAAACATTAACCCATGATAATAATTTTGTAACGTCCACTTCTTAACATCTTTAAAGCTTATATGCATATGTAATAAAGATTTTAATGTGTCAGGATTGGCTGAGGTTGAAATTAGAGTAAGTATACTCGCATTCATGTGGAAGAGGAGTGATAAATCAGATAAGAAAAAAAACACTCTCAGTACACCATAAAGGAATTAAACTCCTAACTCACACGTCATATGGAGCCTATTCTTTAGCGAGAGTGAAGCAGTTTAGACAAGTGGTCTGCAATCTAGGGCCCGCGAGACAGAAACAGCCTACCGACCGACTTCCTCTGGCCCGTAGAAATATTTGGCAAAAAATTAATTATGTTCATAAAAATATACTAGAAGCTAATTACTATTAAATAATAATGAAACCTTTTTTTTCTCTATATTATTTCCAAACAGGCTCGCCAATTATTTTTTTAAGCTCATAGGGGCCGTGATATAAAACAATGTTTCTGATTCCTACCTTATACTATTTGACAATCGAAACGGGTATTATAAGTATATTTAAATGAGGGTAGTCAAGAAAGGTATTTAGACGCGGAGAAAAATAATACTGCTATTGAGTTCTAAGGAAATTGCGTCATCTGGGATAGTTGTTGCTACTTTAGCTAATATTAAATTTCAACATTGAACTCTTGGCTATGATTTTATCCCCGGAAGTTTGAATTGGTATGCCACCATTAAACTTGGCTATCTTAGCTCTTGTCCACAATATAAACATTCTTCTCAAATTTTTTCAATCCTAATATTTTACAGATATGTTTATGTACTACACGTAAATATATAGGATGATTTATCGTTTCCTTATTGAAATACATTAGGATTAATATTTAAATATACTTTTCAGTGCAAAAATAATCAAATATACACATTCTGTTTGCCCTTAAAAGTAGAAACACTACTTGGCATGAATAACCCATAAACTAATTTTATAGCCCCCACCTCAGTGGACCCATGAAGTGCAAACCTAATTCATTTTATGGCGGGCATGGGCTAAGCTGCATGAGTTAATTAAAACTATTTTAAAATGCCTTAAGTATAAATAAATAGCAGAGTCATAATTTCAATTAAAACCAATAGTCTTATTTTTTATCCCATTAATAATATTACATTTTGAAATATCTTCCAATAATATGTTACAAGTTTATTAAAGTTTTCGGTCATTAAAAAATCTACCGGAATAAAGAAAACGCGTGATTAGGACAAGTAACAGTTGTTGGAAAACATTAAAAAGAATTAAACAATGTCAAATCATAAAACGAAACAAAAAGGATAAAGTTTTATTTTCGTTAAGTTTAGAAAGAAAAGTAATATTTCAAGGGGGTTTGTTCTATGGTGGGAGAATCAAGAATTAATTTCTTGCTCTAGAGAACAAAATACAGCGGCAGCAGCCACCACCGCCACCGTAATTAAGCACAGCAATTCGGTAGAACTAATTAGCCATGTCTTGATAGAAAGACTCGCAGCTTTGTACAGGCTGTATCCAGTAGCTCGTGCGCTGATGTACTTGCTACTTGCTTTAGTCAACCTTTTGTGACCCCTCTCCCCCCCCCTCCTTTTGTTTTTATTCACTACCCTTTGAAAGATTTACGATAGTTTTGTTTCAAAATTCTCTTTTTTACTTGCACCATGAGCGTATAATGTTTTTCAATTATTTAAAAGTGTTAATTATTGAGGTTTTTCCCTACAGTATTTGATCTATACATCTTTTTATTTGTTTGTTTTTCCGTACCACTTCTTACTACCTATTTGTGTTAAATGCCTATGTACTAATTAAGTTTGTGTGTTAGGGATTAGGAAGGTTGAACTTGAGAGAACGTGTACCCACATTGGATTAGAAGGAGAGTGGAGGATTAGTTAGGAAAAAACCAAGCTCAGGGCACCCAACCGGGATACAAACCCTGATACCACCCTCATCAGCAGTCTAGTCTAGTGCAAATGTGACACCTTAAACCACGTGGCCACCAAAGTGGGTTATCCAGAATTAGTTAGGGATGAAAATGCTATACGAAAAGGTAAATTCACCCACATTTTCGTGATGGGAGAGTGGAAAAATATATATCAAATATCACCCTCAGTCACGCGAGATGATACCATGGTTAGACATTATTGGTGAAGAGACTAACATTAATTTCAAGTACCCATTGATGTATATTGATAGTTAATTGTTAATATACTGCATAATGTGAAGGGTAGAAGAGTTAACTGAAGACTATACTATAAGGCTCGTGATGGAGTGGTCTGCTCTCAAGCAAAGGGATTCCGTTACAAGTAAGAGAAGATCTTGATTAATGTATAATACTTCTATTGATTCATTATGTTTCATATTCTGTAAGTTTAATACGATTTGGGTTTGATACTTTTTGTGAGTTTTATTTACTAGGTTACTTCATTATTAAATAAATTTTTATATCAGTAAAAATTATTTAAATCAAAATATATACATCTTAGAATATTAAAAACTATTTTCAACTATATATAAAAAAATTATAAAATAGTATTTGTAAAATATTTGGATATATTCTATAACGATTTAAGTACAAATAATTTAAAGCCGATACATTTAAAATATTAATCTACATTGTTATGAAATAATGTAAAACTGTGGTTTCCAGAAAAAAAATACATCCATCACATTCATTTTTTCAATGAAACATTACCCCGATCCCTCAAGGAATATTAAAAAAAAAAATTTAGCTTCTTCCTCCTTAATTTCTTACATCACCTTTTATCATGGTTTTACCCATTTTTCACTTTACGTACTCGCCTCCAATTTTTTTATGCTCATTTTCATTTATTCCCCAGGAGACCTCATCCCCCCACACCCCACCCCTTTCCGACCAAGAACTGAATCCTTGCCACGAGAAAAACTAGCTTGACTCCACACATCTTAATCACGATCCACTGACGCGTACACAAGTATACAACCATTAATTCACTTGAGGAAGACTCGATGGTTTATAGGAGAGCTCTTTGGTTGCTGTAACATAGACTGATCGTTATTAGGAGCGCTCGTGTGTGAAACTATATAACTAACGTGTTTTTTTATATGTGTAGCTTTTGTTTTGTTGAACATATTACCACCGACTTAATTAGCTTTTTTTAAATAAACTGTGTAGATAGGAACAAATCCACAAAATTTGTTGTCATAGAAAGTGTGTTTTGTTTTTATTTTTTTTTTATAATCTACATCATATTTGGTTTTGTTCAAAGCTCAAAGATGAAAGGCTATTTTTATCACCTATGGTTAAATACATATTAGCACTCATTTTTTTAAATTCTAACTCGGATATTGCATTTGAAAAATTATTGGAAATCTTAAGAAGACCAAAAATTTAAATTTAAATCTTATAAAAATAAATACATGTGTTGAAAGATCAATTTTCTTCTAATTCATATATCAATGTGAACGCATCAACAAATATATAGAAATATTGTGAATTGTCACATTTTTAATTTTCATAATGTATTCAATAGTTTCATATTTTGAGTAAAAGTGTTCAATTTTCTTCTGTTGTCCATGCAAGTTTCCGTATTCATTCCAAATGAAATTTTGATACTCCCATTTTACTTTTAAAATTAAGCCATTTATAACTTTGGCGTTAAACATAATACCGATGAATAGTTGTTGATTTTTATAATTAATAAAATTAAAAAGCAATATTTAAAAGATATAATTACTATGCAGTGACATTGAAAATACCATTTTCTATTTTAAAATTATTAGTAACCAGCCAAGGAATGGTTTGTTTTTTTTCGTCTTCGATGTGAGGTACCATTCTTCTCTACAATATATATAAGGGAAAATTATTTGAAACATTTGCGTGCAATTTTATTTTGACAATATATTAAAGACATCCTTAAATGTATTGGCTCACCCACTAATCGGATCCTAGTTTGAGCCTAGAATAACCCAATTATATTCCATCACCCATTTAGAGAGATTTTTGATTATTTACTATGATAGTTACTTACTATATTATATTTACACAATTATAATATTGGAATATTTGTAGCATTTGGCTACAAGAAAAAAGAGAACAAGTCAATGATAGCAAATACTCACCCATTTCACCATCCTCGTGGCATTGTTCTCCGAACCGAGAGAGATGACAACACTAATGACCGCAATTCCACCGCACATTTCAATGTGAGCTATGTGAAAAATCTATTTAGGGGCCATATTCTTACTCAGACTTAATTGGGCTCTATACCAAACACAAGACTATACCTTCCTGGATCAAAATGGAATGGGTCAGTTTCATATACAAAGCTGGCCCATTCCATTTGAGTTTAGGTAGGTGTCATCTTGGGTTCGGTTTCGAGCAACACTTGTGACGCACTAAGGCCGGTTAATGAATGCTTAGTGGACCGATAGTATGGTCCTGAGCAAACTATTGCTCCACCTTTTAACCTAGGATGACGCAAGAAAACCCACGCTAGTGTCAACAAAGCATCAACTTGGTCAAGTTCTTGTATACGGGCCTAAGTCTGACCATGAATCTGGCTCTGTGTGTGATTGGTCAAATGAGAACCTAATAGGTTACTGGCAGTTTTAACCATATCTGATTACCTTGGAGAATCTATGACATGGCGCTGGATGATAACATCCTAAACGTATAAATGGTTCAAGATATAGTCATCCTAAGTCCAAAAGTCTCTAGAATATTGCAATACATGACAGGGATGACTCGTAGATGGTTATTTGAGCTAGTTATACGTAATGAACATAATCTACTTAATCGTTCACTCCCATTTATCAACAAATTATCACTTCAGAGTATGATTCACACCTCGCTTACTACATTAATATGTTGAGTGGATGGTGAAGAGGATGAAACATTTTAAAATTACAGTCACTTTAAAATTAGATTTTATTTGGTAACAAGCCCATAGCCACCTCCATGCCCCAGGTGTAATTCTCTCTTCAAGAAACATGTAAATGACTGACGGAATCCTTACCGTTCTGTCGCCGAGGTGTTTTACGCGGCAGTTGAGGATGGTGGATTGTCCCACGATGGCAGTCACGTTCCTAGGGGAGACATCGTCGAAGTAGGGGTGCTCTAGGCGCCTCGAGGCGTCCATGAAAGAGGATTTAGGACGGGTGAGCGTCTCGCCCGTGTTGGTTGAGGTTGCCACCGCCACGTGACCTGAGCATAACAAAGCTTACGTCAAGTACCTTCTCGCTAGTATATAAATATAAATAGTTTAAAAGTATAGGGCGAGAAATGTAATTCTTAAGGAAAGGTAAACTTCAACCTTAAGTACACATAGCTAAACACTCGTAAAACAATTTATATTTTAGGTTTAACGTATTTATTTAAATGTGTTCTACTTTGGTAAGGTTGAAATTAAGCAAAATTCTTACACTTAATCGGTTTTAAAAAAATCTACCTTATTATAACTACCAAAAGAAGTAATGGATAAAAATATTAATAAACCAAATCTTCAAAACCAATTACAAACAAAATATGATATGGCCTAAAAATCATAAAAATATATTTATTACTCAATGATCATATATAATTATATTAAATTAGTTGGTTTGTTTCTAAGATTTGCTCCCCAAATTGGGATGTACGAACTACATTATATAAGTTCGAAGATAGGTGTAGTTTGAATTTAAATTCTTAACCCCTTTGATTCCTGTTAGGTTTACTGGAGATTTGTTTTCTAAATGGTTTCCTACCTTGCCTCTCCAAACAGGTGCAGTCAAATTTAATATAAATTTTACCTTCATTATTACAATCTCATTAGTGTAAAATTGCAGAATGTCTGGACTGATAGAAGACATACTACCCAAAAATAAGTTTGTATCAAATTTTTATCAGGATCAAAATCTTAGAATAGAGGTCAAAAATCACTAGGCGCACATTACAGATATCAGCAGATTGCGGTGGCCACACAAATATTTTTAAATGTAAAATTATATCTCTATATCAAACAAAATATAAAGATAAAAATATTTTATTTCCATAACAATTTTTCTGTTTTAAAAGTGTATCATCTAAATTATCTGATTGTTAGATTTATTTTATTACATACTAATCAGCACTCAAATTTGTTAGCTCATATTTGTATTCAGTGTGATCTTTGGCACTTCATTTATTCAGCAAATGTTTTATATTTGTGAAAGTAGGATGATATTTATGTTATTTTATCTTATTATATTCATTGATTAAACACTGCAATATGATCTGAGATAGCTCTCATGCCCAGTTTCCAATATAAGCTGATGGGTAAGTGATAGGCCATGCACGAGATATGCGTTACCATGATGTTGGTAAGAAGAATGTTTTTGATAGCCTTATTTAATACAAGAATCCTATTTATTTTAATTATTTTATTATTCTGGTAATTCGAAATATGTTTCCGATCAAAATCAGTGTTTATATACGCCTCATGATTGAATTATCTTGTTGAATGTTCAGTAGTGTGGTATTTTATATAAAAAAATGTATTATATAAATTATAATTTTCTGTGTCTAGTATCAGTGTCTTCTTATTCTTGTTTACATATCAACAGTTAACATCAAGAGGTATAAACATTTTGCTTTTGTTGGGCGCCATTCCTAGGATCTAGGAGAAAAAATATAATCAAAAGAAAAGCATTTACCTCGGCTAATTCAGACAGTGGCACGACGACTCTCAATACTCGAGACCACTGGAGAGTAATTAAAAAAAACCTGAGCAATTTAAATGGAAATGGATTGTTGAAACATAATGTAATTCAGACAACAATAAAAATAAATGTATAAAATAACAATTATTGGAACTCTAGTGGGTTTATTATTGCTTCTTTCTTTACCACATCCCAATCTTACCTATGGAATACCGGATGGTTATAATTATAATTTGACCAAATAAAATAGTATTATTGAGACAAAAGGAAGAAGAAGAAAAATCAATACAATTTTTATTTAGACATAAAATAAAATGTGAATTAATTCTATGAATTAGATAGACTTTCTGAAAGATCTTACATAAATTCTGATATTTGATAAAAGAAAAAAATAACCATACGACTTTAAAGTTGAAGAGTTGGCTTGACCTCACCCATGAATTAGTCCATGCTGAAACAACACCAACTTCAGAAATTTGTTTCACCTTATTAATGTTAACTCGTCCACAATTCTTAAAAAATTAAACAGTCTAGCTCTTCACATCTACTTAGCTCTCCATTTGCTACTCGCACTTTACTTTACAATTTTACTTCACTTTAAAAATAAATTAAAATAAGAACTCCACAGATTTGGCTCCATGTTAGACCAACACTGAGGAAAAGATCCAGTCTCCTACAGAAGATCTTCTAAAATCTAATTTTAAAAATATATATTTTTTACTTCCAATTCCAAAGAGAAAACTAATATATTAAAAACAAACATATAAAATGTTGGCTATGGACTATGGATAAAAATCATTTACAATGCAGGTTTAATATAAATATTGAAATATATGCCAATGGTTGTGAACAAGGTTTTCTTAAAGAATTACATTTTTATTTCTATATGTCAGAATGGAAAAGCGCGCTATTTTGGAGTTATTTACATCTTTCCTCCTTTGCTTCTTTTACAATCACGAGACCCTCTACTCGTTTGACAGAGCTGCGCATGCGTTGAAATAAATCATGGCCGACGTTAAAAAATAAATAAAACAAGAGTCAAACAAACTCCTTATAATGATAATATGTTTAATAAAGGTAAGTGTTATTCCTTAATTCAAATTCCTTATTTAAATTATTTAAAACAATGTTATACGTTGTTCCTTCTGTCCTTTTATTTTATTGAATGGATGTAAATAGTATTATTTGTCAGGCCAGCAACACAGCGTGTAAAGCGGCGGCCGAAGTTTGAAGTGCTTAATTTCAAACTAAAATAAATTGTAAACTCTTCAAAAAAATTAGAAATTAATAGGGAGATACAGATAGGGTGGCAAATAACGTTACAGTAGTCACATACAAATGGCTTGGTGTTTGACTTTGAGCCCATGGCCACTGCGTTGAGGATAAGTGATTCTTACATAATATGTAGAATTTATAAATTGAAGATAATTATTCAATCAACATTAATATTGCTACATTAATTAACATACAGATCACGATTATTAAAATGTTTAACTTATTATCTGTGAGTCACTACCATTATCAGTATGCAGTTACCGTACTTTTTGTATAGGGAATTTTGCATAGTTAAAAACAACTATGCCACAAATTTTTGTAAAAAAAATAAATTAAGACGACTTTTAAATATTACAATAAGTTCGAACCTATATACCTCGCACTTCTCAAATCATCCCAATAAATAACTGATAGTTCAAACACATTTTTTAATTCTCCCCATCTCACAAAATTCTCTGTCTTTTCAGAGTTTTTTTTATGTTTTACGGAAGCGTATCAAACCTAATTATTCATTTTCCTTCACAATTTTTTTTAATACACGTATATCATATATTCTAGGGTTATGCCCATTTTTTTTTTTCATTGACAATAATTAACATAATTGTGTTTATCCAAAGACTTCAATATTCATGAAATATGATATTTAATAGCAGATGCGATTGAAGTATTGCACAGTAATCATACTAAATCTCCCTAAAAAAAAAAAAAAAAAAAAAAAGAACCAACACACAAAACAGAAACACAATTATAAAATTTTCATGAAACACCATTTTACATATTTGACTGACAACACAATGGTGAGGGAGGAAGGACGTATAATATATTCCAATAAAACATGGCGTGAGTGGCGCAGGTTGGTCTAGAGCGATTTAACCAGACGTGGCAACGCGTTGGAATGACAGATTGCAGATTTGTCAGTACGCTGGACAGTAGCATCCATTACGCAAGTGACAGACCAGCCGAGCGGTGGGTTAGTCGGCCACCCGTACAGGAACGCAAACATTGCGATACTTACTCATCAAATGGTTGAATGGGGGACAAATAAATAATCTATTATTAAAATATTATATGAATGCATGATTTATACCTGAGTATTAAAATAAACAAAGATAAATTGAAGTGATCTAAGTGAATTATATTACTGACATTCGTTGGTAAAGGGATTAAATTTAACGCTCATTTAATCTAATTTTTAGATGATATAGTTATTGAGGTTTAATGGTATGCCCACTCTCGCGTAAAATATGGGTATATTTATTTAAAATTCAACCTTCCCCATCCCTAAAATACTAGAAAAATTAAATGTTTATTATCCGTATTAGTAGTAATAATTAATTACAAAAAATGTTATTTCAAGATTATTTAATAAACTTATCTATAGAAACCAAATTGAGCTACATTGATACTCAATTAGATAATAATATTTAGCACCGCGTCTTACTACCCGTTCGGGTTATACGCTCTCAATTAGATGTTCTAAATTCATCTTCCTTCTGAAAACTCACTACTCTGTATAGTGTATTGTTTTATTTTCGTAGGAAAGCCGTTATTTGACAACTGTAAAAGTAACTATATCTATGTCCCAGGGCCTCCACCGTGGTTCGGATCCACGTTAAACTGTAGGTCCTCCATTTCATCTCACAATCAGCCTACCATTACACATTAGCGTAAGTGCGTACAACCCGAACGGGTAGTAAGACGCGGTGCTAATAATAATAGTAATAATAATATATCTATATCAACATATTCATACGTCAAGTCATGGGATATGAAGCTTGAATATGCCACTTTTGATAGATATTATCAATACCTATAAATTAACAACAATAATGTAGTAAAATGTTATCATTGTTGGTAGCAAAAAAAATATTTCTGTATTTTCTAAAACTGGCTCTTTAAGAAAATCTGGCTATATTTGTACTAAGGATTCGTCACTTAGCTCCTCGACGTTTTTATTTTCTTTCAAAAACTCTTCTTTTTTTTATCAGTTTAGTTGGTTCTGCATTGTGACAGCATAAAAAAGGTGAAAGGCTGGTCATAAAAGTGTTTTACCATGGTAGTAGCGATGCATGTTTTATAACAAAAGATAGGAAGATTCACTCTGTTACTTTCTCCCCTTCAATAACACTACAGTAATATACTCACCCTCTAAACTCTGCGCTTTGCCACTACCACTTTCACATCACTGGGTGGTTTGTTACACGTGATTTTTCTTTTAATTGAGTTTTAGGTAAGATCATTTACCTCCAATTGGAACCAAAATTATGTGGATAATATAGTGAGAACCATCCCCTTCACACCTTTATTTTAAGAGCATATTTTAACATATTACGGAGTCTAACCATCCAATCAGGCAGAAAGTCATGTGCTGATATGATTCTTTATTGAGGTAATTCGTAAAAATATATATATATATATATATATATTACACAATTTTAACACGTGTATAATTAAAAGGCGTATATTAATAATGATTCAAATAATACAGTTAATGATTTAAAAGGGTTTTAACCTGTTATTTTATGATTTTTGTATACTATTTTTATAGTAATTAATATATGGAGTTTAAATTTTCCTAATATAAATACAATTAATAATTATAATAATAAAATAGAAATTAACATTAACATTAATATGTTATAAAAATTAATATACAATAATAATAAATATTTCAATAAAATATTCATAATGTTAATATTTCATTTTATACAACTCATTAATTTCTAGTTATATTAAATTTCAGCTCTATACATTAATTACTTTAACATTGGTATGAAAAGAGCATAAAGTAGTAATTCAGAAACTGTAAATAATTGAATCACTATTTATAGATTATAATTATCATACACTGGTTAAAATTGTGCAAAAAAATGTTGATGGTCAAATAAACATCAGAGACCACACGTCACATCCTCTAACATTATCACATATCGTCCTTACCCTTTCACTCGAGACATTGTCCCATCTAGCACGTAGATGACAGACTAATAACCTCGATGATCGTTGATGAGAGAATATACCAGATGTCTAATCAGTGGTTTCCCGGTACTTCGTCCATTTCCTGATCACACTGGCTGTAGAGGACCTTTCAACTATGTGGCCGAAGGGGGAAGCGCTCTAGTGTTTGAATACCGTAATGAGATGTCCAATCTCTTACCGTTTGTGTTTGAAATTCTTTTAAGATGCATTGGGATAAAAAGTTCATTTGTGAATAGTTATGTGTATGATGAGATGTGAAGATATGTGAATGATATATGCATCTTGATTATAGTGACCTTTCAAAGACCATATAAACTATATAGAATGTAAATAATTGAATTTGAATATAAGGGAATTACCTTAAATAAGTTTTAAATAAAGTTAATCACCTTCAATTGGAAATAAAATCATGTAGAAAATAACATAAATTAAATACCTTTATTACTTTTATTTTATGCACATATTTTTACTTACTAAATTGTTTTGTTCATATATAAACAATTTTACAATATTAATAAAAGTACTTTAACGTTTTAATTTTATAAATCGTATAAGTAAATACATGAATTTCATACCTTTAATCGTATTCTCTATAAACTAGGCTTTTATTCTATAATATTGTAAATAGAATATCTGTTGGTTTGAAACATAGTCCAAAACCAAATTCCAAGCACATACTCCCATCTATACTAAGGTGGCCTTCGGTGTGTATTTTTGGATGATATTAGTTAAATTTAATTATAAAGGCTCAAAGTGTTACTTAATCTGGACATTAATATAGTGGATAAAATATAAAAGATGATAAACCTTTTCAAGAAAATTTATTTTTAACAATCTTTAAATGTCGAACAAACCATATAATAGTATATTTTATTTTAAATTCTTTTTTGTAGTCTTAACTGGCATATAATGGTACAAAATTATCATAAAGCTATTATTTAATGATGTCATTCTTCCTGATTGGAGAGGAAAATTCATTAAGATAATACAAAATTTAGCATATTTGGTCACTATTAAATTAGTCAAAGTAGAAAGGGACATAAAGATGAACAAAAATAATATGAAATTCTAGTCAATTCCAAATATATGTATAAAGTTCACAAAACTCAATTTATAATGTATTATTAAAGATGTAATAATATTTATAAATCTATGGTCAAAAGTCCACTTTTATAAATTATGCTAGTCTTATTGGTTAACATTTCACATAGAAAAAAAATATTATAAGTTTAAAATATTATTCATAAGTTAACTAACAATCAAAATAATTAGTTTATGCGATATATTAAATGTTATGAAAAAATTATTGTATTTCATATTGATTTTTTCAAACTAACACAAGGCTGGCAATGACGCAATATTCAATATATTTTTTAATTCATAAATTTAGCTGTGTATAAAAAATAATGTATTGTTTAAAAATAATTATGGATTCGCTCTGTACTCTTATCACCTAGGTCTTTATTTTATAATTATCTTTTATATTATATGTTTAATGTTAGTATTTCCTTATTTAAACGCATAGCTTGAGCAATGTCATCACGTACTGTCACGTTTATGTGGGTCATTCTGTATTTGGCAGTGTCAGTCAAATTGGGTATATGTAACACATTAAAATTATTACTAGACCCCGAGTCTTAATAACAGTTCAGGTTATACGCACTTACGCTAATGTTGTAATGATTGTGAGATGAAATGGAGGACCTACAGTTTAATGTAGGATCCGAACCATGGTGGAGGCCTGGAATTCCCCACATTCACAAGTTGTGATTAATACACGTCTTGTCAGAGGTGAAGTAAGTGTTTGACAATCAGATAAATCTGTTCCGGGACCGAGGATTGAACCCCGGACCCCAACACAGAAGTCTGACACCTTACCTCTAGACCATCAGGTCACCTTTTAATAATACATTAAAAAAACAAGTTGAAAACGTATAACTTTTCTTATATATACGAAGATAATCACAAACACACACTCATACACATGTCTTCGTTTGGAAATAAAAAAAAATTATATCTGTTAAAACTTATTACGTGAAAAAAAATGAGCTCTTTTATTTAAAATGTAAATCAATTTCTTAAAGATCACCTTATCTCCCTGGTACCACCAAAGTTTTTGAAAGATCTCATGTGTGAGCTATGGCAACGCCTCAGTGTCATAAAGTTTAGAGAGGATTAGGAGGGGTGTGAAATCAAGGAACATATAAGGGCAGTCGGGTGAAAAAAAAAATTCCTTGCAAGCTCAGTCGGTATAAGATAAGAGACCAGACCATCCGGCTGGCCGAACGTGCTTCGAAGACATTCCAAAAGTGCCTCTTGTTCGTCTGTGAAACTCCCCCAATTCTCTCACCTCTTCTCAACCCCTTCTCTTACCACCTCACACACACACACACACACACACACACACACACACACACACACACACACACACACACACACACACAAGAAAAACCATCCCGACAAATTGAAATGGTCGTTCACTAGTTGGTGGAAGGTCACGCCTGACCTACGGGCGAGTTGACCCCTTGAAACGTAGGCGACATGCCAAGGCAAACACTCCCTCCGCACCCCTCCACGACATTGGCACACCCTGACTCTTCTTCAATTTTCTTGCGTCACTTACATTTCTCTCTCTCTGTATCTTTACTCCTATTACTTCCCTCTTTTCCTCTCTAAACAGTTCAATGAGATAGAAAACTTCAGGAATGGTGGAAAGAAGAACCAAAACGACAATGCTGAAAGTTTCCTCGTGGAATTACATACATAAATGGAATAGTCAATTCAATACGAGGGGTGTGCTCTAGTAAGAAGTTCCCAAACTAATTTTATATTCAATGTCTTATAAACATCAGTGTGTATTTAATTGTAGATATATATTTATTGCAACAGCCACTTATACTGATCATTGATCAAGATTGTTGGGCTATCCGCTTATTTATACCAATCGGGTAGTGAGGAGTAAGTTGAGGCTAAAAATTATTCTCAGAAACTACGTGGAGGAAACCATTAAACCATTAAAGATCATTTCAATAGACTCATTCAGGATTCAAACTCAGATCTTACAGCCCCCAACAAAGCATATTACAACTACGCCCCTATCCACGTTCTCACCAATGCGTTTTTATTGATTTTGAAAGGGAACGTTAGTAATATTCTCTTACATAACACAAAATTTAAAATCATATTAATTAATGTTTATAGATATTTGAATGCAAATATTTTTTAAATGATTTTCTCTCCAATATGAATAGTCCTGAGGTTTATTATAAGTGACATCAAGTATTTTAAAGTCAACTTTTTCTATTGATTATTTAAGCTTGATTCATCTCAGGTTAAACGTATTGAATAATAATTTTCACGAGCTAAGTTTTCTCAAAATAAATTAAAAATATAAATATAATCCAACAAAATACATATAAACATATTTTGGAAAAATAATATGAACGTTTTCATCAGAATAAGTGTGTGTATTATACTCTAAATAAAACATACAAAAAATTAACAAAATACCGTTACCTTAAGAAAGTAACATCATTTAGTTATGAAAAACTCACCTCGGTGACGTAGTTATCTAACGCTTTAGTTTCGTGTTGAGCTAGACTGGCGAGGACGGGGATATAGAGGTTCGAATCTCACTCGGGTGAACTGGGATGGCTTTTCTTAAATAGTTTTCCACTCGCCCTCCACGAAAATGCCAATTAACTTCCTCTATATTTAACCTTCCCAAATCCTAGCTCACTAGCTTAATTAGTACTTAGCGTATATCCCGAATGGGTAGTAAGACGTGGCAATAAATAAATAAATAAAAATGTTATGATAAACATAACAAAATATTTATTTTTTTGCACATCCAGACTATGGAGGATGGCTTGATTTTTAAAGGATAATCAAACGTACAGTTCAGCGAAGCCTTAAAGCAAATAAGGGAAACTTGTGTAAACAATAGATTTCCCATGACATATCCGTTTAATTGCTTGATTGTTTGCTTTCCTAAGTACACAGGCGAGTTTGGTACAACGGGTACTCTATTTTCGTTTAATGCTTTGTATTTATTAACCGTGTAACATAGCACACATCTAATGTGGTCTAATGTAAATTTAGACGACCCCACTCAGAGTTGAACCTAAAACCACTACACACAAAGTGGGCACACACGAATTAACTGTACTATGTACAATGGATAGAAAGCTGTGAGCAATTCACATTACGTCACTTTAATTTGGAAATCACACTTTAGTTATAGTGCGGCTGAACGATATGACAACCCGGTCTACATGTTTGTATTACTGGAAATCGGCTTTCAGGGGTAGTATTATGTATAACATAGATTACAGTTATTTAATAAAATAACTACGGTAGGTATTTCATAAAATACCTGAGTGGATCCATCAAAATATAAAATGAATTAACTTTTATACACTAACTAGTTATTCTATGTAATAATTAGTTCTATAATTTTACTGATGGCATGTAGTTAAAGTTTAAAATAAGTTTTATTATTGATAAATATTGAATAACTGGGTGTTAAATTACTGTTTGGCTAGTTCTACTGAAAATATACATTTAAAAAGCAAGATCATAAAATAAAGTGTCCTAGGTAATAATATAAATAACTATAAAATAATCATCTTTTTACCAAATGTCATCATTTTAGTAATACCTATTATGATAACTGCTAGAACGGAACACGGAATTTTATTGACGCAAGAAATGGAATGTTTGCTAAACTACTACGAGGTTAATTCAACTAAAACTATATATGTCAAAACAACCAAATATGAAATTAAGTAATAGTATTAATAAAACATATATCTATAAAAATTAATTCTTTCAAAAAATTCTTATAATTCTATTATTTAATTATTTATTACAACAAAAATTACTAGAATAATACTTGGTATTGCATAGTACATTATTTTTGAAACAAGTACACTTTTTGTTGTCACGATGTCTCTAATCACAGATTTTTTTTTAAATCCTCTACCAGTACCGGTACATTACTGTAGCAATAAACCGTAGCGATGCTGATTGATGCGACCTTTTCTTGTTTCCAACCTAAAAAAATAGATCTGGTGTCATCTATTCTTCCGTCAACTTGAGGTATTGGAATACAGACTTTGAAGCCGGAGATTTCTCGGATATTAATTTCATTTTCCTAGCTTGACCTTGCAAACGCCCCTTAGCTTCTCGTCTTTCTTTCTTTCTTTCTTGGTATTTAGACCTTCTGTAAAATTTTATCTTCCAAATAACAGTCTAAAGATCATTATAAGTGGACAAGTTGTTCACTTTCCATAAAATAGCTTCTTCTTATAATCCTTTGAACAATAGACACATATTTAAACACTTTAATCTGACGTGATTTCTTAACCCAAAACTTCATCATAAGGTTTAGTTAAAGCGCTTGATGTATGTACGTCTTTGGAAATAGGGTTTCTTGACAGTCAGACAGTAAGGCACAGCCAAACACAGTTATGTAAAAGACCTCTTGATATCAGAGTTAAGAGTTCTATTGTACATAAACTCGGTAAGTTTTAGCCTCTTATTCCAGGAAGTGTATTGATTGTCTTGCATACAAGTTGGCAACATGTTTTCTATGTCCTAGTTAGCCTTCTTGACTTTACCTTGGCTCTGACTATGTCTTAGCTCACCATGAACGATCTTAAACTCTGGGCAAGTTATTTTTCAGTCATATATAACTTTACTATAATAGTAATATAGTATTCTTTGCCATTGTTGGACTGAAGAATACATGAAGCACCAACAATAGGAATATATCAAGCAACCGTGTTACAACCTTTTCTGATCTTTTTGTTTGAAGTGGTCTTAACACAACAAACTTAAGATGTGTAGATTTATATAGATCTATATTTTCTATCAGGTTGATATTGGAAATTTATAAGGTATTCTTGACTTATTGAGTTCATATGTGAAAATAACATAGGTTTAAGAGGCCTTTCTTTCAATTTTTTTTTCTTTTGTTGACAAGGATCACAAAAACACAAAAAAAAAAACTTTTTCATTTTGAGCAATATTTTTTAACGACGATTAAAGTATTTTATCAAACGGTCACTACCACCATGTTAAATAGATACATGCGTCTCATACAAAATATCAAACAATTCATTATTTGAACATTAAAACTCATCAGGTTTTGAATCTGTCACTGGCAATACTAATTTTTCTTCTCCTGAACTTAAAGAATTTCAAAACGTTGAATTAACCAATAGTAACATGGTACCTTCTTGTCAGCTATTTTAGATTTCGTGCATGAGTCACTAGACTGACTCGTGGACAAAGAATGTGGAGAGCACTGTGTATGAGTCACTAGACTGTCTTGTGGACAAAGAATGTGGAGAGCACTGTGTAAGATTCACTAGACTGACCTGTGGACAAAGAATGTGGAGAGCACTGTGTATGAGTCACTAGAATGACTCATGGACAAATAATGTGGAGAGCACTGTGTATGAGTCACTAGACTGACTCATGGACAAAGAATGTGGAGAGCACTGTGTATGAGTCACTAGAATGACTCATGGACAAAGAATGTGGAGAGCACTGTGTATGAGTCACTAGACTGGCTCGTGGACAAATAATGTGGAGAGCACTGTGTATGAGTCACTAGACTGGCTCGTGGACAAATAATGTGGAGAGCACTGTGTATGAGTCACTAGACTATCTTGTGGACAAATAATGTGGAGAGCACTGTGTATGAGTCACTAGACTGGCTCGTGGACAAATAATGTGGAGAGCACTGTGTATGAGTCACTAGACTGGCTCGTGGACAAAGAATGTGGAGAGCACTGTGTATGAGTCACTAGAATGACTCATGGACAAAGAATGTGGAGAGCACTGTGTATGAGTCACTAGACTGACTCATGGACAAAGAATGTGGAGAGCACTGTGTATGAGTCACTAGACTGATAATTCCATTTAAGGAAGTTTTCTGCTATATGTAATTAGAAAGAACGCCTTGTCTTGTATACATATCAATTAACCAAATTTGAAATCTCTGTGCATTAACTCTCGTGAACTAAACTCTACCCACTCTAACTAAAATGACTCGTCATTAAGGTATTCAACGTGCTAATTACCCGCGTCGGTGGCCTCGTGGTCTAATGAGATACTCTCGTTTTGGACTGGACTGCCAAAGACGGGGAGATTGTGGTTAGATTCCGGTCGGGTGCAGGGTGGATGGTTTTAAAAACGTATTCCACTCTCCATCCAAGCAAATGCGGGTGTACTTCCTCTAAATTAGCCTTCTTAATCCCTAACACATTATTGTATTTGTGCATAAGTGAATTAAACCGAACGGGTAGTAATACGCAGTGCTGATAGTAATAATAATAGTAATAATAATAATAACTTGCTAATTAGGTTTAAAAGTGTTTGTTTTTATAAGCTACTAATTGAAATACCTCGCTTTTAATGATTGTACGTGGTAGGTAATTGTAAAGTTAGTGCCTTTATTGAGCCCTCTGTTGCTCTTGGCTAAACCCAGTTTTTAAATGTCAAATAGAAATCTAATCAACATTTTAGAGTTCTTGCTTTAAAGTAAACATGATTATGCACAGGGGCTAATTATTTCTCCAATTTCAAAACTCTGCGTGTGGTAGATACCATACAATACTCATTACATAAACTCTTCATTTTATTAATATTGAATTTATTCAAACACCATTTTAAATTTAAATTAAAAAATCTGATGACATTTTTAAAACTCATATTTTGAGGTGCCCATTTTCGTGCATAGGAGCTACTAATTTTTTTAAATGTTGGTCTTTGTGTATAATAGTTATTGGGTAATGTTCATGTCAGACAAACAAACTATTAGGTTAATTGATAAATATATAACTATATATATTTATATATATATAGCTATATGTATTGTGGTATCCATAACACATTATATATATGTAGTTGGTTTTGACATATTAAGTTACCCACATTGGTGGATACGTGGACTAAGTGTCAAGTACAGATTTTAATATCGTTATTATGGTATGTGACAAAAATGATAATCACCTATAAGAAAACCACCCCTTAGATATTTGTCTTCAGAAAAAAAAATCATATGTAACACATTATAGATATTAATTTTGAATTAAATTTACATAGTCATTATTTAAAATTTACTAGAATAGTTATTTAAAAAAACAATAATATTAATATAATAATAATAATTATTATTATTATTATTATTATTATTTCGCCCTGTAAGACGCTCCACACCCCTTTAGGGACAGAAAGAATTTCAACTAAAAGTTTGAAATATTTATAGTTACAAAAAAAAATTCTCGATAAACTACCCAAATATTATACATATATCACTAGATATCGATTATAAGCAAAATACTTTACTTGTAGCCAGTTCTCTTTGATATTGAATTTAAAAAAAAAAATTATTTTAAACTACTCTTAATTTAAGGGCTAGAACCAATAATTAAAAACCTTCTCGAGATATTACTATGTAACATCAAAAATTGTTTTGATTGTGACACCACCGACAAAATAGTGTTTTGGGCCCATTATTTTCGTAAAACTTCCTAGATACATCATAGTCGCGAGAGGAAAAATTTATCATAATTTGAATACTTTTTCAATGAGAAATCAAAATAAGTGTTTAAAGAAGTTTTGGTTTGACTATACTTCTTAGTTATCCCAGTTTAGCTTTGAAGCCAGTATACGCTTCATTCCATTGCTTCCGGTATGTTTGTGGTGAAACCGTGGCTCACTCGATCACGCTTGGGAATGGATCGTCTCACATGTAGCGCAGGTTTATATGGTTTTAACCGTGAATTATTAATGTATTCTAAAAAGTTTTATGCATATTAAATGTATTACTTTTACTCCTGGGCTATACTTTAACGATTTTATTATTCCCCATTGTGACCTTTTGATGTCCTTTGAATGTTAGTCAAACGTATTTGTATGAACTGTCTGATAAAAAAAATTCTATTGGGTCTAAAATAAAATCGGTATGTTCTCTTTAAAGAAAAAATAAATAGTACTGTGCAACGCACAGAATTTATCTCACTTTTATGTTAAAATAGATCTTTATTAAAAAAAGCGTAATATTTGTGAAACAAAATAATATGTATATACATTGTTGTAAAAACAATACACCAAAGACCATAAATAAAATACTATACACTCTTAATTACTCTATGTCATTAGAAACTAGGAACGTTACAGAAAAATTAATAAAAGAGAAATATATTTGTCCAACAAAGAGCACAAGAATCAAATTAGTTTTCAATTATTATTAATATTATTAGCACCGCGTCTTATTACCCATTCTGGTTATACGCACTTACGCTAATGTGTAATGGTAGGGTGATTGTGAGATGAAATGGAGGACCTACAGTTTAACGTGGAATCCGAACCATGGTGGAGGCCTGGCATTCCCCACAATCACAAGATATCTTGTCGGAGGTGAAGGAAGGGTTTGGTAATCAGATAAATTTGTACCGGGACCGAGGATTGAACCCCGGACCCCAACACAGAAGTCCAACACCTTACCCCTAGACCACCAGGTCACCATTTTCAAAGACATGAATTAAATAGTGTATATTATCTTATAGCTCCGAAACTATTGGTTTTAGAAAAACATATTTCAAGTAATAGATTTTATCTTTAATATAAATACAGCTCTAAAATGATAAATCGTATCTCAAATAATTACGGAGAAATAACGAAAATTGGAAAATTTCCCTCATGTAAAGAAAGCACCCTCAAAGTAATTTTCCTGAGAAAATTAGAGTTTCCATCTGGTTTGTAATAATAAATAGTGTCTAAATATAAAAATAATCAAAATCGTTAGAGACCGTTAGAGCTAATCTCAAGAAAATCGATTTTTCTTTTTTTTTTCCTTCAGTAAACTACCATTAAATTTAGGGCTCGACATCTAATTTCAAAAACCTCTCTGGGAGATCCTATTAAAACCCCAGACACCAAGTTATAACACAATCTGCAAAATAGTTTTGGCTCTAGTCCGAGGTACAATCAAATATACAGACAGACAGACAGACGGCATTGTGAAAACAACTTTTTATGTTTCATGAGGTCATGAAACGTCGAAATATCAAAATTTTGAGAACGAATTTTTTGACGATCACAATATCTTTTCTCCGAAGTGTAAAGCGAAAGTAAAGAGTTAATCGTAATATATGAAACATAAATATATAATAGTTTTATTAGTATTATATTATTATTACCAACGCGTCTTACTACCCGTTTGGACTGTAATTACTACGCTAATGTGTAGAGTGATTGTGAGACGAAATGGAGGACCTACAACTTAAAGTGGGATCCAAAACACGGCGGAGGCCTGGCATTCCACACACATTCACAAGTTGTGATTAATACATATTAGTAGTATAGTTTAAATACATCATAAATCCCAGAAATATAACAATCATATAACGTATTTGCTATATCATTTGATAATGTGTCATCAATAAAATGGCTGCTAATATAATTTCTATAATTATATTGGGTGACCTGGCAGTCTAGGGAAAGGTGTCAGACTTCTGTGCTGGCGGCCGGGGTTCAATCCTCGGTCCTGGCACAGATTTATCTGATTACCAAACCCTTCCTTCACCTCTGACAAGACATCTTGTGAATGTGGAGAATGCCAGGCCTCCACCGTGGTTCGGATTCCACGTTAAACTGTAGGTCCTTCATTTCATCTCACAATCACCTTACCATTACACATTAGCGTAAGTGCGTACAACCCGAACGGGTAGTAAGATTCGGTGCTAATAATAATAAATAATAATAATAATATAATTATATGTATTATAAGTTCACTGAAACAAACTACTAAAATCTCTTTAAACAATTGTACGGTGTTGGGAAAATTTTTAATAAATGGAGAATTTTTTTTGCGTCGACGTGCCACAATAATTGTGTCCGCATACCATCCAGTGGCATGGGTACCATAGATGTGCCACCCATAGTCTAACGCGTCAATCCTGCGTTATAATGAACTGCCAATGATGAGGATATCAGGTATAGAATCTCTGTCGGTTGTATTGAAAGTAGTTTTTCCAAAATATTTGTTCATATCATCTTCAGGAAAATGCGGGTACACCTCAAATAAATTCAATACCTTATTCCAAACGTAATTAGTACACATGCATATAATAGCTCTAAAGTGTGGTAAGACGCGATGCTGAATAATATCAATAAAAAACTTTGTTGTAGAAATTACTAATAAAAAACCTAAAATCCCTCGTCTCTAGTTTCTTCTCGATTGATGGGATGGTTAAATATTAACTCCGCCGGTTTTCGAGTAACAATGTTTCGAAGTAGGTAAACTAGTTTATAAACTTAATTAATCCTAACAATGGCAACTATAGATATAAATAATATTGACATTCAAATTTAGGATAGCTCAACCGAATAGCTATATTTGGTGTAATAAAAAAAGTATAATATAAAATATATTAAAATAACTTTTACTGCAATGTATAAATTATACTCATGAGCCCACAGGTTATATGATTAATAAAATTACAAGCTAGCTTCCCTTAGTCAATACTTTTACTACTACACACCTAGATATGATACCCAAATATTATTAAAATATATTTCAGGACAAACCCATGTACAGTGTCGATATAAGAAGAGGATTCTTATCTGACAAACTACAAAAGTTAATTGATATTCTTTAACGTATTTATAATCCAAGTCATGTGATTCACAACTCGAATATTACATCTATAGTATCGGTCGGTGTATTTTTCTGGATTTAAAAATGATTAGTGAAAAATAATCAGTATCAATGAGCGTGTATAAAAAGGCGTCAGTCTCGTTTTGTTCACTAGTGATGAGATTTTGCTTAGAATGTTGGCCAATTGTATTAAGGTGGTATTACATAAATAGTTTTACAATCTACTACCAAGAAAATGGTATCCCAGAAAACTATTGAGCATAAAGTAGGAAAAAAATAATAATTTAGTAGCCTATTTTTAATAATATGAGCAAGGATAAGAAAATAAAAAATCTAGATCCCAAAGTGCAATCCGAGTTTGAGCCAATTTCATAGTCAGACTTAGAACATCTCAAGTGCGACGCTACATTAAATGCAGGATATCTACCAAACGCGAATAGAATGGGCCTGTTTCATAATCAAACTAAGCACACCTCAAATGAGACGCTCACTAAATACAAGACGACATCTAACTATACCAGAATGGAATGAGACAGTTTCATATGCGAGACTGGCCCATTCAATTCGAGTTTAGGTAGATGTCTTGTATTTAGTGTAGCACCACACTTGAGGCGTGCTAATTGTGCCTATGAAATTGGCCCTTAGGCCAGTATGAATACATTGAGTTGAGTAAGCCATTAATTATAAAGTGTTCTAGTAGCGTGAGTGGAATTTTAGTGTCACAGATGTGTGAGTGTAGTAGTATTAGGCGTGTATTAATAATGTTTCAGTAGTGTCAGTAGAGTAGAAGCATCGCTGTAGTGTAGGTGGAGCAGTAAAGTTTCGGTAGTGTTATTGGAATAGTAGAGTTTAATTATTGTGTTTAATAATTGTGTTGCAATAGTGTGAATGGAATAGAAGTAATAATTGAATTTTAGTGTAAGTTTAGTTGTAGTTACACAGTAGTGTATGTAGTGTCTAAATGTGAGTGGTGTATTTCTGTTTCAGTAATTTGAGTGGATTAGCAATGTTTCCTTAGTTTATGGGGAGTATAATTATGAATGGTAGAGTAAAATCGTAGTAGTTTAAGTTGAGTATTAGTATTATTGGGTCTATAGTGCCGTAGTAGTTTGTTCAATACTGAAATACTGCACTGCAAACATTATGACGTTATTTCTTGAAAAAATAAGCGTGTTTGGTAAGCAAATCAATGCCTTCTCTTTGCCACTGACACTACCGGCTCACTGAACTTCGTTCCTAAGATCCCGGCCTACTTTATAAGAATAGATTCACTCACCACGTGACCAAAACTTTCCGGTACATCTGAAATTAATATTTGGGTTGAGATAAAAGGTTTTGATAGCAAAACCCAAGTTAGTCACGAGCTTCATTCTATCGTGTGATGTCGTGTCGTCTCTAAGCTGGTGAGCGTGCGTGAGTTGTTCCCTACTATAAAGCGAGGTCGTTCGTTGTACACCAAGAGAATTAACATTCTCGGCAAACCTCAAAGTCTGCCATGCAAATATCCCCTCACTCAACAAGTGATTCTCATCGGACACTCAAATTCCTTGATGACAAACTTCCGCGACTAATCACGAACCTAAAGGGACCAGAGTTTAAAGACGTCAATTCCACAAGTTTCTGCGCAAGGTTGACTTTTTTTTTTCCGGGTTCGAGGGTGAATTGCAGATCAAGTCGTGGTTTTATTGAGGTGGTCTCTATTCTTTCCGTCAATTTAACTACAAATGGAATAAGTTATGTACCATCCATTTGAATGTTCAAATAAGACCTTTGATTAGTCAATCTAGAAAACAAATATCCTCATAATTATATTGTATGTTAGATAATAAATACCATATTATTCAATCATAACTAAGTTAAAAGGACAAATATGTAAATTAAGTCCGGTTACAGACCACCACCACTAGATACATACTCAATTAAACTTGACATTGTTGTAGAATAAGTCCAAGACATTTTACTATCTTCTTACAGAATATACTAGGAATTATTCACATTTTATGTAAAGCCTACTCAACTCAAGAGATATTAATGGCTCAACATTAGGCCTATAGGTGGAAATTAGAAGAGTATTTTAAAAGAAATGCATCTTTAAAAATAATAAAAAAATAAAGTAATAAGAGTATTTTTCCCCCCAAGGCCACAGACAAGTAAGAAACAAACTCTCAACCTTACAGAGGTTTTGCTGCGCTCCTTTTGACAGCTTGAGTCCTTCAACACTGGGCCTCACTAGTGTCACTGCTTTATGATGATAGGACTAACCGTAGCGATCCTAGTGTTGAACGACTAAAGTTACCAAAAGGAGCGAAACTATTTTAGCCTGGAGGTTGGGTGTCTGGGTATAATATTTGTCTGTGCCCAAGGCACACTCCATTTCACAATTGTTAAAATATTACAGATACATATCAGTGTTGCAGAAATGAGTACTCTTACCCAATTATCTGAAATGAGCACATGTTATTGACTATTATAATACTTGTTTTGATGTTTTATTGGTTTAATATCTATGAATATCCGGTGATATTAAACTAATATATAATAAGAGTGTTTTTATACTAAATGTTTGAGATAAAATAAATTATTAAATAGGTTTCAGCGGAAAATAGTCCCATATTTGAAGTTTTATTAACACTATACTGATTAGGGTCTAGTTTTTAAGTTGGCTCCTGGAAATTTAGGTTTTTTTCCAAAAGCAAAAATGTTTTCTTCTCCGACCACTTTGGATCTTGAATTTAACGTTATCATTTTATTTATGTTTTAGGGGAAATTTTTTATATTTCTAAGACTTATAAGTCATAGTTCATGAAGAAATACTATTAAAAACCTTCAAAGATATTTTTATGGTTAAATAACCCCCTTTTTCATTTAGATTGAATTTTTTACGCCAAAGCACCAAATTTTTATAAAAATGTGTTAAATTTTTATGCAACAATGCAAACATTGTGGAAGGTCATTTGGTTTTTTTTTTAGAATTAAAATTTGTTGGCTTCAGAAAGCATTAATTTTATCTAAATATATTACACTGGTAGAAATAATTCAATTGTGGTAGACTCAGCATAATGGTTATATCATCGGCATGTATCATATCAGAAAAAGTCAAAATGATTTCTCAATATCCCTCTACTCTACTGTAGGTAACATTTCCAATAATTTCTACCTCCATAGTCTCTACAACATTAGTGTAGTTAAAATGTGTACAGGCTGGGTAGGTAATAAGAAGCAGTGTAAAATAAAAGATTATTTAAACGGAGTAAAAATAATTATTCCAAGTTCATTTTGGATTAATTCCTTTAAAATGTTTTTATAGGGCTTAAACCGAGTTGAATATAGTGGATTTTAACGTTAATGAGTGTATATGTCAAACTATAGTAGAAAAAATAGGGAATGATTAAAATACAAATGCCAAGAGAGTTCATGTGTTGACACCCTTATTAATTTACATAATTTTATTCATAACGATTCATTATAAGATCCTATACCGGTTACTTTTCATTCCTTTGAAACTTATGCCTTAGTGATGAATCAACATTTGTAGATTTTTGGACATTTAAAAGTGGGAAATATCAAAAATAATACTATTTATATGTCTCTGTGTGTATAGTCTCATAGAAAAGATTTTTGCGTTAATACCACTTAAACATCAAAATCGTATGGATACTGTTAGAGTTTTTGTCACTATTTAACCAAAGCGCAACATCTGAATGGTAATATCACATCTGCATATATACGCACAGGTAAAATATTTACTTCCCCTTAGTTGATGTATCGATTATGCATATATGTATATACATATATGCATATGTAAATATATGTATATATATGTGTATAAGCAGCTGTGGTATAATATATATTATAAATTCATCACCTAAAGGGGAGTAAATAAAATTCAATTTACCTTAAATCATATGCAAATAATTTACCTGTACCATAAAACTTTTCCCTTAAACTATTTACCACTTTACGGTTAAATGAATGCTTCTTGTAGGTTTCCCCTCTTAAAAGAAGCGTTCTCCTACCAAAGCCACCTTGACTGTCATGCGAATTCCAAGTCTGTTTCATCCCTTACACTCCAAAATGGGATTTGCGTGCGAACACCCTTCCAAGATTGAGGGTAAGAGGAACTTTGACAACGTGAACGAAAGTCTAAGAGGGAGGGAGGAAGGAAGTAAGGCGATGTATGATATCTAAGAGGAGTGAGACAGAAGCGGAACACACGATCGTCCAATGAATTATTAACTACGGTGGCTGTCAAAGGTATAAGGCGAGGTGGTACACCTTCAGTGAAGGTAGTGATTGCTCAGCAGAGGCTGTAAGCAGCTTTAGGGTGTTTATAGAGTCAATCTATGGAACGTCATAATTGTATATAGTTCACAGCGACACTACATAGCATTCTATGTTCAGACATTTGTTTCATTCATAAGTATCTTCTCTAATTATATTTTTTCCCTAAAAAAAGATAAATATGAAAGAGTGTATATGTTACAGGAAAAATAGATTCTCCAGTAAGAGTCGACTCGGCCTAGGTAAAGTAAACTCTTACTGGTCTTTTTAGTAAAAGTTGATTAAAAGCGAAAAGTGATGAATTTCAATCAATATTTACTAGTCAGAGTTGACTGTACCTAGGGAAAGTATACTCTTTCTCCCTTGAGTCACTAAAAGTTGACTAACCTAACCTAACCTAACCTAACCTAACCTAACCTAAAAACACACAAACTAATTAATCAAACACACACTGAATCCTTGATCACTGTTGAAAACTACAACAAATGGACGAGGGATCAAAGAAAATAACAGTAAACAAATAGAGCTGGGATATTCAAAACAGTTGCATGTGGAGAAAAATGTATCTGTATATTCTCTGTTTATTCTTAATCAACTTTTACTGATACTTTTAGTAAGAGTCGACTTTACTAGACCGAGTCAACTCACCCTAACAATCTACTTTTCCTGTAACATATACACTTGTATCTCTTCTGAACAACATGAATTATTTCAAACAACAATTACTCATTAATAAATATACTACAGGAAATATCTGTTTTATCCAGGTGGCACATTCTTGGGAAAATTTTTTTTCTGCATGACGTCATAAAAGACAATTTCGAAGGAAATAATCATTTGGAGGAATGATGATTCAAATATTAACTGGAGTGAAGGAAAGAGGAAAATTCCGGGAATTTAAAGAGAAGACAAAGGACAGGGCGCATTGGCATGTCTAAGATCACCGACAAAAGGAATGGACTCGTTTTAAGACAAAACACATAATAATCCTGTATTGCTCCGAGTCTTCAATTGAACAATCATCACCCTAAACCTCAACTTAGCAAAGATAAGTAAGCTTTATTTCTAGTCAACTTTCACCAATGTGCGTTGATAAAATGACTGACAGTACAATTCAAACCAAATAAAATTGTATACTGTATTTTCTAAAAGAAACTTATACATACATATTTATATATACTAATTTGGCATCAATCAAACTTTATCTTTAAGTCACAAATTCCTATAAACTGGGCCTCATATTATCAAAATAAAACTTTATCAAAATTCATCTTAATTGGACAACCCAAAGAAGAATTTTTATAGAAAATGTAATTAATACTTAACACCGCATCTTACTACCCGTTTGGGTTATACACTTAATACTAATTACGCTAATGGGCTAGGAAGTTAGAAGGTTGGATATAAAGGAAATGAACCCTCATTTTCTTAAAGGAAGAGTGGAAAACCATTTAGGAAAAATCACTCCCAGTTCATCCAGGTGAGATTCTAACCTCTAACCTCCCGTCCTCACCAGTCTAGCTCAACACAAAACTAGCGAGTTAGCTAACTTCACCACCGAGGCGGGTTAAGATATAGGTATGTAATTAAAAAATAAGCAATTCAATGTTGTGTACATTTGTTTTTGCCAAGTATTATCTTCTATTAACATTCACAAGAATATAGGGAGAGGAACCATTGTGCAAATATGAACTATACTAGACTGTATTAAAACTTTATCTTACAAGATCAGTCAGTAATGTAAACTTATTTTATACATCCCTAACTATCTTATGATACTGTAGGACAGTAATTTTTATTTGGATTACTTAACTTAAAAGTTTGTGGATTAGTAATCAGTAGAAGAATCAGAGCCCCGGTAGCAGAAAATCAACTAACTTAAAGCAATCTTAGATTAAAGCCAATCACTTTGTATGTTCACCACAGTACAACTATTAATTAAATTCGCAAAGTGATGGCTTTTGCATTGATACAAAAAAAAAAGTCAAATTCTCCTTGTTAATTACAGAACATGTAAATCCAAGCCCAAGGTAATTAGCCTATCATTTAAGTGATAAGGAACACACCGCATTGCAAATTCACACAATTTCAGTCTATGATGGGGCTGCTTACTTTTTACAAATATATATTATTAATATTATTATCATGGTTGTTATGAATTCCTTGTGAACTCTTAGTGAACTTAGACCACCAATGTGTCTTGTCCTTTGATTCTTCCTTCTGCTCCCAAAATTTTCTTCTTCCCTTCAAGTCAAACCAATATTTGAATCTTCCTTCCTAAGCTCCTCTCTCCAACAACCTTTCCTTCTAAGACGTCGTGCAGAAGAAAGTTATTTCTAAGAGTGTTTTCGATGTAGTTTATTTTGCACCATCCAAAATCATTCTCTTCTCACCCACTCTTCTTAGAACTTATTCATTGGTTACCCTCTATATCCAACTGATTTTCTCAAGTCTATTCCAGTACAAAAAATCTAAGTTATCCAAATATTTCTTTTCCATATTCTTAAGAGTCCAAGTTTCTCCTCCATACAGTGCAATGTTCAAACGTAACATTTCATCAGGTTATTTTTTTTTATAATTACATTTTAATAATAGAGAGGAGGGGTATTTATAGCTAGAAATAGCTATCTCATAGAAGGAATTCAAATAAAAACCTTTCTTTTATCCTCATCTTATTACATAATCAAACCTGGGAAAAGGTAAGGAAAGGACTCTCCTTAAATTTTAATTTAATGTAAAGGACTTTAAATATATATATATTACTAAGAAACTGCTTGAAATGAGACACATAAAAAAAATTAATAAATTTTAGTTTTCATCAGGGTTGAATACTAAGTTTTTAGACATAGATGAAATAAAAAATTGATATTGTATTATTAAAAATACTACAAAGTGAAATTTTTTACCTTATTTTTAAATAAATCATTGTTCGTCTCAAAGGATTTTGAATTTAAAAGTTCTGCTTTCACTTTAAATATAAGTGATGGCAATTGTGTGTGTGTTAAAGCACCAAGTTTTACTACCCCTTTGGGATGTATTTATATTCATACTGTTGTAATAGAAATGAATGGACATTTTATGCAAAGTACCCATACTTGCGTGGAAAAGTATTAGGACACCATAAAAATACTTATTTGGTTCAAAGTGGTCTCGAACCTTGATCTTATCGCTGGTAGTACATTCTATTGAGAGAATGACATCTTAAATCAGGCTAACAACTAGACGATTATATAATATATGGTTTCCCATATATAAACTATTAACAATACAAGTAAAACAATTTCATTTTATTTTAAATCCAAATGAATTTTTTAAAAAAATCCTTTAATTTGATCAATTAATATTGGATCTTACATCTTGCATCACATGTTTGAAATCTCTTCAATATAAAAATAAGAGATTAATTACTGAACAAG
Organism: Timema cristinae; assembly: GCA_039000515.1. Lineage (NCBI taxonomy): Eukaryota > Metazoa > Arthropoda > Insecta > Phasmatodea > Timematidae > Timema > Timema cristinae. The sequence continues at coordinate 36,856,038 of JBCFYV010000024.1, read as the reverse complement.
GAATTTAAATGTTTAACAGCAGTGAATACTACATTAAATAATCCAAGCAAATATATGCAATATTGATGCATTAGCACAGTTCGGCGAAACCTGACATTTAATGATTTGTATAGTAAAGCTTGTGACAGTGACTCCACACCATATATATTCTTACGAGATCGACCAGTGAGTTAGACAAAGAGAAGAAATGGAGCTGAAAATAAGGACAGAGACAACGGTTTCTCAAGAGGAGGGCTGTGGGTTGAGACTACACTATCATTCAATGCATTATTAACGAGATCAGCAGCACTCAGGACCACACGAGGAAACAACATACGACTAGTTGGGAGGGTAGACACGGTAAAGAGGAGAGAAGGGGGTCTGCTTAGACGGTGATTGTTACACTCGGCGGAAGATTGGGACATGGGTAGAGTTTTTCTTTCCCCCACTGTGATTTGGTATCAAGGATGTATCTTACCGGATTACTTATGTTGCACTGAAAGTTCTCTTACGCAAGAGCTGAAAAGATATTCTTTATATAGAGGCTGTTCCCCGATGTAATGTCAAAATTCAGGATAATATTATAGAATACGTAGATTTGGATAAAAAAAAAAAAGTATATCAACTTGGTTCAAATTTCTTACGACTATTGAGATATACAGCTTCACGAGTTATGTTCAAGGTATAATCTAACACGGTAAATATAAAACACTCTTGTAAAGAGTACATAATGTTGACATTAATAAACGTAGTGGGATAGTCAGTCAGTGAACAGTCATGATAGTCGTAAAAGATTTTAGTATTCCTTACAAAGGATAAATATGCAGACATAGTGTTTGTGTATGACCTTTGTCAATGGCGATGTTAGTGCACCTGCTGACGAATACCACCGTTGCCTCACTGTGGATTCACACGTTCGCTGAAAAACTAGAGCAGAACTGAAACGTGGTCACGTGACGAACTCTAAGCCAATCACAAGATTTCTGCCTCAACGACGCGAGCTGTTCCGCTCTGCATGAGATAATACAGTATTTTCACCGATTAAGCTTTAGTTACACCTGATGGAAGCTGTGCAGTTATCACAGTTACGTCATATCCACCGATCAATATTTAAGTGTTTGTATTGACTTATATAACTCAAATTAACGCACGTGCTATAATTGTTGGCTTAGCCTGTATGAAGTAACATACTCGAGACGTTGCCGTAGAACGCTAACAACTCATAACAATGTTTAAACTTGCAAGGCCGAAAGGGGCACATATCGTGGTATAGAAGACCTTGACTTTTGGCAACAAGAGGGGTCACAATCCCAACTATTTCGCGGGTGGTCACTCTGCTCGACGCCTTATCGATACAGTCAACATCTTCAGGTCATCCAAAGTAACGGTACTTTGAGGCATCGTAGGAGCCCAGGGTCCTGGGATAGAGCTTGGTAATAGCCCCGCGTAGTAAACAGTCAACTTGGTCGGTCTACGTATTCACAAGATAAGCCAGATCTACCCCAAACAACAGAGTCAATTCTTTTTATTCTTTGTCTTATGGTCAACAACACGTTTTTCATCCTTTAGTAACTACATTAAACCAAAATTCACAAGCCTACATATTATTTCAAACCCACACAACTACCCTGCCTGTCACCTTACCCCTCCCGAAGCTATCCTGACAGAACTAGCCCACGTGGGTGTTTATAAGGAGAAAATTGTTCAGTGTATACATGAGGTCGTTATGGGCCTGAAAATTGATTTGCCTATAATAAATCGGTAAAAATCAATGAAATGGTGTTTGTCGGCATCAATGATGCCCAAGATAAGATATTTAAAATTATTATCTAATATTTGGCATCATTATGTTCAATAATCTATTCTGTTACTAATTAAATTTTCATCCAATAATATTGAAACTTTTTTCAATTTTTTTTCTAAGTACTAATTTAAGCATGGATATGTTTATAACCATCATAAAACTACCCACATTTATTCAAAATTTCTATTCAATACTTAACCTAAAATTTTCCCAAAGTTTTGAAAATACGTCGTGGATCACCCTGTGTAAAACAAATAGCACTAGACTAGATCGACATAGTGAGTGCCCTAGTTTAAATGAAGTCATTCGACACGAACGACCAAAACATCAAGCGAACACAAACTTCTCTATCCTCCAAGGACATGCGTGGCGTGCTAATGTGTGTGCTCCATCGTTCCTTTGATGGACGATGCCTTACGTGTAACGTCAATAGACCCAAAGGTCGCTGTTTTGTACTTGACAGGGTCTAAGAGGGGAAATTGTGTCACGTGCCCGCTACCAGGCTTAGTGGAGAAGATAGTTTGGCTGACGTGGAGTAAGGAAATTGACTATAGCACCAGAGGCACAGGGAAAGAAGTTCTTCTAAAATGTTTCTTTTGGTTTCTTTTCAGGTGTAAGTGTAAGTAGTGGCATTGTATTACTCCTTTTCCCTTAGTAATCTTCAATTCTATTTCTAAAAATAGCTTAACCCCCCTAAAGGTCAAACTGCAATAAAATGTATTAATAGTTTCATCAATGAAATGCTTCAATTAAAATCTAGTATTTCTAAAATATAGTAGAAACTCGTTCATCCGAAGCTTATAGAACCAATCTGATGAAAACCTCTCTTATTACTTATGACCAGGATTTTAACCCCAATCTCTCAGTCATTGACAGTCTAGTCTAACATGAGAGTAACACCTTAAATCATGAGGCCACTTACGCAGGTTGTGTGTACAAGAAGCCAAAAGGAATTTTATAAATCAAAACCTTTAATATAAAAGACCAAACCCGACCAACTAAAAAATAGTTTATCGTCGCAATCTGGGGAACAACCATTCTAACATATTATTTAATGAATGACGTGTTTGCGCGAAGAAAAATAAATTTAAGGAATAACCAGGTGGCCAATGGAAGAACCCTTCAAAGAATAATAAAAATATATATTAACACTAGAAAAAGTTAACACTTTTAATATTTGTTTCGTATCGTTTGTTAAGTCCCAAACCTTTATTTAAAACTTACTAGTGCAAGATATATTTTAGTATAGCTATCAAGGATAAGTTTCATATTATGATGATTAGACTGGCACAACCACTTAACAATGTTTAATGCTCGTTTTGATTTACATAACAAGTGGACGCACACGCCTAAATTGCTGGCTTAGCAAGCATTAAGTAACGTACTAGAGAGAGGTTTTAGGAGAGTGCTGACAATTCTTAACAATGATTTAACTAGTTGCCAGAAAAGGGGCCATAGCTTTATATAAAATACCTTTAATTTTTGGCAACGAGGCTGTCACAGTTCCATCCATATCGCAGGCGGTCCGACGCCGTACCGTATCAGACTACATCTTCGGGTATCAACCAGTAATACAGAGAACATCCGTGGAGCACAGGGTCCCTAGGTCGAGTTATGTACGGGTCACGGCAGTGTTGGTCAATTCCATCGGTCTAAGTTTCCACGAGGTAAGCAACTTCTTCCACGAGCGCGGACGTCTATTCTCTTTATTTATTTATACTAACATCACATTTTGAATTATCTTTTAATAACTACTATTAAAACAAAATGTGTAGCCCTCATTATTTCGGACCCGCATAATTACCCTATCCCACAACCTTAACCCTCCTACAATATATCCTGACATATCAAGCCCATGGATGGTAGGGTCGCGACAGGACTTTTATTTAAATAATATGGTGTGAGGTGGCCTGGCGGTCTAGGGTTAAGATGTCGTACTTCTGTGCTGGCAGTCTAGGGGTTCAATCCTCGGTCCCGGCGCAGATTTATCTGATTGCCAAACCCTTCCTTCACCTCTGACAAGAAGTGTACTAATCACAACTTGTGAATGTGTGGAATTACACAGGCCTTCACCGTGGTTTGGATCCCGTGTTAAACTGTAGGTCCTCCATTTCATCTCACAGTCACCCTACCATTACATATTAGTGTGTATAACCCGAACGGGTAGTAAGATACGGTGCTAATAATAATAATAATAATAATAATAATAATAATAATGTATGCTGTTCACGCTATGCGCGTTTCTACTGATTACACTAACTAATTAGAATGAAGAAGGTTGAATTTAGGAGTGGGTGTATCCAAACTCGCGTGGAGTGATAGTCAAAGAAACATTTAGGGAAAAAACACCCTCAATACACCCGACCGAGATTCGAACACCGTCTTTATGTCATAAGTGGTCTATTATATTGCAATAATGATGCATTAGACCATGTGGCCACTGAAGCAGCAGGTTAAACCACAAAAATTGCTCCAACAGATGCCAGCCTCAATGGCATAGTTAGCTAATGCGCTAGATTATTGTTGAGCTAGACTGCTAACGACGAGGAGATCAAGGTTCGAATCTCGCTCGGGTGAACTAGGGTAATTTTATTCCTAAATGTTTTCCCACTCTCTCTCTGAGAATATGTAGGTTCATTTCCTCTATATTATACCTTCCAAATTCCCAACCCATTAACGTAATAATTATTACTTAAGCGTGTAACATAAACGGGTAGTTAGACGCAGTGCTTGTAACGTTGATTGACATCAACATTACAAGCATAAAAGATATACTGGCGAATGAACACTATTTCAACAACACCGAAAAATAAACAATATTGTACTCACCAAGAAGTGCCCCGTTTCTCGGCTAGTGTGTCTCGACTCTCGTTAAACAACATCCCTGTTCGCGAGCACTTTTCTGCACCGAGTGTGAAAAAAGACTAAACGAGTGAAAGGTGTGGCACATTGAGCGTGAGGTCGCCCATTGCATCATGGGAATAACCTCGTGATAGACACGTGACGTTCTACGCGCCCCTCCAATGATCTGGTTGTTTCCTCTGGTAACTTACCCCTTCCCTCTGTTCCGTGTGATTGTTCTTTGATGTTCTTTTGTTTCCCCTATGTTCCCCTCCCCTCAGAGAATAACGGTTTATATACGGGTTCTGTTTGTGTTGTAAACTCACTTCTTGAATCAACCGTGTCGCTAGACACTTGCTCTAGGATGGGATTTTTTCCCAAGGTATATACAAAATTAATTGTGGGCTTACTTTCTGTTATTTTGGGTTAAATCACTATTTTTTGTAAACATGATGAATTATGTAGCCCAACGTGTCGTAATATATTTTATTACAGGTTAAATGTATTATTGGGAGTTTTTGCCCTTCCGGCGTGGTAAATAATGGTTAAAACCATGAGGGACATTATCTCTTTGTATTTTTTTGATCTTACATCTTTTAAGGCGTAATGCCTGGATAATATGGGAAATGTTTATAGCCCTTAAGGCAAAATATTGCTTGTACTTATTTTTTATGGCTAAGTCCATGATTTACTATCTCCTTTTAAAAGATAGATTTTGGTTGCCATAAATAGTTGTGTTTTTAAATTGAATTTTCTAAGTCATATGATTAAATCCGATTTTGAAACGCGGATTGTTGGCCTGTGGCAGCTAGTTATTGTTGTCATTATACTGAGGGTTGCCGCGGAGACCCATAGAGAAGTTATATATTAATCTTGGAAATAATTGTTAGGACAAATGTTGTTATGGCAACGGTAAAACAGTATTATCATGGGCATAACCCTGTTCTTCATATATCTATATAAATATATATATTTTTATTTATTGTTACCTATAGTCATATATATATATATATATATATATATATATATATATATATATATATATATATATTGTTATATTTTTCAAATAAATATTTATTTACTTCACATGCGATCTTTAATTTACTATTGCAGGTAAAAAAGTCATTGTCTTTACTCTAAGGATTATCGCCTCTTTTCCCCCCCTTGACTGATAGTACAAAATAACGGGTGATGGTTGGGAAGGCTTCATGACAGCAAATTGTTGTATAGGTCAGACTGAAGACCTATTCGCATTTATGTGGTCCTACTGCTCTTCTGCAATTAATCATTTGCTATTTTTTTTAAGGCCCTCTTTTGTTTATGTATATGTGCGCCTGTCCTTGTCCATTAGAGGAGAAGTTTCTGACACAGCGCAAATAAGTTCACGGACAAATATTAAGATTTAATAATATTTTGTATTTGAAAATAATAAGCTGAGGCGTGCCCAGGGCAGATATAGATGGGCGGTGGGGTAGGGGAGTGATGCTGGTTATTGTCAACCTCCCTTTTTTCACCCCCATAGTAATGTTTAAATATTAAAATAACATTCGTTGTGATATTTCAAGTACTCAAAATAAGGTTCTTCATCAATTATTATAATAATGTATACGCGAATTGTTTGCAGAGTTTAAAAAAATGTGATGTAGGTTATAAACTGAAGACACTCTATAGTAAGAAAACTATAGTTTTAACCCCCTCACTCTCCCTTCCTTGTATTGTCAATTATGATAAGATTGAGGTTCAAATAGTGGTCGGCTGAACTCGGGGAGTTATATTCCATCTGGTTTCCCCCTTTCTCTCCATGAAAATACGGATTCAAACTTTCTCGACCTTAACACATTTGCAAAAATTAAAAATAGTTTAAATGCGTATAAGCATGGTGAAACCTCCCTTCTGCCCCCTCTCCCAAACTTCATGCATGAGTCCTAAAGATATGATGGGATTTTTGTATATTGGCTTTTGATCCTTTGTTCTGGATCTAAATAATACTTTTAAAATCTAAGGTTACTAAAACCTCAATAAATTTATTCTTAATATTAGATAATTTACTAACTCAAGAATTAATTACTACGTTAAGGCCATTTTCCTTACTTAAGGTATGTTTTAATGATGGCTACTACGTACTTAATTAAACTTTATTTTGATGATAAATTATCCTTAATTTACATTAAATACATTTTCAATTGGATACAATATAGTTGAAAATTACACCACAGTACACATCCAATATCACTTATAAAGATATCTTCCATTTAATGCAAATACTCATCTTTTAACCATTATAATAGATATTTTTGGCCCAAATGTTGGCTTATTAAGGCCCTTGGCCCTTTCGAGTGCACGTCTAAAACCTATTTTGATGGATGGTTGTTGGGAGGGTGAAAGGCGTGGCGTGGCTTCATAACCGACCAAAGTATCCTTCCGCGCCAACAAGAAGAGATGGATCACGGAAACCGTATATGTCGCTAACTACCGGACAGGTCTTGCGGAAAGATAATACGTTTGGAAATATCAGTTTTTATCGAGAATAAGTGAAATGTTTATATTAATATTTTCAACACCTCTTATAAGATAATTTATCGATTTTTATTCATTGTTACATTTTGTTATTTTTTGATATGCAGCCAACAGTTTTCTATTAAAAAATGTCAATTCTAACGATAGTTGATCACTGTTAAAATTATAGAGGAGTTGTTTATATAAAAAGTATAACTTAATAAACATGCTTCTATTCTTGAACAAGCCAATTTCCGAAAATAAAATTGCAAAACAATCAAAATGCTTAAAGATATCCGTTTTTCCCATGGCCCTGCATTTCCACGCCAAATGAAAGGGCCAATAGCCTTAATACAGCCATTATATAACATACAGTAGCCCCATGGGTTCTTAGGTGTTGACTGACAGCTCACAGCTGACAGCTAAAAGCTTTGGAAAATTACCAGACCAAATTTATATGAATCCCTACGCCGAACCATATGATCTGCAAAAACATGTCTTTAGCAGCTGTCACTTCTGACAGTCAACATTTAGGTATAAGCTGTAGCTGTGAGCTGTCAGTCAGCACCAAAGAAGCCATGGGGCTACTGTACCTTAATTAATAAAATTATATACATCGTGTAGAGTTGATATAAGTGGTTTTTCCTCGCCAGATGGAAATGGCACTCGTTGTGTGAACGTTCAGATGTTACTGTACAGGTTACAGGGAAAGCAAGGGGTCTAGGGGCGTGAGGGGAAGGAACGGGCACCAGGTACGAATAATGCAACACGGCAAGTTCTCCACGCAGCTACGCCGTGTGCATACGTGATCGTGATTCGAGTCTGCTCTTCAACCCCATACACGCATGAAACTACCCCTAAATATACCTTTTAATAGCAAACAATATAAATCCCAGGCGAACCGTATTCTCCGTCACCGTTTACAGTTACGTTTTCAGGTAGGAGATATTGGCAGAAAACAATCTCAATTGGCGTTTAAAAAACTTAAGAATACCTTAGTACTCTATAAGATTTATTGGTTTTTTTGTAAACTGTGGCATATTTATCAAATCATGTTTCAGTAGGATTCTAGTAAGAACAGTATTTGACATTTATAAACGTTAATAAAACTTCCTAAATTTATCAATATTTCATATCATATTTTTCTGCAGAGGTCACTTTTGATAGATAGGATAGTATCAATTGTTATCAATAACTCTATTATTATAATCAATGGCTCCCACAAAATTGTTCCAGGCGAGGAAAGAGTGGTGAAATATACACCCTCACCAACTCCCCACACACGTGCACCTGAAAAAACTTCTGCAGCCACTGACCTTATACTGGCACTGTAAAGCTTTTAAAAATATAGACATTGAAGAGAGCATGATTTTGTTTCAACTTGAAAGCAGTTAGTAAACCTATGAAAATAAAATTTCATAAATTTAAATAAAATTTAAAATTCAATTTTATTCATAACTTTATAAATATTGTTGTTTCATAAATATGTCCTTATATTTACGGATTTGGTGAAATCATATAAAATTACAAATATTATTCACTACTAAATATTATGCAAAGATTTAATAAGTTTACGTTTTATTTTAGGAAGGAAGCCCTGGGAATGTAAATCTATGTAGATATTGTTATTAAATTAATGAGGTAAAGTAAACATTATTGAAATAATTTAATTTATTACAAACTTATAATTGGGAAATTGTTTCACAGCATCACATAAAAATACTAGCTACTTAAATAGAAATTAAAAGTGACTACGGTCATTAATTACCAAATTGATTTATAACTTTTCTACAAAAGCAGCTTTGTTTGAAGAAAAAAATTTAAAGCAAACTAGAAGATTAAAAAATACCAACAATGTTTTCTTTAAAAGAAAAGGTTTCATGTATTAAATTAAATAGGAAGTTTTAGGGGGAGGGGTGAGTGTCACCCCTTGCCCATTACTGAGAACGCTCATGATTATAGTAAAATGTTATCAAAGTCGACCATAAACAGTGTATTTATATTTTATAAAATGTATTTCTACAATAACTCGGTCTTATAGGTACACTCCAGATAAATAATAAGACAATATCGGAAGTAATGGAAACCTAATCAATTATTATTTCCCAAACTACACTTCAATTGGTGAAACATTTTCTTAGTTACTAATTTGGTCTAAAGTTAGCTTTACATAAGAAGAAAAGTTCAATATAATATTCAAAGCCTGACTATGTATTGATCATCTTGTGTGAATTAATGTAATACTTTTAAAATGATAAAAATATAATAAAGCTTCAAGTTCATTTATTACACATTATAATAAATTATAGATATAGGTAGATAAATATATTTTTATACTACTAGAAAAGGATATTTTTATATTTAATATAAATAAAATAAAACAATCCTCAACGCACCCAAGCGATGAAATATAATAAATACTTGGATGAAAACGTTGTAAGAAATCTAAAATTATAATACAAAATACGTTTATTTTATTTGAGAAATCTTTCTTTACACAGTTTCACTACCACTACGAATGTTTTGAAGATTGTATGGTTTCCCTAACTATTATAAACACATGTGGAATAGGGTTTGAAATGTTTTTAAGAGAGAAACTGAACAACATTTCGGATTGTTCCGCTACTCAGAGAATCAAAACACGCTGAAGGCTAAACCCTTACAGAAAGAATGGAGAGGAAAATATGTATCGCTTTTGATGATACAAAAGCTTGTTTTCACGCTCTATATATGGGTGTACGTATTGGTGTGGGTGTGCGTGTATATATGTGTGTATGTATGTATAATATATATATATATATATATATATATATTAGTGTATGTATATGGTGGCGTAGGCAACATGTTATCTCAGCTGCTTTTCGCACAATCTGCATTTATTTTCCTCGATTTCTTTTTACACTCTTCTCCGTCTTGCTAATAATAAAGTCTAGATCTTGCCTCCCATTTTGAACTATTATTAAGTCAGTGCCAACACCCACGTAAATACTGAATTCACATATTTTTTAAAAAATATCTTATCATTATCTAAATAAAACGAGAAAATTGTACAAACGTTCTCATAAACCAAATAATAGCTTGGAACAATTTTCTTTAAATAATGAGACCTGTCCATCGACCTATCAGACCGGATCCAAAGGGGTAGATCCACCTCCCCCCCCCCCCCACCTCTTCAGCCTTACAGCCAATGACGGTCCGGCCCATACCCTAACACCCTCACACCCAATACCCAGATCCCATAGTTGTTAGATATTCCCAAATTTAATTTTAAGGTTCATAATGTATTCCCTTTCTCTTGACTTTATCTTCCAGATACATCAATTTCTGCTATGGTATCATATTTTTTATACTGCTACTCAACTGTTTTGAACTTATTTAAACTGGTTTGATGAACTTATTTAATTATCAGGTTATTAAAATCAACTACCATAGGCTCCCTCACCCTCTGGTGAGCCCCTGCCCCTGATAAACCCTTAACCTGGGAACTACTTCCTCCCGACACCCACCCGCTCCATTTTTAACTATATATTCTTCTGTGTTTCTATGTTTTTCTATGTTTTTATAGATTTAGCATAGTGGGTTGTATTTCAACCGATTAATCTTTTACCTCCTTTTCTTTTTAGCCCTTTCAACTTTTTTTTTCATTGTTCTAAATCCAGTATACATAACGGTAATTTCACTATAAACGTTGTAAAATTGTTCTTACTTTACCTCGTCATCGGTTTATCACCCAACAACTGGAACACATGACAGTAAAGTCCCCTATACAATCCTTCCAACCCTCTACCTTCCTGCCCACACTCTTTCGGATATTTCAAGCGTGAGGTGGTTTTCCATTCTCTTTCCAAGCAAATATCATTGCACTTTACTTACCGAATACACACTAACATACAGACGTCACAACACCGAAACCAAACACCTAACGGAAAATTTTCTCCCAAGTAAACTGTGGTTTTTCATTATCTTTCCAGGCGAATACCAGTACACTTCACCTGTCAAACACACACTAGCCTACATACATCACAACATAGTAGTCAAACCAACCAAACTGCTGACGTAAAATTCCCTCCAGCATTCTGACGCTAGACACACACCATCTTCAACCCACCCCCACACCCTTCCTTCTTCGAGACGTCATGACCACCCTCTTATCCCTATATCCTTCAGACCTCTGCGACACCCTCCCTTCCCCCCAAACTTGTGGACCAGTCCAATATAGCTTGGCTAAATTGAAAAATATTGTGCCCATTTCTGCTCTAGTGGCTGATATGAGAGTCAATAATGCTATTTATATCCCATCATTTATTTAATAAAAAAATACCTTTTAGCACATTTGTAGGAAATTCATAATTGAATTATTCACGGTGGATACGAGGACTAAAGGTCATGTTAGTTTAGTTGTAAATTATAATAAAACTTCAGGCACAAATATTAAAAATATCAAGAATATATTTAATATTTTTATAATGACTCATTTTTGTGTTTAAATAGTCTGAAATTAGATCACAACATAATAGATAAAAATATCTACCCCTATTGTATGCACACACTCTTGATGCCGACAATAATACTGGTTTTTAATATTATTAATCTATTCCTTTATATTTTCCACGCCATTTATTATGAACACAATTTTTCTTCATTATTATATCAAATATAAGTATAAACTGTAAGATTTGTAAAAAACTTAAATAAGTTTGGCATTAAATTTATTTTATAGAATGGTCTCATGGTTCATAAATAAAAAAAAAAGTTTATGGTTCTCTGGTTAAGGCTAGCGTTTTATAATAATACTAAAAACGAAAAGAGTTATTACCTCCACGTTCGTGCGCAATTTAAAATGATTCGGGGGAAATCCATTTAATATCGCCATGTTGCAGCGCCATTTTATTACTTGAAAACTTGGAGTTAGCGTGTTCGTATATCAAATAAAAACATTAAATAGTCTAAGACAAATTTATTCCAATTAATGGTGTAATTTGTCACCAACATAATTTGTAGCTACTGTTGAGTAGTAAGTGAGTAAAAAGGCCACCACTAAACATCATATTTGGACTCTTTAATATTCTCAAGACAAGTGTGACAAGCTGAGACAGAACAAATTGTTCGGAACAGGCCCTTTTTACAAATCCTTGAGACCTTTCGCCATAATATTTTACCAATTAGAAGCTAGTTTAAGTCATACCTATGGAACAAAAGTATTTATTATTATTAGCACCGCGTCTTACTACCCGTTCGGGCTATACGCACTTATGCTAATGTGTAATGGTAGGGTGATTGTGAGATGAAATGGAGGACTTACAGTTTAACGTGGGATCCGAACCACGGTGGAGGCCTGGCATTGCACACATTCACAAGTTGTGATTAATACACGTCTTGTCAGAGGTGAAGGAAGGGTTCGGAAATCAGCTAAATCTGTGCTGGGACCGAGAATTGAACCCCGGACCCCCAGCACAGAAGTCTGACACCTTACCCTTAGACCACCAGGTCACCTATATCAAAAGTACTTATTTTCTTATATGATCGTAAAGTGAATATTGAAATTCATCACTAATTAATTATTACCCGCAACAGTGGGTGCATAAACTCAACTTGATGCTTGTCCAAATTTAATGGACGCTGAAAGAGAGGCTGGTGTTATAATACAAGCCACGTGTAGTCTTTATAAATTACCATAATAATATGTCACTCTATCTCTGCGAAAAGGTGGATACATTTCTTCTAAGTTAAATATTTCACATCCACACCTCATTAAAGTAATTAGAATTTGTCAAGACAGCAAAAGCTTATCAGAATCAAATAGCTAAAGCTATTATATTTTGTTCTAGTGAGGATTTACTTGCATCTAAATATTATAATATGAAAATGAAAAATGACACCTGGACACGGGAATCGAAACCGGGACATTTGGTTTAGTACGCCAACGCTCCAATGCTCTGACCACTGAGCTATCCAGGATTCCCTTACAATTATAATAATTGTACAAGTGGCAGCAATAAGTCAACTACTGAGTCGAAGGTGGCTGCGTTGTCTGATAGCTCGCGATCTTAATAAAAGCACACATTTCTAGCCGACGATTTTCACACGTCCATCATAGACTCTGACTTAAAATATGAGTGAAAATGACCCTGGGCACAGGAACGATTCCTGGATAGCTCTATCATTAGCGTACTAAGCCAAAGGTCATGGTTTCGATTCCCGTGTCCAGGTGTCATTTTTCAATTTCAGAAAAGCTTTTAAGACACGGCGAAAAAAACTGTTGTATGTTTCCGCTAAAATATATCGTGGTTGTTAATAATATAAAATATATCTTAAAGTCGTTTTCTAGACAATCATATATATTACAATAATCCTCAAAAAAATAAGCTTGATATCAATTGATAATAAAACATGTAGTGTTCAAAAATATTAGAAAATAGCAAAGAATGAATTTGATTATTATTTGTTTAGTCATAGTTTTATTTAAAATATAAAATTGAATTTTATTATTTGCCTAATGATTCAGATATTTTTAATGTAAATAAAACCACAAATAAAAGATCATATATATAATATATATGCATTTCCTTTATTCAATATTTTTGTTTTACCTATTGGTATTTGATAACTCTGGCACAATTAAAGAAAATGTGGAATACCAGTGACTTGGATTTGCAGCTTTTTACGTCGTGTAAATGCCATTAATTTCAAACATAGGCCTTAAGATAACCTTAGTTTAGAGCAAATAATGTGTTTCATATCGTTTGGTTAGTAAATTACGTTTGAACCGAGCTTTATCAGCTATATACTAGTCAGTTTCTCCTATTTTTAGAGTTTATTTTAGTGGCCTAACGTATTTTTAAATATTTTTTGTCACTATTGAATAACTTAAAATAATTTGGAAAAAAAATTTCATCAAGCAAAATAGACACAATAAAAACAAATTTTAAAATACACGAATTAAAAATAAAACAAAGGATGAAATTATTTAAGAAGCTATTCTCATACATTAGCTTCCTAGATTTTAAAAGTGTGTTTTGAAATTATATAGGTTAATTCATGTAAAATATTAATAGTTTATCAAACTTAAGAAAATTAATTACCTAAAATATGTTATAGATATGTAGTATATCGAGTATATTATGAAACAATTAACAAACTTGATTTTGAACATACAGCAGCGAACAGTTACTCTCCCTAATATCAATTATATTCGTATCAACTTTAGTTAAAAAAAATCCTAATATATAAAAACTGTAAAATAAAATAAACAAATGTATTTAGGACAGTTATTACGAAACCAAACCAGTTCCCTCTTGCTGTTAAACACAACGTATAATACATTCTTTCTCCCGCTAACCCTATATTAACCTAACACGAACTTTAACCAGACTTAACTTCGCCCCTATGTGCCAAGGTTCATGACATTCAAAAGTCGGAAGCTGTTAATTAATTTTACGAAGTCAGCCCCTAACGATGGTTCCCGCAGCGTCACTCATTATTATACAGGCATGCTTTACCATCTTTCTTTTTATACGCGATATAATCTGGTTGCCTTTCAACATCATAGTCTCCTGGTAGAAGGTTTTTATATGGTTCGTTTGTTTCCACTGGTTTGTTATGTGACTCGTCCATGGTCGATACCGCTACGGTTTTCTGCCGAGGATGACCAACTAACAACCTGCGAGAAACATTAGCTCGATTCCCGAAGGATTCTAATAATATTTCATTTAATTTTAATTTAATTATTTTTAGCACAGCGTCTTACTACCCGTTCGGGTTATAAGCACTTACGCTAATGTGTAATGGAAGGTGATTGTGAGATGAAATGGAGGACCTACAGTTCAACGTGGAATCCGAACCACGGTGGAGGCCTGGCATTCCCCACATTCACAAGATGTCTTGTCAGAGGTGAAGGAAGGGTTTGGTAATCAGTTAAATCTGTGCCAGGACCGAGGATTGAACCCCGGACCCCCAGCATAGAAGTCCGACACCTTACCCCTAGAACACCAGGTCACCTAATTTTCATTTAAAAGAGGTATTTAACAGTGAACTTGCTGAACCGACTGATTAAATCAGCACACGAACTAAATAGCTAAATTAAATTAGGATCGAACACAACACCCAGCACCCTGGTCGTTAATTAATTACTATAAAAGGGGAATCCCACATTTCACCAATAGTAAATTTCTCGACTATACCGGGAATGAAACCCGGGACCTTATGCTCGGTAGGCAAATGTTCTAGTAATATTTAATATACACATAGTAGTAGGAGCACTGGTGAGGTGCGAGTGATTCCTAGTTCATAATAAGAGTGGTCTTAGAAGGATGACAGCCCAACTTTGATCAAACCATTAAAAAATAGTTATTAATAAATAATAACTACTATAAATAGTATAATTATCTATGGACCAAAATTGATTTTTTTTACTTTTACGCGTTATTAACAAAAAATTGAATTTTGAAAAATCTATTACAAACTTTAATGATATAGATATTACTTAAGATAATATGTATCATGAAGTGTGAAATGATATTAATGACAAGGAAGGCCTTGGAAAGCTATCAAGATGGAGTAGAATTGAAAAAACTACAGAACGTAAATATCCTGGAAGCGAAATTGAGGCGAAAGGTGGAATTAGAGATGATCTAATGAGAAGAGAATAGCAGGTTTAGTTCATCCATAGGTGTGAGAGATCTGCTATGGAGAAGAGAGGTTACCTTGGAGGCCAGGAAGTGTTGTACAGGGCGTACTTTTTACACAATGTTCACATACGCAGCAGAAACATGGACAATGAATGTAAGAGAGAATGGAAAAGTGGATGCCTTGGGAATGAAGTTTGTGAGGAACAGATTAGCTGTAACTAAGAGAAACAAAATTAGGTATGAAACTATCTGGGAAGGAGTGAGGGTTCAAGGAGTACATGAGATAGTAGAGAAAGCAATAATGAGATGGTATTGGCATGTAATGAAGATGGTAAAGGAGAGGATGCCAAAGAAAATTATGAGTATGAAGTATGTAAGGAAAAGACCACAAGAGAGGCTAATATAGAGATATAATGAACAATTAACAGAAAGTGTTCAACGAAGAGGATAAGAGTGGAAGCAATTAAAGGAGAAGAATGGTGGAAGGATAAAGGAAGATGGAGTCATTTTACTAAACTGACTCGGCCATAGAATGGAAACAGTTGATGATAATATATTATGTAAAATGTATATATAATAGAATATATTATATGCGGCTATAACCGTAACTAACAACTATAATAGTTGTATATTTAATCCATCATGATATGTGCATCGTACAGTTGTCATTGTACTATTGTCAGCATAGTGCCCCTTGAGTCGAAGATGACTACATTATCTGATAGCGCGTGATCGTAATGGATCAATTCAAATGTAACTAACGATTTACACACATCCTTTGTACAGATAAATTTATTGGACCAAAGTAATACATTTGACGAACAATCAGCTACTTTCTAAATAAACATAATATTCCACAGCTATCATTGACTGTCTGGAAATATACAAATAAACTGTTTTGTGATTAGATATATATTGATTCCCTTGTGGTAATTTCAACATTATGTTGTCTTGCATATTAAATTATATATTTAAATGAAAATGGTTGAGAGTCCTCTTTGTAAAATATATGAAACACTACATACTTTGTTTTAACAGTTTTTTTTAATATGATAAAATTTAAAGGCAGAATATGATATATCATTCACAAAGTAAGGAGTTGAAATAATCACTCCAATTTAATATTAATCTGTCACGAATTATGGGTATGATAAGTGCTCAAAATCAGTTCACATAAGTCAATGTAGAGGAGGTAGTTAATCATGATAATTTGTCAGGAAACAATAGATAAATCTAAGCTAATCTATGTATTACTTATTTTATATATATCTCATAATACATTGGTAGAATAGGTATAATCTGGCCGATAAATACGATACAACATAATCTAACACCGACTAATAAATAGCCCAAGAAAATCTATTTAAATTAAGGCATATATTAGGTGAGCAGAATACGAACAAGAGACTTCCAATATAAATACGACTTATCTAGTTAGAATATCATGAAAAAATGTAGATCATTGATGTGATCACCTAACAAATGACCTAGCAAATGAAGACGATTAAAGAAGAAAACTTTTTAAATGTAGTGTTAGATTAAAATAATAAATAAAAACCTTTCAAATGTATATATTTATCTCACGTTTCACGGCTTACTAGCTTTTACAGCAATTTATTTACACTACTAGAGTAATGATGAGCGTGGTATAATACCCACAGTTGCATAAAGAATGAGTAGGAAACAGACTTTCAAAACACCCGGGAGGGACTCGAACACAAACCTATTATTCATAAGTAATCCAGGATGTGACAACAAAACTTACATCTTTATCTACGTGTCCACCAGTGTGGGTTCCTTCAATTTTCTAATACAAATCATAATCAACAATTGCTTCTATGCCTTCCTCTGCCTCTATCTTTCCACCATTGTTTATATTTTAATAATTTCCATTCTTCTCTCTCACTTTCAAACTTTACGTTATATTCTTTTCCCATTTACCCATTTGGCTCCATTTAGGTACTTTTCTTACATAGTTCAATGCAATAGTTCTCTTTGGTGTTGTCTTCTTTTCCATCCTAATTATCATTTCAGCCTAAACGATTATATTTCTATTAAAATAAACGGTAAATTAGTGAGTGATATCAAATTTGGATCCTTAAAATTGGAGCTTATTCCTCCTCACCTTACCCAGACAATTCCCAAGACAGTCTTCGTGTCGCGCCTTCGAGATTATGGCGTGGAAGGGAGCAACCACTTCTCCCAATCCTCCAACACTTTGAACAAATGTGTCAACCGGGACTTACGGAGGGTGATGGTCTAGAGTTTAGTAGGACAGAGAAGGAAGCTTAGGAGAGAATTCTATTACGTCATCACCGGTAGAAGCGTTCTACGAAACATTACCCCCTTCCCTCTCGCAAACCCACCCTTGGTTCCCTACCCCCACACAGCCCTTGTCTTCGCTTCTAATTCACGGTAAATTAATTAACAATAGCTTCCCTGGCACGGAACACGTTAATAAGACAACACAATTTGCTTGATGCTGTTCTATATGTAATGCGCATAGCGCATGCGTGAACATGTAATTACTCGAGCTATTCCCTTATATTCTCTGTCTCTCACTCGGGTGTTGACATTGGTTCAGTCCTACGGGTATTAGATGAGGTTTTCACTCTAGTTGGGGGTACGCTTGAGTATTGAATCACGTATGAACGTCTTTGAAAAAATCCAGATTCACATTTGAGATTTGACTAGTCAGAGCCCTTAAGATATCTTTATTGCATTTCCGTTCATAGATATTACCTGTATTTTCAAGACACCATGCCATGCCACGTCAGTGTCCTTAGTTTTATATTATTTAAATTGAAAAAATAACACCTGGACATGAAAGTTTATCCCAGGACCTTTGGCTTAGTACGTCAATTCTCTACCACTGAGCTGTTTACGAGTAGTCCCATGCTCAGAGTAGTTCTTAACTTATATTTTAAGACCCAGTTGGTGCTGGATGAACGTAAATCGTCATCTTTTTAAAAGTGATTAAGTAACATCACGAGCTATCAGATAATGCAGTCGGCTTAAAATCGGGAGGGCTTTGTGCTGCCAATAGTACAGTGATACAATACAGTACAAAATACAAATACAATACTAATTGGATAGGGTGTGAAAAAGGAAGAATTTAGGTTAAACGTACTCCGATTTGCTTGAAGGTAGAATGGGAAACAGATTAGGAAGAAACAAGTATTGGTGGCTGCATGGTATAAAGGGCACTACTCTAGCAATATATTGGAAGGCCGATGACTGTGTGAGCAGGATCTGAATCCTAGTTGGGTGTATTTAAAGGGTGGCCTGGTGGTCTAGGGGCAAGGTGTCAGACTTCTGTGCTAGGGGTCCGGAGTTCAAGCTGGGGTCCGGGTTTCAATCCTCGGTCCCGCACAGATTTATCTGATTTCCAAACCCTTCCTTCACCTCTGACAAGACATCTCTTGTGTAAGTGTGGAATACCAGGCCTCCACCGTGGTTCGGATTCCACGTTAAACTGTAGGTCCTTCATTTCATCTCACAATCACCCTACCATTACACATTAGCGTAAGTGCGTATAACCCGAACGGGTAGTAAGATGCGGTGCTAATAATAATGTATTTAAAGTATTATTTCCTCCACGCAAATTCGGGTACACTTCTTACAAAATAAATTATCCTCATCCATAACCTTTTTAAATCCAAGACTGTTTCTACCCTGTGGAAGTTTTTTATTCAAGATATATTTTCCACTATCGGTTTTCTAGGCCCACCGTAGTTTCATATGCCTTATAATCTAACACTAGGACAGGCACCACATCCAGTCCCCAGCCATCAATTTATCAAATGGTATACCCATATTTTAATCAATGATAAATTTTCTGTCGTGCCGGGAATTGAACCCAAGACACTCTACCGACTGAACTAAGGTTTCGGACACTCATCCTCATCCCTCATCCATAAAATATTCGCCTAAAATGTATATCCTACGTATATCCTACTTGAAGTGAAACACGGTGAAAAATTAAAAGCGAAAATATTGCTGAAAGACACTCGTTATACAAGCAGCAGAGACTCTAACTAAATATTCGTCACCGGTACACTAAACTAAATAATTCTGATTTTTTATCCGTTTGCATCTTCATGAGGTTATAATAACTATTTAGGAATAAACTTATGTAAGAATTGTGGCAGACGGTGGTTGACACAAAAATAAAATAATTCTAATCATATCCTTGAAATGGGATTTAGTATAGTCTTCAAACAATAGCCTCTTTTGTCTAATGGTTTGGCTGCAGATAAAATTATCCCAGAATCGATCCCCGGTTCTCCAGGATTTTCTGTTAAGCAGTGGGTCTGGAAAGGGATCAGCTCAGCCTCGTTAGGACGAATAAGGAGATATTTGAATAAAAAAGTAGTGGCTTCGGTATAGAAAACTGAGAATACGGCCGAAACGTTCGTTGGGATGACCACGTGACAACCTCTATCCACATAGGTTGGCATTATTATCACCAACAGATAGAGGCCACTCGGTCGGTATAGCTCGATTATGGGTTGACACCAGGAAATATTTTTGTCCTTCAAACAACCCTTTGATATATTACCTTATTTGTAAGGATGAATTTAGATGATATATAAATGTGTCTCGTTATTGGAAAGAAAATAGGTAAATTAGTGATAAGGTAAGCAAAAGTTTTATAAGTAAATACTACGAGCCGAGTCTAAATTTAGTATTTACTTTAGGTAGAATATAGTACACTATCGTTTTAATAGTTTTTTTTATATAGTTTGAAAACTTTTAAATCAAGTACTAAACTAATTTCTTAAATTGGATGCATTGTCCAGGAGTCAATATTAATTTGGTAATTAGTAAAATTTCCCAATCTATTCTTGCTAACACATAGTATAATAGTTCTAAGGCTACTCTTTTCAAAAATAAAAGGATAAAAATGTTGAAACTAAAAATAATTAAAGGTGATATGTTCTAAAAAGTAATTTTATCAGAATCAACATAAAAGACAAAACGGAACATTATCTTTAGATAATAAAGCAATAAGTTCGAGAAAATAAACCATCCCTGCCTGCAACCATTCCTTACTAAACCACCAAAGACAAGAGAGAGAAAAAAAAACACACACAATCATCGATCCAACGACCCAAAATTAGCCCACAAAATGAAGTAACACCACGTCTCTTTCAACTCCCATCATCTGCCAGCTTCCTCATTTTCTAAATCTACCCCATCTACACCCTCTATCACCAACCCCCACAACCCCCCCCCCCCCTCATTTCTTTCTCATTTCCAACCATTCTCATATTTCATGGAAAGTAATTAAGTTTGATGGGGAAAGGGAGGTCTTGAAGGTATTCATTATCAGAGTGCGCTAGAAATAGTTGGTTGCGGTGAACGCACGACAAACGGCAAACTTAGGATCTTCCTTCCCCACGTCACAAAAGGCAGACAAAATGACAAAAAAATAAAATAAAGTGAAACGTTTTGAAGGAGACATCAAAGGCTAGGTCGTGAATGATATTATAGTGAAAAGGATGAGCATAAAGTGAAAGTATAAAGTAAATATACTAACAGATATAAGCAAATAATAAACGTGTATTTTTTTAAAATACTACTTTCATATTTATATTGTTCATAACTCATTGCAGAGTTGATACAAATTTTAGGTTTCAAAATTCCGGATTTCTCAGTTTTTCTAGGCAAAAGAAATATATAGGCTACATTAGCCACCGTATCTTAATACCTGTTTGGTCTCTAGTAACTATGATAATGTGTTATGGATGAGTAAGATTGAATTTAGAGGAAGTTTACTCACATTTGCAAAGAGAGATAGTCTGAAACCATTCAAGAAAAATCACTCTTAGGACATCAAACTGGGATTGAACCACAATCTACCCATCATAAGCAGTCTAATCCATTGATAGAGTAGCGCCCTACACTATGTAGCCACTAAAACGGATTATGTGCTAATAGAATCGTGAAAGATTGAATTCAATATGTTCTTAAGGCATAAACTATGTTGTACTAATTTACACATTTTATCATCCAAGTCATATTTATGGAATAATTATCTCGAAACACAAAGAAAAATATATTTATAAAAGAATGCTTCAAATATAATTTTAAATAATACTATTTCTTTGGATTCTTTTCTTTTCTTACACAAAATGAAGTTTGTAAGTTATATTTCAAGATTTTGTTCTTTTAAACCCAAACACACACAGAAAATAATTTTGCGATATTCCTTTCACAATTATCTGTTCCCTCGTTAAAAAATAAAGATTTTTTTTTTCTAATTTTCAGTCTCTTCTTCACTTCTTCCATCTCGTGAAAAAAAAGATAAGTGGCACAAAGTCTTCAAGAGTTTAAGCAAACACTCTGCGCAGTTAGTTGGCTTCTTGATACCAAAAGAAAGTCTTGCGCCTCCCGCATGGTGGAAGAAAACACCAGTGAAGAGTGAGAAGGGTCTTAGTTGGCTGCTTTCTGCCACGTCTCACTCTCCTCCTCATTAGGCAAGGGGATACAATTACTTCCACTGCCACATTCACTTGATATTTAGAAGGGGTTACACAGCTCGTCGTATCTACGCTTTTCAATACCATGAATGGTTCGTGAGTAGAGACGTGAGAGAGCTTACATAAGAACATAGATTTAAATAGGCAATTTTCTGCCCTTTCACTCTCCCAAAGAAAGGGCCGTTGTGGAATTACAACAATGCGTTTTACAATTTCGTCTTTAGAAAATGTGAGAATCGTGTGGATATAATGTCAGTGAAAGGTTTTTGGTCGTCGCGGGGTGTAGCGTGTTCACTTTTATAATGGATACATTTTGTATAAATAAGTCCAGTTTACTTTTAAGCATCTTTTAATTTTATTTGCCTGAAAACAAATAAAGATCAACTCTGGGAAATTTTAAATGCTAAATAAATAGTTTATCAAATATACATTACTATATTGAAATAAAATTGTATTTTTCATTTAATAAAAATTGTGTAATATATTTATTTATTTTATTATATTTAACTATGCATTTTTATTTTTGGTGAAAACATGCATTGTTGTAATTAAATGACATCAAAAACTAATGATTTTCATTTTGATAGTAAACTCGTATTGAAAAATAGATGATTCAAACTAATATTAATAAATAATATTCGCAAGTAAATATATTTATTCAAACTAAAGAATTTACCTCAGCGTACATTACAATGCTACTGTTGTGTAAGTACAGTCATACAGTTACGCTCTTTGGTAAACAAAGAATTTACTTTTTTCAATATGTTTATGTAACAATGTACTTTATTTAATTTAGGTTTTGGGATGCAGTGCTTCTGCAAAAATGTATATTACTTCGTTTTACATATTTTTCTAGTTTTGAGTATCTATCTCCATTTTGGGCTAATGAACAATAAAATATATGTGGTACAACTTAAAATTTTATTTTAATATGCTTATATTACTATTCCGTATTTAAGTCAATGCTTAGAACATGGAATCTTTGTTCCATATATTGTTCACTGCATATCGCAAACCGTTTCATAAAGCGAGAGGGGGCTATTGACTCTCTCTTAAAAGCTCCATTTAAAGCAGAGGTTAGTGAATGGTGCTTTGGTCTTTGGGTGGAGGTATATAGAGTAATAAACAGACGTGACCATTCAAAAGGAAATGAATAAATTTCATGAATTAACAACGTTAAATAGACACACATCTAAGGAGCTGAAAATAGAAAGCTAGCCATTATTGAGGTTTGGCGCTTGGGAAGAAGGTGCATTAAAACAATCATCCATAAGGATTGAATCAAGGGGTAGAAAAAAAGTTCAGTTTGAAGAGTATTGTCTGAAAAATAATCAGTATCTATGTAATTCAATACATCGGAAAAGTAGTTAAATGTTAAAGTGCTAACCTGAATGAAATTAAATAACCACTAGAATAAAAATCATCAAGTAATGGTTTGAAAATATTGACACACTCAGGATCATTTACCGTGAAAATTCACCCTAGGAAATAGTTTAGTCAATATATTGGTATCTCATTCTTAAGTTTTCTAAAATTCTCTAAACAAAATAAGAACATGTAATAAACATGGTTTAAACTCCTTCTCATCTACAAACGTTAAGGTTATTTGTTGGATAACTTTGCTGCCGTATCAATGTGAATCCTTTTTAATCTACAAAATGTTCCGGTATACGATTAAAACTGAGGGATAAATAATAAATGTAACTTAAGTAATATTTCGACTTAGCTTTGACGCCCTTTCTCTTGTTCAATAGTATCACCCTCCAAATAAATAAGGAAATAAATGTTGTCTGCGGCAAATCCTTGTTATTTGTATCTCAGGTTACGACATGAACATAACCTTCAAAAGTCTTGTAATCAACTTTTATTAGAGGCAATAACGCGTACGTACCAGTTGAAGATAAAAAAAATCTATCAAAGGTGTTCATTATAATAACAAAAACATAATGATATACATTAAACAGAACAAAGCCAACAAAACATTCTTGATTTTATATATTTAACGACTCAAAATCAAAAAAGTTTTATATTTTTTACTTAACTTTAAAAAAATCTAATTCAAACTAATGGTGAGTTAGTCCATTTTTAGTTTAACGTATTCTACGGCTAGATTCCAAGAAACGAACAGTCTTCTCCACCCATTCAATGTTTTTTAACTTTATAAAAGGTTTCACCCTTGATTTTACGGTTTTACATCTAAACTCATGAAATACATATACATATATAAAATGGTTTTCGACTACATATTTTAATAGTAGAATCATCTTGAGTGAAACTTTATTTTTATTTATTTTATATGCAATTTTTTTTTTCCTGTTTTACAAATAAAGGTAATAATAATATTACATTAATTTTGTTATTTTAATTTGTTGCATTATCTAGATCTCCCCAATTACTACTATTTACAATAATTTAAAACATTAAAAAACTTGTAAATAAAGAACATTTATTTACTTGATATTAATTTCCTTTATTATAGCTCTAGCCAACAAGACCTATGACAGCCTTAGCACGGAAATGTACACAAGTACCATACATATTATAGGTATATTTACATAAGAAAATATAAGCTATCGATAAACGGTCAATAAGATTGATCTGGTAAGAGTTATTGAGAGAAAACCATTTTGAATTACAAGAGGCCCTAGAAGGGACAATAATATGATATATATATTTAAGAGCAAATACACTGGAGATGATATTAAAAATATTTAAAATAAAAGAGTATCACAAATTCCATGCAAGAATAGTTTGGAAGTCCTTAAAGGTTTCAAATGATGTATTAATCATAATAAATCTGGGAAAGAGTTTATTATATCAATCAGCTACAAATTTACGTGCGATTTACAGCCTGTAAGTAAGTTAAGGTAATGGGACTCCAAACAACTGTAGCATATTCTAGCTTAGATCTAAACCAGGTAAATTACAGCGATAAAATGCAATATATACTTTAATGAACGACAGGTTGGTAAGTTTAATAAGTCCAAATAAATTCATCGAAAGATATATGTTCAACATGAAAGTGAGAGTATATTTTGATATCCAGAAGAAAACTAAAATCATAACATAGATGAAGCGAACCATGCTATTGTTTACAAGTTAATAATGTAAAATTATAGGATTATCTTTCCTTGTGAAGAAATGAATTTTGTTTTTGATTGGTTAATGGATATTCCATTTTCAGTGTACTAATGTATAAAACCATTAATGTAATTTTGTAAATATAAATATATATCAATTATCTCTATTTATTTTATTATTACTTCAACAAGAAAATATTTAAACTGATTAGATGACACAGTAAGATTAGACTTAATATCACTCTGTAGTATTGAATATATTAGTAATTATTCTAATATATATTCCATATGTATGAGTGTGTTTAGAATGTACACGTTCAATATTCCTTTTCCCAATCCAGAATGTTTATCAATATCATGCATCTATTAGTTTACTTTGAAGTGTAACTAAAAAAAAAAAAGTTTAAAATTTCGTATCCCAGAAGTGTTCCTGAGCTATATTCTTCGAAATCTCGACGTTTCCATTTGCTATTCCCAACAATTGGAAACCCAAACCACGTGAATTTAACTCGAGTAGTTTGTCTCTAGGTGGGTCAGCCCACTTTAAATGTATCATATTGGAGGTCTTTTGATCAATATGGCGCGTTGATTACTGGATTTACTTGAAATTTAAGAACCAAATAAATTAAAATTACTGTAGATATGCTGTTTTTATGTATATACAATGGTAGCGTTAATGTTAATACATTTGTTTGAAGTGACAAATCATAAGACAAACTCTTTAGATAAAATAAGCGCATTTATTACAATTTATTTAAAATACATACTAAAAAAAATATTCTATGGAGGGACAGTATAGATCTTCTGCAATATTATGTTTATATATATACAGTACGTATAGTGTAAATACACTTAGTTATGTTGTTTTAAAATAGGTTGGCTTTTATATTTTTACATCCATTACTTTTTCCAGCCTGTGGCTTGGGTCAGCTTTTTTTTTTTATTCAATCCATATATTTTCTGCTTTCTAGGCCTGTCGTAGCTTCATATACTTTATAATCTAACATAAGACTAGGACAGACACAACATCCAGTCTCTGGCCGTTAATTCATCGATGTGAAAGGATTAACCCACATTTCACCAATGATACCTTTTCCGGCCATTCCGGGGAATCGAACCCAGGACCCTTAGATTAGACAGATACCTTACTGACTGAAATAAGATGTCTGATAGAGTATGCTACTTGGAAAAACATAATATATAACTAATTCACAATGATGATATGCGATTTAGTTGACTATGCACAGAAACCTAAAAATGGTTGTTAATATAATAATTTAATAATCTTGACTACCGATTGTCAAAATATTGTTTTAATGCGATGATTAATTAATTTATATACAAAGGGAAGCTACTATATCGCATATTAATCAAGCTAATAAATAATAATGAATTAACTAAATATAAGCCTAAATTCAAAAATATGCATCTTTTCTAAAAATCTATGTTTTGACATCAACATACATTACATTTACGCTCTTTATCATAAAGTAAAATACCGGTGATATTATTTAAAAAATCTGGAAGAATGTTATGTTTTATGGGCCAGAAAACTTTTGATTTTACAGGAAGTTATTTTCCAGTGTGGTATATTTGTACAACATAACGACAACTCGAATGGTAACCATCTAGACGTTATAGACTATTCGATCTAGACAGACTCGAGCACAAAAGTAAAGATCTTGAGAATATGGGTTCAGGAATAGTTCGCAATTTATTTACTTCATCTTAATAGATCCCAGGAAGACGGTAAACTGTAATGTTGCTCCCTTCGGGCTCCGGATACTACCTAGAGCTGACGGAGGGATGGAAAGCGTTTGAAATAAGGGGGGGGGGGGGTAGGGGGGGTTGTAAAGGAAGGCGAGGAGAGTATACAAAACTCAATTTCTTGGCCGGAAAACAAGCGTTGATATCTAGCGAGTGAGCGAGCAATGTGGACATTACAGTTTAGAGCGAGTCAATACATCAGCCGGGGGCTCTATACCAAACTGTTTCCCTTCTTTTTTTCTGCTTCGTACCCCCCCTCCCCCCCCCCAGCCCGCTTCCTAACATATACATTTCCTAGATAAAATAGAACACGTTTTTCTTCTCTTCTTCCAATGGCTATTGGTTTTTATAAACATCACAAATTACCAACCACGACGAATGTCACGCTTTGATTTTAAGCAACATTGCTTTTTTTCAAAGCTGTAACGTCTGTTAAATGTCCCTTTAGTGAGATGACAGAA
Organism: Timema cristinae; assembly: GCA_039000515.1. NCBI lineage: Eukaryota > Metazoa > Arthropoda > Insecta > Phasmatodea > Timematidae > Timema > Timema cristinae. The sequence goes on along the minus strand of JBCFYV010000024.1, from coordinate 36,828,498 downwards.
AAAGATCAGAGTCTTTGAATAGTTACCACCTTCCCAAAATATGTATTTGTGATGTTTAAACGCGCAGCCTTAGTCAAGTGTCATAAGACCATAGATTCGCATCAAATCTGACACCTTAGTTCAGTCGGTAGCGTATCTGCTTATTGGGTTAAGGGTCTCGGGTTCGATACCCATTAAAGTCAAAATATTAATCATCAGGGATTTTTTTTTTTTTTTGTTTTAACAGTGACATATTAATGATCAGGTTCTTGGTGTTTTTTCAGTTCTATATTTAAGTTAAGTCATGTGATGATTTAATCAGTCGGGCACGTTAGAAAGGGCACCTTAAATATCTTGAATGTATAAGTCGAGGTTTGATTCTCAAACATGTGCACTTGTGAGTAGGGAAGAGGCTTAATTGTATCGCATGTTTATCGTTGTTTCTTTATTGGTGATGTTACATCATTCTACCCCCAATACTAAATTTCAAGTCATACTACCCACTCCGTATGAAACCGCAATATTAATAAACTTCCTGCAATAGTAAGCTTCTCTATTATAGTCCAATGTAGAATCCGTCTACAATACTAAACCATATCAAACAAGAATAAACTCCCTTCAATCAATAAAATGTTCATGTACTTACCCTTTGTACCTTCTGGCTAGAACAACCTTCAAGACTGGACTATACTCGCCGCGTCCTAAATTGAAGAGTGGGACGAACGAGCCTTGGTTTAACTGCATCTGATGTGCGAAGCGTACGAGTCCAAATGATTCTAATGGGGCTCAGGAATGACGCTCACAACAGTACCGGAATTGCGACTAACCTGCCCCCTGCGGGCAAGGCGGAATCTTCCACCTAGACAGCGCATGATGTGTGTACGTCACTGGTTCTCTGGTCACAAAGATATACTGTCAACGTGGCTGATGGGACGTCACTGACGTATATGGAAACCCTCCCCCCCCATCCACTTTTATCCCCAGGCGACTAGAAACACTATTCAAGCCCGGTGATTCTGAATACGAATCGACTATTAAATTGGACGCCTTCAGGAGGTGTCATGTCCTAGACTATTATATTAGACGCCGTCAGGATAAGTCCGGTCCTAGACTTGGACATTTGCAGGATGTTTTCGTATTCTCTATATATTGATTTCATTGATATTATTTTAATAGACTTGAACTATGGCGTGTTCAAATTTGAAATTAAAGTAACTTAAATATTGGAATAAACCTGAATAGGCAACGTAAAATATTTGCTAAAATTAATATTGTTTATAATACTAAATTTTGTAATGACACCTAATTCTTTTTGCTGCCAATTAGGCACTAGTGACAGTGAGGTTACTGAATATATCATATTGCCATTATATTGAACTAATTTATGCTAGAAGTATTTAATTTGAATTGTCTGAATTTAGCTATTAATGTAAACATTTTTTGTTGTTTCCTTATTTTGAATTATTTGGTTAAGTAAAGTAAAATTATGCTGATGGATGATTGATTTTGAATACTTTCCTAAATATTTAATTGAATGTAATTATGGTTTATCTAGACTTCTTTTGTATGTTATATAATTATGATTAACAAGTAGGGATCTTGTTAACGTCCGTAGCTGTGTCAACATTTAATAATCCCGCAGAAGTTTTACCTATGGTCTGTAAGCCAAACTCTTGTGTTCCCCGAAATATCCGTACGATATTAAATTTAACTTCCCTTTTTATCTGTATTCAATGTAGCGTAGCAGACAACTTTCGTACCAATTTTAAAGATGCCCATAAGGCTCTTTTCTTTTTGTATTCAATAAATATTGACTAGACATTTATAATGTAATTTTCTCGGATAGTCAACAATTTAGGTTATTTTGTCAATATTCACTGTTGTGAAATTGACATTGTGTTGTTGGAACGAGTGATTCTTTCTTACAGACTTACCTAGTTGACTTAAGATTCATGTTTGTAAACATTCGCATGATAGTATTGCGCATTTGTTTAATATGATTATCAACCCAAGCCCTGATCGATTTTTGAGGCCATGTAAATTATTGTTTATTTTATTAATAAAAACATTCATATTGGTACCAAATTGTTGCTGATATTTCTTCTTTATAACTTTTTGTAGCTTAACCCCCACTTTTCTCTTAGTTTAGTGTGGCCGTAGCTAAGAGGTAATAGAGTGGGTGACAACATAATAAATAGGGCTAGTCTCTTCTTAATAGCTAACATCCTATACGCATTGTTGTTTTCTTGTTCAACTCCACGTCCCACAAACGGTGTGTCGGGACACACTGGTTTACTTTTGGGGTGGATTAGCCCAGAGCGTCACATAACGCTGTTCAGTAAGAACACGAAAGGAAGTTGGTACGAGCGGCAACCATGAGTCATTCCCCTTTCTTACTAACTCATAGGCCTAGTTATTAATATCTTTTAATACATCTGACAAAATCAAAAGCTGTCGCGTGAGGCTTAGAGTTATGGCATAACCAAATCTACAATTGATTTAATGAAATAGATCAAATTCGTTGAATAAGCGAGTGCAGTAAAAATATTATTATTATATTATTATTATTTACGCCACGTCTTACTACCCGTTAGGGTTATACGCTCTTACGCTCATGTGTAATGTTAGGGTATTATGATATGAAATGGAGGACCTACAGTTTAACGTGGAATCCGAACCACGGTGGAGGCCTGGCATTCCCAACATACATAAGTTGTGATTAACTCACGTCTTTTCAGAGGTGATGGAAGGGTTTGACAATCAGATAAATCTATGCCGGGACCGAGATTGAACCCCGGACTCCCGACACAGAAGTCCGACATACTTACCCCCTAGAACGCCAGGTCACCCGCCAGTAAAATACGTTTAATCCTAGAACATTTGATTTCAAATCAGGGTAAAACTAGCTCTACTTTCTCAATTCTGATTTACAGTACAACCATCAGAATGAGTGCACAATCAATCAATTTTCTGCTGCTGCAACGCGTCCTCAAAACAAAATGGTTCGCGTGAACTTTAAGAACAGGGACCCAGCCCATTTCTCTCACTTTAAACTGAATTTCCGTTGAAGGGGATTGGGGTTACAGTCTCTGTCGTGTGTGATGAAGATTTTATTTTTCTTCAAATAGTTCTTAGCTCTTTCTCTATACAAATTTTATTATCTTTTATCTAAATTCTACTTTTATCATCTCAGACTCCATAAGCGAATTCAATTATATGCGTATAGCCTTATAGAATTATTCAACGAAATGAAAAAAAAATCACATCTTAATTATTATTAGCACCGCGTCTTACAACCCGTTTGGGTTATACTCACACCAATGTGTAATAGTAGGTGATTGTGAGATGTAATGGAGGACCTACAGTTTAACGTAGAATCCGAACCACGGTGGAGGCCTGGCATTCCACACATTACAAGATGTCTTGTTAGAGGTGGAGGAAGGGTTTGGTAATCAAATAAATCTGTGCCGGGACCGAGGATTGAGCCCCGGACCCCAGCACAGACGTCTGACAACTTACCCTAGACCACCAGGTCACCAAACACATCTTAATTCTTAACACAAAGATTAACACTGGTTGAACGTAAAACTAATATAAATATTTATTTTCAATATTAATATAATGAAGATTCTTATGAGCTTTGCGCGATTTCTACCAAACTTATGTCTGATTTTTTTTTTATTATAGATTTTGTACACGAACTTATACAACTTCAGCCCGTAGCTTTAAAATTTCGATTATATATTTTAATAAATTAAAAACCATCACAATATTTTTTTCTCGGGAAACTCAGGGTATTCTGGCTATTAGCACATTTACTCAAATTTTACCCAGTTGTATTATGGTAAATCAGTTTCTATGTGATTTCTAAAATAAACCATCTTACGATATTTTAAAGCGAGATTGGTCATGTGATTTATACGTTTGACTCTTACCTGGAAGATCAAAGTATATTCCCGACCATGTTAATTGAGGCTTGGGGCTTGCAATTATATATTTCCTATCCTCTTCCCAGGCAAATGTATCGAAATCCTTAGGTTCACAATCAGCCTTAGTCCTTATACATGTTAGTCAATGTAAGCATCGGATTAGTGGAGATGGACAGAAAGATTAAGTTTGCCCATATTTGCGTGGGAAGAGAGGGGAAATGATTTAGAAAAACAAACTTAATATATATATATTATATATCCAACTGGGATTCAAACCTCGACTTCCTCGTCACCAGCAATCAAATCTATAAAAAGTGTGACGCGATAAACAACGTGACAACCGACGTGGGATGGAAACCAAAATTGAGCTCATCCGTCTTGAGTGTGATTAATGAATACGTGTGTAGTTGAAAAAACATCCACCGGTAGTTTGTTATGTTACTTCGTAATATGTCAATATTACGAATCTGTGATGCTCCGTTAGTATTGATATCAATTATAATTTTATATTATTCGATAATTAAGGTCGATACAAACTATAAAAAGGATCAACTAGGTTTTAACCTGCTGCAAATTCCACAATTTGCCAAAGTATGCTAGCTTATTTTTAATAACAATTCTAGTGAGGTAAGATAAATGCTTATTAATTATTACCACATTTACTAAAAACAGACTCATTTTCTTGCCAAAACAGCTTTTATAAGACTTTATTATAGTTTATAATCGCACTCTAGGATATTACTTGACAAATCTTCAACTTTTAACTTTGACAAAGCGAACTTTTGTTGCATGAACATGTTATGAAGAACTTTTATGATAATTGATAATTTTGAAGATAGGGTCCAAAAACTAATCTAATATTTATTTGTTACCTAACCCTTTGTGGGACTAATCTGTCAGGATGTGTTGCAGCCAAGGATAAGGTCGGTGACTGGATATATGACTGTGTGGGTTCCTATGATTTTGGTTTTTAGTTTTTTTTTGTACTACTTTACTCTACTACTACTACTACTACTAATAATAATAATATTTAGCACCGTGTCTTACTACCCGTTCGGGTTATACGCACTTACGCTAATGTGTAATGGTAGGGTGATTGTGAGATGAAATGAAGGACTACAGTTTAACGTGGAATCCGAACCACGGTGGCGACTGGAATTCCACACATTCACAGATGTCTTGTCAGAGGTGTAGGAAGGGTTTGGAAATCAGAATAATCTGTGCCGGGACCGAGGATCGAACCCGGCCGCCAGCACAGAAGTCTGACACCGTACCCTTAGACCACCAGGTCACTGCTCTACTACAAAATGTAATGTTAAGAAGTTACTAAAAAGATATAAAATAATGTATAAGGTTTACTTAGGAGCTTGTGACCGAACGAAGTTTAGCAAGGAATGATTATCCAATGGCCTGACTGACACTTTAGGTGTTCCTACATGGTTAAGAACCCGGAGCCTTGGTCACGACGATAGTCCCCCAGCACACCGTCCTCGATAATCCAGCGTCCTAAAACTCATGTAGTCCCCAAAATGGGCAGAGTGACCCACCTAGATTCGATGGTGAATTAACAGAGCCTTTTAGCTCAAAAATAACTATTTATATTACAAATTATCATGATTGCCAAAAGGAATCTTGACAAGATATCTGGTCGACAGCACTTGTGTCCTATCAAAGCACATTACTTTAATTGTTTTGTCAATTGCAATTCGCAACATTACAATATTAAAATAAACAATCACCCCAATTTAAGGCATGTCGATTACATATTTTTAATAGTTCGTAACTCTTTATTTAACAATAGAGGTTTAGAATATTTAACTAGGACAAGATTCAATTGCATAAATATTCGAAATTCATGAATAGTATTTAATTTGATTAGTGATTCAATTTGAACTCAAAATATCCGCTTAGCATCTGTCTAGTTGAAACTAATGGAAATGACCTTGGCCGCTATTTACGTGACGTCGATCGCTTCACGCCCTAACTTAATACTTCTAAGTGACCCTGTTTAGAATTAAGGTCATGATCGATTTAGACTTTCCTTGATGGAAAGGCTCTTAAGGTACAGTCTTAATACACAAAAATTGGCCAATTCTAGCTTTTAAAGTCACAGCTTGAGCTAGTACGTTTTATGACAAACGACTTTGATTGATATATTCAAGTGTTGACTAAGATATTAATTTGTCCTATTAACTTTGAGAATATCCACAAATAATACATGGGTAGTTATCACACTTCATCTTATTACCCGTTTCAAATAACTGCATTTAGAAAAATATACTAGAGTATTAATGAGCAAAGTATAATTTATATAACAATTTTCTAATTTTCCCGGAGGCAGAGTGGCAAGCTATCATAACCCATTAACCGGTCTATTAACTGGGAATTTATATACAAGTTTAAAACTTGAGCCGAAATAAGCCCATCAAGGAGTTTTTTTTATGCATTCTTCGTCTGACATCAGTGAAATAGGGATCATTTTAAAAGATTCATAACTTTAAAATAATACATTTTCAATTTTTCGCACTTAAATAAAAAGGTAAAATAGTTTTCAATGGTATAAATTCCTTGGTTTTTTAAAGTATAATACAGTAAACTGCACCACATACAAAGTTTGGTTCAACATGTATTACCTTCTTAAGTATGGTGTCATAATATATTATGGTGTGTGATGGGTTATTAAGGTGGTAGTGTAGGAAACGCGAGATAAGTGTTTTTGCAGGGTTTTTTTTTTATCAAAATAAATCAAATATTACTTCAGTAGAAACATAGTCTTATTTTGTTTTAAACATGGTTCTTTTAAAATATATTGAATATCTGTCAAGGATGACCTGTAGATTAAAACTTTTTCTCTTCATTTAAAAATGTATCATCTAAAGCCACTATACTCGTAAACAGTTGATAATTATACGCCATATCACCTTTTGGAGAAAATTAGCATCAACCTCGCCGTCGCTAAGGAATCAGACTATAAGAGCTTGACATAGAGATCACAGGCCCTTTGATGAGGGTCATTACGAACAGTAGCTACAAGTATAACCACACAATGCCACATCAAAAATTATATAAATTGCTTAGAAAGAAGTTTTTTCTAATAATAATAATAATAAAGAGAAAAGAAACCCACCAAATAACATCTTTGCTTGAAGGTAAACTTAATGTACAGTCCAATTTTTTGAGGAAGAAATTTATCTGACTACTGGGAAAGTTACTATATCTACTTTCTCACATCCATAACATATCATATATATCATTACCTCATATAAAGTCATATTGTGATCTTCAACAGTTAGTTTCGGTAGATATTATCAATACCCAAAAATTAACACAAATAATATTGTAAAATTCTATCAATTATAGCAAAATTTGTTATTATTTTTAGTAGGTCCTTTAAATGAACATTGTACTTACAACCTTAATAAGTTCTAGACTGGTAGATCCTTTTAAAAAGTACAATATTCTCTTGGAGTCAATATTAACAACAATTTACTTTGATAATGCTTTTATTTAATAGGTATTGGTAATATCCATCATAAGTGACAGTTGCGAATCATATGACTTGAACTATAAATATGTTGTAAATAGAATACGTTTTATTGATGTCAGATAAAGCACTTCGTATGGAATTGGATTGGAATTCTATACCGCAATTTTCTGATGAATGGACATAATTTAACCCCCCCCCCCCCCTGAACCAACCCACCTCCCCCAAAAAATACTTATTTCCTTACCTCTACGGAATTAATAACTCAAATAGTATTGCCACACCTACAAAAGTATGCCACCTGTCTTTAGCTAGTTCTATCCAGCCACCTCATTACACCACTCTTTACTATCCATTCTAATGTTATCCTCCTATCTGCGTCTAGGTATTCCCAATGGGTGTTCCAGTCAATATCGTGAACACTGTTATAGATTCTCCATTTGCGCCACCTGTCCTGCTCACAGTATTCTGAGATATTTTGACATGGTTGATGTGTTTAAATATACTAGAATATAGATAATATATTTTCATATTTTCATACGTGAGGGGTCATGTGATATGCAACTGTCACTTTTGAAATACATCGATATATAAATAGGTGCCCGGTGGTCTAGGGGTAAGGTGTCGGACTTCTGTGCTGTGGGTCCGAGGTTCAATCCTTGGTCCCGGCACAGATTTATCTGATTACCAAACCCTTCTTCACCTCTGACAGGACGTGTATTAATCACATCTTGTGAATGTGGAGAATAACAGGCCTCCACCATGGTTCGGATTCCACGTTAAACTGCAGGTCATCCATTTCATCTCACCATTACACATTAGCGTAAGTGCGTACAACTCGAATGGGTGGTAAGACGTGGAGCTAATAATAATACTAACAATATCAATAAACTAGCATTAATGTTATAGTAAAATGCCATCAATGTTGACGTTGTAAAGTTTGTATCTTCTAAAAGGCTCTTCTTACGATAACTGGACTGTACAAACAGTAACCGCGGCTCGTGTTGTGAACAGTGTAGTAAGCGGGGTGTAAATTAGAATTCCTGAACGATGAAGCACAGAATAGAGCCCACGAGCTAAAATCCCGTGAGAGTGTTGACAAATGTCCATGATAGCGAGACTCAAAACCCCCTCCTTTGGCCCGTGGTAAATATCCCCACACCCTCAATCCCACTTCACTCTTATTTACGCCCGGATAGCATCCCTCCACCCCTTCCTTGCAGTAGAACGTATTCATTGAGGCTAGATGGAATTTAGATACCAAGTAGTACTTTGTAATCGTCACTAAAAACAGCAAGAGGAACAAAAACGATCCAATTTGCATTGTTCTAGGAAACATTTTTTTTTTACAGCTTTAACACGTTTTCAAACTGTTTGTGAGAATTAAGACGAAATTAATGCTCGAAACAAAACATAACGTTTGTTTATTTGATCTTTTTTTTTTAAATTATTTATTAAGCTTAAGAGTATAGAATTTGTAGATGAATTTTTCCATGCATATGCTTAAAAGTTACAACACCCTATTTGGTGGTCAAATGGACCATGGTGTTACTCTTGCAATAGACTGGGTTGCCGTTAATGTGTGAAATAGGAGCTCGAACCCTAGTTGGGGCAAATTTTCTATATGGTCTCCACTTTGCCTCCATGCTATGCGGGTGTATATGTTCCCTCTAAATTGTATCTTTTCCACCCCTAACACATTATTTATATATTATATTTACTAGGCATAGGAATTTACTATTTTCTAAGAATTGACACAAATCTCAAATAAGAGCTATCACAGATAATATATTCGTATTTAATTAACTCACAGGAAAAAACAGCTAACTACTCTGTCAATAAAAATATGTATTTCAATCTGTAATTTAAATAATTCATTATGTTAAAGCCAAAGATTCCTCTTGTGATATTCGTTACCCCAAACATATATTAAACGCAGTTTTAAATATAAAAGAATATGCATATATTATTTATATTAAAAATTGGCCTTTTGTTACCTTATTTTGACACATGAAATTTAGCTTTACAAAATATAAAATGAAATTAAAAATAATAAAATATTACCCTATAACTTTCAGGTGGTACTCCCATTTTCCATTAAGGGACTCATAAATGTATAGGTATATTTGAATTACCTCACACCTTAGCAATCTATAATATAATTTTAGTAGGAAGGACAGTGAAGGTTAGTTACTTAGGTTACTAAGAGCATTTTAACATATATATATATATACATCAAGTAATGTTATCAGCAGCTGTCGTCTTTGATATATATCATCAATAACTATAAAATAACACAAATAATGAAGTGACGTGTTATCAATGTTGGCTGCAAAGAAATATATTTGAATTATCTATGCAGTTGTTCTAACCGAAAGCAGGGTATATTTAGTAAATCGTGGGCTGAAGTAATTTAAGTAAAAAAAATACAATTTTGTTAATGGTGTCTTACTGGCCTTATCCGATAGGGTTTGTTGATAAGAAATCTCGAGTATAAGAGTATTCGTACCAACATTTTCGTAGATAATGTATAATCTTCAAGGAAAAGTTAACCTTCAAACAAACGCTAAATTCTCAATGTCAAACCATACTAAGTTGACGCCTTAGCTTCCCATGACCAACAATGCGTGTCCTAATTAATTAAATAAATAAGCCGATAGAAATGCATACGAGATGGCAATTAGTCTTAAGTAGATTCTTTATTTCTCTTTCGGAGATTGCAAGACATCTTAATGGGGCAAAGCTCGCGATTTTCTGTTTAGGTATTTCTTTCACGAAGGCATTGTGTTAAAAAATGAACTTTATTATTATGCAAGACGAGTTTTCTTAGAGAGATATATCTTTTCTCTTTGAATTATTCTGGAAGCTTTTATGTTTATGAATGTATTTATTTCCTCAAGGGTATTTAAACCTAAGGGTTGGTTTTCCTTACTTTCATTTAAAATTAAATGAATATGTAGAAATTTAACATTTTAAGTACATTGCATACATTATAATCGATAGAATAAATGTACAATTCATAGCACGACTTGAAATACAACCATTAAATAAATATAAGAATTTAAATTAATCAAATATCTAGAATAGCTTATTTTGAGAAGTCATATAATACTGTACATTGCACGAAACAATTGAGTTGCATGGGTTGGATAAATATCACTCATGCCAAGCATTTATGAATCAATATATTATTCCAAGTTTGGTTTTTGTTTCATTATATGAATAATACCTGGGCCAAAGTCAAAGAATTTTGAAGGTTCTGCCCTGGACATACCTTAAGGGCTGCTGAAGTGCACAGATGGAGGACCCGAAGTCGTTAACGCACGGCTGACTCCTTACTTAATCCCTTGTTGTTATATAACACAGAACAAATGTAAGAGCGGTAAGTGTTTCGAGTAACAGGGTGGTGATAGAACCAACTAGGAGAGACAGTTGATAAAACCAGATACTCTTTCTGTGCTAAGGCAATACTTTATGTTTATCTCCTGTGATTCAAATTTCAGCCTAACCTAACCTAACCATAGGTAACTGTTGTGAATACCAGGGGGTGAGGGAGGTGTTTGTCTACCTACACCCAAGCTCATGTTGGCTGGCTGAAGTCAAAAGGGGTGTTAAAATGGGTGCGTACCTTGACAACATTTTCTGACCACACGAAACAAACTTTCACTTAGACCTCCTTTTCTAACTGCGTGTGCACCTCGGCAACAATCCAATAATTTATAGAATAATAAGTTATATCTTTTTTTTAAATCCTAGTCTTACTACACGTTCAGGTTTTACGCTTAAGTACTAATTGCGCTAATGCTTTTAGAAATTAAGAAAGTTATAATTAGATTAAATCTACCTGCATTTTCGTGAAAGGAAAGTGTAAAACCACTTTGTAAATACCATCCTCAGTACACCCGGCCAAGATTCAAACCTCTATCTTCCTATCATCAGCACACACCAATATATTCTACTGTGAGTGCAGGCCATTGGACATTGCGGCCACCGAAGCGGTTTGTTGTATCTTGACAAGAAACTATACTTCATTAATTTGTATCTGTTTCATAAATTAGACTGGGTAATAAAATTTTGTTTGAGGGTATAAGGTCTTAGATAAAGCTAAAGGAATTATATCATATTCTTATTTTAACTAAAGTAGTGTGAACTAGGTAATCTATATCTCAATTTTTCATTCTAATTTATCAAATTTTCCTTTAAAATGTTGGTTTTCTTTGATGTTTAATGAATATTCACTATCTAGAATGTATATGTAACCCAAACATCTCCAAACTAGAATTGTATCGGTATTGGTGTACGCAAGAGCAAAAACGTTCCCATAACTGAGTATGGCTTAGCAACCATAGTGAGATCGGAGTTCGGCTTGGTGTTTTGGAAGTGCCGGTTATAATTTGTTTTCCCATTCAATTTTCATGAAAATACGGCTACATTTCCACAAAATTCTACCTTTGTAGTTTCTACCCTATTTGTCAATATACGGATAGCACTAAATGTAGTAATATTCACTGCGGACGCAAACAGGTAAAATAATTCAACCGATATAGGCTTACAGGTTAACCGTAACAATCATTTGAACAATTAATTGAAATCTAATTATAAAATGAAGGGACGATTGTAAAGATAAGTGTGGAACCTTGTACAAAAACTGAGACACTATAAAATATTTTAAGTGTTAATCTCTTTCGACGATGTAGACACGTTTCTGTCTTTTAAGGGTATGTTGGATTAATTTCCTTTTGTCTTTTCATATCTAAAGTAATTAAAGAACTAATACTATATTTCAATTACTTTCCTTCAAACCTTACCCTTTTCCTCTTCCTTTCTGTCTTTTGTTCTTCCCAGTGTCTGGGATTTCAAGGAAAGTTACTCCACGTCCTCATCTGTGTGAGAGACATTGAATTATGTATCGTCCTCAACACGTTTCTACTCACGATGTAATTGAATAATGAAGTACAAGCTACAAAGACGAGGTGATACAAAAAAAAAAAAAGATTCAATTCATTTTGCTTTCTACATGGGAATGTTCCCAGATGTAGGTAGGCAACCTGCTTGCGTTGTGAGGTTTCAATTAGATTATTCCCCAAGCTAAACACATAACACATTTGTTAAGTTCCAAATGTTTTCTTACACCTTGTCCCTAAGCTTACAGTTTTAAATTTGTGATGGGTTCCCTCCTTGATTGATTGAGATTATACCCATATCCTTATTTGGATTCAAACATTAAGGATTAATTTAAATAAATATATGCAACCAAAAATTTGAGGTACATTATAAATGTTTATTGAATAGTACATGTAAGATTTTACTCTGTATAATATGTGAATATATACACGTGAAGATCTATCAGTAGAGATAAATTGTATCAAATAATCGCCGGATAAATTGGTGGAGAAAAGTATTTAGATAAATCGAATGTTACATAATAATAATAAGTTTTAAAGTTATTCCCACATACTCGATGTCTAACAAAATATGAACGCGAATGAGTTATTGATCGTTTCATTTATGTGTTACATAATTATAAAAAGGCAAACCTTCGAATCTTAGGTTCTGTATTTTTGCTGAACAGACGATCTATTTGCTCTTTGTAATTTTTTTTTTTTGCAATAATTGATCAATTCTGCATATCTATTGTTTTTAATATTTTTACTGATATACTCGGGTATGTCGTTTTCAACAAACATTGTTTATTTACATATAGCTCAATAAAACCACTTATAAACTCTTTAGACGCAATATTGCATGTAAACACTTCACTAAATCGCGCGAATAATCTTTGGACATGCACTTAAGCTTGCAGACCCCCACCAAAAAGTCTGTTAGAATATATATCATGAGGATAGAATCGTTACATGTGTGGAAACTGACCAATAGCTACAATAAATTTGCATCAATTTATCGATCACATCTTTTAAATTGTGAGAAGACATAACTAGTATATTTATCAGTAAATTCAGCAAACCTACCGATAAATTGTTCGAATCGGCCGAAAAATCTTCACGTTATAGCAGCTATATGTTCATAGATTAAATTATTATTTATGTCAATTTGTTAAATATATGAATGTATGAATAAAATAAGAAAAAAAGAATACTTTTATCCTACAGGAACTAAGACAATAATTTTAAATCCAAATAAAAATAATATAGAGTAATTTTTTTAAATCGGTTTCAACGTTCTGATATTAATCAACTCTGGTTTAACTGGGTCATTCATGATTTCTCGCTCACCGAACCAATCAGTGCTTCACAATTTCACAATAGGGTCTATATCTAAATAAAACAATGTAATTTATCATAAAATGTATATATGTTAATAAATACAAATAAGGCTTTCGTAGATATAGTAAACGTATTAATTTATATGATAATACATTAACTTTTTTCCAAATCTTCATCTTTCAAAACATAAAAAAACTACTTTAGTTCAATATTGTTCAAAATATGCTCTATTTAAAATAAAAACATTAATTAATAACCTTTTATGACAAAATGACAATGTTTAACTATATATTTTAAGAACATTAATACGTGTTTCATAAGAGTGGCACAACATTAGACTACTGTATTTCTAGAATATATACTTTCACATCATAATATATTATTCAGCACGAAGTCTTATAGCAATAACTTTTAAATACAATTACCTTATGATCAATATGTGATTGCTAGATGAAATGAGCTCTATATTTAAAACGTGTAACAAACAATAATAACTAGCTTCTAATTAACAAATGTACAATAATGTCAAGTAAAAGTTTTAAGGTAATAATAAATATATATATAGTAACTGTTTCTGAGCACAACATTAAGTCTGTATTTCTAGTTAAATATCACAGTATTACATCATAATAAAACATTTTATTCAGATGAAAGTTAATTAAGCATATTCACATATGATAATTACACTATTGCACACATTTATATGGAATCAAACATGTAGTACTTTGCTTAGAGAAATCTGAGTGTATATACTTTCATCAAAGTACGTCGTTCAAAACAATATAACTTATCTTCATAAATTAAATAAATAATACAATAATGTAAAAGTTAAACATATTCAAATTTTAAGTATGTAATAGAACAATGAATATAATTTATTTTATTGTATATTTTATGTTTTGGTCTATAGAATTTATTTTTATAGTTCATTTTTTAGTTTTAATATATCACAAAAGATATTTAAGTTAATATTAAATCAATTTTCATTTACATTTTGTTAACGACTTATTTATTATATTATGCCATTTCATTATAAGACTATATTAGAGTTTATTAAAAAATATTTTAACAATTAAGTGACTAGTGGTAATAAATTTAATTTATTTTGATGTAACTTATTGAAATAATGTCAATATAAATATTATTATTTTATTATTTATTTTGTCTTTCTAAGCTTAGAACATAAAATATGGCTCCATTAAACTTTATTCATGTCAGAAAGTCACTTATTATATTTGAAACCGATTACATTTTGCCAGAGCTGATGCAAGTTAAAAAGAGTTCGAAAGAAATTAGTCTCTGTAAGGTAGGGACTCTTTCCAAAAATACTTCTCCAGCTATAATCTCACAGAAAGAGGGAAATGGCCTGGGTCGCGCAAGGGGAAGCGTGGGGGTTGAAAAAAAAATTAGCTCCTATGTGAAGGTTACCCAAATGGAATGAAGCCAACTGTCAAACTTAAACAAATGACCTTTCCACATGCAATAGCGTCCGTAATTCCATTATTCAGTCTGATGTTGGGTGAAAACGACCATTCTTGTAAGAAGGATCTATATTACAAATATGGCGACAATTTTTTGGCAGCATAAATTATACGAATAACAAATGTATTTATCGGGTTTCTTGTACATTAAATTCTACGAACAATTTTTTAAGAAATGCTCTAAAGTATTTTTTTTTAAACCTAAAGATACGTGGGGAAATATCCTTTTGTTACGTTTGCACCTTAAACAAAGACAACCAAATTTTTCTCAAATATTTAATATGTTAATTAAAAAATAATTCTGATTAATTTATTAATGTTTGAATGTAAAATTATGTATAATAAATTAAATTCTTAGCTATGTAAAGGTTAAGTTTTATTGAAAATATGCATTTAATGAAGTGTCAAAAAGTTGAATAAAGCTACAGTTTATGTTGGTCTATCTGAAGAGTTGGAGAGAAATAAGTGCTACGACAACCATGAAGTGTCACGAGCCCTCCCTCTCCCCTCCCCAACCAACAAAGACAGATGTGCACCATGAGCTGTGAGTATAAATCCTCCAGAGGGGCCAAACCACAACCGTAACTATGTTGCTAACCCCACCGGAAGAAAAAGTCTTCCAATTTCGCGCCACGACAAACTTTCCCACCACGTACTATTATTCCATCAACTTACTCCACTAGATTCAGAAGTGGTTCTTTCCAGAATAACAACGCGGTAATTTTTTCTTTTTTCTAAGAAAACTGTACATCGTGTTAGGTAAACTATTTGCATCTGTTGATAAATTGTGCTAAACTAAAAACTATACTAAGGTGGGATACAAGGCGTTGGGAGAGAAGACAATTTTTTTTCGGTGTTTATGGAAAAATATTGTTTTGGTACAAATAAATAAAATATTGCTCTGGTACAAACATAAGTTTAATTTTCTTCACTTGTTGATATAAATAGTTCTTGAATATCTGTCATGAGCATGGTGGCATTATCTAACAAACTTTTTAAATTAATAGAATAAGTTGTCATTAAATTACAGAACACCATTGACAGATATTCAAGTACTGTTGAGGTCACCATGTGAAGAAAATTTAATTATACGTTTTTATTGGGACAATATTTTATTTATCTAAATCAATAAAATGTTTTTTTCAATAAAAATTGCAAAAAAAAAATGGATTTATCTCGCCTTCCTTTCCAACCCACCTTAAACTTTTGTTAAGGTAGATTCTGCTGTGAATGCATTTTCTACCTTTAACGATAAAAATTATATTTTTATATCAACAAATATGTCAATTTTCTTTACCATTAGGGCTACCATTTTTTCTGTTTAGGTTTACCACAATTTCTCAAAAACTAATAAACTTGGTATGTTTGAATCCATAAAAAAACCTAATGTTTATAGTCGACCACCCTAACTTTTCAGTTGAAACTGGATACAAAAAAATTGTAAAAACTATAAGTAAAGGGCTTTGAGAACCTTCCAACCGCTATACAATTTTTTTTTTAAGTTAGAATATAATAAAACAAGTCAAGCAACTAAAAATCTATCAATAATATTAGCAAAGTAAAATACGCCATAATCTGTAAGCAACTAGCGTTCTTATATATATTTTAAATCAACAAATTTACTAGCATGATATAAATAGCACTCAATTATTAATATTATTATTATTATTATTTAACACCGCGTCTTACTACCCGTTCGGGTTATACGCTTTAAGTACTAACTACGCTAATGGATTTGGAATTGGGAAGGTTGAATTATAGGAAGTGAACCCGCATTTGCGTGGAGGGAGAGTGGAAAACCATTTATGGAAAAACCACCCCCAGTTCACCCGACCGAGATTCGAACCTCAATCTCCCCGTCCTCAGCAGTCGAGATCAACACGACTAGCACGTTAGCTAACTACGCCACTGAGGCGGGTATCTCGATTCATTTTTTAATATCCGACTGATGTAAATTTCATTCATTTTATTTGAACCTTTTATTCCGTCAAAAAATACAAACATTAGAGTTATTTATAATAATTTTCACCGAGATGTTATTATAAAATCTACCTGAAACCAGAGAAACCTTATTAGTTAAAACAAGCTCGCAAATAAAAAATATTACCACTAGGAGTGCACAAAATAGTGATACACATATCAATTTATGTTACACGATTATCAGCACCTACGTTTATGATCTCCGTGTTAATTGGTTTAATTAATCAAGTTTTCAGATCCGATTACTCGAATTACATACATTGATAACAAAACGGGTATCTATTTTACTGTCAGGTAATAATGTTGTTCCTCTGCTTGTGTGCACGAGTATAATGGATAAGGTCCTTTTAATGTCGGTATGCTAGCTACCATTGACATAAACTACAGTCAAATTTTAATAGAAATTGTATTTTAGAAAAAATAAACATACATTTCTTAAGGCCAAAATTTATAACTTTTTACTATATTATTATCGTTTATTTACAGGAATTTGTAATATCTATCAAAAATGACGGTTGCAGTTCTCATGAACTGATGTATGAACAAGTTAAGAATATCTCTAATAACTTTTCTAGCTCCTATGTAAATTATACTGTAGATAGATGGATACACACACTTTATATGAAATACCTACGAAATTTTTATATTTTCATAAGGTAATGTTTATAGGCAAGGGAATATTATGCAATGTGTGGAAACTACAGTAGCCCCATGGCTTCTTTGGTGCTGAGTGACAATTCACAGCTGACAGCTTTGAAAAGTTACCAGACCAAATTATGTATCCCTACGTTAAACTATATGGTCTGCAAAAACATGTTATTAGCAGCTGTCAGAAGTCAGCTGTGAACTGTCAGTCAGCACCAAAGAAGCCACGGGGCTACTGTAGCTTGGGGCTTGAAAAATAAATGAAAGAAACTCTTTATTTTAAAAGTTTTTTTTAATAGGGTATACATCAGTTTTCAGAAACGTAAGTTTCCGCATCCTTTAAAGCTCTTCGAAATAACTGAAATATCTTGATAAACTCAGAAATAGCCCCATCACTCAAGATCTTTTGAGTCTTTGGTGAACCTCTTAAATTGTAATCGGATTCGAGAGGATTATTTTCGCAAAATCGCTTTAGTGGGGGAGAAGTGTCGAGATAAATATGTAGCATTAGAACTAGTGTAAAAACGTCTATGTTAAGACTACGCTGAAAATGTGTATATAAAAATTGTATAAATACTGTTTGAATATATTTGGTTTATATATGCCATCTAAAATGTTTAATTTAATATTTAAAAATTGTGAACAGTTGAACTATTAATTTTATATTGGGCTAAAAAATTTTTTTTAGTTAATATAAGGAAGCGTGTCAAATTATTTTGGTCATAAGGGCCACATTGAATATTAAAAATACTGAAGGGGCTTCATTTAAAAATAATATCCGTATTTGCATTATTTTAAGTAAGAATAAATCTATCTTAATAACTTATTCTTACAAAAGTAAAAGAGTAAGACCCACATTTAGAAAAAATAAGGCCAAACCTATATTTTTTTTTAAATACAAATTTTAAATATAACATTTGAATTAGTGGTGTTTATGGTACACTTTAAAAATGTATGCCTAAATTATTTTTATCTCCTTGGTGTTTAGTTGCATTTCATATGAACCAACCTCTGTTAACATGTGCAACTAAACATTGCTAATGCTGAGTGTGTAGACTCAGCAATTTTTGGGGATTGATCTCTGTTGAAGAAAGGGCATCTAAGCCCAAACCTCACATGTCAGCATTCTCAAAACTATGTCAAATCCCCAAATATCACATTCAATTTTTTTTGTATAAAATATTTTACCAATTGGGATAAAACTTGGTATATAGAGTTTTAATAAGGTTGCCCCGAGATTTTTTGGAATTGGATATCTAACCGTAAAATTAAGGTTAGTTTACTGAAGGGAAAAAAGAGAAAAAATCGGCTATAGCAATTTTGATCACATTTAATTTATAAAGTTGTAAATATTCCAAACAAAATGACTACTCTCAATACTGAGGCAAAATGACTTTAAGGGCTCCGGTGTGAATGCGTAAATTATCCTTTTTTACCATATATCCGAAACTATTTGAGATGTGAAATTACTTAACATTACAAATATGTGAACTATTAACAACACGAATATTTAATTCGAAGCATATTTTTATAAGACCAATAACTTCCAAGCTATACGCAATTTTTTTAGCTTTTTGATCACATAAGGTAAAGTATTACGACCGTAAAAATAATCTAACCTGCAATGTTGATGGATGTCGACGTCTCATGACCTCTCGAACCTTAAAAAGTGGTATTTGCAACGCCATCTGTGTGTGTGTTTGAACTTAAAATTAAGAGTAGTTTAATAAAGGGTAAAAAGAGAAAAAATATATTTTCTCAAAATCGGCTCTAACGATTTTGATTAAAATTCGTATATAGGCGTTGATTAAGATTATAAATAAACTGGATATTTTCATTTTCCCATGAAAATGACTTTTAGGGTACCTTAAAAAGCAGAAGTTTCTGGATAACTGCAACTATTTTAAGTACCAAATAAATTGTCATTGCAAAATTGTAGTACTATTAAAAATTAAAAATATTCATATGAAATATATTTTTATTAAAACAACAGTTTCTGAGATATTGGCAAATATATTAATACAATTTTGTGAGCTTTAGTTGTAAAGAGATACTACTTAAGCTTTAACGCAATAATTCTCCAATGCCATAGAGTAATTAAATATAAATAAGTCTCTAAAAGTTTCTTGTTTTTCCTTAAACCTCTTAGGAGAAATGTTTGTATAACAATGATCTATTTAAATTTTAAACTCAATAGTCAATATTCACCTTTTTTATTGGTTAAAATCTATAAATGAGGAATTTAATAGCAATGCGATGACATGAAGATGTGCAAAAGCTAATTAAATGTCGAAAATTTTAACCTGAAGTCGAAATTTTGATACGAAGTGTTGACCCTTGTGGACACAACATTGATTTTTTTTAATGGTCCAAAGATACAAATAAGGGCATTAATTCTTTAAAAATAAAATAATAAAATTTAAAAACCGGGACTCAAAAAATATTTTACATAAATATAGTGCAATTTATGCTTAGGTTCGCTTGTGTATATTATTTCGTTTAACATATATTACGAGTTTTGAGTAAATATCTCCAGTTTTAAACAATAGAGTGAGAAAGTCCGTGTTTAGCTCCGTACCATTTATTTAATAACGCACGCCCCCGTGACTAAGGAGTCAAAATGATCGACCACAAGTCTACTGTTTTCGACACACTCATAATAGCATGCTCTAGTGCTCCCTGAAAGTATAGCATGCACCGACCAATTGGTCACACCATGTTATTGATCGTTCTTAAGGACGGGTTGTCGCATTTCTCAAAGGTTCTGCAATCAATATTAGCGAGGAAAAGAAAATACGGTAGCAAACCGAATAAGGGTTTCTTCTAGAGATAACTTAATGGGGAAGCTGAGTAGAGCCTGCCACTGAATACAGTTTTACACGTCTCGCTCATTCGAGCAGGGCCCTGGGACGTACGTCAGCGGCATCCCTTAGGGTCGATGACGTAGTTCCCAAGCCTCTGGATAAGAGGATTGGTGGCACTGGGAATCCTATCAAAGGACCGCACAAGCTTCCAGAAGTTCTCCTTGATAGTGTGAATCTCAAAGTCCCGTGGCAAAGTCACGTTGCAAACGTGCCAGTAGGTGTCTACAATGATCCTCATACACCGGTTCTGGAAAGCCCATATCCTCCTCATAAATGAGCCCATCAGATGGCCCCATGCGGGACACGTGTCATCGAGAATCGGCTTGAGTACCTGCTTGTACAGCGTCAGTCCGCTCCTCGTGAACAAGGCGCTGCGTATGTTCATACGTGGGCCTAGATAACCCTGCCTCAATCCCCTCCCCCCACCCTAAACGTGCTGTACTTATATATCAGTGAGAAGCGTGCACTAGAGGATTAATTTTGCTCGGCTAATCCTGATAAAACCTTTAAAATACTTTTGTTTATCTTTAAAATATTAAATTTTCACCAAAGAGGACCGACATTCCATAAAGAATTCTGGTATTATTTGGAAAGAGTCTGGTGACATTTTCCATGTGGAAGGTGTATAATTTATCGGCAGTCGTATGCATTCTTGGTGCCTATTTTTCAGAAACAGATTGTCACATCTAATATTGGAAAAAGAATGAATATATAATTTCGGCCAAAATTTGAACATTAATATTAACCTTTAGTATTTAAAGTGCTGTCTCATCTATGAGTTCTATGATTATATAAAAAGTATTTGGAGGAGGCGAGTTGTTTTACCTATCTCAAACCCGAGTATTTCTGTCTCAGGAATAAACAGAAATCTGATTGAACTTTACTTAAAATTCTGAGATTAATTATAAGATTTGGAAAGTGTTTAATAATTACTTATGGTTGGGACTTCCACGTTGTATTATATTCTAAAATGTATTCAATTTTTCACTTTGCAATCACAATAGGATACTCTTTTAAGGTAAGCATTTACCATGCAACTTCAAAGTTATCAGCCCCCCTTTCATTACATAAGTGTCTTACGCCACTGAACCTATGGGGTTGATACAACACCATTAACTAACATAAAGTCATCCAGGCAGTTAAGTGAGATAAAGACGTAAATAATTTGCTTTAATGATTGAAATAAGCCATCAAACACTCCAAAGAGGGTTTAATGATGATTGGGAGCTTTGTAACCAGTCCATTCAGCCTATTTGATATCTCCTAAATGTTGATAAACATATATTAGAATATTATATTCACGCAAATAATTGTCAAGTTAGATAATTAAGGCATTCGAAAACTTCATGTAATTAGTTCATTAAAATATCTATTGAACTTCAGGACATAAAGACGTAAATTATTTCATTTATTTCTTGTTAGGATAATTTCCAATTTTTTAAATGTACAATATGAATTAGAAGTTTCACGTAAACAGCTGATGAAACTATTTTTATTATATTCAAAACATGTAAAAGTAGAGACGTAATTATTATAGATTAATTATCAAAAAAACATATATATTTATACAAGGGTAGAGGTAAATTGTTGATTTTTTAAAACTAAAATCAAAAGTAGTGCATTTTATAGCTTTACAAACCGTTTAATTTATATTTGGATACTTTTCTCAATAATAGCTCTGGAATACCGGTTATCACCGGTACCAAAACTGGTGATGCAACACATGAATTCCCCATCCTCTAAAAGTTATTTGTACTACAATCAGAAGAGAGACTTCTTTTTGCATTATTTGGGATCAACAGGACTATATTCTTGGGTATTTACCTCTCCATGGTCGCGCAATCAATATCGTTAACTTCCGATAAACATTTTGGCCCAGTAATATTCGTAAAAGGAGAATGCAATACAAAATGCGATATTGAAGTATGATATGTATAAACCCGACCTTCAAACAGCAAGTACCTATAAATTACAATATGGAGTCGTTAAATTTACCAGAATACTTTATACATTCCCACTATTTCCCAAACGACTTCAATGTATTGGATCTCAGAAAGGTTTTAGAATATTATAAGTTTCAATAAACATGAAGGTCTGTATGATATGTCCCATCAATAACTTCGGGATCAGTTCTTTCGGGTAGTATGGACAAATATACAGGACACTAAATGCCTATAATAGTTTAAGTAATGGTGTAAAATAGTTGACTAAAAGTAAATGACTTATTTGCTTTTTTTTTTAAATAAAATTAAATTTAGCCTACGTAGCTTTATATCCATCCTCCCATAATTTAGGGGCATGGACCTTCACAGGGGTGATCGTAATAGTATATCCCTTACAATGAATGGTGAAGATTTGAAAATTTTATTTGAGTGTTCCATATAGGGTGCCATTTTATTTTAATAGTTTTTAATATTGCTTGGGGGACAGGTAGTTTTGTCCTATTTTAGTAAATTTTAATGATGTTTGCCAACTATAAGAGGTAAAAAATTTATATTTCTTATTGAAGGAAAAGACAAGAAACCTTTACCTGTATGGCTCCTTTATAGGAAAATGTTATTTTAGACATATTGTTTGATGAAAGATAGTAAAGAAGTCGAATAAATTACTGTGCTAATATTAACCCTTTTAGTAGTTCCATTATACCCCATTTATTTTTGAAAAGGAACACGTCCTAAATTAAAAATTACAAGAATTATAGCGTGATAAGAATACCCACAGATGAACTTATGATACTTTGTTGGCACGTGATTCGGGTTGAAACAAATCAATTTCCTTAGGTTCAGGAAAAATAAAAAGTTTCAAAGGTTATTTATTAGTTATTGTTTTCATATTTTGACTATATCAAAATCTGCATCGATGGGCCTGAGGAATAAATTATGAGCACATATAATCTTATGGATCAATAGCAAAGCTATTGTTTTTGTTATTTACAGTTGTAGCCACATCTAGATAGCATATTCTTTCAATTGAAAACTATGCTATGCTTTGCTATGGATCCATCTTAATAAGTGGCAGTATAAAGCTAGTTACCGAATCGAAGGTGCTGCGTTATCTGATATCTCGTGATCCTTAATTGATTACATATTTGTAGCCGACGATTTTCACACGTCCACCACAGACTCTGCCTTAAAATCTTAGTATTGTCATACTAAGCCAAAGATACCGGGTTCCATTCCGTGTACAGATATCATTTTTTTATTTAAAGAATATCATATAGTCTAGTTTTTCAGTGTTGTGAATCA
The DNA here is from genome assembly GCA_039000515.1 of Timema cristinae. Taxonomy (NCBI): domain Eukaryota; kingdom Metazoa; phylum Arthropoda; class Insecta; order Phasmatodea; family Timematidae; genus Timema; species Timema cristinae. The sequence continues at coordinate 36,804,667 of JBCFYV010000024.1, read as the reverse complement.
CGATTGAATGCACAGAGGGTGGTTTTTACTAACTTGATTTTCGATATCCAACCACGAAAATAGGAGTAAATTTTCTACTAGTTTTTATATTTTTCACTCCAACCCTATTAATATAAACATTTGGCAAGCCTGGAAGAGTAGTAGGACATGGTGCATGATAAAATGCGGGAACCTTACCTTAACACTGACTAACTTTGATACAGAATTACCTTTTTCCTCAGATAATGATAAAGCATGTAACATTTATTTGGGATATATGCTCCAAAAAAAATGTTTTAATACAAGTAAACTCACCAAAGTGCCTCACTATTGCTGCCTGTTTCCCACACCAAAAAGACAACAAACTTGCCAGAAATTTTTAAAATAATTTAAATTTCCAAAAATTTGACTTTGTAAAAAACAAAATTTTAATTTAAACCCTTTTTTTCCTATTCACTATAAAAAAACTATTGGGCTTTGAACTTACATCACTATAAATGTTTTACATCACTTTTATATTTTACCTTTAATGTTCCCAAAAATTTTTTTCATCCAATATGGGGTCAATAATTTTTTGAAAAGGGAAACTTTCCACTAAATTTAAAGGGTTTGGGTATTTTTTAACAAAAAATCCACAGGGGTGGGGTTTTTTAATTTTTAAAGTTAAATTATAAAAAAAACCCTTTTTAAAAGGCCCCTAAACCCAATAGTTTTTAATCAACAAAGATTTTGTCCGCAAGCCAATTTTTATTAATATTTGGGATTTAACTCTTAAACCCCTTGGGCCGTTATAAAAATTTTTTTGTTCCAATTCTAATATAAAAATTACAAAATTTAAAAAAATTAAATTTACAAAAAAATTCTATTCAAAACTTGTCAATTTTTTTCTCTAAAAAAAAAAACTACAAATTTTACAAAACAAACTCTAAAACAAGGTTTTCCTGTTTTCCTTCCCTTTCCTGTTGAAAAAAACTTAATTATTTGATTCGTAGTTTAAGTAAAAGGGCCCCGGTTGGTGTTTTACTTTTGGTTTGATTAACCCTCGCTTTTTTTTAATTTTTTTAAATTTCTATTTCCTTTCCCCCCTTACTTGGGGGAAAAAGTAAACGGGGTTACACAACGTAATTAACTCCATATTTTTTTCCTTCCCCCTTTTTGTGTATTTTTCCCTTTCATAAAATTTAAAATAATTCAAGGCAACTTCGGCCCCCTATTTTAGGCCCACCATTTTTCAAAACATGTCAATAAAATCACAACTAGTTTTTAACAAAAAGGGTTTCAACTCCCCCAGATTTTTAAAATTTTAAATTTTTCTTTTATCTTCTTAACAAAAGGTAATTTGCAAAAACTATTTTTCCAAAAGTTTTTAATAATTTTTTTTAAAAAATATTTTTCCCCATTTTTTTAAAACTAAAAAAAAACTTTTCGTTCTAACTTAAAAAAATTAATTAAATTTTTTTTAAAAATTATAGGATTTTTTTAAATCAAAAGTGTAAAAGATAACTGCGGATTATAATGTATTTAAAAGTTTTAAATTAACTTAGAATAAAATTTTTTTTCTTCCCCCCAAAATCCCTAATGCCCAAAAACCTTTTCTTCTAAAGGAAATTTTAACTTTAAAACCATTTTCTTTATTTTTGGAAGTAAAATTTTTTTTTATTTTTAAAAACCTTATTTTTTTTCTTACAAGCAATAGAGCCAAACTGCGCATTCCAAACAAAACTGTTAAATTACCCAAAAAATTATGGTTATTTAAAAAATTCTTTAACCAACATATAGAATTTGAGGAATTACTACCAACAGCATGCCCCTCACACACACAAACCAAAAAACGGGTTTTCTACAACCCATAAAAGGGTTTTTTTACACTTCAAATAAAAAAAATCCTCAAAAAAATACCAAAAAATTTTTTTTGGACTTTTTAAAAAGAGGTTTTCCCTTTTTTCCTTTTTTTATTTTTTCTACCATTAAAAAAAGAAAAAAAAATCATTTATTTTTATTTATTTTAATTATTTTCTCCCTTTTAAATCCCTCCAAAACAAATTCCAATTATTTTTAACAATTTTACTAAAAATTTGATAAAAAGTCAATTATTTTAAATATAACAAAATATAAAATTCCACGCATTAAATAAATGATTTCACAACGCAAAAAAATGTAAGTTTTTTAAATTTTACAACTAACCTAAAATTTAAAAAAAAAAGTTTTTATATAAACTTAATTAATGTTTTTGCCAAAAATACAAAAAACAAATACAAAAAAATCTAATAAATAGTAATAAAATTTTTAAAGTTTTTATCGTTTACGTTTTAAAAGCTTTTTAAAACTTTTTTTTTTCAATTAAATAACCCCCCCAAGTTTTTTTATGTTTATCAAGTTAGACCCCTTTAAAAAATCCCCTTTACTCAATTGATTATTTTCTTAGGAATAAAATTTTTTTACGTTAAGACTCACCCAAAATAATTTATCAAATTTTAAAAGAAAAACACCCAACCCAAATTACTTTAATTTTAAAATACAAAACTTGAAAGCTAGAAAAAAAAAAACCTTTTTGCAATAAAAAGGGGCGAATTTTTTTTAAAATGAAAAAAAATTTTCAAAATCGTTCGGGCTATAACAACATTTTCTTAGTCCTAAAACCTCTTCCTAAAAAAACCAAAAAAATTTCGGGATCCCCTTTGTCTTTACCAAAAAAAACCCAAACAAATTAAATAAAATTTATTCAAATTAAAACAAACCTTCACAATAAAATTTTTTAAATTTTTTTGATAAAAAGCAAAACCTACGCTTTATTTCCCCACACCCCTTTCCAAATCTGGAAAAAAATTCCAAACAAAACCCGAGCCTCATTCAACCCCAGTTGCCAACCATTTTCCCAAAGTAAATTAGGGAAAATTTTTAAAAGCCTTTTAAAACAGGGACAACTAAAGGGAACTTACTTCTCCCTCACTTTACCAAAATCTTATTTGCAAAAAAAACCCTTTGTTTTTAAAATCAAAAACCTAATCCCTTTTTAGGGGATAAACCGAAAATCTTTTTCCTTCCAGAATTTAAAACCATAAAAACCCCTTCAACCCCCAAGACCAACCAAATGGGCCTTTCCAAATCCTTAAAAACAATTAAAAAACACAATTATCCCCCTATTAAAAACAAAAAACAAAGGGCCCCAAAATTTTTTTAATACCCGATGGAAGGCCTAATAAAAATTTCCCGGGAAAAACCCTTTCCTCAAGGTCAAAAAAGGGAAATGGGCTTCGATTTATTTTTTACAACAATTATTTCTCCTCGTCAAGCTAGAACCCCCCTTCCCATTCCCAGTTAAAACGAAGGAATGCCCCTAAAATAGGAAAATCTGCCCAAAAAACTAACCCCCAAAAAAACCTAGAAAATCTTTTCCCCAAAAAAAAAAATTATAAAAAAAAAGTACTCCCACCAATTAAACCATTGTAAAAAAGAAAGACAAACAAAAAAAATTCCTTTTTTGTCACAGACCAATTTACATAGGTTACAAACCAAACCCATTTTTAAAAATAAACCCCCAGGGGGGAAAAATCTTGAACACAGGTAAGACATCTAGGAAAAAGCACCCCCCTTTAAAAAAAAATTGGAAAACCCATTTCCAGAAAAGCGAAATAAAACGAAAACGTGATTAAAAATAAGGGGAACACTAAAACCAATCGGAAAACCCGGGGGAAAAAGCCAAGGGAAGAAAAAAATTGAAAATTATCATTTTCCAAACTAAAAGAAAATAAACTTTACCAACTCCAAAAAATTTCCTACCATGCAAAACCCAAAAAAAACTTTATAAACCCTTAAAAATTTATTTTAAAAAAATAATTAAAAATTTAAAAAAATATTAAATTACCAGGCATTTAAAATGTCAAAAAAGCAACCCCCACAAAATTTTTTAAAAAACACAAAAAATTTTTTTAAATTTTTTTTCTAAAGGAACAAACAGCAAAAATAATTTAAATCTTTAAAAGGTAAAATTTTTAATAAAATTTCCCCTTGGGGGTAAATTTTAATTTTTAAAAATCAAATTAATTGATTTTAATATATTCTTTTAATAATTTTAAAAACCAAAACAATTATGTTGATAAAAAATTTTTTTTTTAAAAAAGATTAAAAAAAACTTGGGGAAAACCAAAAAAAGAGTGTTTCAAATACAAATTTTAGACCATAAAAACCTATAATTTTTAAAAATAAAATTAAATTGACAATCCCCCGGAACCTTTGAAATAAAAATATCATAGTTTTAATATTTTGGTAAAAAAAACAAGTAAAGGGCATATTCAAAAAAAATTACATGACCATGCAAAAAACACACCCAATTAAAAAACAAATTAAACAAATTTTAAATATTACAAATTTTGAAACACTAATAAAAAATTACTAAAAAAAATTTAAAACTTTTTAATGTTTTCTTAATTCCATTCAAACTAATTAGTTTTATTAAGGTTTTTAATGATTCACATTCAAAACCAAATGCTCTTTAATTATTAATATTTTAAAGTTAGTATAAACCCTAACCAAAAAAATAAAAAAATAAATATTTTTTAAAATAAAATTTTAAAATTTAAATAAATTTTTAGTTTTCCCTTTTTAAATTGTGTTTTTTTAAAAAACAATTTAAAAATTTTAAATAAACCGTTTTATCTGTTTTTTTTTTTAAACCTAATTTTAAAATTACAATTTTTTTAAATAAAACATCGCCCCAAAATTTCCAACCCCAAATATCCCCCCCTTTCCCCCATTACACCCCCTTTCCTCAACAGTTTTTCCTAAAGCTAAAAACCCCCATTCCTAAAACTGATTTAGGCCCCGAAACCTCAACCTAAACCCTTTTCTTTCTTTCCTTTTTTCCCAACCCTAACCTCGTTATCTTTTTTTAAACCCGAACTCAACCCCCAAAAGATTTTTTTCACCCAAGGAATTTTTTCCCAATTAAAAAAAAGGGGAAACAAAAAAATAAAAATTTAAAAGCGAAATATACAAAGTTTGTAAGGAATATTTAAATTTTTTTATGTTTCACTGCCCCCAAAAAAAAAAGAAAAAGTTATTCAAATTAATTATAAAGTTAATACATTTTGATTTTTTCAAAGGTTTTAAACAAATTGAAATCTATAATGATTTAAAAAGCCACGGTTTTAATTAAAATAACCAATTTTTACCAAAATGAAAAGGTTTTACGAATGTCTACAGAAAATAACCCCGTTTTTACCCTTTAAAAAAAACCCTTAAAAAAACCTTTTTTATTTAAAAAAATATAAATTATTCTTTAATTTAAATTAAATTTTTTTAAAAAAAATAAAAATATTTTCCCAAAAAGAGATTAATTACAAAAAGTTTTTTTATTCTTTTCAAAATTCAAAAAAAAGTTACCTTTTTTTTCCCTTATTAAAATAAAGTAACCAAATTTTAAAATTTTTAAATTTTTTTTCAAAGGGTTTTTCTTTTTTAAAAATTTTAATAAAAAAATTAATGTGGGGGAAACCCCTCCCCCTGGCATTCCACTTAAAAAAATTTTCCTTTTTCATTCACACACCCCCCATCACATTACAAACTAAAAACCCCCAATTATAAACCCAAAAATATAAAAAATAAAAAAATAAAACGAAAAAAAATTTAAATCTTTTTCTTTAAATGAAATGTTTTTTTATAGGCCAAACTTTAAATTTTATCCCCCTTGAAACAAAAGTAAAAAATTTTGTTGAAAACATATTAACATTCTTTGGAAGGGGCCCAAGGGGCCCCAAATAATTTAACCCCAAAATGTTTTGTAAAAATTTAAAAATTTTTTCCATAAAAGTTTATAAATATGTATAAACTTTTTTTTTAAAAACAAACTACAACACAAAAATTGACAAATATTTTAAGGAAATAAAAAAATCTTTCTTTTCAACATCTACTCCCCCAAACCTTTAAATTTTTTCTTTCATTAAAAACCTCTTTCAATCTTTAAATTTTTTAAAGTAAAATACGGACCTTTTTTTTTTTACTTTTTTTAATACATAAAATTTTAAAACTTTACTACCAAATTTCCCCCAAAAACCACTTTTTTCCCCCAAAAAAATATAACTTTTTAAAAAAAAAAAATTTTTTAAAAATTTTAAAAAAACCCCAAAAAAACACAATTATTAAAAAATTAAAAAACAAATATTAAATTTTCCCCCCCCTTTTAAAAACCCCTTTTTAAAAATAAAAATTCCCTTTAAAAAAATTTTAAAAAAAAATTAAATTCCCCAATTTAATAAAAAAAACAATTTTTTATAACAATAAAATTTAAAGAGTGGCAATTAATTAAAATTTTTAAAATTCAAAAAAAAAAAAAAATTTCAAAAATAATAAATTCCCCCTAAATAACAGATTTAAACTCAAATAAAAAATTCCAAGCCAAAATAAAAGAGGTAAAAAATTTTGGTTTCCCTTGAATCAAAAACCCCAATTTGTTTTATAACCCCAAACCACAAATGTTTAAAAACCTTGGAGGAAATATTCAATTTTTCATCCCCCGGTTTTTGGGGTGTTAAATTCATTTACTTTTTTTTAAAAAAAACTCGAAAAAATGTCAAAAAAATTTGGGGGGTTAAAACCTAAAGGGAAATAAAACAAATGTAAAAAGGGGAAAAAGTTGACTCCCTTATAGAACTTTTTTTAAAACACGGTCCCCCAACAATTTTATTATGAAAATAAAAAAATTTTTTTTTTTCCCCCATTTAAAAACCAACTTAAAATCTAAACTTTAAAACGGCCCCCAAAAATTTTGGCAACAAAAAAAAAGAAATAAATTTTTCCACTTTGGAAATATTTTTTCTTAAAAACATAAAATACATAAATAAAAAAATTATATGTGCAAATTTAAAAATTTTTTTCCCCCTTTTTCCTAAGTTTGTAAATTTCCTTTCCCCGCGTTTTTAAATTAAAAAAGGTTTAATCCAAAAAAAATAAAAAGCAACCCCCAAAAAATCACAAAAGTCCCCTTCATAACTTTTCAATATAATCTTTTTAAAAAATAATAATAATAAGGATTTTTTTTTTAAATTTTAAAATAAAAAATCCCTAGTAGAAAAAATAATTGGTTCTCCAGAACTAATATTTTTAAAAAATTAAAAAAAAGTACCCTTTTTAAATCTTAAAAGTAAACAAAATGGGTTTTTTTAAAATAATGATTTAAAAATTCCCTTAATTTTTAAAATTTTAAATAATAACTGAAAAAAAAACCCCTAACACAAAAAACTAGATTCCAAAATTAATTTTTAAATTTCAAATATATACCATAAGAAAAACCCCCTTAACAAATAAAAAATTTTCAATTTCCCCAAAAAAAAATAATTATTAAAATTGTATTGTACTCCCCAAACTTTTTAAAAAAAAAAAACACAACCCCTAAACCCAAAATTTTTACGCCTTACCAAAAAGGAGTACTGTTCTCTTTCCCGTCTAAATCATTACACCATAAAAAATTTTCTCAACCCTTTCATCTGCTTTAGGTACCCAAAAATTTAATTGGGTTTCCCCCAAATACCCTAAAAGTTCTAATTTTTCCCACACACAAAATCCCTTTCCACCGCACAACTTTAATCCTAAAAAAATATCATTTTTATAACATTATTAATCCTTCCCCCCCATATCCTAAATCCCTTTTTTGAAAAAATTTTTCCCCTTTTTTTTTTCCCCTTTAAAACCATTTTCAATTCTAAATAACAAATTAAAATTTTTTTTATATTTTATTTACAATCAACAAATAAACCAACTGATTATTTTAAATTCCCCCCCATTTTAACAGTATAATTTCCCATTCCCCCCAACACAAATTAAAAAACCAAAAAAAAACATTTTCCCAACCATTGTTTCCAAGGGGATTTTAAAAAAACCCCCGAACCATCCAAATCAAAAACATTTTTTCCCGGTTCAAAAAAAATTTTTTTACTGCAAAAGATTTCTATTTATTCCCCCAAAAGTAACACTAAAATTTGGGGACAAAAAAGCCGGGGTTTAATGCAAACCTTTATAATTTTTAAGTTTTCAAAAAGTTCCGTTTTAACCCCCGCCAGTTTTGAAAAACAAAGGAATTTAACCCCCCGCCACTCGTTTCAAAATCCCCGATTTTTTAAAATATTTTGGGGTACCAAAATAACATAAATTTTTATTAAATTTGGCTCTTTAAAATGGCAAATGAAAAAAATTTTGGATTTTTTTGACCATTATTTTTTCCTTTTCAGTATTTCGAAAAAAAAAAAATCAGGTTTACTTTTTAAAAAATCACTGATGACCCCCTTATTTTTTGAAAATTGATCAACTTAAATTTTTTTTTTAAAAATTTTGAAACATTTGGTGGTGAAACCCTTATCAATATATTATTTTTTTATTTTTTTTTAAAATTTTATTTTAAACTTTCCTTTATTTTTTGGTAAACCCTGGTTCCATTTTGGGATGAATATAATTTTTCTAAAAAATTTTCCCCCCCCCTTTATTTAATTGTTGTTTAACTAAAAAAAAGTTTTAATTATTTTTAAAATTTTAAAAGAAAAAACTACCCTCCATAAAAAATTGTTGAGTGAAAATATTTTTGTCTCAAACGAAAAAATTTAAAAAAATAAAATTTTTTATGTGAACTTTTAAATGTTTGCCCTGTTTTGAGAATATATTTTTTTCCTTGTTTTTAAAAATTTCAATAAATTTTTTAATTGAAAGTAGGTTAAAAAATAAAGTTAAAAATTTTTAAGAAAAATTTTTCATTTTTTTAAAATTTTTTTAAAAGGTTGTTTAAAAATTTGTTTTAAATTTTAAAAATTTTTTTAAAAAATTTTTAAAAAAATTAAATTTGTTTGTGTTTTTTTTAACAAAAAACATAAAGTTTTTTTAGATTTTTTTAAAAAATTTAAAATTTTTAAAATAAAAAAAAAATAAAATTTTTAGATTTGTCGGGGGTTTTAAACCAAAAAGTTTAAGTCCCCTTTAAGGTCAAAATTTGAGTGATTATTTGACTCACTCTTGCAAACAAACATTAAAGCCTAAACTAACTTTTGAAAAACCCTTAAAAAAATCCAAGGAATATGCAGAGCCTGGGGAAAATTTTGTTGGAAAAAACATTAAAATAAAATTTTAACAAGATGAGAAACACACGCACAACCATCCAAAATTAGTGCTTTTGAAACAATCCTTGAACATTCTGTTCTCTATATTGAGGGAGGACAGCGATGGGAGATCTTTCGTTCCCTCCCACCCACCAATTAAAGTAATCGAAAGTGCTTAGACAAACCCCCTACCCCCCCTCATCCAAAATGTGTTAATAGGGTCGAAAGTTTTAGTCAGACAACAACCTCAACCAGGCAGGGAGGGTTCTCCGAAACTCTCGTCCAAACTAATGCAGTACTTTATTTTTATTAACAGCTTCTCACTTCGCTGCCTCATTTGATGGCTAAAATTGTCACTTGAAGCCTCCGCAACTTTGGTTACGTTGCCACACCATCTTTTCGTTTTCTCGCCACCATTTGCAAAATGTTATATTTCCCTACTGTGAGTGTTAGAGAAATTAAAAGGAAGTATTCAAGTAACTATATTGCAAATGAGGTGATAACATCATGTGAGACTAGTTTATCGGGGGTATTAAGACGCGGTGACTTAAAAGAAACTAATTACAGGTGATACAATAAGAGATCATCACTAAGACAAAAACTCCTAATTTTTATTTTGGTAGATTTTTGTATTTGTATAGGGTTAAGTATGTCTTATAGCGTAAATTAATGTATGTATTTATAATACAGATACTATATTGCTTTAAATTGATGGTTACTGTTTATAAGATTTCCACGGTGAAAATAATCGGGTCCATAAATCAACGTGTTATTTCTAAATACATTAAAATAAAGAAGATTTCCAAGAGTATACTAATTAAAATAAATTAACTGGCTAAATATAAATGTATTTTTTTCACACAGCACAGTGTTTTACTAACCATTCGGGTTATACGCTTATACGTGGTTAAATATATTTTTAATTTTATATGTATAGTTCGTTTATCCTGAAAGGTAGCAACATTCTCAACCTGACAGAAAACAATATGGACCTATATTAAAATCTGTTCCATAGTTGAATCAAACCAGGCAAGTTTGCTATTTTTCAGTGTAAAAGAAGAATTCATACAATATAGTGGATTTTCAGTTATTATTGTTTGTATTATTAATAAATTATTGCAATTATAAGTATACATTAAGCAATATTAAAACTATTAGGATATGACACAATATTATATAACATGACCTTTTTTTTTTACAAAGTCATTCCTTTTTTTTTTAATGCAAGGCGTAAAAACATACTATAAGAGAAATAAATTACAATTTAATTGAGTTGGAACCATGACATTACTGAGAAATTATTTTTCTTTTAATATACTTTGTTTTCTACTTCAAACAATCAGACATCAAAGAGTAACTTAAAAATAAAAAGTATAATTTAAAAGAAAATTTTCCAAGAGATGTCTAAAAACTTTATTAAGAACAAAGAAAATCTTAAGAAATAGCTCTTTACGTTATTTTTTTTTTAAACAACTCCCACTGCTAGTTAAATTACTTGACTTTTTCTCTTATGTTTTATTAAATTATGATATTTTAATTATCGTTATTATCTCTACTATTATTACTAAACAATAAATCGAACTGTAAATTATTATTTTTTCACTACGTCTTGCCATATGTTTGGGATGGCTTTACACATTTAACCAAGCTAATGAACTCAGGACAAATAAGGTGCAGTTAGGAGAAAATGTAGTCCCATTTGTGTGAAAGGAGGGCAAAGAAACTTAAATAAGTAATTTTTGTAAAAGCTGCAATGATTCAAACAATTACTTAATCAACACTGGTAACCCACATTTTGATACTTACCCTGTAAGTATCCCGATATAGCCTACAATCTAGTTAAAATTAAATATAGCTAAATAATATTTATTGTTGATTCTATTTTGACAACACATAGAGTTCAAAGTAAAGTAAAATAATGTATGCAGTGTCAATATTGATAGAAACCCGTTCCGGTGGTTGAATGATCTAAGACAGCGGTTCATAACATTTATCCGCTTGCCTACCTCTTGGCAGCCTATTTCCATAAATAAAATGTGGCCTTAATTTTGCCAAAAAATTTAGTTATTATTATTAGCACCGCGTCTTACTACCCGTTCGAGTTATACGCACTTACGCTAATGTGTAATGGTAGGGTGATTGTGAGATGAAATGAAGGACCTACAGTTTAACGTGGAATCCGAACCACGGTGGCGACCTGGCATTCCACACATTCACAAGATGTCTTGCAGAGGTGTAGGAAGGGTTTGGACCATTTATCGTATTAACAGCGTAATTAATGATATACGTATAAATAGGATGGGTTACAAGACATGGTGGCGGAAAAAAAAAAGTGTGTTGATGAATTTGTAACAGTGAGCACGCGGACGTGGATACATTTCCTCCAAAATTATACCTTAATCTTTATTCCATTAGCAAAATGAATGTGGTGTGTGTGTGTGTATATCTAGAATGTGTAATAACATATGGTGAATTTTATTTTAAAGATAAACTTTAGAACGCTAACTTCGTTGAATAGGAAATACTTTACCAATAAATTTAACTTTATTTTTAAAATTTAAAAAAAAAATTTAACGATTATTGACTTTTTCTTTTAAAATATTTCCCAAAAAAAACAAGATAAAAAAAAAAAACGTCCCCGTAGGGTGCACCTTGTTAAGCCCCGGTTTTCAAGGAACTCGAGGCAGCCTTGTTGAAAGGCCCCGAAATACCCTCGTGCACGTAAAACACCGAATCAGGTGTTGACGCGCTATCATTTTTCGGAGCATAAAGGGGGGGTTTTGGGGGTAGGGGGGGTGTTGTTTTTTTTGGGGTGGTTTATGGAAAGGGTTTGGGCCCTCATTTTCAAAACGAGCAAGTCCCTGGTGTTTTATATACCAACCCGCGTCCCTTTAATTTTAATGAACCACAAAAATTTGTTGTTCCCATGTCAGCGGTATTTTAAGGAAAATTAATTTACACCCTGTTACCACCCTTTTTTGTTTACTTTTTCCATCAACTTGGTGCACGATGACTTTAGACTTTACTAGAATGTAGTGGCATTTGGTTAAAAAATTTATTTAGGGACTCATTATTTGGGCGACTAGAACGAAAAAATTTAAAAATAGGGCAAACCAAAGGATTATGGTTAAAACGACCTATATTAATTTTTATATTTTTAAAATTTTTTATTAATTTTTATATTTAATTTTTATAAAATTTTTTTTATATATAATATTTTATATATATATTAAAATATTTTTAAAATTTTTAAAAATTTTTGTGAATATTATTATATATATATATTTAAAATGGGTTATTATAAATTTTTTTTAAAAATATTTTTTATTTTTTGAACGACTTATTTTTTTTCTTTTTTTTATTAAAATTAGGGAATTTAAAATTTTAAAATAAAATTATTTTTAAATAAAAACCAAAGAAGAGAAAGCAAAATATTAATTTTTTTTAATTTAAATTTTTTTTTAAAAAATTTTTTTATTTTTTTAAATTTTTTAAAAAATTTATTTATAATTTATTTGAATTTTTTTTTAAAAAAATAATTATAAAAAAATTTTATAAAAGTTAATGGTTAAAGAAAATATTTTTTTTTTAATTTTTTATTAATTAATAAAAAAATTTTTTAAATATTTTATTTTTAATTTTTAAAAAAAATAAATTTTAAAAAATTTTTTTGTTTTAAAAAATAAAAATTTTTATTAAAAAATTTTTTAAAAAAATTTTTAAGCATTTTTATATATTTTAAAAATATTAAAGATTTTTTTAAAAAAAATTAAATAATATTTTAATATTTATAAGAAAAAAAAAAAATTTAGATTTTAAATTTTTAGTGAAGCTTTAAATAAATTAACCCTTTAAAGGAAACCTTAAATAAATTTTTTTATTTAAAAAGTTTCTAAAAAACCATTTAAATTCCTGGGTATTTGAAAATTCAATTAAAAACCTGTACCAAATATTTGGTTAAATAAAATTAACACAAAAGAACAATTTACTTTAAATTTTTTTTAAAAAATAAAAAAATTTTATTTTTTATATAAATATAGTTAAATTTTTAAAATTTTAAGTTTATTCCCCAAAAAATTAGTATATTTTAAAATGGTTTATTCCTTATTAAAATTAAAAAAAAAAAGTGTTATAAATAAATATAAATTTATTTAAATATATTGCTTTTAAAAAACATATTTAAAAATTATACCTTTTTTAACCGCTAAAAATTAAATGGGTATTTAGTTTTAAAAATGGAAAAATTCGCGCAAAACATAAAGGGGGGGGTTTTAAAAAACAAAACCTTTTAAACAAGTTTGTCAAATTTTAATCCCAAAATTTTTTTATATTTGAACCCAAAAATTTAAAAAATTTAATTTAAAAAAACCGTTCAATTTTTTTTAAAGGGATTAATTATTTACAAAATAAAAAGAAGCCCTTTAAAAATATAGTCCCCTTTAAAAATTTTTCATTGTAAACTTTAAAAAAAGAAACAAATTTTGGAAAAAAAATTATATGTTTTTTTTCAAATATATTTGGGGGTAAACAGTATTTAAAGTTTCCCCAAAAATTTATATGAAAATTGGAAATTTTATGTCGTTTATCCTTAAAGTTTTAATTTTTTGGGGTTTTTTATTGTAAATTTATTTAAAATTTTATTTTTTTAATTTGTAAATTTTTTTATGTAAAAATTTTTTTCCCCCAAAATTTAATGCTTTGTTTTAAAAATTTTTTTTTATTTTGAATTTGATATTGGCTTTTTCTTTTATTAAAAAAATAATTAAAATAAAAAATTTTTTTAATTAAAAAGTTTAAATTGTGGTTGGATAATATTTTTTTTAATCATAAAAATTTTTTTTTTAATTCAATAAATTTTTTAAAAAATTTTGGGGACCGGGGTAAAAATTTTTAATTTTAATTTTTAAAAAAAGGTTTCAAATTAATTTTTTTTTAAATTTTTACTTTTAAAAAAATAAAAAAGAAAAAAATCATCAACCCAATTTTAAAAATTTAAAAAAGATTTTTGGTTTTTTTGGTTAACATTAAATTTTTAAAATTTTTAAAAAGGGCGTCATTTGTACATTTTAAATAAAAATTAAAATTATTAATATTTTGGGGAACGTTTTAAAAAATAAAAAAAAGGAAATTTTTTTGTTAAAACTTTTTGTGAAAAATTTTATTTTAATTAACCTAAACCAATAACTTGTTTTTAAAAATGAATTTTTTTTTTTAAAAATAATTTTAAACGTTCAAAATTAAAAGGCAAAAATCACAGAATTTTTTGGGGGGAAAAATACCAATTTTTCCGAAAAAATTTTTTATAACTAAGGTTTTTTAACTAAAATGGGAGGGATAAATTTTTTTTCCCAAACAGGTTTTTTCCCTTCAATGGTGTTTTAACCCAAAAATTAAATTCCTATTTTTAATTTGCCTTAAACCTATTGATTAAAAAATCCCCTTTATTTTTAAATATATTAAATTTGCAAACCATTAATTTTAAAAGAAAATTAATGGATAAAAAAAATTTTTAGGTTTTTGAAAGGAAAATTTAAAAGAATTTTCTTAAATATTGATTGAGCCAAAATAAAACCCCGGAAAATTTTTTGGGAAAAAACTTTTTTGGCACCCAAAGAAACCCCCCCCTTTAAAAAAATTTTAAAAAAAGTTGGGTTTTTTTATTTAAAAATTTATATTTTAAAAGAGGCCAAAAAGAAAGAAATTTCCCGGCCCCGGGGAAAAAACGGGATGGGATGGGGTGGGGAAGGGGAAGGGGTTATTTTTAATGAAAAACAAACACCTTGGGGAAAAAAATTTTTTTAAAAGGGGAAGCTCAACCACATCAAAAGTTCCCGGGGCGAAAAAAAAAAGTTGGTGAATTTGAAAAATTGGGGTGGGGGGTTTAAAAACTTTTTTTTTGAAAAAAAATAAGAGTTGTATGGAAAGGGAGTAGGGGGTGCAAGGAAAAAGATAAAAACAAAAGGTAGTTTAGAAGGGGTTTCCCCTTCTCGGGGCAAAAAAGGGAAAAATTAAAAAGGGGTAACAATTTTTTTTAAAAATAGAAAAAACAAAAAGCCCCCCAAAAAAAACTCTGTAAAAGGGGGGGGGGGTTTTTAAAATTTTCCCCAAATTGGGGGGGGGGGAAAAATAAAAAAAAGGATTTATTTAAGCATATATTTATGTTTCGAATGTTAAAATATAATTTTGAAGATACTTTAATAATATTAGTTTTCCATATTATATATTAAAATTTAAGTACATTTCTTGTTTTAGTTGTAGGTTTACTCTTAAATTAACAGTAATGCTTCCGTGTCAAATATATGATACACATATATAAAATGGGCTTTAACTTAATATGCCCTCCTTTGGTGGCCGCATGGCCTAAGGCATCACTCTCGCAATAGACTAGATTAACAATGACAAGAAGATTGAGGTTCAAATCCCGGTTGGGTGTACTGAGAGTCATTTTACACTTTCATTCTATGCAAATTCAATTATACTTCCTCTATATTCAACCTTCCTCATCCCTACCTCGATAGAATAACTCTCATACATGCATATAACCGGGACAGTTAATAAGATTAGTTGCAAATAAAACTTAATATGCAAGCAAATACTTATCAAAATACAAATATCACATACATGTCGATCTCAGATTGAAAGCATTTATTTTATAAACAATATATAATATAATAACGACCTATTACCAAGTATTTTGAGAATATCAGAATGTTAAAGGTACAGTAAATAAACTCAAACACAAAGATCACCAACTTACCAAGCATACATCCAATGAATTGTAATTATTAAGGTCTCCATAAACACTCAAGTTTATCGCATCTACCAGTAAAAACTAAAATGCTCTTTTTTTTTTTTGCTCGGATTTCATGACAGTAATTTAATACTCTTTTATTATAAGTGACTTCCATGCCAATACGTATTCGTGACTTAACTCTTCTCTACAAAATATCTTCTACCCCATTGTTGTGTGAACCTTCCCGGTTATTAAATCAAGTTAAAAGGAAACCATAGGAGTACAGTATTAAAACTATTGTTGGGTAGAGAAAATACTAAGTTTGGTGCGTTTTACTCTGTAAAGTTTCTTTGTCTTCAACTTTGAAGGAGAAAGAGGGAAGTAAGGGAAAACACAAAGGATCGTTATACACTTTATATGTAGGTTCTCTCTACTTCAGGCAGAACCATGCAATACCAATAACGGAATGGACAGATATAAATTCTAACCGAAATAAGGAGGCCAAAAAAGGTGGAAATTCTTCTGATGTGGTATTCCCTGTCAAGGAATATTATTATTTTTTATTTAAAGAGAACAAAAACTTCGACAAAGGACGGTAAAATTGACAGAAGATTAATTATTTATATTTCCAAAATACCTCATTAAAATAGTTTTATTTTTAAATTTACATCTTAAAAATAATTTGGTGATTACAATAATATGTATTTGCTATAAATGTATATGATATATGACTAAATAGATTGAAGGGTACGAGATAATAGGGGGAAAGTCACAATAAAAACATTTTTCAGGTGAGACCAAGTGTTCCTAGTTCCTAATGCCATAAAGTAAGTAAGTCAAAGTTTATGCTATTTAATTTATGATTTTTTTGTTTATTATTTATACAACAATGTATATACCTACTATTTATATTTACAAATCCTGCAAGTTTTTAGTAAATGTCTATTTTAAGATAAAAGTCTGTTTGGTGTGCCGTACTTGTTTTTTAGTTGTTTATTTTTTGAATCAGTGATTATGATTTTAACATAGCTTGTATATTATTTATCTAAGTACTTTTTTAGAATTTTTAGAACACACATATTTATTTACTAAGATAATTAGTTCATAAACTTTCTAGTCATTATTTTGTTTATCAAAGTAAAACCTAATAGTAAAATCATATTAAATAAGCTAGCATTTAAACGACTCAAATGGTTAGACCTTGAATAGACTCTTTATTTCTTCTTTAATAAAGAATTCAAAGAAATATTTTCTGGAAAAAAAGAGGCAGAGATTGAGGAATATAACACAAGAACGAAAGAATATCTTGCCGGAGGGTTAGCTAAACCCGTAAAGATGGGCTAGTGAGCTTTTCATCTTTTACGGTCTCGTAAAGAAGAGAAAGACAAGATCATAAAATTGGCCGCGACCTGCATTTGTGGCGTTGGTCATTGAGGAAGAAAAAAAGGGAAAAGATGTTATGTTTAATGCACTGGGCAGCAAAATAAAATTGAAAAAAATAATGTAATAAAATGTGTTTTCTTAAATGCCTTTGTTTAGAGTGTTGCGTGAAATCTTTTGTTGAACAAAATATTATTTCTTGTAAATATATGCAATACCCAATTTTGTCATTATTATTCAAGATAATCATATTTATAATCATGAATTTGATATATAAATATGGATATATGTTCCTTTATCGTTTAGTGACTATTGTGCCAACATTTGCGGCGGAGGGTTTCATGTAGTCAGCACAAGGAGTTTTCTAGACCATAGCTACTGCTTATTTATGCAAGTAACTCTTCATTTGTTCTCATGAGACCGAGTTTGACCTCATTCCAGACCCAATGCTTATCAAATAAACTTTGGAAGTAACAGGGATCCAACCCAGTACCTATGGATCGGTGTTGTTTATATTATGTATTTTTTTTATAATTACAATTGTATTAATTTGTAATTATTACTATATTTTTTCATTTGTTTATGTAAATTATATATATATATATATATATATATTTTAAGGCCCTGCCTACCCTCTCTGGTGGTGTGTTGAGCTTTCAGCTCTCAAAATAGATGGCATTGCTAACGTTATACAAACTGGTGGATTCCAGCCATCAGGTTGGCAGAATTACTGGTTTGTTTAAACAATTGGGAGACTGGCGACCACGACCGGTAATCAGTAAAGGCAGTAAGCAAACTTTTTCCAAGAACTGAGAGAGATAAGAAGTGTAGTGCCCGACCGTAAAGTGTGTAGGCGACCAAGTTTGACTAAACGTGGGGAGATATAACGTCAAGATACAATCACACACTCAAGCAGAAAAATTAGCTTATCCATTCCAGCCAGCTAGACGTCCATTAACCTGTAGTACCACTTTTGAATTTTGAACCTTTTTGATGCCAAAGTTTTGTACTAGTTTTGTACCGTTTTGTACCACAAAGAAAAAAAATTTGAACCCGTACCCGTTTTGAGTAATTAGCATATCAACGTGGTGACTCCAGGTTAATGCTGTTGTACAACTTTTTAATTGGTTTTATGCAAAGTTTTGTACTAGTTTTGTACCATTTTGTATTACAAATAAAAAGTGTTGTACCCATACCCATTTTGAGTAATTAGCATATCAAAGTGGTGACTCAGGATTAATGCTGTTGTACAACTTTTTAATTTGTTTTATGCAAAGTTTTGAACTAGTTTTGTACCATTTTGTATTACAAATAAAAAGTGTTGTACCCTTACCCATTTTTTAATTACTTTTTAATTGAGTTTTTTTTTATGCCAAAGTTTTGTACAGTTTTGTACCACAATGAAAAAGTTTTGTACCCGTACCCTACCCGTTTTGAGTAATTAGCATATTAAAGTGACTACTCCAGGTAAATGCGGTTGTACACCTTTTGAATTTTTAAAATTTTTTTGATGCCAAAGTTTTGTACTAGTTTTGTACCGTTTTGTACCACAAAGAGAAAGTTTTTTACCCGTACCTGTTTTGAGTAATTAGCATATCAAAGTGGTGACTCCAGGTTAATGCTGTCGTACCACTTTTGAATTTTTTCAAATAAATATCTGGTGAGGGTAGTGATAAATAATAAAATATATACTTATTTATCAGAGAAAAAATTATTTAAGGTAAAACTAGAGATAACTTAATTTTGAAGATTTTGTCACTAACTATAATAACCTATACGAGAGAGTATGTAGCTTACGATTTTGTCGTACCATTTATTTGAGTTTATTAGTAAGCAGGTAAAATAAAAAATAACTAAAATTTAATGTGCTAAATTTGGCCGTTGTGCTTTGGTTAATTTTTAAAATTTAAAGGCTAAAGAGGCAATAAAATATTTTAAAAGCAGTTTCATTTCGAAGACTAGAACAACTTTGACTATAAATGTATCTTATTTTTATTACTGATATCACCACGTCATACTACCTGTTCATGTTAAACGTATATATGATAATCTAATTGGGTAGTAATGAGGAAAGAAGCATTTGAGAGGTTATCTACCAGCATTTTTATTTTGGTAGATGGGGAAATAATTTAGGAAAAACTACCCTCAATAGACCCGACCAGGATTTGCACCCCAAGTGCTCCGCTATTAGCAGGCCAAATTAACACTGTAGTGACACCTTAGACCACTCAGCCAATGAAGTGGGTATCTGTTATTTAATACGGTGTTTACAGTTTTCAAACATCTATAGAATTTACACAATTTTCCAGAAATAAATGTTTTTGGGAATAATTTTTTATCCTATTGGTAGAGTTTAACTTGAGTAATATCTCCATGGTGTCAGCCCTCAAGCAGGCTATACCAATCGAGAGGCTGCCGTATGTTGGCGAAGATAGTGCCAACATTTTCAAGCTGAGGGTGTCATGTGGTTAGCACAACGAGCCCTCCAGACTTCTATCTCAGTTTCCTAGACTGAAGAGCTACTTATTCATTCAATTATCTCATTTGTCCCCACGAGGTTGATTTTGGTTCCGTTTCAGATCCACTGCTTCACAGACAGAATTAGGGGCACTGGGGATCGAACCTGGGACTTCAGGATCTGAAGCCAGTAAATCTGACCACTATACAACAGAGGCGGTTGGGTATCAACTACTTACTTACTTTATGGCATAGGGAACACAAAATTTCATTAACTTTAATGGTTTTAAATATATTTTTCTTATCATCGGCTCCATGTCGTGGTCAATATTGCTAAAGGGCTATGACTGATCACTGAGTGCGTAAATTAATAATTTCTAGTAACTTGACTAGTTCGATTCCCTGTTAGGTTGAAATTACTTAGTATTAGCATGATACAAACTCGGCCAAGGTACAAGAGATTTTGAACATACAATAAATGCGTTACAGAGTGTTAGTAACATCTAATTTCAGCTAAGAGCTTTTTTTTAAAAAAAAAAGTACTTGAACTATCAGAATAATCGCTACATTTTTATATATAAATATTTATTTGTATCTTAATTTTGATATTATTTCTACAATAAGTATTGCTACTCATCCAGTGTACTTAAATTAGTAGATACAGATAGCCTAAGCGCCAGTATTATGCATACCATAAAAAACTTACCCTTTACGAAAAGCAGTTAAATAATCAATTATATCTTTGAGTTTCTTTGTGCACCATTTCTTACATCGATCCATGCTTCATAAACTCCTTATTAACAAAGATATAAAATAGTATTTTATAAATACTTCTCCACCTCAAAATTTATACAATCCATTGGATTTTGTTCGAAAGCAAAAAGGTCACATATTGTTAATTATATAAAAAGTAATCACCGTGGGTACTTATTGTTTGAGACTCGAGACATTTCTTCCGAAACGAGCGGACAAACTGCGAGAATACAACAGGTTTAAATTAAAAGTAATCACATTTAACAAGTTAATAAAATAAAATAAACATTTTCACACCTTGATTACCAAAACTTCGTTCATTAACTTTTTGAAAAATAACTTATTCCAAAGTCCAATGAGAGTCAAATCCTAGACCGTAAAATAAAAGTATACTGAGAACGTCTCCAAATTACATTTAGACCAAATTTTATTTAAAATAACTATGTTTGATATGAGCAGGAATGTTTATTTTTATTTATTATAATAGTGGATTAAAAATTCAATGTACAGTAGTTTTCATATACTTTGAATATTAACACCTATTATTACAACGTGTAGTGCTCAAGAATGAGAAAACCCAAGAAAGAATGTAAGATAAGAGTGAAGAATTTACCATGTTTTACTGCCTCAGATAAATAAGGGCTAATGTCATAAAACTTTGTGTGTGGAGAAGCATGTGGTTTTTTCTTTGAAAATAATGTATCACTTGAGTAATACTCTCATTGAAGTAAGTAGGGACTAACTATATTTATTCACACAGCAGCAACTCTTTGTATTTTAGTTACTGAATATATTAAGATGTTTATATTTAACTACGCAAATTTTCATAATTGGACATTGGCCCTTCTTATCCTAATGCACATGGTATTAATGTTTCTTTGACTCAAGAAGGTCACAGAGATTAGCTTCACCCTCCACTACCGCCTGCATTCAGATACAGCAGGTTAGCCAACGCTTGCAAAATGATACTAGCTTGTAAATGGGTAATGATCATACTAACGGCACCTATTATCAGCTAAGACAACTAGTTGCAGAAGGAAAAGTTGTATTTAAAACCATGTATTTTGACTATAGTGTCGACTTGGGAGTCGTTAGAACTCAATATTGTCGTGATTATTGAAGCTAACCCAAATTAAAAAATATGTCTAAAAAGAAAAAAAAAATTCATTAAATAATATGTTATAAACAAATACACTAGCTTAATTGTACTAAGAAAATAAATAGATCAATTAATAATTTTGTTTTCCCATTTAAAATGCATTGGAATGGAAACATTTTAATGAAAATATTTCAATAACTATTTTTAGCATGGTTTGAAAATTCAATAAGAATTATGAAAGATGCCCAGATATGTTACTAAAATAAATAAAAAACAATAATGAATTATAAAATATTTTTTTAAAAACAATTTTTTGTTTAGAACCGTGTATTTTCGGGTAGGCAGAGCCTTAAGCATAGAAGAAACTGAGATGTCCTAAAACTCAACACATGAAGATAAGTACTTAAATCACAGTTAAACACCCGGGGGAAAAAATATTACCGTTAAAAAGACCAACACCATTTAGGTAGTTAATATTTTAACTAAAATTTAAGCTACTGTTGTGTGTTGAAATTAATACTAAATAGTAATATGTAATCTAATATTAATGTAAATAAATTAGAGGGTTAAACTTGAAAAGGTAGCTATATTAACTATATATTAATCACAAATAATCATAAATATAATTTATCTAAAAAATAAAATATTTATAAAAGATATAGAATGTATCGACAATAATAGTTGAAATCAATGATTATTGTTTACATTTAGTTCTATGGAAATGCGTTTTTTCCAATTTTGTAAACCACGCGCTAATTTCACGGGAAAGGAACTCTTATTTTAGTTTCATGAATTATATTTCAGTTGTATCAGCAATGACTTACATATGATAACCACACAGTTTCAGTCTTTTGATATAAATATCTTACTTCATTGACAAATTGACTATTACTACCTCGGCAACTTTATTGACCTGCAGACAAGCATATCGCATATCTAAATGTTAGTTAGTTACCTTTATTTGTGTTATTTAATGTGCAATTTCTGAACTGACTGATTATATCAAAATCTATAACAAACACAACATTCCGCACCCGACCGTTAATTTATCATTGTGAAAGGTTTAATCCTCATTTTACCAACCTATTATAATTTTTTCTGACATACCAACAATCAAACCCAGGGTCCTTAAATAAGTAGACAGAAAAACTAACGACAGAGATAAGTTGTCCAGACTAGTTATGCTTGAAATATAAAACAAAATTAAACAATATTTTAAATAAAAAAAAAGTGTTTTATATTAAGTAATTAAATAAGTAAAAAAGTAAAAAATAAAGTCCTGATATAATTTTGTAGTATTTTTCATGTAATAAAAATAAAATATTAAATTTCAAACTATGGTTCAAAGTTTAATTATTATTATTATTATTATAGCACCGCGTCTTACTACCCGTTCGGGTTATACGCACTTACGCTAATGTGTAATGGTAGGGTGATTGTGAGATGAAATAAAGGACCTACAGTTTAACGTGGAATCCGAACCACGGTGGAGGCCTGGTATTCCCCACATTCACAAGATGTCTTGTCAGAGGTGAAGGAAGGGTTTGGCAATCAGATAAATCTGTGCCGGGACCGAGGATTGAACCCCGGCCGCCAGCACAGAAGTCTGACACCTTACCCCTAGACCACCAGGTCACCGACAAAAAGTTTAATTGTTTTACATAAAGTTTCTGTGTTTTATTAAAGTAAATCTAGAATTTAATTTCAACGTGTTTCATTTACTAATAAAAGAATTACTAAATAATCATTATTTAAATTTTAAAACGATTCCCTTGATATTTTTTTAGAATCACAAGAATTTTTCAGCTTAGTGAACTGGCCCACATTCTGTAGTTTCATTAGTTTTTAGTTATCACTAAATCACACTACTAAAAGAAATACATCAATGGAAGATTTGAACATAACATATTTTATGTCTCATCTGATAACAAGAATATAATATTTAGCAGTTTGCACGCTTCTTGATTGGAATCAGATCCAATGCTATCTTCCCCATAAATTTCAAGTCTGGATTTAGACGAATGCGTGTTGCTATCTTTGATGGAAAGAACCCTAGACTCGTTCGAACAGTCAACCGGTTTTATTGTGCATTTTACTGGTCCTAAACCGAACCAACAAACATCTGATTGATACGTGACTTGAAAGACAAAGATTTTGTGAACACCCAACAAGTTCTACTTGGAATACAGACAAATTTTCTTTGACAACTCTTGCAGGGGGATAAGCTGATACACTTTCCTTTTTATCCACAGTTCTTTCTGTGGAATTTTTATATTTTAAAAGAGAAAAATTTATTTTTAGAATAAATGCTATATAGTTTCTGAAAACAGATTTAGAGCGTTGATATTATTAATGTAATCATTACTTACTGAAATTAGCACATGTGATTTTCAATAGAAACCTAGGTTATTATGAGTTTACAATCATTAAATAAGTTAATTTGTCACAAAAAAAACTTTTAATATTACTGTGGATGCGGTGACCTGGTGGTCTAGGGGTAAGGTGTCAGACTTCTATGCTGGCGGCCGGGGTTCAATCCTCGGTCCCGGCAAAGTTTATCTGATTACCAAACCCTTCCTTCACCTCTGACAAGACATTTGTGAATGTGGGGAATACCAGGCCTGCACCGTAGTTCGGATTCCACGTTAAACTGTAGGTCCTTCATTTTTCTCACAATCACTCTACCATTACACATTAGCGTAAGTGCGTATAACCCGAATGGTAGTAAGACGCGGTGCTAATTATAATAATACTGAACTATACCAAAAGTATTTGATATTTTTTTAATGTTAGTCTTTGGTTGTTACTTAATCCAATGTGTTGCACTCCTATTTAATACATTTTCAATAAAGGGACGGGATATTTTTCTGCTCTAGAAGAGTAAAAATGGCGTAATTATTTACAAATATCTTGTGTCAACAGGTTTATTTAAAGTGTAAATTTATAATCTATTTTAATACTAAGAATATCTTAGTAATAAATGTTATTAAATAATAAAAATTATGAAGTTATTGTGAGAGTTATGTCATTAAAAACTTGAAGACAGTGAGAGAATCCTAATTAAACAGATATAAAATAGATTCAAATGTAATGTTAAGCTAAAACTAAAACAAAAATCAGAATACAACATTATCGAAATAAAAGTTTCAACGTAGCAGTTTTTATTAAAGTAGATTTAAATATGAACCAACACTTAATCATTCACTGAATTGATTATATTATTATATATATTATATTATTATTATATCACCGCGTCTTACTACCCTCGGGATAGCACTTAATAATGTGTAAGGTAGGTATTGTGAGATAAATGAGACCTACAGTTAACTGAATCCGAACCAGTGTGACCTGCATCCCACATCACAAGATGTCTTGTCAAGGTAGAAGTTTGCAATCAATAAATCTTTTCCGACAGATTAACCCCGCGCCAGCATAATCTGACCTTACCCTGACACCGTGAATTGAAATAATTCCACTTTCTTTACATTGCGTAACACTCGAAGAGCCAAATTTTCTAAACCAGCCATCAAAATCGTGTTCATTCACACAAACCAACTGATGTAAATCAGCGCACATGCTCTTACAAAGCAAGAGACTACACCAAATATCAACTCGGAGGGAACGGCAGGTCTTATGGAGAAAATATTTATCTCTATTAACTTTGCCAAATCTCTTCACTCTCAGTTATGTTGGAACATCGTGTAGTGAGTTAGGAAAGAACTACTGGCAACCTCAACGAACTAGCATTACAAAATTGGTCGTATATTTTAGGAAAGATTTACCAAATGAAAACAAGAGGACATCAAAGATTTTTTCACATTAGTAGCCATAAAATTCCCTCGGAATTTTTTATCACTCTGTCTTAGTACCCATTCAAGTTACACGCTTATGCACTAATTACGCTACTGGTTTAAGGATTGTGAAGGTTATATTAATGGAAGTGTACCCACATATGCATGGAGGTAGAGTGGATAACTATTTTGGAAACCCATCCTCAGTACACTCGACTGAGATTTGAACCAGGAGTAGGCTGATTTATGTTTTAAATATTCATATATACACGATTTTGACCAAAATTGTTGTCTACATGACTGCTTTAAGAATGTAATATATTCTGATACATACTTTGTTTCAACAACGTATTTCCCAATCTAAGGTTTTGCCAAATTTTGATAAATTCTGATTTATTCAATTTTGTGCTCTACACAATATTATGTATATTTAAACTCTGTAACTCAACTCAGTTCACCCGACCGAGATTCGAACCTCGATCTCCCCGTCCTCAGCAGTCGAGCTCAACACGTCTAGCACGTTAGCCAACTACGCCACCGAGGCGGGTAGTTTTTTATACAAGCAATATATTTTTCCACTACCGTCTTTCGAGGCCTGTTGTAGCTTCATATGCCTTATAATCTAACTTAAGACTAGGACAGGCACAACATCCAGCCCCCAGCCGTTAATTCATCAGTGTGAAAGGGTAACTCCACATTTAACCAATGATAAATATATATGTTATCCGGAAATCTAAGCTGGGACACTTAGCTCAGTAGAAAGATACGCTACTGACTAGGTTAAGATGTCGGATCAGATATATTTATTATTAGGTACACATGTAGGTATGTTTGTTACTATTTACATATTAGTTTTATATTAAAATAAAATATGACCCATGCTATGTAAATAAAATTATCGTTAGTTAATTTGAACTTCTTAAAACATAATTTTTAAAATTTATTTGTATATGATAATAGGCCTACCACATTAAAAAAAACTAAAACTAATAAATGTATTACAAAAATAAATTTTAATTAGAGTCAAAACAATAGTGTATACAACGCGAAGAAACACATTCTTGACTAATATTTCTGACATTAAACCTCTCCCCATTCCTCGCCACCCTCACTCCTACTTAATAAAGTAAATTTCAAACGGGAAATTGTACTTATCTAGTTATATGCATGGGCAGGTAAGAGAAAAAAAAATGGAAAATGAAGGAGGTATGTGGATAAAGAGTAGCAAGATAAATAGAAAAGAAGACAGATCACTTTTTTGGTGGGAAGGGTAGGTAGAAGGTTTGAAGAAGGCAAAAGGTGGAAGAAGCTTGACACAGACAGAGGGTCGGAGATAGAGGAACGAGGAGAAAAAGAATGAGGTGTAGAAGACGTCTTCGAAGATTGGCGAGGAATACTAATAGCAGCATTGCTCCCTATTTGTTAGTCTGTTCGTCAATGAGGAGGCAAGAATGAAGCAGCAGGGTATCCAAATAAGGAGGATGTTGACTAAGGATGTGAAATTCGTGATTTGAAAATACATATAAGGGTTTGTTTGAAAAAAAAAAGTCACGAGGAATCTTATTTATATAAATGACTAAAATAATTACAAATATGGAATATATTGGTGCAATTTCATTTCCTTTAGTCTAAATTGTATTTAATGTAATGCATTCAAGGCAGTAAGAGTAAAATTATAGATATAAATATTTTACTTTTTACTGTGAATGTGTCTCTTAGTAAATTTTGAAAATCTTATAAGATCAAGAATTTATTATTTTCGCCCAGCTATTCTAGTTTCAAGGCTGTTCCAATGAATAAATACAAATGAGACATGTTTGGTAATGTTTGTCTATACAAATTTAATCTACACAAATGTTTAGTCTATTAAAAGTTTATTTTAGCACCACGTCTTACTACCTGTTCAGGTTATATGCATATGTACTAATTATGCTAATAAATTTGGAATTAAGAAGATTAAATTGAATTTAGAGGAAGTGTACTCACATTTGCATGTATGGATAGGGAAAAATCTTTTTGGACAGTGATTAGAGCCCTAATACCCCTGCCATTGGCAGTCTAACATGAGAGTAACGCCTTAAGCCATTCAGAAACTGATGCAGGTATTGTAAAAGTTGTTATGCATTTTTAGGACGCCAAATTATAAACATAACCTAATGAAATTATAACATAATATGTTAAAATTTAAGAATAAGTTGGCTAACATTGAAAATGTTTTCTAATTCTGATGAAATTAGTAATCACACAAAATATTAACCTCAAAGCATTACTAATATAAATATTTGTCTATCCATTTCATCAAAAATTGACAAATATTTAAAGATTTTTGGTAAATTGAATATTCTCTCTTACTTCAACCAGCGTTTTTTATGTTGTGCATAACATAGTTGAATAATTAAATTTATGATGATTTGATTACAGTTAACTCATAATAATCATGACATAAACTTCGACAAAATATTTTTAGCTGATCTTAAGAAAAGTATTTTTTTAAATATTTTCTCCTCAAGCTATCATTTTTATGATATGTTGATATTACTAAAACAATTCATATTAATGGTCTAAAGATGTTTGTAATTTCTACATGAAAATCATTCATATACCACTTTATGAAACTCAACATACATTACTTTAGAAATATTACTAACACAGTGTTACATTTTTCTCACGGAACATACTGTATATAGGGCACTCAAATATGTATAATAGTGATTTAATAATAATATTTGGTCTCAAATGCTAGTCAAAGTATATTAATAGTTTGTGTCACCCAGAGAGACCAAATATTAATATTTAATTTAAAAATGGTATACGCATACTATATTATAAAATAACCTTCTATGATTTTGATCTTAACGTGCATAATAATACTGCCGTGTGAGTAGTATGTTATAGAGTATTAAATAATAATTAATAATACGATACTATTGTCTATTTTGGTTAGGAATATAATTTATAATTCAGTTTAGTATTAAACTATTGATTTGTTTAACATACAACACATAAAACCATATATTATATTTTGAATGCTTCCCAGATATTAATTTTAAGTAAACTCTGAGTCAATTCCGAAAAATCTCAATCTTTCGATATTAATCAAGCTGTTAACTACCTTTAAATTAGTTGCTCTAAAAAAACACAAGAATACAATGTAATATGTACAAAGTAGAACTGTTACAAGATATCCAATTAAAACAAAAATATTCCTGCCATTTTTAAGGCTTTTAAATTTTTTTAAATCAATAAACAGTCAACTACCATTTAGACTAAAATCACAATTTCGTCGTGAGCCTTAATCATCTAACATCTAAAATATAAAGTTTGATGTAGATGCGTTAAACTATTTTGGTTATTTCACCATGTACAGACATACGGACGGGTAAAGAGACAAAATGACAGACCTAATTATAAGGTTCATAAAACATTATGACCCATTATAAAAGTTAAATCATAAACTTCCTTGATTACAATACTTTTTTTATGAGAGAAAATTTCAAACCAAACTTTTTAAAACTAATCAAACAATGTTAACTATTTGAAGGTTGATCAATAAATTTATTCATACAGTGAAGTGTAAGTAAGTGATTAGAAGTATTGATCGTTCTAGATGGTATCAAAAATAGAAAGGCTAAGTTAATCAACTGATGAAAGGAAACTTTCTAAAGATATACCCCAAAGAAGAATTAACATGGTAGGTCATATACCGAGACATGAAAGTTTTACTAAGATAGTTATAAAAGGAGATGTGAAAGGGATATATTCAAGAGGGAGATAAAGACTGAAGTACGAATCATATAGCGAATGATGTTGGTAGAATAAGGTACAAAGATGTAAAAAAAAAAAAAAAAAAGATAAGCAACAGTGTAGAGCTGCAGCAAAAAAATAGCGAAATTGATGAGATAACGATGATTAAGTTTAATGTTCACAGTAATTAACATACCTGGAATATGATATGGAACGTGTCTGACATGTATAATTTAAATAGTCAGACACTTGGTGTAGTTCTATTTCTGTCAAAAAAATAACTACACTTTTGTCGAACAGTGAACATCACGTTCTTCTGTCGATGTATTTCTCACCCCTTAGTTCTTTATATCAACATTTATCCTCTTTTATTCCTCATTTTTATATTTTTTAAAACAGCAAAATATTGACCTACATTTAAAACTGGGTGAAAATCAATATTTTTTATTTTAATCTAAGTTACTTTAAAATATAAACAACATCCATAATAGTTTTTTTTTGTATTACAGGTTTAAATAATTAAAAAGAGAATGATACTATCAGCGTTTAAATAATTCTAAATAAATTTATAGGGAATTAAGCCAAGTCACATTTTGACTTGTTATATGAACAAATTAATTCAAGCTTTTGATATTGACTTCCCAGAAACAAAAATGCAATGATATATTTGATAGAAGAATTTGTTATTGAGTCACCAGGTAAAAAATCGGTAATGCTTGCAGTCATATAGTTTTTTTTTTCAGGGATTGAAAAGGGAGGATGATTAAACTAAAAATGAATTAAAATCAAATTATTTAATCACCGTTAGTATAATTACCGAGCCTTTTGTTACACATAAATTGTTGTTTTACAATTTTGTAAAAAATTAATTAGGGCACAGTGACATTAATTGTCAATCCTATAACAATATAAATAATATTCGACAAAATATAATATAGAATTATTCTTGAAAACCAATACGGTCACCTTGTTCATCGGGAAAGTATGAGTCACCGCTTAAAATAACGTTGGTGTCTTTATCTGGAACTACTACTTATAAACTCCCTTTAGCCCTTAAGATGCGGCAAAGGGAGCAAGAGTAATTTTACAGTTTTTATACCATTACATATTTTGGCCAAAAAAAAATCAAATATTTCTCCAGTAGCAACGTAGAATTTAGTTTTCTGCACATTCTAATATCAAGAGATCTTGAATATTTGTCAAGGGTTTCTTGGAATTTTGTCAAAACTTTTTCTCTTTATTTCAAAAGTTTTGACAACATTCATGACACCCTTCAGATATTCAAGATCTGTTGATATTAGCATTTGCAGAAAACTAGACTATGTTGCTACTGGAGAAATATTTGATTTATTTTTGCCAAAAAATGTATATTCTATAAAACTGAAAAATACTTGCACTCCCTTCTGCCACACTTAACCTACAAATATAATTTTATAAGAAATGTACGAAACTTATCATCTTGCGTTGAAGAGGAAAGATCACTGTTAGTTCTCAAAAATCCTGCATTTTATTATGTGAGCCTATAAAAAAATAAATATATTTGTTGGAGGAAAGCTAATTCTAGTACTATTTTTTATCAATCCTAGTCTCATTACTCTTCAAATATGCTTAAAAAGTCTTTGAAAACTAGCCATTGCTACATTTTAACATGCTTTATATTAATTAAACTCAAATTATAGTGACGCCAAAGGAAAAAAAAACATTGATGGAATCTTTGTAGTTTATTTTGGAGTCAACCATATTTTGAAATAATGCATCATAGAACTAAATATTACATTAGAGCTGAAAGTTCATGAAAATTTCTTGCAATTATTATAAGAAAACATTTTTATAAAATATAAGAAAACTATTCCTGTAAAACATGTAGTTTAATTTTCATCGCATTTGATATAAAAGTTCTTTAATATCTGTCAAGTATATTCTGGAATAAAATGACAGCTTTGTTTCTCAATTTAAAAAGTTTAATCAAACACTAATATTCTCATGTAGTATATTAAAGACTTTTGATATCACCATCTAAGGAAATTTTAAATGTATTTATTTTGTATAAATATTTGATTTTATTTGTTCAGAAAAATGTGTTTTTTTTCATACAGACTTCAATTACGCTTAAATTTTATAGTGTATTCTACAGTCTTGCCTTAAGGTATTTCTACATTAGAAAAGTAACATAGTGTTGAGAGGGATGTTTTTCACGTAATAAAAAATGTAATTTAACAGTAGCGTGGACTAATAATATGACAATATTACTACCCGCCTCTAAAAAAACTAATATTTATAGACATCTAGCAATAGAAATATCAATAGAACCAACCAGCTATAAATATTACCCGAATAATCTTATACTCATAGACAGCCATCATGATTAAACATCACGATCTTCCTATGTCATATATAGTCTATTCACTTGTATATCTGCCTAGTTCAAACCGACGTACACGTCCAACCTGCTCACCACGAATGCTAGCATGAAGAGAAGTCTAAAACACGCTACAATGGTACCCTGATGTTCCAACGGAGATAGCTAGCAATGCTTTGATTGGCCAGTACTGTACTACTAAAATACAATACATATGTCGGGCACCTGACGTGACCTAACATGCATAGCTCCACACCTGTTCATGTTGAAGTTCATATTTGGAAACTAGTCTAATGCAGCGGCAGATTGTCAAGACACAAGAGCCCGGCCTAAGTGATTAATAAAACTAAGCCTTTCCACCAGATGTTTGCAGATGACGTAATAACAAAGGAGAACTCCCACCTTCCCAACCTGCAATTAGACCTATATAACGAGGGACCACAGACATATCAAAGACTATTACTTTGGCCACTTCCCGAGAAGTCCTGTTCAGGACTAGGACGTTATCTGCCCAGGATGGTATGATGATATATTTGTTTAAATCTATAATATATAAATTGCTACGATGGGTTTGAATTTCCTAAAATACTTTGGTTTAGTTTTTTATGGATATATGTCAGTGTAGGCATCGGTAATGTTTTGCTAAAGACTAATTTAAACGTAAATTCTGTTATGGAGCACTTAATGCTTCCGGTTGCGGCTTGGGTTCTAATATCTTCGTATTTTATTGTTTTAATTAGTTAGCCACAATATTTGGTTATTTTTTATGTTTTGAAATATTTTGGTTAAATATTAATATTTTTTGCTTTTGTTGTCATCAGTAATTTAAATTATTTAAATTAATGATGTTTCTTTTGTTGGTTATTTTGAAGACTTCTTTTCTTTGAAGTTAATGTTAAAGTAACTTATTTTTGTTGTTTAATATGATTTTGACTTTAATATTCGCTGATTCAATTAGGCAAAATTACAAGTTCTGTAACGTAATTTTTCTATTTTGATATTAAAAATTTAAATTTGGGAATTTCGTTAATTCTTTAAAAGTGACGAGGGTAATTGTCCCACGAAGATTTGAGTTTAGTCGGAAAGTCAAACCTTTGTGCTTTAACGTAAATATTTGGCACGATATTTAAATTTAAATATATTCCTTAATTTAAAACTTTTGTTTGTATTCACTGGTGTGAATCTGACGCGTTGTAAACCTTTTAAATAGAGGCTCATTTCACTCTTTGCAATCTTTGTAATATTTAGTAATTTAAACTTTTTATCCTTTTGACTTGATTTTATCTTAATTCATTCACTGTGGTGAATTAAAAGCTTGTATATCATTTAAAAAGTTATTTGAATAATAGCAACTATTTTGTTTATTTCATTGGTCTCTTCTAGACAAGTTTATATTATATAGCTATATTCCTCATACTTTTGAAACAAACTGCGCATGAAATAAATGGCTAGGATTTATTTTGTTTTCCAACACACTTCAGTAAGGCCTGTAAGGTCAAGAAACTTGTTGTTTTAACGCTGTTTGTTGCTTTGAATCAAATTCAAATATTTCATTAACCTGCAAATGTTTTACATTTTCATATAATTATTTCCTTTGCCATCACTCCCCTCCTTTTTTGGTTTATTGTGGCCATAACTAAATAGAGTGAGAATGGGGTGTACAGTAATTCTAAATATAAAAATACAATGTGCTTTAGCACGTTAGAAATGTGATGACCGAAAGTATTTGTTTTGTCACTTCTCTGACACGCTCTAAAAATTGGAGTGCAGAATTCAACAATGGTTATCATCAGCTGTAAAATCGTACGAGGTAATACCTCAAATTTAATTTAAACTTTTGAGTCATTTTCACCATCCTATTACAGGTCTTTAAGCAGAGCGTGAAAGTTGTGTTAAGCTTAAATACTAAAAGTATGGAATGAGCCAATATGTCCAGACACTTTGTTTTGCAAGCATAGCATACCAGAAGAATAAACAAAGCCATTACACAACTATATTCCTTAGAACTTTCACAGCTAACCGATATAATGTCCAAGAAAGCCATTTCACAACTATGATAATATTACTTCCCATTCTCAAAATGGTACTTCAAGTAACATTTTATTCATTGTTATTAAAGTCACAGACATTTTCGGAAATTCTCTATTGCGATACTTTAGTAAGGATTGCTCTTCAAACATCTTCTCTCGAATATTATCGACGGAAATTGCAAAGTAAAGACAAAATCGAAATTACAGTTGTTTCAACTTACCATGTAGGTCTCGTCGAATCTTTAGGATTAGGGCATTGCTGCTGTCGTTTAGGAGAGAAAGACGAACTGTAAGTGTTCTTAGTAATAACTTAAAATCAAAATGTTGATAGGTTAGGGAATACACTGGATTAAAATATTCAAACAAAATTACAAGATATATTAAAATCTACGAGATATTGTTTGGGATACTTTTGTTTTTAAACATAGTTTTATTTCTAACTCCAACTAAAATATTACCTAAATAAAGTTCAAGTTAAACGCATCAACAAATCTTTGTTTCAATCATCCCGTTTGAAATGAACATTTCTTATCAATGCACAGCAGCATAAATATTTACAGTACATCAAAGTATTAGTTTGACTAGCTCATCTAAAACCTTAATTTTGAATTAAGAATTAAATTTATAATACATGTTTGAAATAAATATACGAATTAAGATTGATGAGGAGTAATTATAGACTGAGCTCTTACAATAAACTAATTTAATTATTTGTTTAATATTAAATTGGTATTTGCTAAATTGTTTATACTTATGCAATTTTAGAGATCAAATATATTTAAGAAATTGAAATTAACAGACAGCGAAAAATTTCCATTACTTTAAATATCCCTTATACATAGGAAAAGTATTTGTTTTTCTAGTTTTTATATATTCGTAGTTCTTTTTTATGACAAAAATACAAACATAGCTGATTCATTAAAATGAAATTAAAACCATATAAATTTAAGTTGAAAATAATACTTTCATGTTAATCAAATATTTAATTTCCATACAAATTAATTTTCTAGCACCATTAAATATTAAAAATAAAACTGAAACCTCTATTTGGTTCTATCACCAAACAATAAATTATTAATGCAAAATGTATACAATCTGAATAGTCAGTAAGACGCATTGCTAAGTAATAGATAAAAAAATATTAAGTCATAAGTATAATGAAAACATTCTTAAATCTTTGTATCATGCTCAATATTAGTGAACATTTTATTTTTATAATATTTTTGGTATCATAATGATAAATATTTGCAAGCAAATGCTGTGTACTATTTATTATTCCCAACCATAATTTTCGCGTATTTAAAACCAAAATAAAGTAGTATTTTTGTAATTTTAAAAGAAATTTTACATCTGTACTAACCCACCATTATTTTACTGATCTATATAAGTACCAGTTATTTTTCTCCTATTGTTGATCCTCATTTTGTTTGAATATAATTCCTTGCAATCACACATCGCCATAGTTTACTATAAAATGTAACTGTTCTCATGTAAAAAAATAAATAGAAAAATGAAGACGAAAGATAAAGGAAGAAAAGCATATTAGTTCCACTCCATTTACAGAATTTAGCTAGTGCTGCAGTCTCCCTTTGCCTTCGCCCTACCCTCTCTTTACTTCACCAGAACCCTCTTCCTACCAAACCCACTTTGTCCCCTCTTCCCCAGTGCGAAATACCCTCAAAACTCTCTCCTTTACACCAAGTACGATCCCTTGCCATTCAATCTTCACACGCCACTGGACAGTGAACACGTCGTGACATTTCTCCATGGTATTTCCACAGCTACAAAGATAATCTTAACTACATGTCGAGGGTGAATTCTAAATACTCATAGCTCATAACAAGATAAAGATTGATTAATTGCACATTATTGTAAATTTTTAATTGATATTAATATTTCATTTTGACCCCAAAAGTGAGGTCAGTAGGTTACTGAAAACTCAACGACTTTTCTTAAGTTAGAGATACATCTTTATGTATCGATTTATATTATATATATATCCCTGCGTCTTACTACATGTTCAGGTTATACGTATATTTGATACTCTAATGGAGTAGGGATGAGGAAGGAAGCATTTTAGAGGTAATATATCCGTCCTTGCGTGAAAGAAAAGTTAGAAAGCGTTTAGGAAAATCCACTTTCAGTTGGACCGACTGGGATTAGATCCCTGATCTCGCCATCTATAGAAGGCTGGTATAATATGAAAGTTACGTCTTAGGGAATAAACCATTCAAAAATGAAGCTGGAACATTAAAATTAAGTGTCGTAGTGTCCATGTCTTGAAAAAGAAACTGTTGAAAGCAAATTAGAGTAATTAACTATTTTCTTTTAAACTTTTTAAAATAATATTTACAATGTTATTAAATTCTAGGTATCATTAATAAATTATTTTACTATATCGAAGAAGGAATATTCGGCATAGAGTCTAGGTTGTAGTGTGTATAACAATCTAGAATTTTCATTTTATAAGATTAGTGTTAGGAGGTTGAAGATCGTAGCTGTTTTGTTTGCATCAGCGTAATTCCAGTATTTCCATTAAGATAGTGTTTTTTATGGCAACTAATAATGTACGTAGGGATTACATTTTCAGTAGACACCTTTCATATATAATGTAAAAGACAGTGCTACTTTTGTTCTTAAAATTATTAAAAAACTACCAATTGCTCCATTTTAAATTTATTTGAAATACTGAAATTTATAAAATAGCTCATAACAATTAAAATTTACTGTTGTACTAGAGGGACATTATTTTCTCTAAAACTTCTTAATAGCTATAAACATTGTGTAACATTTTTGAAAATTGCTTTAAATTCTTTTCAGTTTTAAATTTTTCTTTCAATTGATTCAATTTAAAAATTACTGGATGTAGCTTAACTGAAACGTCATTGGACTTATATGAATTAAGAAAAATTCATACAAAAGTATAAACATATAAATACTTAAAAACTGAACAAATATGCTTTTATTTAAATCATATCTAAATAAATGTCATCAATTTTAACTTTGTCTTCTGTAATAATTTAAATTAAGAGTTTGTTTGCGTCTTTTATATTAGCATTGAGATACCTATAAAAGGCAGAGGCGAGAAATTAAAAAATTATAGGCCCCTGTGCATGAAAAATGCACCTTTAAGCCAGAATCTTAAAAGTTAATTTTACACTCCGCGTTAGATAAACAAAACTATTTTTCCCAGGAATATGGGTACTTCCACTAGTAAAGAATAAATAAATAAATAATGACTACTATAAACACAGCGTTTACAAAACTGTACGTATTATTAAACTCGATACTATTCTTGCTTTCTCCACACGTTAAAGTGACCACTCAGGCCATACGTATTTTTCTTAGTGATCATCAATTTAATAATATAAATATAATTTTATTCTTAAGTTTTCACTTTTTTTTTCTTCTAAGAAGCCCATATCGGTGATTGCATGGAATAATGCGTCACTCTAATGTTTTACCAAACTATCTATGGCAAAGAGATTGAGGTTTGAATCCTGGTCGGGGGTAATGAGGATGATTTTTCATAAATAGTTTCTCATTCACCATCCGTGCAAATTGTGGTGAATTTCCTCTAAAATATTACCTTCCTCGTCACTATTACAGGGTGGTAATTAATGCATGTGGATAACCTAACGTATTTAAAATAGTAATAAAATAATAATTCTAATTTTTTTTATGATAGTAGTACTTATCATTCTTTTTGGCTTGTCTATACATTTAGGTTTCGAGTCTTTCAATGCCTTTATACAACAGCTACATGCTTGGATCCACTTTAAAGGCCGTGTGGTCTTACGCGCTAATCTCATGATAGACTAGACTGCAGAAGATGGGGAGATCGGGGTTCAATCCCGGTCGGGTGTACTGAAGGTGGATCACCCTAACGTAGTTAGTACATAGTTGTATAGCCCGAATGGGTAGTAAGATGCGGTGGTATGAAAAAAAAATATCAGCATCAATACTTTGCCTGGATGGTTTTGTTCATCTATAACAGAAGCATCAAAATCGTGGTCCTATTGTGCAGCCGATGGTCTTTTTGATGAACCATCATGCAATCGCGACGCTATCCTTATGTCTTATAAACGTCAAGGAAACAATATTAAATATTGTGTAGACATCTAATATGTGATTTTATAGAGGTCAATTTATTTAAAAGAAATTAATTTGTATACTCAACATGTGCAATCTTAAGCAGCACATTAATATGCTGAGTAGTTTTCTAACATAAAACTTAACGAAACACCCGATTGTTATCAGATAAAGAAAACACATTTTTCAGCATTGAGGTAAACGGGAGAAAGCACGTGTAAAAATTCATTTATGAAAAAGTATGTAAGAGTGATTTTTAACAGATTACTTCTTGAACTGTATATTTTTTTTATTCAGAAAAGAACTTGAGGGTTTTTAATATGACGAATGTTTTATTTATTTTTTATAGTTAGATTTCAGGATTTGATAGATCTTCATTTTCAGATTGAATAAAGAAATTGACTATTGACCTAAGCATTCTTGATATTTTAAGCATTTATAATAAGCTTATAACATATACTCCAAATGATGAAAAGAGGGACTAAACATTCAACCTAAATTGTTATTCAAAATGTCAATTTTTTTGTCTGACTTGACTTGTAATATTTGTGGATTATTTCGTATTCGTAACCAGATGGAGCTTTGTCATTAAATAAGTGAGTATATAAGTTTGGTGTTAACGTAACTAAATCTTAAAAGTTTCTTGTCAGCTCGCTTTTGGTGGGTTTTTTTTAATTTGAAGTGGGTTGGGAGTTACGGTCATCTCTCAAAAAAAACTCACTAATCTAGTGGTACTCACTTTAACTTTTTGGAAGCTGAACTGTATCTCTTACTTCTAAAGTGTGTGGTACAGCTTAAAGTAGTTTATGTGTAGCCAATAGACAAATTTAGCGGAAGTACTTTACCACTAAAAGTTAACATTATTGGCAAGCAAGCCAAATTTGGTGCACCAACTGAGGGGGAAACGTTAAATGGCCTGGTACAGAATAATGTGATGAAAAGTATAATAATTCCACCTAGGTCTCGCAAGAAAGAACCAACTAAATTCATTTGTGAACAGGTGGACACTATGCACTGTATGTTTTGAAGGGTTGTATTGTTTGATAAAATTATTGGTTCTCCACACATTGAAATAAACATGTGGTACGGATAGCTGCCATTCACAAGTATGGTTTTATCAATGCATGTTATTTAAATGATATCGTAAGGGTTTTTAATTAAAAATATTGTTAAATTAAATATGTTTAGTAAATTGGTTTTGAGTTTGATCGAAAACAATAGTGAATAGATTCATAATACTATTACTAAATTTGATGTCCCATTTAACTAAACACTTTTACATGTTAAAATATCAATCAACCAACAACCAATAAACTAAGTACATTGTGTTTACACAAAATCCATATGTATTTACCAATTTTAGTATAGCTCTGATAACTATTTTTTCCTAACTCAAACATACATTCTTTTTAGCCATGTTTTACTGTCATTTTGTTTAGCAATAACTAAATAAGCTACTACATTCAAATAGAAACAACTTTCCTTTAAAAAGATGGTGAATTAAAATGGAAAAATTTTATTTTTAAAATATCAAAAACTTTTATCATTATATTCATTGTGTTTCTTTTGCAAGAGAAATAAATTAAATTTTAGCTACAGATAGACTTTTCAGTACGCCATATTGCAACTTTTATTATGTGTATACGTGGATTAGAGTTCATGAAACAGAAGAATGCAATGGAAAGAAGAAATAAACAAAATAAAAATAAAGTTACAACAAAAAGTCATTAAAAATAAAGAATATAAAAAAACAAAAAAGAAGTATCTGTTGTATCGGATGTTTCTCTAGGGGGCCTTGAAAAAATAAAACTGTTGGCGGATGGGAATAAAGGCAACGGAGGATATGCTGGTAAAGAAGTGAAACGATAAGTGGAGAAAAAGAAACGAATAAGAATTGTTCTCACCTTTTATCCTCTATGCTTCGATGCCTGTGACGTCATGGAAGAATTATAACCATAAATCATCTTTATCCGAGTTTTTTCCTATATCTTTTTCCTAACCCTCACCAATGCTATATTCTTTTATACTCTTTCGCTTTCTCAATGTCCGCACTAGAACATACTGAAGGAAAGAAAAAAGTAATACTAAAATAAACCGATCGGTAAAATAAAGAACGTAACCATACCAAAATGTACATATGATCAACGATATGGAAAATTACTTGTTTATATTAGAAATTATTTTAATTTGTTGACATTAGAAGAATACAGGCTGCTTCTACGCGGTATAGCTACAAAATACTACTAATCTTGTTTATTATCAATGTGGCGTTCCCTGAAATCATATGGATATGTTGTAAAAAATATATCCAAATACTGAAAGTTAAAGCTAGTTATAAATGAAAAAAAATGTACTGTATTTTTTATAAAACTGGTATTCTATTGATTACAATGTTTCAGCTGTGGAAAGTATGATTTATTTATTTTATCATACTATTAACTTTTCTGTGGAAATATGGGAATTTATTTTAACCATCGAAAGTATGAAGACTGTTTTATTCTCCGAGTCGTATTTAATATTTTTAAAGCATTAAAACCAACATTTTCAGATTCCTCTTTCATAATTAAATAGATGAATTGTTCAATATTTTATTATGATTTCCAACTATATATTTTAATAATTAAGCATAACGAATTCCGAGCAAAAATAAATCGTTTCTGATAAAGCATTGTTAAAACATAGGTTGATACATATTTGGTTTATACAGTGTGTGCAAACAACTCATAATCAAACTATAATTTAAAAGAATATATATTTAGACACTATTAATTCCCGACCTAAAACATCAGTAATAATAATAATAATAATATATTAATAATAAGTAATTATTAATTATAGTGCACACGACTAAGCAATTATCTATAATTTACCAGATACAAAAATATTAAGTACATTAAGTATTCAATAAATTACCACATTATAAAATAAATCACGCTTTTGGGACAATGTAAATATTTATTGTAGTAAAATTAAATGAAATAAAATATATATTTAAAAACATTTTAAATCAAACATTAAATGAAGGTGTTTAGTTATTGAGTTGTAAATAAAATAGCTCTTAAGTATGATACCTATTTAATGATGAAAATCAAACGATGCATATACAATTAATTATAAACATAAAACACCTTAAAATGTTTGGGTATTAGGATTATAAATGTATTAGATTGTCGAGAGGCCCAAAATGGTATTTCAATACATACATACTCAACATCAAATTTACAATATGTTTTATTAATAGTAATACATGTCTTTATTCTAACTTAAATATTGACATATTTCTAAAATATAGCTTTTCTATAGTGTATATAGATTTTTGTCAAACGTAGAAATGTTCAAATAATTGACCTTCATTCATAAAGTAATAAGTGGTTTTACTCTTTATTTAAACGTCGTGTCGATTAAAACTTTATTCCTTCTGCATCAATTTGATAATAAAAAAAAAAGTTTTATTTCCATAGAAAAAAAATGTCAGCATGAAAAATAACAAACTGTACGTCAATAATTCAAACATGCCTATAAAACTACGTTATGGTAACATAAACCATAAACTCATCCCATTTTCCCTTACGCGACCACGAAAAGTCACCCTCGCACGATTTTTCTCATCAGCAATCTCCATTTTACCCGCGAACACTCGCTGCAATGCTATCGACCATCATTACTGAAGAATTACGACGCCATAAAAAGAATCAAAATTTAAAATGAACAATGCAAGAGAGATAGCTAGAGAGAAGCCAGGTCGTATAGCTGAAGACAGGGAGGGATTGAGATAATCATTTTATTACCTTTATTGAGTTACTAGTATAAAATAGGTATTATCAGGATCTTTAGCTACTAGTAAAATTAGTTCTCAAAATATGTGCTATTTCTTATTGTATATAAATTAACCTTCAGGGACTGGCGCTAAGAATATACGTTTCGAAATAATAACCAATAACACCTACTTTAAAACATATTATTAATGAAGCAAAATTAGTAATTAAATATGTGAATAATATTGTTTTTTGTATATTTTATTAAAAATAAATTATAATAATGTTAAATTGTTACAAAAACATAGCTTATTATTAGAAAATTTAATGCGTAACAGTTGATAAATATAAAATTACATTATCTAAAATTTTATAACTTAATATAAAAAATACCTAACAATCGTAAAATATAAGATTCAATTAGGGCGTATATTGAAACGAAAAAAAAAAATTACAAACAAGATTATTTCAAAAAGTTGTCTACGTTGTTGTTGAAAAAAGGCTTTTCTTCCATAAGTTCCTCTCATCAATTCGTGTTGTGGTGTATAATAGCGACCGCACGTGAATAACTACTACAGCGAACTAAAGCAACGTGATAGAACTTTCAGACATGTGATAGAACTTGCACGAACTACGCAAAGAAAGCATATAGTGGCGATGAGCCGGACGAATGACATCTCAACTGGCACCGTTACGTATTCACAACACACATGCATGGCATTACTAAAAACGCCCATCTCTCAGAAATTAATATTTGAATCTTTTATTACATCATAACACGCAGTAGGACCTAATTGAGGGATACTTGGAGGGTATCCGAACTCCTCATCAGCATCATCATAAATAGTTTCCAGCCTGTGGCCGGGTCAGTTTAGTAAAATGCCTTAATCTTCCTCTATCCTTCCACCACTCTTCCTACTTTAATTTATTCCAATTTTCTCCTCTCACTTTAACCCTTTCTGTTATCAGATCCTCTCATCTCTTTCAAAGCCTCCCTTGTGATATTTTTCCCACATACTTCATTTCCAACATTTTCTTCAGCACACACTTTCTCCATCCTCATTACATGCCCATACCATATATGTCTTCTTCCTCCACTATCTCATGTATTCCCTGTACCCTAACTCTCCCCTTGATAACTTCATTCATTAATCTATTTTCTCCTCGTGACAGATAACATGCTCCTTACAAACTTCATTCCTGTGGCCTCCACTTTCCTATTCTCTCTTACATTCTATGTCCATGTTTCTGCTGCATATGTGACAATAGGTACAAAGTACGCCTAGTAAAATACTTCCTTACACTTAAAGGGGAATTTTCTTCATAACAGGTCTCTTACACACCTATAGAACTACTCTCCGTGCTGTCCTCTTCTCGTTAAATCCTCTCACTTCCACCCTTCTCCTCAATCACGTTTCCAAGATATTTTACATTCTGTGCTTTTCTCAGCTCTACTCCATCCAAACTTATAGCTTGTTTAAGCCTTATCCTTGTCGTTACCATCATTTCACATTTTGCTATGCTAAATTTCATTCCACTCACTTTTACTTCCTCATTCCATTTTGTAGTTGTTCTTGTACTTCCTCTTCCTTCTTCTCCCATACCATCAAGTCATAGGCAAACATCATGGGATCCAAAATAATTAACTTTATTTTCAAAAAAATTACAACCGTTGAAAATATGCAACAGTGCCAGTCACAGAAGGTTAATATATCATTTCAGAAAAATGGTTTCGTAAGTTTTTAAGGATCTTCTTATGTAAGGTATTTTTTTAATAGTTAAAGCTTGTATACCATGATATTAAAATTCACTTAACATTTAACTCAAGAATAAATAATTAATTCTACATTGAACATAAAATATAATATTTTTTATATATACATAGTATAAATTATAATATCGCTGGATTAAAATAAAATAATCAGATCATAAAAAATATTTTACTAAATCATTTATTCCAATATTTAGTGAAATATCTAAGTTTTATTTAAAATCTCAAACCAATACCAATCTAAAAAATAAAGACAAGTACTACGATTCTATAAAAAAAATGTTTGTTATTAAGTGGAACGATTTGAGAATAGTTTTTAATAACAATGATAAAAACTTTTTAAGATTTAGTAAGACTATTATTTTTATTATTTGGGTTTCTGTCCACTCAAATTAAAAACCTTTAAATGCAATGCAAAACTACTCGTATGTTGTCACCTTT
This sequence comes from Timema cristinae, assembly GCA_039000515.1. Classification (NCBI taxonomy): domain Eukaryota; kingdom Metazoa; phylum Arthropoda; class Insecta; order Phasmatodea; family Timematidae; genus Timema; species Timema cristinae. The sequence goes on along the minus strand of JBCFYV010000024.1, from coordinate 36,761,206 downwards.
AATTACAATGTCCTATCGACTTCACAGCCCTATTCAAAATAATTTTGATCATTTTAAAAACCTTTTATAAATCAAATGTCAATAACCTGTGGAGTAATCCCTTAACTTAAGTGTATGTTCATGACACATGACGTGGGATTTTATAAGGGTTCATTAATTAAAATGTCACACTTTTGAAAAACTTTGCTGTAAATCGTGAGCTAGCTCATGCGAAAATAACAATTCCTGAGGGAAAAAAAATAGAAACAGATTGAAATTTTACATCGTAATCATTGTATTTATTTGTTTAATGTTTTTTCAAACATTTTAAAAGTTATTTTTAACCGATTTGTTGGCCGTATGGTCTAGTGTACTACTCTCTCTGTAGACTATACTTCCTATGATGGAGTCATCGAGGTTCAGTCACGGTCTCCCGGTCTAGTGAACTGAGGTTGGGTTTCATTATATGGTTTCCCACTCTCTCTACTAGCGCATTGGGATACACTTCCTCTAAATTCAATCTACCTTTTACTTAGACCACTCGAATAATTAGTAGGTAAGCTTATAACCAACATCGTAATAAAAAAACTTATGTTTGATAAATTATATTTTTTCCACTATTAAAAGCATTTCCTCAGATAATCAGGATAGCCAATTATACACATGATAAATAAAATAAACTCCCTCTAACTAAACATATAATAAAATTGAAACAATGTTGATATCATCAGGTGAGGAAAATTAAACTTGTCTCTACTGTAGAAATATTTGATTTATTTTGGCCAAATAAATGTTTTGCTATAAGCTGTTTAGTAAAAACTGACTTTTCTCGCGTCCGCTGAACCCCCACCTTAAGTTTACAAATCATCTTAAGCTCTATAGCGTCTGATATAATTGATGTACAAAGAGGGGTGCTATATCCTTGTACCTTTTGTACTATTTAATAGAGTTTCTCACCCACGATGAGATCACCTGTATGTTCGCGGGTCATGAAAGTTTTGAACGCATTCTGGAAATGCCGCAGAGATACACTCAACAATTTACGATAAGTTAAACTACTGTGAGCTGAGGGGAGAGGCTTGGGAGAATTTACTTTGAATGTAACATATAAAGATGAATACACAACCGTTTGAAATGGATGGATAAAGAGTTTGTGTTTCATAATACATTTGTAGCCATGATATAAGAAATATTTTATTTAAATAAAAAAATATGAGATAATATTAAAAAGTATCAATTAAATAAGCTAAATTGGATCACATATGTTGTATGATTTTTAATCAAGTTATTCAAAAAAATTCTACAATTATCATAAAATTTATTTAAAATGTATGTCTTGATGGAATTCAATGAAATAAACATATTTAAAGTTATTTTATAGTGATGTATTCTTAGATTAGCATAGGTACCTGGCGTTGGTCATAGTATCTACAGTATACATTGCGTGGTTACCCCGGGCAAGGATTTTATTTTCTTCAAACAGACATAAAAAATCTTTTCGTTTTTATTCCTTCCGACTCAGTTTTTAATAAATTTAAAAAGTCAACTCAAAATTTTAAAATTCCAGCTTCGAGGTTCACATGTTCATGCACAGGGACTACTAATTTTGTAAATTTTGGTTCTCTTCGTGCCATAGGTATCGCGCAGCTCTCATTACAGACATAAACACCCTTCATTTTATTAATATAGATAATGATCAAGAATATGTTTTTAAATAAAGCTCTTTTAAATAAAAAGAAGACAACATTTTACTCCATATTTGGTTGAAATATTTTTATTAAATCTCCGTATTTTTATATTCAAGAAACCCGCATTGGTGGTAAAAAGGTCTAAGGCATCCCTCTCTCAATAGACTGGATTGTTGATGATGAGAGGCCATGGTTAGGATGACTCAAAAAATTATGATATTTTTACATACATATATATGCTTAACCTTCCCCTCTCATCCTCAAAAAAAATAGTCTTTTGTTGGGTTGTTGAAATTAAATACTCAGCTAAGTATATATACAAAATATCAAAGAGTTTAATTTCGGTGATTAATACATTAATATTGCTAGATTTTATTTTTAACTTAAATTTTAAACAAACAATGTGCTTTAACGAAAACTGAGTATGCTATGTCAGATGTTGGTAAAAAAAATCCTATCCACTAATACTTTATTCATTCCTGTATGCTTTGTATTAGTTGAGAGATAGGGATGTTAACAATATAAACACATTAGATAAGTTTTAAAATATCATATTGACTAGTGATAAATATTTTTTAATTATTGCACACGTATTCATCATCTGTAGGCCTACTTTTAAAAAGTTATAGTTTGTAACACTTTTGATTTATCGCCCCACGTCAGGCGTCGATTGAAACACTACGGATTAATTCCTTATATAATAATGCTGTGACGATGTTAAGGTTGTCTATAGCACCGTGGTCGAGCGCCTATCATACCGTTTAACCAGCTGTTAATTGCTCCGTGGTCGAGCACTAATTAAATCGGTATAATTAATAAATGTAAGAAAGAGAACTATTGATGGCTGTTTATTCACACACGGTTTATTTAAATTACATCTGTTAATTACTTATACATACTCCAATTAAGTGCTTTATATCAATGCACACTTGTGATATTAATGTAAATTATTATATTCTGTGTTAGACTGTGACTGCGAGAGCCAGTGCTAGGGCATTTGTGAGTCCCTAACTGCGTTGCTTGTGTGAGCGTGGGTGCTAGAACTACTTGTGTGTGTGCGGATGCCTGGCTGTCCTTAATTATACGCACAAACGGCTTATATATGACATAACCCTTGCCTCTTACTCCCTTCGTCAACAGTGTAAAAACTAACTAATAGAAAGAGTCCTGGTGACAGGTGTTGTGAAAGCTAGCTTCATATTGGTATAGGGAATTGGCGTCTTTGCCAAATACTGCTGAGTTGTTCTTTAACAGGAAAAATGGTATAAAAATATATTTTAATGGTGAAATCCTTTTCACATTATTTCTGAAATGTGCGTGTTTCTTCATGGATGAATGATAAAAGGATACTATACATACATATGTTACTTTAAAGAAAAATTACCTTCATCCATGACTATTTTTAATTTTTGGGTGATCTAAATCAATATCATTACAAGTTCCTAGTAGAAACTATTATGTGTTATAGAGTTGATATTGGTCTTGATAGTAAGATAACAATAGTGAATTTTCTTACTCTTCCTTATTATAAATGTCAACACGTTCCCATTAGCATTCCTCATACTTTTATTCCCAAATAAATCTTACCAGTTTTAGGTTTAAATAAGTCTCCAAAATATGTCTTTATTATTTAAAAAAATTTTCGTTTCAAAGAATGAAAATCTCCCAAAGATGATCGTTATAGACAACCCGATTAGTACCCATGTATTTAGTATTGCGTCATATACTATCTCAAGTAGCTTTTTATGGAAAATGATTTTTTTTTTTCAAATACCATGGAGAATTATTTTAAAATAATTAAATTAAATCAACATTTTTAGTTATTGAATCTAATGTTTAGAATATAATAAATAAATAATTTGTTCATAGTTTAAAATTGTTGATATTGTGAATTATTTATTTGAAGTATTTAATGTGTACTTTCTTAATCGATTGATTATTTCAGCACATGAGAATTAGATAAGCGAAAGAGAGTGGTATTACCAATTTAGCAGAAATAGGTATTTTTACATATCTTCCAGGGTCATTTTTCAGGTAACAATCGACATGGGACCGAAGGCTTTAGTCCCCCCTCCCCACCAAAAAAGAAGTTGTGCTACGGAATTTTATTACTCAAGAGAAATTCGTTCACTTCGGCTGGTTTTAAGCCCACGAAAATCTGGTTTTGAGGCAAGACCCATGATATTGTGAATGTGTATTATTTTGTTCTAGCATTGGTAGTTTTTTTCTTGGGTAAGGCAGACCAACCTTCCTGGCATAGGCGAACTAAAATAGATTTATTGCATCCCAACATTTCAGGTACGAGAAAACTAGAGTAGGTGAAAACAATGCCTTGATTGGCGTTCCCAACTTGGATACACTTTTGTATTCCCATTTCCATTTTAAAACTATACATAAACGAATTCAAGCAAATAATTAATGTAGAAAATCTTAAATTAAATAAATGTATTTGAGTGAAGGTTAAAATACTCGAGAATATAAATATAATTACCTTTCTCAAAGCTGTTTCTTTCTTAAGACCTTTGGATGTTTTCGATGAGTCGTAACATTCCTCCAGGGTTGTGTGTCTTGCACTAAAACCAACACTGACCTTTTACGAAAAGAGATAGTAAACACCTCAAAGGTTGCTTAGGACCCTCCTACTGTTTGTTAGGGTGGCAGTCATCACGACAGACACGCCCATAAAACAGTTGCTTCCCCGCCATTAAACCTGAACCACCTCTCCCAAGTAATCCTTTCAATGACCAGATACCAAATGGGCAAACCTTGTTGGTGTGGAACTGTGACCGTAATTACAGGTTTTTAGGGTAAATGATGGTGAGCACTGACATAATAAATCATCGCTATTGATCTCCAGTCATTGCTAATCACGTTCACAATGACGTTAAAACTAATTAAATAAATGTATTATCTAAAGATGGAAACATTAGACGTAAACCAAGGTATCAGATTGTAAAATGTTATTTTAATCACCACATCTTCCTACCCATTCGGTTTGTACGACTAATGTACTATTACACTAATGTTTTAGGAATTAGGAGGGTTTAATTGGGAGGAAGTACACCCAATTTGTGTATGTAAGAAGAGCGGGAAACTATTTTGCACTCATTTGTGTAGAAGGAGAGATGAAAACTATTTAGGGAAAACCAACCTTATTGCACCCGACAGGGATCGGACCCTAATATTCCCGTCTTCAACAGTCTATTCCAACACGAGAATGCGTGTTAGACGATGCAGCCACCAAAATGGGTTAAAAAGTTACTAAAACATTTTTATATACATACGCGTCAAATCATTTAATCTTCATCTTTAGCTTTAGATAGGTCAATACCTATCAAATAACACTAACAATCTAGTATATTTTAATAGATGTGAACCAAAGAAACATTTTTTTTCTCTTAAAGGACCTACCTTCCAGAAATTATGTAAGAGGTTTTATCAGAAAATAAAAAATTACAGCTACACGTCATCGTGATGCGATTAATTAAAAGCTCAAATATGGCTAGCCTACTTATTATATGGTTCTACTGGAATGGAGTGTCATGATATGCGCACCAAGAAATGCTCAGGGATAGTTCAAAAGGTGTCTCGCTTGGAAAACCCTCGTTTTATTAGATCATCGACACCTTCAGCTCAGCCGTTAATGTCTTTGTATACAGATATTCACTTTGCTCGTTGGGGGTTCCACCCCCAAACCCGCAGAGATTTTTTTTTTTTTGCAAGTGGATGTAAACTTATGTAATTCCAGAACCGCTTATTGATAGATCTTACCGTTTAGCCACAAGAGACCTCCAAAAAAAGGTTCGCACAGATTTTATAGTTGCTCCGTCATTTTTAACTTTTTTCTGTTTTGTTTTTTTTAAACTTTTTGGAATTTTTCCGTTGGTTAGAGGCTAAAAGCTATAAGTTTACCAAATTTCTAGTTTCTAGCTCATCTGGAAGTGGGTAAATATTAATGTTAGTGAGTCAGCCATGTGGCTTTATTGTAGTATAATAAGTGTCCAATGTACCGACAAATGGTATTGGTATGAATTTACCGCTGAGAGAAATTGGGTATCAGATTTTTTTTTATAGATACCAAATTATTATTTAAGTCATTTGTTGATAAAACCTTTTTGTCCATAAATAAGTTTTTACCTTAGCACCCGTTCAGGCTAAATGCTCAAGAACCAACTATGGTAATGATATTAGGGATTAATATGGTTATATTTAGAGGAGGTCTACCCACCAATTATGGTAATGATATTAGGGATTAATCTATACTTATAAAATAACATATCCTGATTGACTGACTGACTGATTCATCATCGCCGAGCGCAAACTATCAAGGCTACAAGCATGAAATTCGGACTGTATATTCATTTTGTTATGTAGGCACCCACTAAGAAAGTATTTTAGAAAATTCCACCCAAAGGGGTTAAAATAGGGGATGATAATATGTATGAAAGTCCGTCATTTTGAAAGTTACATAAACAAAATTTTGTATTTCGGTTATTGACGTAAAACAAATAAATACGTGTTTCAGGAATTTTGGAAATTTTATTTAATAAGGGATGAAAAAGGGGGTGAAAGTTTGTATCGGACTGACTGACTGATTCATCATCGCCGAGCGCAAACTATCAAGGCTACAAGCATGAAATTCGGACTGTATATTCATTTTGTTATGTAGGCACCCACTAAGAAAGGATTTTAGAAAATTACACCCCAAAGGGATCAAAATAGGGGATGATAATATGTATGATAATATGTATGAAAGTCCGTCATTTTGAAAGTTACATAAACAAAATTTTGTATTTCGGTTATTGACGTAAAACAAATAAGTACGTGTTTCAGGAATTTTGGAAATTTTATTTAATAAGGGATGAAAAAGGGGGTGAAAGTTTGTATCGGACTTGCATTATTTTTGATCTGAGGTCAAGTTATGGTCATAAACGTAACGTAATATTTTAAATTAATCTGTATATACATATGTATATTTTCGTATTTGTATATAATCAACTTCCACTCGAGCAAAGCCGCGGGCAACAGCTATCTAGTGATATATATAATGATATTTAGCTTTTAAAATAGTTTATATATTTATAAATGTACATTCTATTTAATATATTATCTCTTGATATAAAAATTCAGTAAAACTCTCGAATCCATACTATCCTCTTTATGGTGTTGTGCTATTGTCTAAAGATGTGAACCTATTTATTATGCGCTGATACAGTAACGCCATGAGAGTTTTTAAGGCCCTATTGTTTGACTCGTCAGCTGTAGTTGCTTTCAAAGCATATAAGTCCTCAGTGCCATCAATCATATTTCAGGCTCAGAGAATGAACGAGAGACGTTTCAAGATTATAAAACTTCCCGACAGATTCTCTGTAAAATGGGTTTTGACGTGTAGTGTAGTCTATGTGTTTTTGTGTGCGAGGGGGGGAAGGGGGGGTTGGTAAGTGTGTGGGAACTTTGATGGCGGGTTGATTTGAAAACTTTTGAGATGTAGCCTAGATTCTCTAGACACATTTAAGCTATCTTTTTTTTTATTCTTCAGTTTTCAGTTTTTATTTATTTATTTTTTTATGTTTCCATTCCATTTACAGTAGAATACAGTAACAACAACAAAAAGATTGATCGATTTCTATTTTGTATTATTTGGTTGTTTTTGATACTTCTTCCGTCGCAGTGGCTTATGAGTTTAAGGATTCTAGCAGCAGTTCAAAAAGGGCTCAGGCTTAGCTGAGAATGGTTAGATTGGTACGATTTTATTTCGTTTATTTTTTTTTAATGTAGGCCTACTTAAAATTCAACCAAGTGTTTTTAATTTGCAAATTTTTATTATTATTATTATTATTATTATTATTAGCACCGCGTCTTACTACCCGTTCGGGTTTCCGCACTTACGCTAATGTGTAATGGTAGGGTGATTGTGAGATGAAATGAAGGACCTACAGTTTAACGTGGAATTCGAACCACGGTGGAGGCCTGGCATTCCCCACACTAACAAGATGTCCTGTCAGAGGTGAAGGAAGGGTTTGGTAAACAGATAAATATATGCCGGGACCGAGGATTGAACCCCGGCCGCCAGCACAGAAGTCTGACACCTTACCCCTAGACCGCCAGGTCACCAAATTTTTATTCATATGTTATGTTACCCAATTATTAAATGAATTTTTTTCGAATATAATTAATACACTATTTTACCTGCTAGCATGGACCATGCGTTTAGTAACTTCAACCATTATAATATAGCTTGTGTCCGAATAGACATTAAACATTGGCTAGGATAGAGTTATATAGGTCCCCACTCTTGAGTAAGTTTGAACCAATCAGAGAAAACATCTTTTTTTTTTTTTTTGTTTAACATCCATTACTATTTCCAGCCTATGGCCTGGGCCACTTTTTTATTCAAGCCATATATTTTTCACTACCAGCTTGCTAGTCCTGTCATAGTTTCATATGACTTATAATTTAACTTAAGACTTGGACAGGCACAACATCCAGACCCCAGCCGTTAATTCATCACTGTGAAAAAGAAACCCACATTTCACCAGTGATAAATTTATCAGCCATGCCGAGAATCGAACCTGGGACCCTTCATTTTACCGACTGAGCTAAGTTGACACCATCTTACTGTGAACCTCAAAACATCGAGTTTCCCAAACGACAACCTGGTTGACGAGTAGTCTTACAATATGTGTAGGCCAATCTACGGTCTACCACAAACCTTATAACTGCTTACATTCCTTCTGTTAATTTTAATTTTAACTTGCACCTTCATTATATAGAACAGATTTATTAGGATGTACATAGCTTATTATAAAACATTTACAAATCCTGTGTTCATTTAAGAGTTACACTTAGTAAAACCCTAAATATTCAAACATTAAATTATGAGAGCTTACTAGATGTATTTTAAGGTAAATACATTTTTATTATAATAAGTAGTCTGCCTAGGGGTAGATTACTAATACAGTGTTTAACTGCCTGTGAAATATTTAATACAATTAATATTGTAATTCTTAGTTTTTAATTAGTTTGAAAACTTAATAATTTAAAGTTGAGGAAAGTATATTCCCATAATGTGTCTTTATCTGACAGAAATGTCTTGGTATTGGTACCAACTGATGGCATTGGAGTTATGTTTCACATTCATTTTCCTCGTCTCAAAAATAGCTATTCTTTTAAACTATATAATCATCTTCCTGTTACCTTGAGGGCGATTAGGTTGAAAGCAAAGATTATTAATAAATAATTATATGTATTTATTAATAATAAATATATATATATACATACAAGTATATAAAGACGTTACCTTCCTGTGATACGATGGCAGGTGGACTTCCCATGTTAGTGAATTTACGTTTTACTCAGTTAGTTTTAAATATATAACGTTGAAACAAAAACCATACATTCTTAAATAATTCTAAAAGTAATCAGACATTCTAATAAAATTATTATTTTTACCTTGTAGTTTTTGTAATAGCATTTTTTATAAAGCCTCTTTAGCTTAGGCTATTTGCCTTGGTCAAGAAAATAACCTGTAAAAGTCTTCCTGCCAGCATGTAGAGTAAAAAAGTTTGTTATAGCATATGTCTATCTAGAATATGAAACAAGAAATAGGTAATTTTAAAAAACAAGTCAAAGTTTTCAAGGAGCAAATATTAAAATGACTGTGTAAACTCGTCAGAGGAAGAGGGGATAAGATATCAACATGTAGACAAGCGCCGTCTTAGGGTGAACCACTCATTTTTCTACCTTCTATTTATATTTTGTACATTGATACATTCCGATTAGGCAACGTCGTTAACTATCCTCTAGACCCTATGGTGGCCTTATTGTCTAAGACGTCGCAATCGCAATGGGCTGTACAGACGATGACAAGGATATCGGGGTTCTAATCTTGGTCAGGTGTAGCCGAGTGTGATTTTACTAAACTGATTTTCACTCTATTCACGCAAATGTTGATACACTTCCTGTAATTTCAAACTCACTCATACCTTAGCTTAATTAGTACACAAGCGTATAACCAGAACGGCTAGTAATAATAATAATAATAATAATAATAATAATAATAGTAAAATATTATTCATTTAATCAATCATTGTTTATTTAGGATTTAAAAGAAAAATTACATAATTGACTTTTTGATACAATCCCGAAGTACCTAAAAGTACATCTTCAGGTCTTTCAGTTAAATAATAGTAAAAATTATAATAATAAAATAATTAAAAAACAAAAATCTCTACACATATCATAACATTTCCTCGCAGAAATATTTACATAGTTGTTTGAAGCATGCCTTGAAGTATCCAGTATTTAATTTTATCTTTCGCTATATTTATTTCAGGGATTTCTCGGAGTGTTGGTGGTAGCAAATTAAACAAGTTGAGGATGGTAATAATTAGAGTATTTGCCGATTGTATTGACTTCTTTGTTAGAAATTGAGCGGGCGTTAATAGAATGGGATTTTATTTGCTTGTATTTATCGGAATGGTAATATCGTATAAAGAGGCTGTACTCATATAATTGGTTAAGAAATAATATTTTACGTTGAATGTATGTCTGTTTGTTAGCATTTTTTGTACCAAATATAATTTTCAAGATCTTTTCCTGTAAACGCGAAATTTTGATTGTGTAACATTCTGTCTGGTCTAGGAGTAAGGTGTCAGACTTCTGTACTGGCGGCCGGGGTTCAATTCTCGGTCCTGGCACAGATTTATCTGATTTCCAAACCCTTCCTTCACCTCTGACAAGACATCTTGTGAATGTGGGGAATGCCAGGCCACCACCGTGGTTCGGATTTCACGTTAAACTGTAGGTCCTTCATTTCATCTCACAATCACCATACCATCACACATTAGCGTAATTGCGTATAACCCGAACGAGTAGTAAGACGCGTTGATAATAATAATAATAATAATAATAATTAATAATAATAATAATAACATTCTGTTGTTCCTCCCCACATGGATATGCGATAATATATTGACTGAACTAATGATTTATATATTATTACTAACGTTTTGATATACAAGTTCATTCTGAGATGGTAAAAAACATATGTCAATCCTTTTAGTTTGTTCACAAGTTTTTGTATGTGCCTGTCCCATTTAGGATGTTTGTCAATTATAAGTCCAAGGTAAGTATGACTGTCTGTTGCGTCCAGTTTTTCGATACAGTCACAACATGTTTGTGTCCAGTTGTGCAAACAATTATAGCTGTGATGCGTAATGTTGACTCTTGCATGGTGCATTTTAGGAGGAGCGATATGTATAACTTTATCCATATTTGTATCTCGTTGTAGTCTTGTTGCAGGTTGTATTCGGCTATTAGGAGGTTTTCGTGAATAGTCAATACTGTGGTGTCGTCTGCGTATTGGTATATGTGTCCATATTTTACTTGTCTTGTGATAGTATTGACGTAAATTAGATATAGAATAGGTCCTAGTATTGAGCCTTGTGGTACTCCAATATTTGTCAACTTTGGTTTCACTTTTTTGAGTGCTAATTTGTATATAGAAAAGTCTGTTAGTGAGATAGTCCCTAAACCATCTTAAGTACGGTCCACCAATTCCAATCATTTTTAATGATCTTAATAATATATCAATGTCAAGCGTGTCAAACGCTTTTTTGAAGTAAATAAATAGGTCCAAAACATGCTTATTGTTGTTGAACACTTTGTTAATTTTAGTAGAAAAATGTTCTAAAAGGTTTTTAGCACTTTTGTGTTTTTGAAATCCATATTGCCTTGGGTTTATTTTATTGAATTTATTTAAATAGTCTGTCGATTTGTTAGCCATGCATCTTTCTAATATCTTCTCAAAAGTTGGTAGAATTGCTATGGGTTTATAATTACCGCAGTCTAAATGGCTCCCACCTTTGTAAATGGGTCTAATAAGAGAGCATTTCATTTGGTTGGGAAATGTGCCAGTTTCTATTGAGGTATTTATAATGTCTACTAGTGCCGGAATTAAATTTGTTCTTATTTTTCGTATTTCCATCATTGTAATGTTATCATAGCCTGGTGATCTGTTTTAATGACAGATAATTTTATTAATTTCCGTACAGGTAGTTTTAGGTATGAACAATGAAGTGTTTGCTATTGTGTCTTTCATTAGTTTAATTAGTTTTATATCGCATTTATGCAATATTTCAATTATTCCAATGTCAAAAGAAAATGCAAAATTGTTACACACAGTTTTCAAGTTCTGTATTATTAATGTGTGCGTAAGCTCTTCATCTAGGTTATTTTTGCTACGTTTACCTATCACTTTGTTTAATTCACGCCACGTGTTTTACATGTTACCTTTTATGTCCCTGAATAGTTTCCTAAGGTGCTCAATTTTGGCTTTGTTTATAGCTATTTTTACCCTTTTCCTCTCTTTGTTTTATATTCCTGTTCATAAATTATATTAGTTTGATTTGACTTCCATTGACGATAGAATTTATATCTGGTTTTAATTTTTCCTAAAAGGTAGGCACTAATCCAAATTGCATTGGTTGTATTTTGTTTTGAGATTGGCGAATTTGTTGTATTATATACTTCCTTAAAAGTCAAAATTATTTTGTCATATTTTGTGTTAAAGTCTTGTAAGTCCGTAGTCAGGCTTCCCCAATAACAATAATAATAATAATAATAATAATAATAAGAATAAAGTGGATTTATTTTCCAAACAACAATCTAGTTTTTATTCATATCTTCTTTATTAAGAACATTACAGATTTTTACGAAATAAATTAAATTAATTTCATCTTATATTAATCAAATTGCTAACAACTTTTAAATAAGACCAAAATAAGTGGGCAAGTGTAAAAAGGGGTCAGTTTCCCTGATCATGAGGAGGTAAATGCTCGAATACCAATGTGCCCATAAATATAATTTCTTAAACGGTTTTCTTCACTCCTCTAGCTGAGTGTAAGTAAATCTACTATAATATATACCTTCCTCATATTTACTTCAAAAGTCTAATCAAGTACCTTGACCGAACACATACGTATTTTTTTTCTTATGTTTCCAAACATTTGTACATATATAGTAATTAATGTTACACTAAGTTAGTTAGCAAATGACTAACTCGATTGAAACTAAACCTCAACGAAAACTCAAATATAAATTATTAAATTCTAAACTGAAACAAACTAGAAAATATTAACCAATGATATTACATAGAAATAAGTATTAAAATTACAATTAAGTAATTTTCATAAATAGGTGTAATCTGGACTGAAATGTAGTCCCAACACTTGTTTGCCGACAAAATAACTCTGATCCCAGTTGTTAACAAGGTTGGATTCTCCTTCCCACCTCACGTACATATGGACTAGTTCAAAAACTCGTTTGAAACAAAAGAAATAAGCCAACGAGATTGCTTATGTCCCTGAAACCTCGCAAGTATATGCTGAGTTTGTACTTCAAACAGTATTACACAGTGTATGCTATTATATAACGACATTACACCTTAAAGCGAGATCGTGATATCAAACAAACCGTCCTCAAACTACCTAGTTACGCTTTTGAAACTCGAACTGGATCAAATAAAGAGTCTTAACTCCACCTCCGGAGAAAGAAAAAATTGTGAGTTGTAATTTTTAATTTATTTAACTACAAAAGAGAAATCATTACGTTTGATTTTGTTAACAGGAAATGTATTGTTTAGTATGCCACTCTAATACATTCTTACCAATTTGAGATGACTATACTAATCTATAGAATGGATGAAAATGGTATACACATTTCCTAAATATAATTTTTAATTCAATTGTAAGAGTTTCAAAATATATGTCATTACTAAAATAAATATGAAAAAAAACCTATGAATCAAGGTGTGAACACAAACGAAAAATATTTTCCTATCAATTCCCAATAAAAGATTGATATTATTTTGCCAATTTTTAAACTCTGTATTCAAAAGTAAATGCACTTTAATAGAAACTTATTTCCTTCAATAATAGATTGCATTTAATATAATGTATAATGTCTTGAAATATACTTGGAGATAAGGCCGATAGTACGCTAAGTTGTGAACGTGAGGATGCATAATCTACTAAAGGTAAACGAACCCGTCCCACCCCCTCTCCTAGACTAGCCAGGGCAAACCCATTCCCCGTCCATGTCTTTGTTTTTATTATCATTGTTATTATTATCATTTCCAAGAGGGGTCACGTGTATCTCAGTTTCCCTAACCAACCACGCTACGCAGCCTCTTTTCATGTTATGCAATCAAGTTTACATATTATGCAAGAGGAAAGGGGCATAATATACATATATATTAATCATGGATGTTGTCCATTTTTTAAGTTAATTTAAAAACTCATTCATTATACATCATTGTTTTTTTGTCAAATGGAAAAGAAAATTCAATATATCTTTGACCTGCACTTGTGGGCATGCAGATAGAGAGGTCAACATTGTCTGGTCTAGTTTTTCAGGGACAGTGGAGGTCGGGGAGCAAATCCAAACAGGAGTATACTGAAAGTAGATTTTTATAAGGTTTTTCACGCCCTTCACGAATATTTGGATAAACTTACAGAATAATTTTACTTTAATAATTCCTATCCCATTAATGTAAACATACGTATAGATTGAAAAGGTAGAAAGTCACAGTCCATGTTTTTTTAATGAATTTATTTATATAGTGCCATAGCTTGCAGCCTTTGTTAATCGTGAGCATGGAAAGATGACGTAAGCTTGAGCAATCGTACTGACAGTTGTTCTAATTCAGGAGCTACGCACGCGCATCAGTTTAGGTTTAAAAACAGAGATTGTTTTGCCAGTTAGCATAATATGGTATATTGACACAAACAGTAACCCAGTAGAAACACCCCTCCTCTGGTGGCTTATAACAGTGCGCTTTATACCATTTTTGAAAAAATGGGTGACCAAGAAATACACCAGTTTTTAAGGGGCTACTTCGAAGGGCTTTATATACCCGGCTACCAAGTTATAGTAACTTGGGTGACCTGGTGGTCTAGGGGTAAGGTGTCAGACTTCTATACTGGCGGCCGGGGTTCAATCCTCGGTCAGGCACAGATTTATCTGATTACCAAACCCTTCCTTCACCTCTGACAAGACATCTTGTGAATGTGAGGAATGCCAGGCCTCCACCGTGGTTCGGATTCCACGTTAAACTGTAGGTCCTCCATTTTCATCTCACAATCACCCTACCATTACTCATTAGCATAAGTGCGTATAACCCGAACGGGTAGTAAGACGCGGTGCTAATAATATATAATAATAATATAGTAACTTGTGAGGAGAATCTCCTACAGCTTGAGTCTCTGTTCAATACGGAAGATGAAACCCCCAAACCATCTTGAGAGTTTGAGTTGTATAACAACCACCAAACAGCCCTTGGCGACCGTGTGTTCGACACCAGCTTGAGCTATAACACTGAAGATAAAGTCAGGGCACGGACTGCTGATTAGGAACATTGATATAATAAGGACCTCCTACTGAACTCTTGTTTTAGGTTCTCAATTAGGTTCCAATATTGGTTCCAGCTATTTTATTTTTTATTTAAAATCATTATACTAACATTATAAAATTCTTGCAATTTATTTTTATTTGCCACATCTCAAAAGAATAATCAAAATAAGTATGACCGTTCAAATAAATAGATTCAAATCATTTTCAAATTATTAATTAAAACACTTTTTTCTATACGTATTTCCAATTAAAAAAACGGACCGATTGAATTATCTTATGTTAATTTGTTGCAGCAAAACACGCTCTCTTAAAGATGAGATTGTAAATATGATTTTAGTTGATTTGTTTTATAATAACGATAAAAATAATCTTTCGGTTATTTTTATGTACAAAAACAATATTTTTACTTGACTTACATTTATTAAATTAATTATAAATTAATAATAAGGCTATACTCTCAGTTTCTATTCGAACATTTTAAATTTTATATCTGTTAATACTTTCATTAAGTCCATAATCTTACACATATAAAAGAAGTTAATTTATAGGGCTTTATTATATATTTTTCTGTATACTTTACCTCAATAGTCCTCCTGATGTGCACATTGATGTCATATTTAAAGAAATCTCACTGTGGATAGTAATGATTTCAAGCCCATCTATCAAAATTATTTTGGCAATTAGATATTAATAAAACAATAAATAATTTCTGCACTTTATGAGATTAACAGATTGTTTTAACAATTTTAACTTGATATTTGAAGGCAATGGGTGAAAATATTATATAATTCGCGCCCCCTCCCCCGTCTTTTACTCCTACCTGTAAAATGGTCAGCGAACTACTAACTAAATATGTCAAACACTATTATGTTATTTCTTAGTAACCAAAACCTGACATGCTGATAAAGGGTAGAGCAAGTGAGTCTATGGTCGTTTAATGTCATCACTGATGATAAGTATTAGGGTGTTTAACATTCTTATGTTTATAAATTGAATTAAAAAGAACTGAATACGGAGTAAATACTTAAAACACATCTTATCCTGGTATATAAGAACTACTTGTCAAATGTTATATGTTTGTTGGATACACCTTGTTTTAAACGTGAGTAGTCTTCTTTTTAAAATATAATGAAGAAATAATTGATGGCCTTACAATTACATAGATTCTCTAACGTTGTTCCGAAATATATCAGTATGAACAATATGGTTGGCAATGAAGACCATCAGACAGTTATTTTATCCTCAAATAAAAAAAAGGTGAATAGTGAGTGTATGATAAAATAAGTGTATAGTAATATCCATCACTTAAAAGAAGGAGGCACAGAGGACAGACAGGGTGTACTGGCAGAATAATCTCATTAATTAAAAGGAAGGGACGTGTCATGAGACAGAACCCCTATTAAGTAATAATAATAATATAATAGTAATAATCATTTTAGTAAATAAAATTGAAATTGAATTATAAAGTGCTGGCCAACAATCGTGGGACCTATGACAGGCCAGTACTTAAGAGTACACAAGTACCATTACAAGCCCATATAATAAATATATTATTATTATTATTATTTAGCACCGCGTCTTACTACCCGTTCGGGTTATACGCTTAATAAAATAATAATTAACAATAATATCTATATAATGGTACATACTGATAAATAATAACAAAAAAAGGATACAATTAATTATAATAAATAAATAAATCAGGAGTAGTAAAAGCATAAATATTTAAAAAGTATAACTGTAAGCCAAAAATAAATCAGAATAAAGTAAATTGAAATACTCGAGGCAGAGCCTCATGGGGTAAATTAGCTATAAGTGAGTTCCTTAAATAACTCTCCAGTTTGACTTTTCTTTTATGTTATAAGTCGAGCTCAACAAAACTGGAATTAGCACTGCGGATACTATGGCCTTTAGGGCTCACCTTGTAAGAGTTGTCGAGAGAAAATAATTTTGTATAATGAAAAGGCCAGAGAGACATATATCGAAGACAAATTTACAAGAAATGTTGCTATGGAAGATATTAAAGATAAAAAAAAAGAGCATCACAATAAATCCACGCGAGTAGAGAGCTTGGAGCCAGCCCTAAAAGGTTTCGAATTATGTCATAGTCATAATAAATATAGTTAGTAAAGAATGTATCAAAGCACGCAGCGACACATTTTCTTTGTATATTTTCCAACCTGAGAGAGTCAATTAAGGTAATGGAATTCCAAGCAACAGTAGAATATTTAACTTTGATATAACCAGGGCATAGTTTTAACTTATTATAATTAATAATAATAATATACTATTGCATGTATTTAAGGGAACGCCTTTTAAAGCAGAAATAGGCTGAGACACATGATTTAAAAGTTTCAAGGTAGAATTTTAATGCGATAATTTAATATTCTATTATTAATATATTTATCTAGGCAAAATAAATTTTATAATCATAAAATAACAGTTTTCTCCTTATCTTGGATGTATTTATTTAGTAAATATAAAAGCATAGGTAATTTTTTATTTGTTTAAATTATTTTAGCTTAGAAATATTTATGCTCATCACAATCACCAAATGTTATCAAAGCCCTTTAATAAAAACACTTGATAGCTGTATATTTTAAGAGAAAATATCGGTGTTTTTTTAAACTATTATAGTACTAGCCTTTAGCTATAAAAAAAATAACGATGCCCCAACGATTTGTCAAATAGATCCCTTTTTTTTTTCGCTGTTATTATCACTGAAGTACAAACCCCCTCACTTTCAACCATTTTCACTTCACTTGATGCCAGTGAAACAAACCCATATCATAGCTATTATCGATATTGGTGCTTAATTCAGCAAATTTCCGTGTCACTTCGTGAAATGTGGAGTATGGTGGCAGGACGATGGGGGCTTTTAAATTGGGGAGTGGATGTCAAAAGGCTAAACTATAAATATGTTCAACTTGTAGCACGAGCCGTTAACTTGGCTTAATTTGGCATATCACATAGCAAGCACTCTCTTTTCCATTGACGGGAAAATCAATAATATAATGTATTGATCATACTTCACCCACTTATCCTCACACAGCTGACTCACCAAAAAATTGAAGATCATATTTCAACTGCTTAGTTCAAAAGCGTTTGATATGGGATGCGAAAAAATGTTACTATTTGAGAATTAACATTATTTTTGAGTGGCTTTTAGGTACATTAATTTAACAAGAGTTAACATTTTGGCAACGATATGATTATTATTATTATTATTAAAAATTAAATTTATTCAGATAAAAGTGTAAAAAATATAAAATGAAGATTCTAAATTATTTTTATAGTAAAATAACTAGTATACATTATTTTATAGAAGATTTAAAAATAACCTTGGTTGTCTAGCATCTAATAAAATATATAAAAAACCGGTAGAGACGATCACTTAAAATACAAATATATTATAATATGAAGTAAAATGTATGTGTTGAGCGTTAGAACTAGATTTAATGGGTGCCAATCCTTGTGAACACTTTATGGACAGTATTATATCAATTTATTAATAATGGCAACACCTACAACATTGGTACCATCAAAATCCATGAATGAATGTACTAAGCATAACTAAAATAAAATATACACAAAAAAATAATTATTTTTTTGTTATTGTTCTTATTTCAATGTTTCCATACCTCAAACCTCACCCCCTTACCCCATTACGTCCTTTCTTTTATAATTCTGACCTAAAAATTAACAGAAAATATTTCTATTAAATTTTGAAAAAATAAAATGAAAAAAAAATTGTAGAAATTAAATTTGAGAATTTAAGGAATATAATACCAGATTTAAAAAAAATATATATATAAACAATTTACTTTGATAAAATTATTATTATTTAAGCTTTTGAGTAAAACAAAATCATTTTAGTATTGATGATAAAAACCAATAGTTGTATTAATGTTTCTAACATAAAATAAAATATGAATTGATGCTCTGGAATATATGAAGTTTCTGAATATATTTGGTTGGTCTTTTCTGAAAGTTTAAAATAAATAATGGATAAATGATGAAAGAGAAAATATGCACACATATATATGTATAATTATTTGTATTTGAGGATTTTTCTGGATCTCAAAAATAAAATATGTATATGTTTAAACCAGCAAAAGCGTAGAAAATTTTCCTTTTTTTTAATGTTACATACTTCATAGTTTCTGGATATCAATATTCTATCTTACTTCAACAAACTCTCAGCTTTATATTGCTGCATTTAAATCCCACCTTTCAACTGAACTTGAGATTTTAAAACAAATTTTAGCGAGAAACAGAACATATTTAGTTCCATGTATTATGGAAGCTGAAAGAGAAATATCCTAATCTTATTCAAACAATGTTCCAAAGTATCTTATCCTAGAACACAATTTAAAAACCATTCTTTTTTCAAGACCAAGGAGACCAATAATACATCGTAACAAAGCTTAAAGATTTGGTCATGAGTTATGGATTAATATAACATAAGATTAATGCATTCTAATATAAAAGCTGAAAAGATTCAGAAATGAATATGATAAACTTTAAACAGAGTTAGAATCAATTCTTCCGTAAGTCAAAATTGAAACTCACGCTAATTTATAAATAAATAAATAGTTTCCCAATAGCCTCTGTGCAGGCTTACCCTCTGCGTTTGGGATCAGCTCTGTTCAAATGAATAACCTTTTGTGTGGGATCATCTCTGTTTAAGCAAATACATAACTTCTTTAATTTTCAATCCGTACGAGACTCGCTCTTCACTTGTCATCAGCTGATGTCTTGACCATGAAACCGAACAAGAAAAACTCAGCAGATGAATTCAAGTTAGATAAAGATGTGGTTGTTTCCTCATATTTCAAAATTAGTTATTAATTATATTATTATAATTATGTAATCTAGTGCTCAACGATCTTCCCTTCGAATTCTTATCAAAGGTCATAAAGGTGATTTGACCTACATGACAATATATCGTGTCTTGTCACGGACGAACTTCGAAACACATTTCAATTTATTATTTTACCAAGCCATAAAATTATAAGGAAAAGTGTATTAGGGTGGCAAATAACACAAGAAACGCTTTAAAAAAATTAAACGTCATTCAAATCAAATATAAATGAAGTTGAAAATATGTCAAAATAAGTTTGTAGTATTTAAGTTTAATTTGATTTTTTACACTTTGGAGTCTGAAAAGTTGTTTAATATTTGTCATAAGCATCAAGTAATTTCAACATTAACCTTTTAAAGAAAGAGTAAAATTATTTTACATATTCTGCGATTACCCTGAACTATATAAAAAAAACTATCAGAATGTTCATATTCTTAAATTAAATTAAACGTGTCTATTGAAGTACTATGAAATTGATTTTGGGTTATGGAAGGTTTTTTCATATTCCTATTTATTTAATTCTCAAGCTGTTCAGGCAGAAAACAGATGGTCCTAAATATAGCCTAATTTTGGTAGGAAGAACAGTACTTGGTCGTAATTAATTTAGTAAAACTAGTTTAATATATTCACACTTCAAGTCATGTTATTTGATATTATCAATTTATATTATCAATTACCCTAATAATATATTAAAATAGTATCAATATTGACCGCAAAGAAATGTGTTAAATTTCCTACTTTTTTCAAAGAAAATCTAGGTATACACTGTATATCACCCAAGGAATAATTTAAATAATATTCATAAAAGCCTATATTATTATAGGCAAATGAGTATTTATATAATTAGTGTTATACTTTCCTTAACACCATAAAATAGTAAAGAATAATTTATTGTTAGAATATAACAATTAATTTAAGGCATAATATTAGGGTTAAAAAATCTTCTTTGGTGAAATATTCTGAAAAATAATCTACTATTAAAACTTGGCAGAATATTTCTGACTAACTGTGATACAATAATTTATCACAATTAATCACATTTTTCAAAGTGGTTAATATTCTTTCTAAAAAATTTTTAGCAAAGTTCGAATCTAACAATTAGTTCCTTTTTTTATGTCTTTTCCTTGAAATTACCATTTCAGAAAAATTAAATATATTATTAACATCCTGTTTACCTTATTTGGTGAATAATAATATCTGATACTCAGAACAAAAAAGGCTAGATATAAAAAAAAAATTAACAATGTTGTTACGAAAATACGTGACAAAGTTTTTACTATTTGAAGACAAAATAATAATAAACAAGAAAATTCAGTTGAACATATTGTGTTTTTTTTTTGTCATTTAATAATGTATACAAATTGCTATTTAATGGGAGATAAACCGATATAGTTGCGAACTTAAATTTGCGACAACATCCCCCTGTTTCCACTTTGTGTTACTGTCCCTACTATTAATTCCTTTTTTTTTTAATGCTCCAACTCACACACTCTCTCCTTGTGTTTTTGCTCTCCTCTCCGCATTTCTC
Organism: Timema cristinae; assembly: GCA_039000515.1. NCBI lineage: Eukaryota > Metazoa > Arthropoda > Insecta > Phasmatodea > Timematidae > Timema > Timema cristinae. The sequence continues at coordinate 36,739,734 of JBCFYV010000024.1, read as the reverse complement.
TCTCCATCTCCCTTTTGCCCCCATTCCCCCGTATAGCTCGTTCCTCCTGGAGTGTTTAAATGGAAAGCTTCCTGTATTCCCATCCCTGTAGTGTTGTGTTTAAGGGAAGGATATATCCTTCCGCTACGTAACGTATACAGATTACCTTTGAACAATGTGCAACTTTTAGAAAAACACCTTGTCTCGTTTATTTGTTATTTCATTTTGTTTCCCGTATTTGTCATTTAAAATATATATATATATATATATATATATATATATATATATATATATATATATATATATATATATATATATATATATATATATCTTTTAATGTTCAATTGTTTTGTTAGTGTAAGTTTTTTGTTTGTCTTTTTATTTCAACGACTTGGAAGTAATAAGTTAGATTTTCAGTCCGTTACATATTTGGAAATACAAATAAGTTTATATGTTTCATTTCTTTGAAATATCCGTGCCATTTACAGATAGTAAAATACTGACATTTTGAGGTTTATTCTCTTAGAACTTCTACAAAAGTCAGGTTTATACTTTCTCATTTTCTTTTTTTTTTTTTTATCAAAGAAACTTATCAACATTCATTGAATTTTAGCAGCTTATATACTTCTGATTGTATTCATCTGCAGTGCACTGTACACACATCTCACTTTATTTTTATTTAATCTAGACTGTATAACCTCGGTGATGGCTGATAATCCATTAGAGCTCTTTTTATGAAGGTACAGTTTTGCTTGTATTCAAAACCATGCTCATTCATCAAGTTTTTCCAAGAAAAAGTACTGTTAGTTAGTCAATTCTCCCGGATATATCTCTTATCTAAAACTAAAAAGAAGACCAAAGAAAACTTTTCATCTATACTTAATTAAAAAATAAATTCAAACAGATACAGCTCTATAGGAAAAACCAACACGATCCTGGGTATAAAATTCACCTCCCGAGTGGTTTAGAATCTAAGGTCGAGTTAAGGTCCTCTATGTAGACACCGTTTTAGTCATGTACGCAGGTGATTAAAGCAAACTGCACTAAAGGTAGCCCTAAACAAGGTTATGACGTCATATAAGAGTAACAAGAAGCAGGGAAAGAGGTGCTTTGGAATCGTTCTTTATGATATCAAACGAAATGGCGTTTCTTTCCTTATATAAGTACGCTCTAGAGTAAATGGAGCGGGATGGTCAACAAACATGATAACGTTAAGGATCGACTTTCTCCACTCCACCATTTCCTTGAAAGCATTATATCTACTAAATAAATATAACTATAAACTTTTAGACTTTGTTAGGATAAGCTTAAGCTAATTGTCCAAATCTAGCTCCACATTATTACAAATTAAAACCAACTTTTTAGTAATATATTTAGTTTTACTAATTTGTACTCTGAAATGTAATAGCAATAACAATAAAAGTATAGCTTTAGGTCCGGTTGGATTAAGCTTGGTTAGGTTAGGTTAGATTTGTTAGGTTAGGTTAGATTGGTTAGGTTAGGTTAGGTTATGTTAGGTTAGGTCGTTGATTTACTTTAGAGTACTGGTCAAAGCTAGAACTGGAGATATCCTTCCCCGCCTGAATCTAGAGATGATTAAAACTCAGAATGTTAACATATTCTAAGATATGACAGACTTTTACCATCAGATATTGGTAAATGATAGGAAATACCGGTAAATTCTAAGATTTACCCGTCTTCGGATTTTACAGTAACATAAACATCCTAGTAGTGTTAACAATATGGTTAAGAGTGTATTCCTTTGACATGAGAGGTGAAAATTTGCCCCTAGCGATTTAATCTGAAATATGTTGTTTTCACAATGAGGGTTCGTATCCTGGCTAATCAAAATACAAGTTTTTTTTAGCATAATGTATTACTACCCGTTCAGATCATACGCCTGTATTAATTGATCTAATGTGTTAAGGATTAGGAAGGTTGAATTTAGAGAAAGTAAAACCCGATTTCTCGTTGAAATAAAGTGGAAAACCATTTACGAAATACTTCCCTTAGTACACCTGACTGGGATTGAACCTCGATCTGCCTATCACAGGCAGTCTAGTAACTAGTTCATTGTGGAAGTGACGCCTTAGACCATGTGGCCAATTAATTGGGTAAAAATTACTGTTGGGTTTTATTAATTAGCGATTATAATTATATTTAATCTGTTCAAATATCATAATTTCATTTAAGCTGTTAAAAGATGCTAAGTATATTTCTTTGTACAAGTGTTTCATGAATTACACCAACCAACATTATTAAAATAATTCACTGATGTTTTCTTCGAATGGGTTGTTATTGGTTCGTTTTCTAGTGCCGATTTCAAAAATTACTTCCGTTTGTTTCCATCACGTAAGATCTTTTTAGAAATAACGATATAAAATTTGGTTTTTCACATATTTGTATTAATTTTGGCAGAATTTGTTCATTTAAATAATAACCAAATTCTTATTTTTTAAGACTTATTTACATACATATTTAAAATCATATTAAAAATTAATTAACGACGGGTTAGATTTCCTTTTCTTGGATATTCTTGAATATATTTCTTCTTTGCGTTCCCTGTTCAGACCAGCAGTAGTCAACCATCATATTGACATTACATCTACCTTTCCATTTACTTAATGTCTTGGTGAAACCTATCACCTTATTTTCTCTAGCACTGCCTAAATTTTTCGGAGAATAATTGATGTGGTGTTGTAAAAAATGTACCTTGAAACTCATATTGGAGCCGAGCTTCTTGTAGTTTGCCAACATGTTAGCAACTATATTTTTGTAATATATATATCCTTGTTGTTCTCAAGGAAGTTCTTAACAGTAGACCTGAAGCTAAATTATGCCTCTTAATAAAGACGGATTCGCACTTAAAGGACTGTGCGCCGGCCGTGTCGTGTCGTTTACATGCTCTGACTGTTTTGATCACCGTAGCTACTATTGACATTTAGTTTTTTTACACTATTTTCTTCCAAATAACTCCTTAAATGAGATTATTTATCGTATTATTTATGTTTAAAATTATATATCTGTTCCAGAATTATTAATTTTCCTTCTGCCATAATTACTGCACACATGATTGTGTTTAAATATTCTCCAGGCATGGTCAGGTTGTAGATAAGAGCCTTCGTGAAAGTTCGCCTTTGCCGGAAGGAGTCGAACTAGGAAAAATGACATCTGGACCATTTGGACCATGCATGACCTTGGGAGAACACTTTTGAATCAATCCAAGACGACACAGTCAAGAGACCGGTCAGTGCGCAATCAGTGCACAAAGCCATCTCAATGTGAATCAAAGGTCTTACAAGATTACTCATATGCAAATGGCCTGTTCAAAGATTTTCCGCAGAACGACATATTCGGCGCACAGCCCTCTCAGTATGAATAGCTTAAACTATTTCAATCATTGTTATCTCAAAATCTCGGTCCCTCATCCATTTGTGAATTTGGCTTCAACAAAAAGTGTAAATTTAACTTCTCGTGGCTGATTGTTGGGAATTTTGTATATATGATGTAGGTACCATCGTGAGATAAAACTTTCACAAATTGTTTCATCCAACACAGTTTGATGTGCAAGGGTAAGAGCAGGACAATTTTGGGGTCTACCAGTGGTTCATGAACTATGTTCTTCGATCCAGTCAATAAACCGACTATCCTTAGCCAGATATTAACACCTCATTGTTTGTGCCATACCCGACTATTCCACTCATAAAAAAACAGGACTTTTTGTGTATCCAAATTGCTGTTTGAGGGGCATGCCTAAAAATTTAAGGTAACCACAGATCAACTAACCATATTCTTTATACTTAAAATATATCAACAACTTATTTAAGTACTTTTAAGTTTCTTTTAAGTGCACAGAAAGAGCTACTGGAATCTACATACATATTTCATTTGTGGAGCAACACAACTTTGAGAGTCCAACGTGATGAGTCAATAAAATGTATTAGCTAAGAAAGAGTAAAGGTTATTTCAAAATAGTTTATTGAGTAGGGCATAGTTTATAATACTGCTAAGAACCATAGAATTGTCTTCAGAAAAATAAGCGGACTAATTATCGCTCTCTATGTTTATTCCATGAGAAAAAAAGTTCCATGTGCTAGAAGATATTTTGGCTTCAGTCTAGAACCAAGAATGTTGGCCAATTCCTTTGGTAAGTTTAAATATTTTACTAGATCATTGAGCTCATCCTGTGAAAATAGTTGAGGAGTGAAATCAATATTCCCAGGTGTGTAGATTTAAGTTTCATCTCTACTAGCTTAACTTTCAGCACGCTTTCCTACTACATTCTTCAATACAAGTGGAGGGTCTGGAATAGTCAGGTTATCTCCATGTACGACAGATGGAAAATTGGGGCATATAACTCCCTTCTTACTCCTTAATATAAATCCCTTTATATTAACCAAGCAAATACAATAGTCGTCATAGTGCTGGTAGTAACACGTCACTAAATAGTATATATTTTGTTTTAATTCTGTAATAACTTGTTTCTGCTTGAGGATACATAACTATCTAACACAAATATAACAAAATAAGTCTGGATTTTTTGAACATTTGTGTGAAGACATTTTACTCACTTTTTTTAATACAAGTCGAACAGAATAACCTCCCAAATAAACTAAATTCACACTGTTTAAACTGTTGAAGGGAGCTATCACTTTCAAAGAACAAATGACTGACAGCAGTGTTGCCAACAAGTGAAGATTTAGTTTACAAATTACCACAACATTTACTCCTAGCTTGATATAATCGATAATACAAATTCTGTTGTCAACTCAAGTGATCTGTGGAAAAAAAACTGTATGTGATAGAAAGAAGTGGATGGAATTTTTGAAACCAGCATTAAAATGAGTTAAAAATACCTACTATTTTACAAACATAGAAATATATGTGCACTAGTGATACTGATGTATATCTAATAAAACACAATATACGAGGAGAACGCACACCTTACCAGACACTTATTGGATTTTTTTATTTTTCTGCGTATTTGATATAGAATTCCTTGGAAACGATGTCAAAAAAATACTCACGTGTTTAAAGAAAATGTTGAGAATTTTCATATTAAGAATAATTTGCTTGCCTACAACATAAGAGTGCAATTTATTTTAATTCTAAAATAGCTTATAAAGATCTACTAACAAGAACTCTTTATAAACTGTGAAGGAAATATTTTAAGGGGAATTTTTATTAAAATCTATTATGTTATTATTTTTACATAATATGTAAGAAACATAACTTAGGAATTGACTTATCTATTAGAATAAACAAGTAATTAAAAATACTAAATATAATCGTTAATATCCCTCATAATGTAACCAAACTCACCTAGAATGTTGGTTTAACAAAAAATACACTTAAAAATGGAAAAGGTTATGTATTTTTTCATAGCTTAATCATGTTGGATCTTTTAATTCGTTTGATACAAAGTGATTTGATGATAAATTATATTTATGAAAACAGTAAAATTATAAAAAGTTTATGATAAAGGTGTAAGACGAATAAAGGAATAAAAATAGTAAAAAAAAAGTATGCAACACCCTACATCCAAAGAGGATTGAAAAGGTTATGTGAGCTTAAAACTTGTATTGTGAATATTCAGACTCAGTTACATTATTTGTAAGGCCAGTTCTGCATGTACGCTATATTTACCCTGAAAGCTTGACGGATTATACTATGACCCTAAGCTATACCTGTTAACTTACAGGGCAGACAAAGCATATATGTACGTTATTTATGAGACAAAAGTTAGAGAGATAATATTTTTAAATATGACTATCACGTTTATTATTTTTATATCTAATCGGGGAAAAACTGTAAATCTGATTCCATGTTTGTTCATTTGTTTGCCCGTTTGTTCCCCCTTAGGATCAAACTTTGTCCCGACAACAACAAAACGCGCTTTATGATATATTTGAGTCTATGAATGAGTCTGTATTGTCATTAAACATAGCATCTGCGTGTTTGACCGTTTTTTGTGACTGACCTGGGGAGTAAGGATTTAAATAATCGGGGCACTGGTGGTATCCAATTAGAAGGAAGCACGGGAAGAAGATTTTTAATCCTCCCACTGTGGTTTTACATCACCTGTCCAGGCTAATTCTGGTATATTACATATTGATTACAATCCTGAATTATAATTCTTTAAACTCATTTGTTAGTTAACCTTGTGTTAAAAGATTTATATTCTTAAAAAACTATAACCTTTTAGTTAGTAGCTTAACTATTAATATTCATTTCTAACATATAAATTAAGCTAAAAGGCAGTAACTATTAATGGTTTTCTACTCTAGTTTAATGCGAATGCGTGTAAAGTTTTTTTTTAATTTGATCTACCTCATCTTTAACCTAATCGTGTAAAATATACGTAGCGAGACTCAGTGCATGGATACATAATCTATGTAAAAGGCGTGAAGAGTATAGCAACGATGAAAATAATCCAATCATTATAAGAGTATCGGAGAATAACTATGTAAAACCTATTTTTAAAACTATTCCTTGTGCATTTATTATGATGTGTTAGTTAGTCATTTGAATGTTGTGCTGTAGTTTTTATCTTCCCTCTGCTTGTTTGTATAGTTTGATTTTCTATCAAATCAATAACAGGGATATATTTCATGAAACATATGAACAGTATTTTTGCTTCAAATATTGAAAACATCTATTATGGTATTAGTTATATTTTATAATATTGAATTTTTTTTTTTTTCAAAATTGACCATTGCGGATCACATGACTTGGCCTATGAATACGTGAAAGTAGATCCAACATTTAAGACGTGTATCTACCGGAATATCTGGTGTAGTGATTTTCACCCTTAGTTTAATCCTGGAAACTAGAATTAAGTCTCCAACCTGTATTTTATTCATTTAATGGATTTATAAGCTACCTCTAGAAGTTGTATTATATTCATATTCTAGAAGTGTATGTGTAGTATTTCCCCCCTTGAGATTTACTCTACTCATCACATTCCCCTAGATACTGAATTGACTAAACCATAGCATGTAAGGCTTCTTGTTTTATGTGATATTATAAATATTATGAATGACCAAAATTGTAGTTCTCAATTTAAAAAGGAAAATTAGAAATTTTAAATATAATTTTGGGACATTTTTAATTTAGTACGTTGTATCTAATATCTTAAGAATTTGTAATTTGAATGTTGGATCCAAACAAAATAATTTAAAAAAAACATTGTTTATTTACTATTGACTTTTAGAAACTGCGTCAGTATTAAATTTAGATATATAGATACATAGATGAAGGAATGATTAAATGGAATGGGATGGCTTGGATCGAATCGCTTTGTTGGGAGTATATGGATGGAATGAGATGGATGGGATGGATAAATGGATGGATGGAATGGGTGACGGGAAAGACAGGATGAGAGGGAAGTGAAGGAATGGTTTTGATGGGATAAGATATATGAGATTGTTAGGAATGGATGGGAGGAGTCGAGGAACGATTGAATGGGAGGCAAGTGATGTATAGTATAAGTGAGATGGGATGAATAAAATAAGGAGGATGGTATAAGATTATTGGAATGGCTTTGATGGTAAGAGTTAGATGGGATAAGATGGAAATAATGAGATGGATGCAATAAAATGGATGTAATGAAGTAGGATGAATTGGAGTAGATGGATGTGATGGGATTAATGGGATGGATGAGATGAATAAGATGGAAAGAATGGTATGGGGGGGGGGTGGAGTGGGGTAGGTTTTATGGTAGGTGGTGGGATGGATGTGATAGATGTGTGTGTGTGAGTGAATTTATAAATGGAGAGAAAAATAATATTATATTTGATATTCAGAAATAAACCATGTTTTTAGAAAAAACAGTAAAATCCCTTTTAAAAGTTATTTTGATGTGTTTTGCCTGTTGTTGATATGAGAGAATTCAAATAAAAAAATTTGTCCAAAAAGGTTTTTTCCCAATATTTATCTAAAGTCCAAGCTCTTGACATGAAAAAGAGTTTATTTTTTCTAGGTGTAGCTTTGATGTGTGTTCCTAAGTGTCGTTTATTTCCTTTCCATTGACTTGTGTTATTGTTGTAACTTATACGTGGAAACGTAGGCGTATGTGTGTGTGTGTATATATAATATATATATATATATATATATAAGTATATTCTATAATTTATACCCTTACATCATAACGAAATAAAACAAACTTTAGACGTTAGAAACATTCATATAGGCCTAAAATAAAAATAAATCTCTCTACACAATAACTGAGGAATTTTATGCACATATTTTGTTTTAACAAATATAAATATTACTGTGATCTAGGTATTTATGACTAATGAACCTCTAGTAATTCTTTATACAAGTTAAATTTTCAAATTTCTTAGAGAGGTGATTTATAAATGTGAGTAATAAACATGTAAATTAAGATAGATGTATCCAAAACCACATTTAAACGTAGACCTGTTCTCTAAAAATTTGCTTTACCGATTCATTGTAACTCTTTAATACAAAACATCATTGAGAAGGATAGCACCAAAAATAATGTTTTTTTATTTACATTGCTTTTTATAATCCCTCTCGGCTCACCGCTTTTAGTTACACTTAAATAATATGAGTTATTAAGGAAGAGATTATTAAAAATGTACCCGTATTTTGGTGGAAGGAAGTAAGTTAAAAAAATAAGTAAATCATCCTTAGTAAATCCAGCCTTTATAAATAATGATATATATATAGAACTCTATTCAAAGAAAAAAAGTGTGATATTTTATTTATAATGTATAGGTGCCTCTCAGTATAAAAGTTATTTTTAAATATATATGTCGTATACTATTGCGCACATTATAATGGACTATGCATTTCCTGTATAGTTTTGAATGCAACAAATATAAGTAATTTTTAAAAATTGATATTAATTCTATGTTCTTTAAAAAATCCTTAAAAAAATAGTAGAGTTAGTTATCTTTTGTTTGTACTAAGGTAAGTCAGGTAGAGTTGGTATTCATGCATTTTTGACACTAAAACTTGTATACGCTTAGAAACTACCAAACGAATAATAAAACATAAAATTTAAGATAAAGGGATGTATTAGATTCGAATATTAAAAGATTTACAAGGTATTATTAACCAAAACTGCTTATATATAAATTTAACTATGGGAATATTAAAAGGATAAGATTAAAATGTTGATCACTAAATCAGGTTTCTTCAAAAACACACGTGTGATTTTCCATTTTAATGCAAGAAATTAGATTTCCATAGTCCATGTATTCTTAGAAAAAAACTACACATATTATACCGGTAAATATTTTAAAATGTATATATTATATATATATATATATATATATATATATATATAATATCAGGACATACTATTAGTATGAATATATTTCTTCAAGAACATACTAATCGAATAGATATAAATGTACATATGATCAATTATTATGTATATTCATATTTTTTAATTTTAAACATATATAGATATATATTTGATTACAATGTTCTTGAAGAAATAATAATTAATTCGGAAATGTACGTGCTGGTTATAGTAAAAGAAATTATTCAATTTTTTTTATGACTTTTTTTTTATGAACTTTTTTTTTATCCCTGCGTCTTATTACCAGTTAGGTCTAATCCGCTTATGTACTAATTATGCTAATGGTTTTTAGGAATTAAGAAGTGTACTAGAATTTTCGTGGATGGAGAATAGAAAACGATTTTGTAAAAACTAGCTTCAGTACAGCCGACCAAGATTTGAACCTCTCTCTCCATCATCGAATCTTGACTGCTGCGATAGTAACGCCTTAAACCACGCGGTGACTGAGGCCATTCAAATTTTAACTGTAAATTTAGGTACTTCAGTATTTCTGTAATTTATTTGGCACAATCGCCCATTCATAAACGTTTGGTTACTATATTTGAAAGTTTTTCTAGAGGCAATCATGCTCACTATGCTACAAATTTTGACTCAACAACTTTGTCAAGCATGAATCAGAATTATTTCTCTATTTGAAAGTCAACAATTCAGAGCATTCACACGTATTGTAACTTCATTAGCATCGGTACACAGTAAAGTAATGAACCTTGAATAACATTTCATTTATACTTGCACAAACCGATTGGTTTATTCAGTGTAGTAGTGCCCTTCCACCCCATCCCCTTTACCCCATATTCCCTTTCCCCCAGAATGTAACCTTCTATTAATTGAATACTCTGATTGGAACGTTTGATCGTGACCTTTGTACAAACACTTATCAGTTAAAATCTCTGCTTGTAATGCATAGATGTATAGTGGCCACTTGATTAAATTATTTACTTTGATCATAACGCTTCTCGATAAATTGAAATTAATTATTTTTACCCCATTTATGGTGGCTGCATGTTCTAGGGCGTCACTATCTCAAATACACTAGACATAAGATGATGAGAATTGGGACTCGAATCCCGGTTAGGTGAACTTAGTGTGGTTTTCCTAATTTTTCCACTTACCAAATACAATTACATTTCCTCTAAATCCAACATCCTAAACCATAATATATTGGCTTAATTATTACACATGCATATGGCATTAACAGTAGTAAGACGTGTGCAACAATAAATATAATATATAATATATATATATATATATTTATTTTTAATTGATTGTAGTATACACGTTCGTATAATTTGTATATTCTAACTTTCATATATTTTTTAATTAGTTATTTAAATATAAGCTGTTTTGTTATTGTGATTTATTACAAATTTGGATTATCGACACAATACACTAACTGTGGATTCACATGTTCGCCGGAAACAAGCGCGTAACAGAAACTGAGTCACGTGACGAGCTCTAAGCTAAGAGATTTCCGCTTCAAAAGGCACGAGCTCTTTTGCTAAAGTTCAACTCATCTTCAATTTGTCCGCTCTGTCAGATATCTTCAACACGGGATAGCTAATCAAATCAAAAACCAAACATCTCTAACCAGTGCGCATGCGCAAATGACAGTACATGTGATGTACCATAAGCAAGCAAACAGCTTTCGTTGGCTTCTTTTTTCATTTTTAAAGAAGATTTGAATAGACCCGTTAATGGAAATCGTGTGTAATGGATTGTGCCTCGAAATAGCTTCATAATTTGAAAACATCAATTGTGAAAATGATCTAAAAAATATAGGTACAATCACTAGAAAATCACAATGTTTTTAATCAATGTTTTAAGTTTGCGTTGCTAATGCATCATGGGTCAATATAAAGCATGTGAATTGCTCCATCAATCAGGTAGATTCTGCTATCTATTTTCAGCAAACGTGTGAATCAAGTTTAAACATTAAGTAAAGTAGATTACTAGAGGAAATGTGCCGACATTTTTGTGGAGAGAGAGAGTGAGAAATTATTTAGCTATAAACAACTCACGGTACTCGGTTAATATTTAAATCCTAACATCTTAAAGAGCGTCAAATATTATCAGTCAATGTATTCTTTACTTGATCTCTAGCCTGTTTCTCTAGATTTGTCTATCAGAGTCACCTTCAATTCAGTGAATGTCTATACATCACGAAGTCTCATTGAAGCATCGATACCAAGCATCAAAAAACAAACAAACAATCTAGGGTTGTATTTTATCTCTCCGAGTTATAAACAAAATAAAAACAGAGAAATAAAAGTAGGCACCAACACGAAACAGATCCCAAACATTGCCGCTGGAAGCCAACGCCACCTGAACCCATCAATAATAAAAAAAAAAAATGAAACAAAAAGTATAAGAGTTCAGTAAAGTTGTGTGAGGAAGGAAGGGCAAGGATGTGTCAAAATGAAGAATGAGTACAGGGGTTAGTTTCAAATATATGTGAGCCATTTCGATAATAATTCTCTACTCTTTCAAACATCTTTGATATGCCGCGAATGAACTAACTGCGGTTCGTGAAATATTTATATTCGCATTGATTGAATACCTTACAAAACCTTCAAAATAGTCACTTATATTACCTCTATCCCTGGTTGAGAGTTTTTAGGCGTTGAACTTAACTGATGTTGACAGGGAAGCTAAGGCTCCTATAATACCTGGGTGCACTGATGGGATTTTTACAAATAGATTTTTAAACACAATTCCTACTCACTAGTACTGATATTTATCCTAGACAATAATACCAATCTAAAAACTTAATATAGGTAGTTAATAACCCTTGTGCTGAACGTGAAACCTAAAAAAATACATTTTCTTCTTAAATTAATAGGTTATGATTTAATCTTTTTTAAAAGCATTATTTCTTTGAATTGAATAATAACACTTGGACATGGAAACCGAGACAGGGACCTTCAGCTTATTACTCCAACGCTTTGCCACTGAGCCAATCAGGAATCGTCCCGTGCTGTGGATGATCTTAATTGGTCACTCATGTGTAACCGACTATTCCCACACGTCCATCACAGACTGCCTTAAAATGTGAGTGAAAAATTACACTTGGAACGGGACGATTCTTGGATAGCTCAGTGGTTAAGAGCATTGTCGTAATAGAAAAATGGTACCAGTATCAAGACCCTGTCTGGGTTTCATTATTCAATTTAAAGAATATAATATTTAAATGCTTCTATTACCATATCTAACAAAATATAATAGCTTACTATGTTATCAAAATTTTTTTTAGAGCCATGCAATTTAATTAAAACTAGTTTGGTGATGTTACAAGGAGTATTAAGCGAACAAGAGATAAATAGGGTAAGAACAACCTTTTTAGGCGTATAAATACTTTTTCCTCAATCACTTTTACAGAGGCATAAAAAGTTGGTGTACTTTGAGAAAATTCATAAAATAAACGTCACTACTAGGGCTTTATAAAAGACGGAAGTTAAAATGTATATATATATATGTACCAAATAATTATATATATGTACCAAATTACTACATACATATATATATGTACAAAATGAGTAAAAAAATCTTTTCATCACTTTTCCATCGAGAGAGAAGCTACATTCAACATACACACTCCATCGCACGTGAAATAGCGTCAAAAATAGTTCCTTTTGTTATGTGGCAATCTGGCTCCAATTTTGTGCCCTTCTTTTCGTTTTTTTTTATATTATTTTTTTCATACATAGTCTTTTACAGTTTTCTTTTGTGTTTTATTTATCTATATATATATTTTTTTTTCCTTGAAAATCTTTTTTCTTAACTTTATCTCTTCTTTCTTTAGAACATAAGTGAAAGAACCTTGAAGCAATGATAAATAAAAGGATCAACTTTTTACCTCATTTTATCTTTGGTATATCGAAAAAGTCGTTAATACCATAAAAATATCCCTAAAGGAGTCCCATGTAAATAAAATGGCAAATACTTTTTCTAAATAATATTTAAAAAAAGCTATCTTCCCAGAAAAAAAAAATTAACGTATATTAATAAATAAACTACGTTTTATTTAAAAATAAAGCTATAACAGTAAAAAAATATAACCTGAGCTTAGCAATAATTGGTTTGGTAAGAGAATTAGATAGGGCTGCACGAAATTCAAGAGATTGCGTTCATTCCTGGTTAATTAATTTAGTGTGTTACTAAATACCATTGAACATTCTATGAGTTTATATTCCAGCTAAATATTTCGTAATCCTGTACATATAGTAGACTTTCGAAATACCACATAATTCATAAGAGAACTACAAAGAAAATTAAATAAAAGTTTAATACAGAAAGGACTTTAGGAAAATCAAATATGTCATTCACAAGTAAAACTGTTTAAGTACCAATATTAGTTTGAAAAATTATATTTGTACTATTTTAAAAATATTACATACTGTATCTTTTAATTGTTGTTATAGTGGGTTGTATAGCCTTGTTTAGGCCAAGTATGGTGCAAAAAATATAGCTTTATAATTGGTCAAAATAGCTGGGTATAAAAAAAAATATGAATCATTTCAATTTAATTTAGTACATTACGTACCGTTAAAATAATAATTTTTAGAATGGATTAAGCTGTAATTTGATTGTGATAGTAGAGAGTTACATAATTTATAACTACTTTGAACTTGAAATTTTACAGATATTACATAAAAATCTAGAAATATAGGCCTATATGTAGTTTAATATATATATATATATATATATATATATATATATATATATATAAATATATATTGTGTGTGTACACATATATACAAATTACGGTAATGATTAGGGATGAGAAAGATTGATTTTAGTGGAGGCGTGCCCACATTTGCATTGAGGAAATGTGGAAAACTATTTAGGAAAAGCAACCCCTCAGTACACTGGACCGGATTTCGAATCCCAATCTCAATGTCATCGACAGTCTAATCTATTGCTAGGATGACGTCTTAGATCATGAGGCTACCGAAGAAAATATACTAAATTAAAACTCGAAAGTATTGTATGTATTCGATTATCTGTGTCTATTTCCAATAAACACAAAAGTAATCAATGGATCAAAACGGGACTACTTTTTTACTCATTATATTATGCTTTTATCCGGTTCTACATGTAAGTTAAAACCCTGTTTGGCTATCCCTACTATTTTATACACATATTGTGAGACTTACGTCTCTAACCTCCTAACCACCAGGTGGATAACTTATAAACCAAGGTGGTAAAAGTAATTGAAACTTTGGTATAATTACATAGAAATATTATCAAGTGTGGATTTCAGGCGTTTATTTTTACTTGTTTATCTACTTCAAGCCTCACTTCTATGATTGCGTGACAGTTGGGATAAGTAAGTAAAAATATATAGGTCTACCTAGAATACTTTACATACGTACTAAGTAAGGGTACAAATAGTTGATTTTACTTTAACATATATTACAAAATTGAAGACATAAGCCACGCAAATATCAGATTTTGAGGTTAAAAGTAATGCCAATAAGGTATCTAAAAGTATCTATTGTTATATTATTATTATTATTAGCACCGCGTCTTAATACCCATTTGGGTTATACGCACTTACGCTAATGTGTAATGGTAGGGTGATTGTGAGATAAAATGAGGACCTAATCGTGGAATCCGAACCACGGTGGAGGCCTGGCATTCCCCACATTCACAAGATGTCTTGTCAGAGGTAGAGGAAGGGTTTGGTAATCAGATAAATCTGTGCCGGGACCGAGATTGAACCCCGGCCGCCACACAGAAGTCTGACACCTTACCCCTAGACCACCAGGTCACCATGAGAATAGTTAACCTTTAATGTAAATAAATTTAATAAGACCCCTAACTTTAACTAAGCTAGGACAGGCACATGTAGCTATTATACAATTAATAAAATCAATATTTGCATGTACATGTTTATTCTATTTATATTACTAATCAATGCTAACAGTTATTTTTATCAAAGATATTTCCTCTCGTGTATTTAAAAATAACCAAATCCCAACCGAGTCTATTTACAAAGATTATAATCAATCTTTTGGCCAGGACCACATTTTTACCAACCAAATTTATGACAAGTTTTGAACAAACTGTTAATAATGGGGAGCAAAAAGACGGTTAAAAGGGAAACTTGACTTATAAAACATAGAATATCATGACTAAAATAGTAACAAAGAAAAATTCGTCAAGAGTACAAAGTTTTGTATGAACATTGTACAGTAGACCGGTATTTTTGATCTGGTAAATACGCCCAAATTATCTCGCAAATAGGTTGTATATTGAAAATATTCCTCCTTCATTGATTAGATTTACCAAACAATGCTTTCATTTAGTATATAGGGGGTAACTATTTGAAATACGTACTTTATTTTAACTTTTTAATTTGTTTTCCAACTATTTGACAAAAAAAAAATTCTAACGTAAGTTTAAAACTAAATATAGCTCCCGCTTTCCTACTTTCTTAACTTATGGCATTAGAACTTTGAAATATAGCTCCCATATGCATTTAAATTTGTAGATCCTTATAACAAGATTAGAATAGCAACTCTAAATATTGTTTTAATATCAAAAGCAAGATAACCATCAAGACTTTAGACATTATAAATACCGTAATTTGAAAGTCAAATAGTTTTACTGTTATTCAGCTGAAATAATGAACAAAACGTCTTAATGTAAAAAAAAATGTATTAAACTACAAACTATTACAAATAGGTTTTAATGTAGTTTGTCTTGCCTAAAAAATTTTAATAAGCAAGACACGATTTTAATAAGTCAAAATAATCAAACAGTTCAATTCTATAAAGGTTCAACTATTGTAATAAGCCTTTATATTCTAAGTAGTTTTTTTTAAAGATCTATGTGACTAAAAATCTACTATTTCGCTTCAAAATTTAATCAATGAATGAGTATAAATAATTATTATTAAAAAAAAGTCCACACGGTTGAAATTTATTGGAGGCCTGCTTATTTTTGTAAATTTGCGCTTCATTATTAGCTAAGCAAATATAATGGGTTTTTTAGAGTGATGGATTTTAATTTTCAAATAAGTAAATGAATCTTCATTTTAGTTAATTTAAAACAGATAATATTATCACAACACACTAAATCCATGCCGGCATGGTCTAGCACACTACTCTTGCGTCAGACAGACTGCCATTAACGGGGAGATCGAGGTTCGAATCTAGGTCGAGTGTACTGAGGGTGGATTTTCCAAAATGGTTTCCCACTCTCCCGCCAGGTAAATTCTGGTACACTTTCTATAAATATAACCTCTCCATTCACTAAAATCACTAACGTAACTAGTACATAAGCATATAACTAGAACGGTTAGTAAGCCGCGTTGCTAAGAAAATATATTTCAACTTAACTTAGTAGTACCATTTCGTATTTTATGTTTCTATAGCAAACGTACTCACCAAATTCCCTAAGACGAAATTCTAGTTAAATTTAGAGGAAAGTGGACAGAAAGAAATATATAGACTAACTCAGGAAAAGGGTTGGGCCACCCTTTCCCTATTTCCGCTCCAGAAATCCCGACAGTAAATCCCATGGGACCCTATACTTTCCATTGGAATCTAACACCCCTCTTTCCCGAAACACCCTCAAACTCTTCTACCCACCAACACCCTTTTAATTCAAACGTCACTCTACCGTGTACGAAAGCTCGGACATCGTCCAAATTTTTAGCCCCTCACCCTTGTAACCCCTTTATTCTACCAACCCCCGTGCGCCTCTTATTCAACCTAAGGTTTCCGAAACCTACAGTCTGTTTTTATGTAAATAATAATCTTTGCCATTGACTTTAAAAAAAAATCTTTTATTTGTTTTTAGAAATCCAGCCCATCAAACTTTAATTTAAAAAAAAATATAAGCTCCAATATAAGATTATATTTTAGATCTTTTTTAAAAAAATAATGTTATATATTACAGAATCACAATAAATAATCACGTTGTATTTTCACATATCAAACGGAAACAAGCCTATAAACAAATGATTCACTACAAATATTTTTCAAAAAAATATTATTTTGAAAATATCACTGTTGAACTTGCTTTAAATGTTCAGTTAAAAAATTTGGAAAGGTCAATTATTTAGAGAAACATACTGTACATTGTATCTGGTCTTGTCCCTTGAACACTTTACTTTAAACGGAACTTTCTATAGTCCGAAAAAAAAATATATACGAGAAGACAGAGATGAAAAAAAAAAGCTTTTAAGGGTGAAGATCTAAAAGTGCTCTGTGAGTATGAATTGGTAAAATTTCAACGATTCTTGCCCCATATAAAAGTTAACATTCACGTTTTGTCCAATATAACGTACATTTTATATATACATGCACACACACACACACACACACATTCTGTCCGTCCTTTCGAATTGTGTCCGTTCCATAGTCATTGGGACACATATTTTTTCCCCCCATGTGTCCATACTGCTATTACAAATACAATAAATGTTGAGGAAATATTTTGATTTCACTCTTTTCTCCTAAGTGTCTCCTTTTAGACATTTACAACACTTCAATTAATCATGAGACAATATAAGAACAAAAGATTTTTTGAATTTTTTTTTTTTTTACATCCACCACTATTTCCAGCCTGTGGCCTGCATCGTTTTTTTATTCAAGTCATATTTTCCTTTACCGGCTTGTTAGGTCTATCGTAGCCTCATATGCCTTATAATCTAACTTAAAACAAGGACAGACACAACTTCTAGCTCTTCGGCCGTTAATTTATCACTGGGAAAGGGTAAAACCCACATTTCATAGATAATACATTTTTTGGCCATGCCGTGAATCATTCTCGGGACTCTTAACTTAGAAGATAGAACGATATCGATTGATCTAAGGTTTCAGATATTTTCTCTTATTCGATCAACAAAATAATTACCATCACTACTATGTACACAAACAAAGATGTAAATCTAGTTTGGTTTGGTGATATAGGTGAATTCGGGCTTAAGTACCCTGCCAGTGACTTTAGATGCATTTTCCGAAATTGTTTCTAGTTTTTTTTATCACATCTTACTTTATGTTCAGGTTATACGCATACACAGTTATATTATTATTATATTATATATTATTATTATTATTATTATTATTATTAACACCCGCGTCTCACTACCCGTTCGGGTTATACGCACTTACGCTAATGTGTAATGGTAGGGTGATTGTGAGATGAAATGGAGGACCTACAGTTTAACGTGGAATCCGAACCACAGTGGAGGCCTGGATTCCCCACATTCACAAGATGTCTTGTCAGAGGTGAAGAAGGGTTTGGTAATCAGATAAATCTGTGCCGGACCGAGGATTGAACCCCGGCCGCCAGCATAGAAGTCTGACACCTTACCCCTAGACCACAGGTCACCTACACACAGTAATTACTTAATGGTATAGAGATGAGGAAGGGCGCATTCTAAAACCAGTCTACCTCCATTTGCATGGAAGGAGAGTGGGAAACCATTTGAGGTAAAAACCACCCTCAGTAGAAACGACTGGGATTCTAACCCTGATCTCTCCGTATCCAGCATGGGAGTGATGCCTTATAATCTATTCGGCCACTTAAGCGAGTTTAACGCTCTTAGTGCACCAGAATACATATTCCTTCTTCTTAGCTATCACATAAGTGTCAAATAGGCGCACAGCCTGGATGGGAATTAAGACATGGAGAACATTAAATAATTTTGACAGTTAAAATGTAGATGGATATGGTATGAAATGGACATTAGAAGTTTGGATATGATTATATCTATATAATATATATTGTTCAGACTTAATTTATCATTAAAAGATTTTACATTAATATTACAAGTCCATATTATGAAAATTGTTATTAATGAATTTTTACGAAAATGTTTTTATAATTTAATATTGTAAATTTCTCTATAATAGTTGTTCTCTGTTATGGACAATAATCAAACCTTAACAAAACTATTTCCCAAAATAAGCTAAATTCTCTTTCATTTGAATAAGAACTTCTCATTGCCAAAATCAAACACACTCACAAAAAAAAAAGATAAAATTGGGTAGAGAGATGGTAGAACAATAACATCCATTTCCAGGATTTAGAAAAAAAAAATGTCGTAGCTGTTGAAGTTTTACAGGGAAATTTTTTTTAGCGCTAAAAGGCAACGATGCCAACATAAAACGAAAAAAAAAAAAATGAAGTCCCCTCTACAAAAGCAATACATGTCCACTCCTGTGACTCACATTTCCACTAACTGGACGCATAAATCTTGTCCCAATATATTTATTACACTACTAGTGCAAGGAACGGGGATGGCTAATTGAATTACCAGCTTCCTCACTGCGACAGTGACCTAAGGGACTAGAATGCATCACAATTATCGTATCCGGATAAACGAAAACGAAAGTGTGTCAAAATACCACTTTATGATTCTCATATTTCTTAAAATATACATTAAAAATGATAGAATTGTAAGAAAAGTGAAATTTAATATAAACAGTCATGAACTTTAATAGAAGTGTCAGTCTTGTATTGACTGATTTACTGTGAGAATTCAAATTCTAGAAGAGTTTGAGGTAGTATTATTAGCACCGCGTCTTACTACCCATTCGGGTTATACGCACTTACGTAATGTGTAATGGTAAGGTGAATGAGATGAAATGGAAGACCTACAGTTTAACGTGGAATCCAACCACGGTGGAGGCCTGCATTCCACACATTCACAAGATGTCTTGTCAGAGGTGAAGGAAGGGTTTGGTAATCAGATAAATCTTGCCGGGACCGAGGATTGAACTCCGGCCGCCAGCATAGAGGTCTGACACCTTACCCCTAGACCACAGGTCACCAATTTGAGGTAGTATACTGTAATTATTTCTCACTTTACAGTGCCAGTTTAGGTACAATCAGAGATATAGAGTCGGTACATCAAGCCTCCGAGCCAGACTCCTCCATTTTTCAGACTCCGAACCCTTCCGAAATGGCTAAGATATATTAATAACTAATAAAACATTTACTGCCATAAAATTCTCAATAAGAAGATTTCATGGGAAGATTATTGGTATTGTGAATTTATATTTGAATACATTTATCAACCAAAATTAGGATATATTTACTATATAGGCTATAATATAAATTTTTTAAAGTCTAAGTTGGTTAATTTTGACCGAATTTACAGTCATGGATACAATTCCTTTACAAACTCTTTTTCAACCTTCTTGCCCAACTATTGAGTATATGCGAATATCTCAGACGGTTAGTAAGTCTCGAAACACTAATAAATGCATCTGTATGACACGTTTTAAGATAAGAAAATTGAGTTTTTAAAATAACGATAACCAATATATTAAATTATTATACAAGAATCTTAGTAAAAAAAAAGTTTAATTATTGCGCAAGAAATTGATGTAAAAATAGTTTATAATTTATTTGAAGCATGATCGTATTTGCTAAATGTACCCCTTCATTAAATTAATTCTAAAATAGTGATCTCTGCACAAATGTAAGTCTATTTTCTATACATTATATCTTATTATCCTAACAACACTATTTAGATTCACACTTATAGGACTGTGCACCGGAGGGTTGTGTCGCTAGCATTCAACGCATGGTAGCAGCAAGGTCAGCGCAAAGTCCTGCTAGTGTGAATCTAATAACGGACTCGGGTACGTTCATTATATCAGGCCTAACTTAGCTACCGGCTCACATCTGTGTGTGTGCACGTGTGCGTGTGTATGTGTGTTTGCCTCTTTATGTACACGCGTGTTTGTGTAAGCATGCACGCGTGAGATAATAAATATTAGCACCGCGTCTTACTACCCGTTCGGGTTATACGCTTTAAGTACTAATTACGCTAATGGATTAGGAATTGGGAAGGTTTAATTAAAGGAAGTGAACCCGCATTTGCGTGGAGGGAAAGTGGAAAACCATTTAGGAACCCCCCCCCCCCCCCTAGTTCACCCGACCGAGATTCGAACCTCGATCTCCCCGTCCTCAGCAGTCGAGCTCAACACGACAAGCGCGTTAGCCAACTACGCCACCGAGGCGGGTTGTGCGCGCGTTAGGTATGAGAGTAAAAGGGAAAATAAAAGACCAAGAAATGCAGCAAAGTTTTGCAGTGCATTCGTTTTTGAATAATTATTCGAAATTTTCAGTGGTGACAATGTGGCACAAAGCGACAAAGTTTCTTGTTAATAACTATGGTATGTCTATCACGTTAGAATGAATACTTGTGCACAATGCTTAACTGTGAAGCCATTCTTAAATGGTCAATTAAAAACTCAATTATGATATAAGAGGTTTAAAAGTTAAAAGAATTAAAATAAATAAATTTATAAAGCCGCAAAAAGGGACCAAAAGAGGTGAAAAGGGGAAAAAAGTTTAAAAGGGTTATTGGAGTAAGAAGCGTAAACAGGATGGAAACTAGGTAAATATGGTAAGGTTAAAAAGGGTAAATCTGACAATAAAGGAAAATAAATGAAAATAGTTTATTTCTTTAGGTAAAAAAATAGAGTAACATTTTATAAGATGTTAAGAGGACAAAAGGGGTAACAAGTAAAAAGGGTAAAGGAAGTAAAAAGCTAAAAGGTGTAACACGAGTAAAAAGGGTAAATGAAGTAAAAAGGTTAAAAGGGGTAAATTCGGCAAAAAAATATAACTGAAATACTTTTTGATTGGATTTAATTACATCCCTCAAAAAAATTGTTTATGCATGACACTTTCTTTTTATCAGCACCAACAGTAAAGAGTCCAAAGTATTGTATATATAGACGTTATAACTTAATCTTTAAAAGAAATGTTAGCTTTTAAAACATGTTCAGATTATATCTCTATTTTTACATTGTGTATTAATCAGCCTACTTTCACGTTTTATATCACAATTCAAACCAATAAAGGAATAATTAGTATTTGTTATTAATCCTATGGTTTTTTACATACCAAAAATAATAAAATCACTTTATAGACTTCCCATCGAATAATAAGTAGACCCCTACGCTAGCTAGTTTGAAAAATTAAAGTTTTGGAACAAGTTTACAGAATATAACTTGAGCTCTTTATGAAATAGAATATGAATTGTATGTTTATATTGATTTTTTAACCCATTTGCATTTTTACTTTCTCGCTATCTTGCAAGAATACAAAGTATTGTGATCGTAAAAAAAAATCTAACTCAAGATTTTGACGAATCTTGACGTTTCATAACCTTCTGAATCCAAAAAAGTTGTTTTTGACTTTCCATCAGTCTGTTTTTACCTCCAACTAGAGCCTAAACTATTTTACCAATCGGGCTGAAACTTGGTGTCTAGGGTTTCCCCAAGGGGTTTTTGGAATTGGATATCCAACCCTAAAATTAAGGGTAGTTTAATGAAGGGCCAAGAGAGAAAAAGTAGATTTTCTCAAAATTGGCTTTAACGATTTTGATTAAATTTCATTTATAACATTTAAAATATTTCGAAAAAAATTACTTCGCTCAATATTTTGGTAAAATGACTTTAAGGGCTTCGGTCTGATGCGTAAATTATCTCTTTTTGTAATAGCTCATAAACTATTTGATATATGAAATTACTTATCATTACAGATATGTAGATCTCTTTATAATAAAAATATTTTATATGAAGCATATTTTTATAAAACCAATAACTTTCAAGCTCTACATAATTTTTTTTTTTTTTTAACTTTTCAAACACAAAAGGTAAAAGTATTGTGACCGCAAAAGAAAATCTAACCTGAAATGTTGATGGATGTCGACGTCTCAAGACCCCCCAAACACTAAAAAGTGGTCTTTGCAATGACGTCTGTTTGTGTGTTTTTTGAACTTAAAATTAAGAGTAGTTTAAGAAAGGGGAAAAGAGAAAATATCGATTTTCTCAGAGTCGACTCTAACGATTTTGATTAAAATTCCTATCTAGATGTTGATTAAGATTATACATAAACTGGATAATTTCATTTTACCATGAAAATTAATTTTAGGATACTTTACAGAAGCAGAAACTTTCGTATCTCCGCAACTATTTGAGATACTAAATAACTTATTGCAAAATTGTAATACTATTAATAATTAAAAAAATTTATGAAATATATTTTCATAAATCCAACAGTTTCTGAGATATTGGTAAATATATTAATACAATTTTGTGTTCTCTAGTTGTAAAGCGATACTACTTAAGTTTTAACGCAATAATTCCCCAATGCCACAGAGTATTTAAATATAAGTAAGTCTCCCAAGAGGTTTTGTTATTTTTCCTTAATTATACAACAATGGTTTAGCTCATTCATTTTTGACTCAATAATCAATATTTACATTTTTTTTATCGTTCAAAATGTATAAATGAGGAATTTAATAGCAATGCAATGGTATGAAGATTTGCAACACTTAATAAAATGTCGAAAATTTTAATTGTAAGTTGATATTTTAATATGAAGTGTTGGTCCTTGTGGACCCAACATTGAATATTTTTTTTATCGGTCCAAACATACAAATGAGGACATTAATTTTGTAAAAACAAAATTATAGCATTTAAACGGGGACTAAAAAAGTTTTACTAAATATAGTGCCATTTATTCTTGGGTTTGCTAGTGTATATTATTTCGTTTCACATATTTTACGAATTTTGAGGAAATATCTCCATTTTCAAACAATAGAGCGAGAAAGTCCGTGCGAAGTTCCGTACCATTTATTAACCTTAGTATTTCTTTTTTTTCATATTTGCAATATTTTTAATCTTACTACAGTAAGTATTAATATTAGCAGGAAATAATCCCTATACACGGTTAGCTAATTAGATAAATTTCACAAATTAAACATCTCGAAATATTAGTTTTATTAAAAGGCTAAAAATAAGCATTTGCCAATAAAGAAATGAAAATTCATAATTGCTAACATGGACCCGAGTCCTAAAACTATTATACTTTTCTAATTTATATTTAATACACTTGTGTATAAACACTCAAATACATCTAATCCGTAAATCTAAGAGACGTGAATAATGTTCCTTACTCCAAACCTTATTACCAACTCGTTTTGTGTTCACTACGTTGGACAAACGTCTGTTATGCCCATCCCATTGAAACTTCAGTTAAAACTGGGGAAGTAACTTCTACTTCAGCTCAAGTCCATTACTGCTAATGACATTTCATGTCAAGGCGATAGAAAACTTAATGTAGCACGTTCACGAGGGAATCGATTACGGTAAAGAGCATTGCCTCTTAATCGTTTAGGAACAAATAACAACAGGGAACTGGTAAAACTGGACACCAAAACATTGTGCTTGATACTGTAATGGAAGACAGGAAATGGATTAAACATTGTTTTATTGTTTTGTGAACATAATATTGGGACTGTTCACATGAATAGTGTTGACACTCGCCTAGAGGGATGTATCTGTTTGCAAAAATAGTGGGTTTTACTCGAACAGTAAGTTCCGATGTTAGATGCAAGAATAATTTTCTTGAATCTGAAAAGAAAAGTTGAATTTGGCAGCAGAAGTGTTTTTGACGTAATGTAAAGGTTTTAATTGTTTTCGGGTTCTGAAAAAGAAGGTTATATCTGATTTTAAGATTAATTATATTCTGAAACAAAAGGATAGATTTGGTTGAAATATGTAATAATGTGTAGTTGAATTTGGAAAGAAAGGTTGTAGCTGTTGCGAGAATATTTTTAATGATTCTGTAAAAAATGTTTAGAGTAAGTTAAAAAGAATAAGAGCGTAGGCTTGACCTTTAAATATAAGGTTAGAATAATCTACTAGCTAGGCCTACTCCTAGTCAGTATTTCACTAAGATGATACAGCCATTTACTAAATTGTGTCCTAATTTAAACCAGTTTTGAGGTCATTTTTTAGAATTTAGCCATTATTAAAATATTTCCACAAAATTTAATTTTAAAATATCCTCAATTAAATCATTATTTGAAATAAAATTATGATTTTTGATTGTTTTAGAATCAAATTGTACAATTCTTAATGTATTATTGGTAATCTTTTAGTGTCAGTGCTCTAGCTACTAATGACAAACTACAGTCAATTTTTCATAGGAAGAACCTTTTAGAAAATACCAAAACTTTTATTCTGCAGTCAACGTTGTTAATATTTTACTTTATTTTTAGTATTATTTTGTATGTGTTGATAATATCTATCAAGAGTTAACGGTTGCAGAGCAAATAAATAGAAGCAAAAGTACGTGAAACCATATTTCTTCACTTTTCCATGAAGTATTCTCACAAGTTAATAGTATGAGAAAGATAAATTTCAATAAAATTTCGACAATCCACTTAGGTGGCGTAGTAAGCTAACGCGTTAGTTACGTATTAATCTAGACTGCTGAGGACGGGGAGATCTAGGTTCGAATCTCCCTCTGGTGAACTGGGTTGGTTTTTTTCTAAATAGTTTTCCACTCTCCCTCCACGCAAATGTGGGTTCACTTCCTCCATATTCAACCTTCATAATCACCAACTCATTAGTGTAATTAATTCTTAAGCGTATAAACCCGAAGGGTAGCAAGACGTAATGCTAAGTATAATAATTATTATTATTTTAATTATTATAATTATAATTATTCTACTTATTATAATTATAATTATTGTAATAATTATTATACTTACTATAGTAATAATTATTATACTTACTATAATAATTATACTTATAATAATAATAATAATTATTATTATTATTATTATTATTATTATTATTATTATTATTGCCACACAACAACATCTGTATTTTTTTCCACCCTCCAAATCTTGCTAATAATCTGGTCTATACGCATATCTACACTAATGAGTTAAGTATTATTAAGGTATAATTTAAAATGCACCCACATTTGTATGAAAGGATTGCATCAACGCTTACAGGAAAATCCACCTCTGTTCACCCATTCGGGATTTGAGCCCCAGCCTCTGCGTAGCTATAAAAACGGTTAAGATCATTATGTCAGCTTTGCTCACTTTCCTGTCAGTGCTGATGTCCGGTTACAGTCATGAATTAATACACCACACCACTGCTAAATACACCAAAAGCTAATGTTTGGTTAATGATCTCGTCTACTTGATAATGTTATGTTTAAAGGTGGCTTTGTTCGAAACATGATAGCTTTTACTTTCATTGGAAGTTTTTTTTTATGTTTTTTGTATTTTCTTAGCATTGTACAGGCCGTGACTCACTATTACATTTGCACTCTCAACCCCAGGTAGGTTTAAAAAAAATATATTAGTTCAATATCAGCAGGATTCTTGTTGGAAGAAAAATATGTGAAAGTTACAAAGTTTATTCAAACTGTATACTATGTCCAGATTTAGCATTTTATCTATATACTCGCTTTGCTCGTTGTGGGCTTCTTTGCAAGTGGATGTAAACTAAAGAAATTCCAAAGACGTTTTTTGATAGGTCTTACCGTTTAGCTACAAGAGACCTACAAAGAAAGGTCAACACCGACTTAAAAGTTGCGCCGCCATTTTGAATATTGTTTGGGGGTTGAAAAATCTGTTTTTAACTTTTTGGAATTATTCCGTCAGTAACAGTCTAGAAGCTATAAGTTTGCCAAATTTCAAGTTTCTAGCTCATCTGGAAGTGGGTAAACATTAATGTCGGCGAGTGAGCTAGCCATGTGGCTTTATAGTAGTAAAAATTATGTTATTGTAACCTTGTTACAAATAAACTCGTAGAAGTTGTGTAACTCACCAAGCCAGCCCCAGTTGACTCATTCCGGCACGACTACAATCCGACATATACACACCGCAGCACTGTAAACGTTGAACTAGCTCGAGGTCCGAGGTTCGCTGCCAGCCGTGTTGGTTGAACCGCTCTCCTAAACAAATGAGTTTCGCGTGAGCTCAGCGCGTGCCAGCGGGCATATTCGGAACTTCTAGAACTGTGATGGTGGTTAGACTTAAAATGCGTGTGGACGAGTGGAGACTGTTCTGAAACCCTTACCTCTTTCCTCTCCGTTGCTCTCCGAAACAAATTATTTTTTAGGATATATAATGGTTGGAGTCCAGAATGTGATCACTATCTACACTCTGGGCTTTCGAGGTGAGAGGCCTGACTATTAAGTAGGCTCGACATGTTTCTCAAAATTTTGTTTAGCGCTAAATCTTTATCATGATATATTTGATGTCAAAAAGGATTGGGATAGTTTTCATTGTGGCATTTAGTTTGGATGTTAGTTAATGTGGCGTACGACATGTAATTTTCATTGACTTTGTTGTATAAATTTGGATAGTTTAATATGTTATCATAATTATGTGTAAGAAGGGCCACGCGCCGCCTAGTAATTGTCTCTCTGGTAGACATTCTACTTATTAGATATTCAGATTATTTATTATTGTTGGGTATTTTGAGCTTTATATATAAATAATGAAGGGTTTCATACCAATGTTTAGGTTAGTTGGGTTTTCAGATGACGAAAACTTGTGATCCTATTCTCACCTTAGATTTAATGCTAGGATACAAGCCCTTTTTGGGTCTTAACCTTTGATTATGAGAGGTGTAATTAATATTAACTTGGAGGTCAATTCTTAGTGTATTATCGTTGTTTTCTGATGACGCCATTTTTGGTGCTTGAATTAGTTGCCACCTATTGTTGCTGTTTACACGCCATTCTGGCCTCGGTGAATACTTATGTGCCTGCCAGCCCATATGGCTTGTTTACTTACTCAGCGTCTCACGCCTGTATGTTCCACTTCCTCATTGAGGTGTATCTTGATTGTTTTGAATAAAAATTATAACTCTCTTGTCTCTACCCGTTTGTTATTTGTGTAGGATTTGTGTCTTACTACCCGTTCGGGTTATAGCTTTAAGTACTAATTACGCTAATGGATTAGGAATTGGGAAGGTTGAATTAGAGGAAGTGAGCCCGCATTTAGGTGGAGGGAGAGTGAAAAACCATTTAGGAAAAACCACCCCCAGTTCACCCGACCGAGATTCGAACCTCGATCTCCCCGTCCTCAGCAGTCGGGCTGAACACGACAAGCACGTTAGCTAACTACGCCACTGAGGCAGGTCAGGTGGACTCTTAGTACAGCGGGATGCGTGGCTCGTTTGTTTGAGAATCGAGTTTGATATTTGCCGTTTTTATTATTTAGTATCGAGATAAATTTACCAGTGAGTTGTCATAGGTGGATTTACTGGGGTGGCAAGGGTGCTCGGCACCCACAACTTCCAAAGGATTTTCGAAAGAAAAAAAACAATTATGTATGTGTATTTTTTATTTTACGTTTTATATATATATATATAAAACGTACCAATAATTTTGAAAAAGCTTTTGTACGTACTTTTTCCTTAATACAATAAAAGTGTTGCACTTTCTTAGAGGGTTTAAATTTCACCTCTGTAATTGCCCCCTTCTTACAACTCAACTGGCACCCCCAAATTAGACTCCATAAATCCACCTATTTGGGGCCTTGAGCCAAATATATTTGTTTTGTTTATAAATGTATAACTTTGAATTAACTGAACCGTATTTATGGTGTTTTTTTAGCTGTGCAGTGCTGACAAACCTGCGTGAAAATAGATCATCCCCTCCAAGTTGAATGTATTTCTAGTGAAGTGTTCAGTGGTAAATTGCCTCAAGTTATCCTCCTTTCCTTGCTGTCCATACCTTCAGGGCCGTTTTAAGACCTTCTTAGGCCCTGAGACTTTTATTTCTAGCAGCCAGTGTGTCAGATATTTTTACTTAACAATGGAACAGTAACAATTGAGAAATGCGAAGACAAACTATTGTTTATGTCATTCAAATATTAAAATAAATATTTCAAATTAAAATTTGCTCGTTTCCTTATTTTGTATATTTTAAATGTATTTTTTCCATCGAAATATTGTGGATCTTAAAGGGTTTGTAGCCCTAGGCAGTGTCCATAATCAGCTTAATGGCTAAAGCGGCCCTGCATAAAGTCCTTCTTCACTAGGCAGAGGTGCGGACAACAATCACTATTATTGGTCACTAGATATAACACATCCAGACAATCGGCTATTGTTCGCACACAACACGACTTTTATAAATGTTATTGTTATTTTACGATATTGTCTCTAAATCAAAATTATTATCTATTTCTCTTTGGTTAATGTAAGTAAACAGTTTCCCTTATACATATTTTTAAACTAAATATTTTCAAATAAATTCTACAGTGCATCACACATACTCTCCCTTAATCTCAAAATGGAGACATTTTCTAAAAGCTCGTAAGATTTGTGAAACAAAACGCAATACATTTTTGCAGAAACACACAAAGAGCAATGTTACAGAAACATTAAACAATTACTATAATTTCTGTCCACCAAAAAGCATAATAATCAATTTCCATTCAAAGTACTCCATAATAATATTGTTTGCCTAGTGCTCGGAAACTATTAGTTTTATAAAACTACAGTTTGGGATAAATATCTTTATTTTATTAGTATTACAACTTTACAATGGTAAGCTATACCGTATATCCAATAGTTGAGGAGAAATGATAAAAATTGAAATTTCTGCATGTCTATATTACCCTAAATGTCAATTCCCATGGAAAAATTAAAACTGACATTTTGTTTGTAATTTTAAAAAGGGTGTGGATAAAAAAGTAATCAAAATCGCTGGAACAGGTTTGAAAAAATCTAATATTTCTCTTTTTGCCCATTAGTAAACTAACCTTACGCAAAACCAACTAACTTTTTATTTTGTTTCAGGGGGTGATGAAACTTCAACATGTATAAAATCTTGCTTTCAATTTTTTTAACTATCATAATTCTTTTATCTTCTTGGGTAGAGAGAAAGTAAAAATAAATGGTTAAAATTGTTTATATTAAAGAAACAATAGAAGTAGGCTATTCTACTTTATAAAAACAGATGTTCACGCCATGTTAAGGACACATGCATGTTTTAAATTTGTTTTACTTGAATACCTTAATTTTAAATAGGAAATATTGTCCGGAGACTAATAATTAAATTTTACATCCTTAGAAATGCTTGGGAGGTTTAAATGATCCATATTTATAGATACAGCAGTATGGTGTTTGGGTTCTATTCCCGTGTCTAGTTGTCATTTATTAAATTCACAAATAGGAATAGTGTCAATAGGTTGATTAAATATAATAATATAATATGAGGTGAATAATATAATTAATGCATTCAGCTGACTTTTTTTGTATAATTGATTTTTAAATTTTAAACTGTAATAGTACTTATATATATTTATCCTTTTGCATTTACAAGTCGCTCAGGAGTTTAAGATACAATAATAAAAAACATTATAATATGTACAGAGTTTTTCTACTATTTATACAAATGAATGAAATAACTGGAACACAAAAAATATTATACTGTCCAATTTTCGGAGGAAGTGATTTAAAAAAAATTCAAACTTATTATTTGTAACTAACTATTTATCAATATCAACAGCTGTAGCTAGCACTACTTGACAAATGAATCCATGAAAGTAGATATTTAACTAACTTACTAACTAGTATCCAATTACTACGATAAGTGTATTTTTGTATTGACCCTCGGTGATAAACGAAAATTATTCGGAGAATATATTTAGATAATTATTCATTCTACCCCAATACATTTTGTTTGTAGTTTCGTTACACTATTTTTATATCTAGAGCAACCATTAACGGGTGAATATTGCGATTAAACGTGAGGTAAATACGATAAATACGTACACCATTAGCATGAAAGTAAATGAATGAAACATGATACGGTTAGACAGAAACCACCATTTGTTGACGTCCGTCTCAAAATAGACTTGACTGCCAATGGTGGGGAAATCAGGGTTCGAGCTCAGGATGGTGTACTGAGGATAGATATACCTATAGGATTTTCCACGCTCCATACAACCCCAAAGGATGGGGAGGGGGATGAAGCACGTTAACAAAAACTTTTAGATGGCTAATTTAAAGAAGTATAGAGTGAAAGGGTATTTAAAGAGGAAGTGCTAACAAATTAACGTATACTAAAATTAGGAAAACCAAATTAAGTATTCTCAGTAAGGACACAAGACTTAGCCTCTCTGTCACAGGCAATTTTTTGTGACCTATCTAAGTTGATCACCAAGGTTAAAATTATCATCTTGGAATCCAAGGAGAAATAATAGGTGATGTTTAAAGTTGACGATAATAACATGTCTTAATTCTCAACATATTATACTTGGAACATTTTTTAGTGTTATGAATGAAGCCTATTTGTTCACAGAACTACCAGTACCGTTATATATATAAAATGATACAAAACTGATCTACGCTTTTAACACATCCAAAACTATTTTGTATGTTAGATATACTTGTTATAGAAATACAAATACAAATGTAGATGATAGGTATTCCGAATGACTTTGTTCAAAATGTACAACGAACCGTAGTCTCTTGAGAATGTTCTAAGAGATAGAACCAGTAGATTATAATTGTCTGGGAAACAACAAAAACAAAAGAAACAAAACAACATCCATCGCGTCTCTCTCTTTTCACTATTTTCCGCACTTCCCCTTTTATAAGCCATTTTTCAAAATAATAATAATAATAATAAATTGGAAAAGGAAACGTTCTGAGAAGAAACAAAAACTCTTGAAAGGTTTTGTATGACTTGTGCGTTGTAGTAAAAGACGATAAATTCAATTCTGGTTCTCACTTTTATTTTTAGCATTTATATCTAATCATATTTTATGGTTATTAAAAACTTTCTCCGATTAATTTTACAAAAAAAAATCCACCTTAATGATGTTTAATTGCTAACAAAAATTCAATTATATTTATTCGAAACATACACTTTCTTTATAATAAATTTAATTTGAAGTTTACATTTAACTTGATGGTTCCCTTTACTCGGTTTTTAATTAATTAAGCTTTATACAGTAAAATAATGGAAAACTTGGGGTAGGAGGTCAAAGTTACATTTCACCACAAGATTTTAATCTTTATTTTTCATTAGTCTAAAGGTGGTTTCTAGAATGACAACACAGATCAAATATGTTTTCAAAGCGTTGTTAAAATATATATTTAAAATAAGATAATACACAGATAAAATGTTTTCTCATAAAAATCAATTCGTCATATTTTCTTTATAATTTTGATTGTAACTTATTTTCACATAATTATATTTGATATTTTTAAAGAATGCTAGACGTTAAATCATTATTTTTAATTTAAATGAATATTGTTAAAGTTCTAAAATATACATTTAAAACAAAGTTGGGTTTTCTCCATCGAATTTTGATAATTGTTCTGTTTATATATGTGTACTAACTAAGCCTACTTTATTGTACTATGAATGAATTAGGTGTAATTGAGAGTAAATGTACCAATATTTATGTTAGGGATGAATGGGTAGCTTTAGAAAAAAAAGGCATCCCTACACTCGTCATGATTCAAAGGACTTTCACTGGAAAATAAGAATAGATTTTACTAGAATTTATACCCCCTACCTATGAACTTTGAAAGAAGATTATAAAATTTACAATATTGTAATTATATGGTTAAGAGGTTTTACAGGAATCAAGATTACTTCAATAGATCTAATATTTATTTATTAAGGCTCTTTGAAACTTTAAACTAAAATGATCTAGAATAAATACAAGATTTTGTTTCTAAAATGAAAAGGGTAGTCCTTAAGTAAACATTTATTAGCTACGTTTGAATTCTAACCTGAAACACTTTATCACAATAGGGTGACTTACTAGTGACTAATTTAAATAGTTGGACAAGCTGAAGTAGAATGAATTCTGGTAGTTATTGGGACATCATTCACGCCCAAAAATATGTGATTAAAAATAACAGTTTAGTGTATTGTTCAAACAGTCAAAATTCAAAAGATTAATATATATCTAAATCTTAGATCTAGTAAATAATTTTTTCAAATTTATTCCTATTAAAATAGTGTAGGTTGACCTTAAAGCGTTTTTTCTTTTCTCGCTTCGAAACCTTTGTGAGGTCGTGAATATATACTATAAAACATATAAAGATTTAACGCCCATGCCTAGTTGATACGGTCGTGTGTTGAGGTTGATATAAACTTACATATTTCAACATGATAGAAACCTCTGCTTCTTTTATAAGAGTTATATTGCCTGTTGCAAATCAAAACCATTTTTCTTTCATCGGAAAAAGTAGAAGATAAAAGTATAGAAAATAAAGGAAGAAATATACTTCTGAAACATGAAACAAACTACACTATATATTCTGCCAATAAATAAAATAGGTGCTTCACTTTTATATCACAGCAATGTCTAAGAGCAATTGCATCATTAATGTTGTTCATATAACTAAGACAATCTATGTTTACACTTTAACTAACAAATTGCTTATATAAAAATGTTATTAGAAAATAAAATTATGGGTTGAAGAAACTTTGAGGTTTTAGTAATAGTTGCAATGCGTTCTCAATGCTCAATACAACATTAATAATATTTTAATAGTTTAGTCTAATTGCATTTTATCATGAATATATTCATGATTAAATTAAACTTAGTTTTTTAATCACCTCGTCTTATTACCTGCTCATGTTATACAAATATATTATACTTATATAAGGATGTAGGGATGAGGTAGTAAACATTTTATGGTCAATCTACCCGCATTTGCGTTGAAAAAGAGTGGAAAACCATATAGGATAAACCAGCCTCAGTAGACACGACCGAGATTCGAACCCTGATCTCCCCGTCAGCAGCTGGCCGGTCTAACACAAGAGTAACGCTTGAATCCGTTTGGCCACTGAAGCGTGCTTAAACTTAAAAGTTACATTATGTTTAAATATTTACTGCACATCTGGGCTATATATATTTAATTTAGGTGACCTGGTGGTCTAGGGGTAAGGTGTCGACTTCTGTGCTGGCAGCCGGGGTTCAATCCTCGGTCCCAGCACAGATTTATCTGATTACCAAACCCTTCCTTCACCTCTGACAAGACATCTTGTGAATGTGGGAATACCAGGCCTCCATCGTGGTTCGGATTCCACGTTAAACTGTAGATCCTTCATCTCATCTCACAATCACCCTACCATTACACATTAACGTAAGTGCGTATAACCCGAACGGTTAGTAAGACGTGGTGATTATAATAATAATAATAATAATAATAATAATAATAATATATATAGTAAAGTATACTCCAAGTCATTTTAATGGAATTTTATGGTCAGATATTTATACTCGCAAACTCCTTTAGGAAATCTTATGAAAACCCTAGCTACCAAGTTTAATCCCGATAGGTAAAATTGTATCTCGGCCAAGAACCGAAACAGACTCACCAACCACTTTTTAGGGTTAAGTGGGTCATAAAACTTTCATATCCATAAAAAAAATATCGAATTCTATTTGTGTTTACAATTACAATACTCTACTCTACTTGAGAGGTCGTGAATAAGTAAAAAATATCTGTTAAAATAACAACATGGGAAAGTTTTCAGTTTGTTATTATTATTATTATTAGCATCGCGTCTTACTACCCGTTCGGGTTATACGCACTTACGCTAATGTGTAATGGTAGGGTGATTGTGAGATGAAATGGAGGACCTACAGTTTAACGTGGAATCCGAACCACGGTGGAGGCCTGGCATTCCACACATTCACAAGTTGTTTCAGTTTGTTAAAAAGTCAGCAGTCAAAAACAATTCAACGAAACTAAAACTTTACCTTAGATAATGAGCTGACAGAAACCTTACTGTTTCTTAATCTTTGTTATTTTATAATCTGTTTTTTACTTCTTTTTTCAATTTTTTTTTCATTAATATTTACCCCGTACTTCATAATTCTTCTAAATTTCTCAAGAGAAAACTTGCATGATTTTTTTTTTTTTTTTTTTTTTTAGAAGCGTCAACCAATCACGTCCCAAACTCTTCTTTGGTCTCTTTAAAAGAGGCTTTCTTATTTTGGTGTTTCATCTCTACCTTAGTCACATAATACTTCAGCACATATATTATAATCTTCACTAGTGGATCCCCCCTTTCAATTTCTTCCACTAAAAGCTATGTATACCTGTGGTACAGCAATTGAAACTCTGATATAAAGAAATGAAAAATAAATGTATACAAGCATGGATTTATTTATAAATATTTATTTCATATCTTTAGAATATGTTTATGAAACCCAAAGGTTTAGTTGAAATTATTTTTATATCAAACCAACTAATATATGTGACCACTAAAATCCATATGAATATTCACAGACGAAAATATTGTAATAAAGAGCTTTCGACAAGATACCGTTAACTTTTTCAAAGCTATACAAATAAACTATACTAAATTATCTGTAAAAAATTATAACAATTATAAAATATTATCATGCGTATTTATTAAAGAAATCTATTATAAATTAAATATTTTACAGAGCATATATGTATTCACAAATATGGATATTAAAATAATATTGATGTACGGTTTACAATTTCAATATGTTAACATTTCGTATTGGTGACTAGTATTATTACTGAAATCATATAATGTACAGTTATTAAAGCATCCTAAGCAACTTTAAATTTATTTTTATTTATTTAGCATTGCGCCTTTCTACCCGTTCGGGTTATACGCTTAAGTACTAATTACGATAATGGTTTAGGAAATGGGAAGGTTGAATTTAACGAACTGAACCCACATTTGCGTAGAGGGAGCGTGTAAAACCAGTAAGGAAAATATCCAATCTCACCTGACCGAGATTCGAACCTCCCTGTCCTAAGCAGTCAAGCTCATTACTAAACTAAAGCGTTAGCCAACTACGCCACTGAGGCGGGTTAAAAACATTAAAGACGTAAAAAAGTATCTCATTCCCTCAGATGTATGTGCGATTGTATAACAACTTTCATATATTTACTACCGTAACTAAAATTAAATATAAAATAGAAACAAATATTAAAGATTGAATGAATGGATAAAACAAATAATACTAATATTCAATATTTTTAATTTTTATAATATATATATATATATATAATATATATATATATCATGTTAGCTGTAGTACCCGCATTTTAACATCACAAACCCGTGATAACGTGTATTCTTCAGATTCATAAAATATCTTCTTTACATCCATTTGTTTCCAGACTGTGGCATGGGTCACGTTTTTATTCAAGCAATATATAATCCATTAACGGCTTGCTAGGCCTTTCGTAGCTTAGCTATAAACTTAGTTAAGATTAGGACAGGCACAACATTCAGTCTCCGACTTTTAATTCATCGATGTGAAAGAGTAAACACATATTTAATTAATTATAAATTTGTCAGCCATTCAGGGAGTCGAACCCGGGACCCTTACCCAGTGATCAGACACGCTACCGATTGAGCTAGGGTGTATCTTCAATGAGAAGTATAAAATGTATAAATTAAAAAAATATATATTTGTACCTTCAATTTTCCCTTTTTATGTATGTAAAGTTTCATATTTCTTTGTAGATATATTTTGTAGCTATACGCACCGGTCGGTAGTCATGCCTTTTAAGACGTGAGATTTGGAATATTTTCAAAAATAAAAATATGATATCTTAAAACCCATATCAAGTTTCCGCTTTCTTTGTGTCTTTGTTTTTTAACTACTCAAATCGGGGATCACGATGTCTAATTAATCGGCTTTTTCAAAAGATGTGAATATACGTTTTTTAATATGCCCATGGTGAGCACTTTGATTTTCCTTAAGAACAAGCTTTGTTTGGTTCTGTTTTTAAAGTTACAAGCATTATTGGTCAAGTGATATAAGCCATTTAGCTTGACACGTGTATAAAAGTAATATAAAAACACCCCAGATATTAACACATCTTAATATTTCAGTACTTAAGTTTATGACATGTTTGAGCATAATAATTTAATTGATTTTAGAGATACCTTCACC
Source organism: Timema cristinae (assembly GCA_039000515.1). Classification (NCBI taxonomy): domain Eukaryota; kingdom Metazoa; phylum Arthropoda; class Insecta; order Phasmatodea; family Timematidae; genus Timema; species Timema cristinae. Next base: position 36,702,700 of record JBCFYV010000024.1, on the reverse strand, counting down.
AGAGATAATGCAGTCTAAGCTGTAAAGTTCACTATATGAAAAAGCCTCAAATAAATACCTGCATGCACATTCTCAAGTTTCCTTAAGTATTCCAAGTTCTAGCTTTTTAGTACTTGTTTGGTACGACGATAAACATCCAAAACGGTAGCCACGTGGTCAAGGATATCTAAATTCGTAATATAGTTAAGTTATATGTAAAAGAAAACCAAATTCACCCGAAATGTGCAGGTCCATTTAATCATTATATTTAACATGATTTACCCGCCTCGGTGGCGTAGTTGCTAAATGCGCTTGTCGTGTTGGCTCGACTGCTGAGGACGGGGAGATCGAGGTTCGAATCTCGGTCGGGTGAACTGGGGGTTGTTTTCCTAAATGGTTTTCCACTCTCCCTCCACGCAAATGCGGATTCACTTCCTCTAATTAAACCTCCCAATTCCTAATCATTAGCATAAATTTACTACTTAAAAGCGTATAACCCGAACAGGTAGTAAGACGCGGTACTAATATATTATTATTTAACATGATTTAAAGCTAGCTGAAATGGTGATCAGTTTGTATAAGACTTCAAATTCGGTAATTAGAAGTACATTGAGGTACACTCCCTCAGATTTCATTAAATAAATAAATAAACATTCATATTTCTGGGATTTTGATTTTAAAGTCTCCATGACTGAAAGAGTCTTGGGCGCGGATCTAAATTTATATAAAAGTAAATAACCTACATGCTGAAGTTTATCAAAAATATATACCTTAAAGGTATGAACCAAGATTCATATTTTTAAATTTCTTGGTTTTAGAGATTTCAAAATATGCAGTCAGTGGTATAAACAATAAAATCGAAATAAATGTAAAAACAAATATATTTTAGTTGTTAATATTTTTAAACCAGCCGAAGTTTGCATAATGAGCTCTCCTTTGTACAAACAATGCTTTATTTATTCCGGTTTCATAATTTCAGGGTTACCTACACCAGTTGGCACGTGGCTTAGGGCTTCAAGCTTACAGTTTGAAAAATTTAAAACAAAGTACACCCCAAGGTGTACAAACTAATTTTTCTTTAATCATCCAAGCCTATATCAAGAGTAAGCATTCTGTGTTTCTTGGTTGAACATATGTTCCACCCAAATTATGGTCAATAAATCAAATATTTATTTTAAAAAAAGCCCAGTGCTTACAATTTTAGGATTACTTATATATATTTATTGGTTTTAAGCTACCTGCACTGGTGGTCATGATGTCTGAATAAGCTGCATTTTGGGGGGGAAGTGATCTTTTGTACAAATACATAATTATCAATCACACACACACACACACACACACACACAACACATACACACTTGAAAAACAACTCCGTACATAATCCATCCTCACTAACTGTCTCTACACTTCCTTATCTTTTCATACTCTATTTCAACATCTATACACAAAGTCATACATGTCCTTTTATTCTTAAAACTCTTAGTGTTTATCTTTTTCACACAATCATCTACAAAATTTATCCACGTCTTACATGGTCTAATCCTTTATTTCTATATTACACACCATACTTTCGTATATTTGCTTCGTCACTCGATCCACACTCATTCTCTCAATATGCCCAAACAAAAGAAACGCACGTTTTTTCACATTTACCTATTGGATTTCATTTAGAATCGAACACCATCAGAATTCCTTCGTTACTGACTCCGTCCATACGAGTTTTTCCACATACGTTTCTTAGATATCTCATTCCAATCGCATTCACATTGCTCTTGTGTTTCTTCTGACAAAATCGTGCTTAACATTCATAAAACAATGTTGACGTTGATACAATTTTATACGCGGGCATATTTTTTTCAATACTTTTCATTCTTTGCAATAGACACATAACATATTAACTACTCTCTTAGATGAATTCACCCATCCGTCATTTTACCATTTGTTCTTACATTTTTACAGAATATTTGGCCCAGATACATAAAATCATTTAATTGTTCTAACAGTTTTCAATTTATACTAAGCTGACAATCATTACATGATCAACCCTTATCAAAACCTATCAAATTAGTTTTAGAGATATATTTAATTAGTAAACTAAGATATAAAAATAATATAACTTATAATTAAATGTGAATAAGAAACACCCAACCAAACAAAACTCTAATTAAGCCTCTTTGGATTTAAGAATGACATTTCTTTTGTAATTTTATTTGAATTTGAAAAAATAATTTGTAGAGTTTATAAAAGCTACAACGTTCTAATCAAAAAAAAATATCATTAAGCACCGCCTTACAACCGTTCGGTAGAATCAAGAAAAAATTGCCCGCATTATATTGGTTCAAGTGTATCCCACCACAATACAGAAGTGATATCGAAAGCTTACCAATGCCCCATTTTCTTCTGTGTACGTCCCGACACTCCCTTTCCCCCAGCAAACGACTGATCACACGCATGATTAAACTGAGGCGCGAGGTCAAGAGTAGCATCAACTTGCGATATTCACAGAGATGCCGGGAAGAAAAATTGTGACGTCTACAGCGCTAAAATGTTGCGCGTGTCATAAAAATAACTATTCTGAATCGTCCAGATGCTGCTCGTCACATGTTTCCCGTACACTACTACCCCTTCCCTCTCGTTTGTTGTCTAACCACTCTTATGTGTGACCCCTACCACCACCCACCCCCCCCCCCCTTTTTTTTCGAGCCACAGATTAACGAATAAATACTGCCAGTAAATCGGTGGTCAAACCACTCTTGGCAGATCCATCGGGGCACATCTAGGTATCAAATGTAATGTCGTAAACATTATTTTTCGGACATTATAATGCAAATTTCTTTTCGGCAATTTATCATGGATTTAAGCTCTTCCTTCACCCTTCTTCTATATCTTATATATATTTTGCGTGTTGGCTAGGTCACTATTAAATATATGTTATTAATTTGTAGAAAAAAAAACTACAAGGGATTATTTCCATACCGTGCGTCAAAATACCGCTACCGAAAGACGATCCTCCACATTTTATACAAAACGAGCAAGTGTTGTAGCGTCAGTAGGTGGCTTGGCCAGAACTTGAAACAGCAATATATCAGCTTGCTGTTGAGATGGCTGTAGAACGGGGAAGGGGGGGTAAGATGCTACCTCGTGGCAGAAGAGAACACTCGCGGCAGGGAAAAGAAAGCGATCTTCTCCCCCTCCCCCTTTACACCACCAAGACCTGTCATCCTAAGCGCACGGATATACGTGATGGAGATAATTTATTGTCTACAGCATCCCTTTACATTCACAGAGGAGGCTTACTGAGCTCAATAGTATGCACTTTGTTTCTCTGAAATATCATTCTCTGGTCGTCGAACAACGATTGTTTGTTTCGGAAAAAAACTCAATATGTAACAAAGGCGCTCGTGCCTTGATGGATATGTCAAAGCTAGAATACTTATTTTATTCGATCAAATCTTACTACCCGTCTTCATTATCAAATTTTTTCCCCTTGTTTAATTTTTAGTGATGTCTTACTACATGTATGGGATAAGGTTGAGAGGATGGTTGGATTTAGAGGAAGGGTAAATTCATTTGGGAGGGGGAGTGGAGAGTGAATAACCATTTAGAAAAAAAAAAGCAATAAAATCGACCGTGATTAGGAACCCAATATCCTCGTCATCAGTAGCCAGTCTAATAAGAGAGTGACGTCTTAGACTATGCGACCTCAGATTATTACGCGCAATATAGAATAAAAATTTATTGTTACCACACATGTGCCGAACAAGGAGGACACAAACTTATTTTATTTTTTAAAATAAGAGTGTACTAAATACGTCAAGCCTGGCTAATTAGAAGCTGAAGCGACCACTTTAAAAATTCAAATTAACAAAAAATTTCTAATTAGGTATATTTTTATTTTGGCTAGAAAAACAACTTAAAACATCAATTCAGTGAAGTAAAATACATAACAATATATACAGTACATAATTCTGTATTAACAATTATTTTTTTTAACTATAAATAATGTGGGGAATGCCAGGCATCCACCGTGGTTCGGATCCCACGTTAAACTGTAGGTCCTTCATTTAATCTCACAATCACCCTACATTAGCTGTAAGTGCGTACAACCCAACGGGTAGTAAGACGCGTGCTAATAATAATAATAAAATAAACTAGAAATAATTATTTGATTTATGGATTTAATACTTGAATTGGAGTAACTCTTCTAGTTTATTGAGCACCTGAAAAATAAAAAAGGTTTACATTATGTTGTCTCTCTATAAAAGGTTCAACTCTTTGATGTGGTCCATGGCCTGTGTAGATGTTGTGATTGGCTTCTTTGGAAGTTCAGTCTGTATCCCTTCTTCATCTGAAGATGCGCTCTCTTTTATGTTGTTCATAACATCTGCCAAAATTTCTGCATTTCTAAGTTTATCGCAAACTGTTAAGTTCTCGTCCAAGTTCACAAAATCCTCATAGGGAATACAAAACATGCCCTTGCACACAGAAAGCCTATTATCTGCGCAGCAACACTCAAGATTTAGTAAACGTGTTTTCTACGCGAGGTTTCAAGCTGATTTTCTTCATTCGAGGCAATTTTACTTCGAATTAAACCAAATAAGTTCAAATTATATGTGATTTTTTAACATCGTTTTAATATAACTTTCAAGTTATCAGGGGAAAAGTTCGAATTAAACATGAATTCGAACTATATACGTTCGAGTTATCAGTTTGACTGTATTTATTTCCAAAATATACCTTCCTTATTTGATTAATTGTAATGTATTTTAAGCGTCCATTAGCTTTTTCTCACTACTTTATTTGCGTACACACCTAGAAGTGTAGTACTAAGTCTTCAGGAATTGTTTACTTGGTCCGACTTGCTTCTAATAGAAATGCCAAATTAAACTAATAGAAGTGCAATACAAAGCTATTAGACGCAATGCTATTTTCATGTAATTATTATATGACTGCTTTAACTAGCATCCTTACAAACATTGGGTACGTATTATAGAGTCATTACAAGTGTGAGGATTATTATCAAGTTTAAGAATGTCTGCATACTTTAGAAATACACTAATGATATTTATCTTATCCTGGATATAATTAAATAGCAAATAACTTAGAGCAGCAACATTTGACTCGTATAAAATCATCCACATTAGGTTGGTCGTATACGTGACCTCAATATCGTCTGCCATTCTTTGTTCTATAAATCAACAAAGTATGGAACATTTCTTATATTTCATGTATCCTTCTATCGATTAAAATGTTGTCTTCCTTCATTTTCATTGAAGACACTTCCTTATGAAAATCAAATAAATCCAAAACGTCTAATGGTTGGGCTTACGGCCAACGGATGTGACTGGAGATACAATAAATGAGAAAATACTGCAAACAAAATTAATTCTACACAGTTAAGTAACACTGAATTCACAGCAAATAAAATCACAATTTATTATTCAATATTATCATAACTATATGCTTAAAATTAATGTTTTTAATTATCAACGTATTGAGTATAATTTCAATGAGAAAAACTATAAAGTATTCAAATGTATAAGTCAATAGATTGCATTTTTAGGGAATTATATATAAATAATTAGATTCATAGTTTTGGTGGATAAAAATATTCCTATGAGGTCCCCCCTGGAAGAATGATGTGTAAACTACTAATCTTGACGCTGTATGCGGGCGTTTTGAGGAGTTCTGTGCAAAAAATTTGCATATTTTGTCAATTACGTATCTTCATTGCTGAACGTATAGACCTACATATTCTCAAACGTCATGTATTTTAATTGTTTGATATATAAAAAGTTATTTTTACATAATAATGATAAAAAAATAATCGCTCATATTTATGGTTGGTACACAAACACATATTGATCCAGTTTACTGTACACAAAGTGTTTGTTCTTATGAGTGATCCGTGAAGTGCCATAAGATGTGGTTTGCCAACGTATATTATTATTATTATTATTAGCACCGCGTCTTACTACCCGTTCGGGTTATTTGCACTTACGCTAATGTGTAATGGTAGGGTGATTATGAGATGAAATGAAGGACCTACAGTTTAACGTGGAATCCGAACCACGGTGGAGGCCTGGTATTCCCCACATTCACAAGATGTCTTGTCTGAGGTGAAGGAAGGGTTTGAAAATCAGATAAATCTTTGCCGGGACCGAGGATTGAACCCCGGCCGCCAGCACAGAAGTCTGACACCTTACCCCTAGACCACCAGGTCACCACCAATGTATAAAAGTTCCACAACCCCACGTTAAGATGAAAATTAATGCCATGGGACACATAATTTATCCCACCCTTTACTTAAAATACAGCTATTTGCCTTTATCTTGGAAACTAGAAGGTACTATTCATGTATCACCATAGCAAAATATTAAACGATAAAAGGAAAAGAATACCAAAAATGATTGTGGTAGCCTTAAATTAAAACAAAATAAATAATATAAACAGAAAGTATCCATAATGTGATTAGAGCAATAAACCTAGTGTACAAACTGACGCATTCCATGGTATAGACAATGCAATTTCTGCCTAACATCAATCATAAGATAAGTGAAATGAAATAATATTCAGTCACAAAACATAATGGTAGAAATAGACATTTCACCAAATGTCATAGTAAAATACTAGACATCATTACATAAACATACTTAAAATATAAATTTAAAAAAGGAACATCTAAATTTCATAAGTATATATCTTTGTCCCAACTCTATACCCCTTTTTAATTTAATAATTTAAATACTTTTTTGATTAAATGAACCGTATTAATTTAGTAAATTTGTAGCTCATCATTTCCCATACCTCCATTTCCTTTTAACTTACATGTTTTAGTTTTTAAAAATATTCATATCAAATGGTTTTGCATCATTAGTTGACCTACAACTTTATAAAACTATTTTCTTATTACAAAGATTGCAGATGTATGTAAGGGATATTTACGTGTGTAAATTACCTTCTTGGTCACTTTTCTTTTAAATGAGTTAGGCCAATTTCTTTATATAAAGTTGTGCATAGTTTTAATAAAAATCGCTCTAGTCAAGAAAATTTTTAAAAAAATCCTTAGCTAACTACCTTTAATTTTAGGTGAAGATCTATTAATCTAAAAATATTCCCTGGAAAATCCTATGTAAATACTAGTTACCAAGTTTCAGACTGGTGGTCAAAATTATTTCAGCTCCTGGCCGATGAACCGACAGACAGTATTGCGAAACGAATTTTTCAGGTTGAAACGTCATCCATTAAAAACAAGAACTCGAATTTTTCGAAGATCACAAAATTTCATATATTCTAAAGGTCGAAAGAAAATAATAAACAAGAGGGAAGCTGGTAATAAATCTGCTATGTTTTAGTTTTGACATTTATATTGAAGAAATTTTAAATAAGCTCTAAAAACTGCCTTATTCCTACTAGTTAAGAGGGAATAGATACATTTAAAGTTCAGTAAAAACTAGAATTTACAGTTGATACCTTCACTGAACTAAAACAGTCGATCTGAATAGACTCCAACCCATCTATATTCGCTAATATTCTTGTGAGAATCAATCATTCGAAGATAATTATATTCCCAAAATTATATGTGGCTACTTCCCTTAAGAGATGACTCCCTAAAAAAATATATAATCCAAAATCAAAACGTGATGGCTCCTGCTTCTAATCATGTATATACATATATTTCCTCATCCCTTAAATAAGGGGTGATATCGTGGGACGTAGGGTTTTTTTATATAAAAAATAACGTGAAAATGTTAAATAGATAAGGTATCAAAAATTTTTAACTTTATATAGATCCTTTAGTAGTTAGTAAATTTTCATGAAAACAATTGTTTTTGCTAAATTATTTTTGGGCCAGATAAAACAAGTAAGTGGGCCGGATATGACCCACGTGGCGTAGGTTGCCGACCACTGTCAGAAGCTATGTGATTTAATTTCAGTGAGCGTGTGAATTTAGTTAGGAATTCAGGCGTAACCTTCATTTTCTTACAAAGTGGCCTTAACCAGTAATTTTAAATTGTCCAGTTAACTGTAAATCTAGAATACCATGGTATCGAGGATTGAAGCTCAATCTTAGTTTGAGTAATAATGTGCATTTTTTTAATCGTTTTAGTTCATAAAACAATGTAATTATTATGGAGCTAAAATGTCTCTCATAGTAATGTTCAGCTAGACTTAATAGACATTTAAACCATTTATTGAAAGAAAAAGCTACATTTTTTTTTTTTTTGCACTGCGTCTTACTACCCGTTCGGGTTATAAGCTCTTTAAATTATTGATTTACATGATAGGTATTTCTTATTTGGTTAGTATTCATTTGACAACTAATTTTATTTTTCATAAAACATTATTTAAATATTGTGTCTAGACAAACCTATGACAATTTTTTCTTTAATCCTTAAACTGGCAGAAAATAACATAATAATGGATGGTATGTAATAGATGTGTAGAGGGATTTATTAAAAAAAAAGTAAATTCCCAAAGCCGGTAAGCGTTTATAAAATAAAGTAGTCCATAACTGCGCACTGCTTTGAACTAATCTACAAAAGAAAAATCCCCACTTAGCGTTCGCTGTTGATTTAAAAAAAAAATGAATATTTTTACATTATTAGTTGTAACTGCTATTTAACTTCATCCCTGTTTGGCTTATCGTTATTACACTATTTAATAAATGGTCCTAGGACTATAAGAGTAAGGATAAAAAACAAACATTATTAATATAACAAAACTACCTGTGTGGTAAATTGTCAGGGCCACTGAGAAACGAATAAGAGTAGGCTCAAGTATGAAACTTAGGGTCGCCTTGGTATTTATTTTTATTTTGTGCAACTCGTCTTTCTTCCCATTCAGGATATCTTTTATTCACACTAATGAAGTAGGGACGAGGAAGGTATAATTTAGAATAAATGTAAATGCATTTGGTGAAAGGAAAGATGAAAACATTTTAAGTAAAACCATCTTCAGTAAAATCAGATGAATTTTTCAAAAAACCTCAACATTCTTCTCACCGGAAAATTAGACACCAGATAAACTGGAGCCTTTGTCTTCATGAATACCGTCATGGATATTGGCACATCACAAATTAATTTGAGAAAATATATCATAAGATGGTGGAGAACAGTTAATCTACTTTTTATTGATCGAGAATCAAGATAGTTTCAAAGTTATATAATAATCAACCATTTTTGGTAATCAAACAAGAAAGAAAGCAGTAGGGTCAACTCTGATCATAGTAAGAAAACCATTAGGAATAATTACACAATTCTTTTGTTTTTATTTGTGCTTTGGATCTAGGATTTTTTCCATTCTCTTTATATCGTCCCATTAATATTACAAAATCAATCTGTATTAATCAAAAGTGACAAAATACTACCATATTTCTTAAACTCTTTGGTATTTTCTAGCTGTCAATACCTAGGAGAAAAAGTACTGTAATCTTCAAAAAAATCTAAATCAATATTTTGATAAATATCGACGTTTCATGACCCATGAAAAAAAAGTGGTGTTCACAATGGCGTATGTTTGTACCTCAGGCTAAAACCTGGTATTTTCATAAGATCCCCCCTCCCCCCGAGAGATTTTTGGAATTAAATATCTTATCCTAAATTTAAGATTAGTCTACTAAAGGGCAAAAAAAGAAAAAAAAATTTTCTTGAAATTAGATTTAACTGTTCTGATTAAATTTTATATTTAGACAGTGTTTATTATCTTATAAATAAAAATGAATGGCTAAATGTGTTGCTAACCACAAAACTCGAGAACGGCTGTACCAATTCGGCTAATTTTTTTTTCTCTAATATTCGTTGAAGTCAGAGGAAGGTTCTTATGAAAAAATGAGAAAATTGCACTGAAAAACGTAAAAACCACATTTTTCTTTTTCCCATTCAAACTTTCCTAGCTGTCAATTCTAAAGATGGCGAACTGAGATAGATTAATCGAAGAATCGATTTTTTGGGTCGTGAAGATCGATTTTAGCAATGAATCGATTGAGTAAATCGATTCAGACACCCTAAAATCGACTTTCAATTCATTTACTTATCGTTTCGTTTTATTAAAATAAAACAAAAGAGTACCAAACCATAACATAAGAAAAAATTGAAATTAATTAGTAACTTGAAATTCGTAGATTGAACTTTAATTACGTAACTTAATTATAAACTATTTGCATCCGTAGATTTGACACTTTCTCTTTCTACGATATACAATTTGACTTGACAGTTTTACAGTAGATTCTCAATTAGTGCGTGTTATTTTCTTGGTTGTGTTTAATCTTCGATTCTCAATCGACACATTTACTTATTGTTTCATTTATAGGTCGAATTAATTCAGTCCATCCAAGCAACGATGAGTGTTTTTATATGCGATTGCTATTAGTCAATGTTCGAGGCCCAACATCATTCCAACAGTTACGAACTGTTAATGGTGAATTGTGTGGCTCTTACAGAGAAAGAGAATCCTGTCAACGTTTGCAACTGTTAGAAAATGACGCTCATTGGGATCAAACTCTCAATGATGCTATAATTTCTTCACAAGCTCATCAAACACGAACATTGTTTTCTATAATTATATCAACATGCTTCCTATCAAAACCAAATGATTTATGGATCATATACAAAGATGATATGTGTGACGATATCTTGCATCAAATGCGCATTAGAACAGGAAATCCAAATTTAAAGTCAGTGAAGAAATGTACAACGAGGCGTTAATATCAATTGAGGACATGTGCTTGATTATGTCAAACAAAGTATTACCTAATTAGGCATGGCCGCGCCCAATCGCCCGATGTACGACGCTTTTAATCAAGAGTTACAACGAGAAAAACTGTACGATCTCGATGCTTTAAGAGAATCAGTCCGAATAAATCTTCCGCTGTTGAACCAACAACAAAAGTATGTATTTGATACTCTTATAGAAGTTGTACATGATGGAACTGGAGGGATTTACTTCTTGGACGCTCCCGGTGGTACAGGAAAAACTTTTATTTCTTTGATTTTAGCAACAATTCGCTCACACAATGAAATTGCACTCGCACTTGCTTCATCAGGCATTGCAGCTACATTGTTGGAAGGTGATCGAACAGCCCATTCAGCGCAAAATTGCCGTTGAATATGCAACGCAACGAAACTCCTATCTGAAACATTTCGAAGAACTCTGCAATGGCAAAGGTTTTGCAGCAATGTAAATTGATAGTGTGGGAATGAATGCACGATGGCACATAAAAAGGCTTTGGAGGCATTAGACCGAACCATGCAAGATCTGCGGAGCAATCAAAACGATTTGGTAGTGCGATGATTTTGTTAGCAGGAGATTTTCGTCAAACATTGCCAGTGATTCCAAGGTCAACGCCAGCTGATGAACTTAATGCATGTTTAAAGTCCACCGTTTTGTGGAAACACGTAAAAATACTAAATTTAAACAAGAATATGCGTGTCGAGTTGCAAAATGATCGAAATTTTGGAGAATATTTTCAAAACAACTCATTGAAATAGGTAATGGCAACTTCGCTTTAGACTCTTTCACTGGCTGCGTTAGCTTTCCTGACAATTTTTGTCAGTTTACTGATTCTAAAACCGAACTCATTCAAAAGGTGTTCCAAAACGTTGCTCAAAATTACAGAGATCATATTTGGTTGAGTGAACGAGCTATATTGGTTCCCAAAAAACATGGATATAAATGAATAAAATTTCAAAATTAAAAATGAAATTGCCGGTGATTTGAGGTACACAAATCAGTTGATTCCGCTACTAACCAAGATGATGTCGTCAGCTATCCACCCGAATTTTTGAACTCGCTGGATTTTCCAGGATTGCCGCCTCACAATCTTCAATTAAAGGTCGGATCGGTGATCATAATGTTGTGAAATACAACCAACCACGTCTTTGTAACGGCACACGGCTAGCAGTGAAAAAATTACTGAACAACGTGATCGAAGCAACCATTGTAAAGGGAAAGTATAAAGGAGAAGACGTTTTGATACTACGCATCCCAATGATTCGACTGACATACCATTTGAATTTAAACGAATGCAGTTTCCAGTGCGGCTTGCTTTCGCTATGACCATAAATAAATCCCAGGGGCAGTCATTGAGTGTTTGTTGCATTATTCTTGAAAACCCATGTTTCTCGCATGGCCAATTGTATGTTGCCTGTTCCCGTGTTGGAAAACCATCATCTTTATTTGTTTACGTGCCAGGCAATAAAAAAAAAATATTGTGTACCATAAAGCATTACAATGAAAATATCATTTAACACAATATTACTAAAGTATTGCAGTGTACGAAATGGGAAAACTGAATTTTGTAAGTAGTTGTTTATGATTATGACATTAAAAATACATAGAAAAGTATATTAACATTATGCAAATTTATTGTTTATTCCATGGTAATTATTTGATAGTCAATAAATAAAGTGATCACTCTGAAATACTTTTATATTCAATTTTTTGTTAAAATTATACATTTGTGACTGTATTGTATCACAAACTTATCTGTTCTGGTGACCATTACTGAAAAATAAAGATGTCATCACGACATGTGCACTTTATAAGCGACACCATCACCAGAACTTGACCAGAAAGATAAGTTTGTGGGACTGCCACAGTTCAATAGCTTTTGGCAGAACGACGTCTGTCGGGTGAGCTAGTTATAAATAAGATGGATATTCCAATTTTTCTGATGAAAATTACTTTAAGATTACTTAATATGGGCAAAATTTTCCAATTCTATCATTTCTCTACAACTAATTGAGATACGAAATAACTTATTATTGTAAAGTTGTAGTACTATTGAAGATCTCATTTGAAATATATTTATATAAAACAAATAGCTTTTGAGCTATAAGCAAATATATATTATTTTTAATTCAGTCTCTGAAAATAACCTCGATTATTATGCTCTTTGGTGGACAAAGATGTTTCTCTTTTCTAAATTTTTCTGTAACATTTCTTAATGCCATAGAGCAAGTAAGTAAGCAATATGATACAAAGATTGGCGTATAAATACATAAAGGTATGAACAATCAGATAAATTCTACCAATGGCGATCCGACTATAAGCTAATATGGCCATTGGAAGGAGGGTCAAATTTTCTAGTAAAATCTTTCTCAGTTGTAAGGAGTAGGTATTGAGACCCTAGCATATCAGCCCACCACCCCTTAAACGGCCTCCTTCTGGTCGGGGGGCCCCACCTTGCAAACACCCCTGCTGGTGCGCACTAATCTAACCAAAGCCCTGCCCTGCGCTACTAAACGAACGTTGAATCAACCAGATAAAAGCAACCGACCAAGAAAGGTGGTGGAAATCGAGACCTGCAATGCTCTCTCCCTCTTTGTACAACAGCTTGCACTTGAGTGCTGATATGGCACGGTGAGGCCACACAACCCCCGTTCATAGAGCGAGAGAGAGAGAGAGATGTTTGGTGAGAGGGGAGGGAGTGCGGTATGGATAGGGGGTGGGGAAGGGTGGGCCTGGGAATTTCGGACAGCAGTCGATCGATCGGCCCCTCGCGTGGTTTGGCCCAGTTGAAAGTTGCGTACTTCGCCGCTGACATTCCTCGCTTTGCAAAGGGAACCGCACAGAAACATATTTTTTTTTGCTGATTTCAGCTTCTTTTTTTTTTTTGCCACTGTACGCTTATATTTCGGGCCTTTAAACCTTCTACGTGGTAGAGCACAGCCATGTTGCTGACTTTTATAAATCAGGATTTCTTAAGGTTGTTTGATAATCTTTATAAGATTTTCAATCAAATATAGCAGGTTTCTGACCAGTTAAAAAGCTTACATTTTAAGTTAAATGTTTAAAAAATATCAATTACGATTTACGTGAAACTGTGTGCTTCTGATAATAAAGAAAAAGTTAAAAACCTAAATCTATCCTTGAACTATCAAATATTTTGGTAGGGCTACCACTGAACATTTTAAAATACTGTGGGATTGTTTTATAGGGCTTAGTATAAGTTATTCTAAATGTTTTTAAATCAATTAAAATTTTTCAACTTGTCAGAACTTTTGCCTACAATTTGTTGAAAACGATATTAATAAATAGCAAAACAATAAATAATACGCAATTTCTAAACCTCTGCAACACTTCGCACAATTTTCTCCTGTAACACGCTTAATGGCAACACCTACTTGAAGAAACATATTCTCAAACTACAGTATTTCCCATGGAAATTCTATTTATAAAATTTGAAAATATCTTATACAATCATCAATTAATCGTAAATATGTTTCTTCATGAGCCTGTTCAAAATATATTTTAGTTGTTTAAAAAGGTTTGTTGTAACATGTTTCTAGCTATTTATTTTAAGCTCATAGTAACAAAATTCCGCGTGAAGGATCCTTTTCTTCCTTCTTATTAGTTAATTTAATCATGAATGACTTTAAAAAAATGTGTTTTTTTTATTGAATAAAGAAAGGTTGATACCTTTTATCTCCATTGTGGTGGTGAGAACTACAGTTTTAAATAACCAATAACTTTAAAATTTACAGTATTTAAAAACGTCTGCAATGCGCATCAGGGATCTGGTTGGCAGCCACCCTAAATAACCGATTTCGGTGCCGGTGTGGCTCAAGTCGGACCTTTAGTTGAACTATTATTTTATATACCTTTCTCGATACTAAATAGAGATCAATACCACTCAAAGAAGTTTAACATTTCGATCTCTAAGTTATTCAAAAATATTTTTATCCATTTGGAAAGAACCGTTTCATTCAAATCGGTTATATAGCCTCCCCCTCCCTCCCCACTGAAACACTCACGGGTGTTGAGACTCATTTGGTTCAGTCCCAGGTCAGGTGTTCTGTGGAAGACGTATTCAATTTATTTTTATATGAACCAAGAGGCGATATGAATTCAGGGAAATTCTAAAAATATATTTGATAAATAAAATTTTATCAAAATAAATGTGTAAATACATGGGGGTGATTGTCCGTATATCTATTCTAATATATCATAGCTTAGTATAAAAGTAGCTACCAATAAAATTTAAAATTTAAAAATAAAATGACGTTAAAGATTAAAGAGCATATAATATAAACCTAGACTGTTATAAGACGATATAAAGTTTAAATAATTAAGCAATGAAGTTTTATTTTATCAACATAAACATATTTATAGATTACAATTCATGTTACGGTTCTAGGCTGGATTTAGGTTCAGATCCCCTAATTTATTAGTTACTATGAAATGGATTTATAATTAAAAGTCAGGAAACTATGAGTTTTATTCTTCTCTAAAATTAATACTAAATCTGAATCGTAATAACAGGATCAAAATCAAATTAAAGTTCAAGTAACGTAACGTAGCATTTTAAACAAAACACATATTTAGGACTTGGATCGTTTGAAAACAAATTGTTCCCTAAAATGAAACTTTAGTACTTAGGGATGATTAGGCTGCTGGCACTTTCAATATAAGCTTTAGTAGATATACACAATCAAGTGCAACATGGGGCTACGTCCTTTTAGAGAGTGTGAGATGGTGACAAAATATACCAAACAAGTAGTATGAATATCAAAAACAAAACAAAACGAAGTCTTAAATTGCCTTGTTGTCGTGGCTCACAAAATGGATGGTGGGATATAACACGTGGTAATTTCACTTTTCATTCACGTAATGTGAAACATTTTCCCCTGGATCACTCATAAGTTAAGTGTACGTTAAGTTAACCATATCGTGATGACTTTCATTTAAAGACATAATAACCTCTACGTTACGAGGGCATTAAGTTAACGTTAAGTTTAGCGTGATCCCAGCATAGACCAATACACTTACAACCTTTTACTACACTTAGGGGAATATCTGAATAATTACATGAAATAGGCTGTAAGGAGAGGGTATATTTTGGAGGAACTGTATCAGAATTTTCGTGGTGAGAGATTACTAAACTATTATTGTTTTAATTCAGTATACTGACCTGAGATTCGAACTCCAACTTCCTCGTCACCAGAAAACGAGACCGGACACTACTGATATCTTAACCTAAAGCCACAATCTAAACATTCCCAGCTTTAAGTTGTTTTAATAGTATATATGACCTTGGATACACAATATTCGATATTATAAGACTTGGCAACACAGCATTTATCAGGCATGGTTGTCTATTTAAATACTCCAAATTGCATGTGTTTTCCAGGTTTTCCAGAAAGAAATTTCCATCTTTCTAGGAGTTCTTGGATTAAAGAATAGAGTAATAAAATCACATTTTTAACTAAACTAGTGTGAAATCAAGTAACTTATGTTTAAAACAGGCTGATCTAATATTTATGAGCAAATACATCTTTTGTCGAGTAACAACCCTTGTTTAACGGGTGAGACAAGTTTGAATAAGCTTGATTAATTCCTGAATTAACTTTTTCGTCAATGCAAATAACTGCTATTTTAAGCTTTCAGTTAAATTTCTAAAATTAGTAAAAATATTGGAATATTTTTTAAAGTTTTAAAAATTCATGATTTTTTCCAGATACAAAAAATTCTGTGTGTTTTACTGGTTTAGCAGGTGCGTGGTAGCTCTGATTTATGTAAAGCTATTTTAATATTTTCACAACATTACTTAAAATTATTATGTAAACTTAAGTTAATTCAAGCCTAACAATTTGTTCTTTGATGTGTACAAACATTTGCTTAATTGTTTTATCAATTTATTCACGTCTCCAAATATTTAACATTTAATAGGTAGGGACAATTTATCCACTATAAGCTATAACGTCAGACAATATTTAGAAGCTATCAACATTAAAGCATGTGTAAAGATTTGTCAGTACGTATAATCTTAGGTAATAAGGGGTGGTGATAAAAGAAATGTTAAAAAATTATGGTATTAAATTGGTGCTATAAAAACTGCTCGAAAATGATGGTATTAAGTTGTGGTAGAATGAATTTATATACTCTTACTTTTATCATGGCTTATTTAAATTATCTGAACTGTATAGAATACACATTATGTATAGAGTATAGGATGTAACTTTATTAATATACATTTTAGATTTTTAAATTTAGCTTAGAATAAAATCATCGTCGATATCTAACACCTTATGCCGTCCAAACATCACAGAAGGAAAACTTTCAAACATAATAAAGGTAACGTTATTAATTCTCAATTTTCAATTTAAAAATATACCTTATCAGATACTTAACATTAGAATCAATCCCATTTTGTTAGATATAAGATTTTTAATTTAACTACAAACGAAAAAGGAATATGCGAACTAAATTTAGTTGAGGTAATTTTTTATTAATTCATTCTATTGTAAACTTTGAAAACCCCTTTTGTATAGTTTTAAATGTTTTCTTCGGACATTATTTGAATGCTTAGTGCAATTAGTAGTAACATATTAATATGAATGTTTGGACACATTATGTCAGTTTTTGTATTCTTAAATGAGATTCAATTTATTATAAATTATTTAAAATCTTAAACACTTTTGGGGCGTCATGTTTCCCAAGTTGGAGGTTAAATAACTTGAAAAGAAGATATTCTCATGGATGTTCATATTTTTTTTAATTGCTGTAAATAAATTTATTGACCAACTGAGTAATGCCCTGTTTTAACTTACAATTTGATATTGCGTCTGTATTTTTGTTTGTCAAAATATTTGTTCTGCTATAACTGTCCAATGCGGGGAGCAATTTTAAACAAGGCCTAAAAATGAATGTAAGCTCATATTTTTGTTTATCTGGCTATCCATTTCAAGATGGCAGCCAATCAAAAATGTGTTTGATCTACAATAATTTCCAAATGCGTTAACCTATTTTGACGAAATTTGAAAAAGAGATTCTTTGAACCTAGACTGGACGATGTATGCACATAGTTTTTTTAATATGGTTATTCGTTTCAATGTGTTGGGCGTTCAAAATATTCTTAGTTTAATAGTTTATTTCAAGTAATTTGAATTTAAAATACTAGGTAATCTCTAGAATATATAATCCATATTTTTTTTTCGATTTTGACATGTTATGGTGTGGACGTCTTAAGCGAAGTGACCGAACATTCTCGATTAATAAAATGTACTATTGATTGTAATATTCTGTTCAACTTGAACACATAGGAAAATATTCAAATTGAAATCCTAAGAGAAATTACAAGAAATATTTTAACTTTCAATAAAATAAAAATCTTAGGCTTGTAATACAAATAGGAACATTACAATCTTCTTAAAATGATGTAATAGGTTGTTTTTTTAAATAGAGGGAGTGAGGTACTGTTCACAGAACCAATATATATATTTAAAAATTATTATAAATGATACACAAACACTAATAAATCTCCAATAAGAGTATATTTTGATTTGAGATGAAGAGATTAATAAATATATTTGTTGAAAATAAACATTGCTCTGGTGTTTAAATTCATCTGATCGTGACAATCAGTTAAAACTTGTTAATGCCAGAGTAAAGCATGAACTTTTATAACAGTAAAACCTAATTTTTTGGTAAACTTTCCATACACCCATCGCCTACTCGACGCATATAATGTACTGTACCTGTTTCAAAGCGGAAAGCTACCGTTGACGTGAGCATTATACATAGGGCCTAGGTTACACCTGTGATACACACGATACAGCTCTTTGACAAAATCCCTCAAGGGGTGTTATTTGAAGCTGGTGAACCGGGGAAGGAACTTAAATAATGCGAGAGTTTGGAAAGGGGCTTTAGTTTACAAACAGCATCACTATTGGTCGTATACTCTATAGAACCATTTACATTTTTATTCTGTTTCAAGAAGTAAAAAAATATTTAAATATCTATTAAGCTCAAAACCCACTAGACGCATCATAGAATAATATTTGGTTACAATGTGTTTTTGGAAAATATATATATTCTATTTTTAATCGGAGAGAGAGAACTGTTTATATTTGAAAATTTAAATATAAATTACTATAAATATATTCAATATCATTAGAATTTTCTATTGTAATATTTTTATACATGATAAAAGGTATTTTGGTTAAATTTTATCGCAAACACATACTTTAAAATTGACGAGTACATTTTATTGTTTGTTAGACATACCCAAATTATTATATATATATATATATATATATATATATATATATATATATATATATATATATAATTGAGTGTGTCTAAAAGCTAACTATTAAATATAACTAATGTTATATACATTATTATATAATTGAGCGTGTATAAAATCAAACTATTTAAATAGTTAATTTACCGACTGCTCCAAGGTATTAAACTATATACTTATTTATGTATCATATATATAAGAAAAATGAATACATGTTGTGCCTAAAAACATCAGGCTATATCGGTCTATCTTACAAGTGGCAGGATGTATCAGTTTGACCTATAGTTTGTCCTGAAATCGGGTTTGGACGGTAACACACACACACGCACACATATATATATAAATGCAATTCAAGTTAAATGTCTTCACGTAATATTTGTCTCTATATAAGCACATGTTTTATAAACATCTTCATTTCTTATGCTACGGTATGTACGCCTTCTGGTCCTGGCGAAATGTGTGAAGTAATAAAATGTGTATAACGACGTCATAAAAAAAAAAGGCAGCCGTAAGCTTGGGAGATTCTCCACATGCATGAAGGCAGAGAGGCCCATATATATTATGTTATGGAGGGTGGAAGAGGCCTTGCTTCAGGCGGTGAATCACATTAAACTAACGGTTTGTTGAAAATTGAATAGCTTAGGGAGAGTAAAGGGGGGTTGGAAGGGGTTCGAATTTTTGAACGTTTTCCTGTCTAGTGGCAACAAACCGACGAAATACAATAAATATATCTTGAGAGCGTGTAGAAATCTTTCTGTAGGAGGAGGGGGGAAAAAAATCAATTTCAAAATTCACGGGACATTCAGAAAGCCAAATGGTAGCAAAAAAAAACACACAAATAATTTATGCTTTTTATCCTGAAATACAGGTCATAACGATACTTAAAATCATTTCCGGGAATGAAATAAAGCTTATATGTGTTCAATATGTGCTGATTTATAATCAATCTACTTTCCACACTTACACACTGAAATAACTTCATGATATACGAATATATATTGTTTGTGAAACGTTTGTTATAATCCACCAAATACATCTAGCATTTTTTGTCTGATTGTGTGTATACATATTGGCTATGCACAAAATCTTAAATCTGATGGAAGCTAAAATGTGAACATTTTATGTATATATGTGTGTATATGTATATATATACATATATATGTGTGTATATGTATATACTATACATATATGTGTGTGTATATGTATACATACATATATACATGTGTATATATATATATATATATTGGTCCGTTTAAAATCAGGCTATTAATAGCTTCATCCAAATTTTAGGGAAGGAAATGTAGCTAGAAGTTCTCTCACACTTGTGTCTTCCTTATTCACCACATATGTACTGTACACTTTAACCGCTTTACAAGAAACGTTCATTTTCACGTTCATGTTTTTTTTATAACAACTGAATTCTAAGTTGTTTGGTTTATCATGGTAATATTGCACAACCTATCAAAGATAGGCTTAAAAAATAATTGCCATTATAATTAGATAATACAGTACATACATACAAAATACCCTACTATTTGACCCTTTATTTTATTACTCTAAACAATGTGTTCCCCACTAAGTTTTAAGATAGAAAAACACTTTCAGCAGGTTGTCATATTTGTTCATTGTTTGGCAATTACCTCAGGCGTAATCTTGAGATATTCCAGGCCTCCACCGTGGTTCGGATCCACGTTAGACTGTAGGTCCTCCATTTCATATCACAATCACCCTACCATTACACATTGGCTTAAGTGGGTATGGCCCGAACGGGTAGTAAGACGCGGTGCTAATAATAATAATAATAATAATTCATCTTGAGATGTTTGTAAATATAAGCTTTACACAAGTGAGGACAGTACCTTTATACAGTAGATCAGGGGAATGGTGAAAGGATGATTGCAGAAATGGTATTCGAGAAAATAAAATTAAATAAAAAAAAACGTTGAAATGGAAGCTGTGAATAAAGCATTAGCCATCACACTAGCGTGAAGAAAGGGTGAAAAACACGAATACATCTTATTTAGGAAATCACCACTCGGTTCCCCCAGCCGATATCTGTACCTTTAAATACTCATTACAAGCAGTTCAGTACTTGGTTATCCTGACAACTTAGGCTACCGACCGATCACCTTTGCAGCTTAGTAAACTATTGACATAAGTATCTTCTAGAAATGAATCTTAAAATGTTCTCTTATTTCTATTTCTATCAATCGGAGACTACTAGATACTAAGGTTGGGCATAAAAATGAGCTTTCCTCTAAACAGTAAAAAAAAAGAGTCTGTATGACGAATAAAGTGAACCTGTCCACAGGAGAAGCATACAAACGTATAGGCGATTTTGAAAGTCGTGTGACGATCACTTACACTTCAATGGACACCAGATGTGACTTTCTCTGCCCTCCTCCTGTTCTCCTTTCTATCTAGTCTCTTCTTTTTCCTCTAACCATGCTCTCTTCCCACACAATCCCATTACTTTCTAGAGTGACGTCATCGAGTACTCTGGACGAACAATCGTTCTAAAAAAAAAAGGGGGGGGGAGTAGGGAAGAACAGTCGTCCTCAAGAGACCAATAACTCCCAAGGGGGAACAACTATATGTGCCCAGAATTTACTCGACATCCTAGTTCAAGACTGAGCCATTATAGGTCTCAAGAGTTCTGAATAGTGGTTCCGAAATACTTCAATTAACATCACAATAATATGGCTTTTAACAATGAAAGAGCTGTTTGGGTATTTGTTTGGTAGAGGACCGTCCCTAAGTAAAAACACACAAGAGTAGATGAGGTCGCTGAGTGCTTGAAACCCATTTGGTGATCTCGCATATGAGAGTACGATCTGGCTCATAATTTGAACGTCTGACCTGACATACGTTTATAATATCTAAAACGCAAATACTCTTTATTTAATTCTCTAAATTGGATAAAATAGATATAGTTATAACTTCAGAAACATTAGAATGTTCACAAAATTATTATAATAATTTTATTAAAATGTTTATCTGTGTTTTTGAATAGATAATTTGTTTATAAACATTGTGAAATCAAGGTTAACTTGTTTTTTAAAAAAATGTAAGAGATATAGAGCATGAATGAAAAACTAATTATTTTAAAAATTAATTGAATAAATAAACTAAAATAAAATTTCAATAGTAGCTAGAATTTTAAAAAAATATTTTGTGTTTAAATATAGATAAATAATATAGTTTAGCAAAGAAAAGATTAAAGTAATTATTAGTTTATCAGTTTATCATATTGCATTTAACTGCTCCAAGATAGCTAGTGTAATTACCAACCTAGTAACCAATTTTTAAATCATTTCATTCTATTCATCAATTTAATACTACCTGCTTTGGTGGCCATATGGTCTAAGACGTTACTCTTATGTTAGACTAGACTTTCGATGACAGAAATATAAAGTTTCTAATTCCGGTCGGGTGTACTGAGGGTGTTTTTTTTTCAAAATTGTTTTCCACTCTCTCTCCAAGCAAATGCGGATACACTTACTATAAATTTAGCCCTACTCAATCCCTAAATTTTTAAGTAATTAGTAAATATGCGTATAACCTCAAGTAGTAAGCACGGTACTGAAATACAAAGTTTTAACACATTTTATACATCTAACTTTTTTTTGTACTAATGTGAATTATAGTGCAAACAAAGCAATATTTTCAAATCTTTATGTATAAGTTATATCAAAATCAATTTCATACATATATTTGGTTAGCTATTATAATCATTTAATACCTTTCCTTTGGTAAACATTAAATTCCCTCCTTAAGTCCGATTCACACAGAACGCTAAGATTTTCTCTGCTAACTCTTTAGAAAAATAACGGACCATATATTTAAATGTGCTGATTCACACAGAAAGCTAAGCTTGCTACACTGCACTATGTTTTTCCCCCAATTGATGTCCGGGCAATGTTTCCATCTTCCATCTTGAGTCACTTACGTTGAGCATGCGCATAACGTAGCTTGGGCTCCGTGTTGAACAGACGCAATGCTTGTTTGGTGAAAATAACTAAAGAAATGTTTCGCGTGTATTTACGTGATATTCTGATTAAGTTTTATATTTAATAAATGTTTTTTTATATTAAAATGGAAGCGTTAGTTGAACAAGTCAAATCTCCACCTAATAAATTTTCTTCAACTTCCAAAACAACTGCTAACAGAAGATTTTCTTCCTCAGTACTATCATTTGAACTCCACAAGACATTTTGGAGAACGCCATCGTAACTAAACTTCACTGGAGCAGACCAAAAAGAAAAACATTGAATTTGGAAGGAAAAAAAGGGGCAATTTCTTAGCTTAGCAATGAGTGTGAATACAAACTGGCAAAGTCTTAGCGCAGAACATCACAGAATAGCTTAGCTTAGCCTACTACCCTTAGCTTTAGCTTATCAGTTGTGTGTGTATCGACATTACACAAGTTTTATTGTTTTGTAACAATTTTACAAGCTAATGTGAAGCAATTCATTTCAATACATTACGCTGATTAAGATATATTCGCTTTAACCATTCTTATATACTTAGAAAATGTAACTAGAGTCATTTTTGGAAACGTTGCCTAAAGTGTCAGTACTATCAGGTCTGGCTTGTTGGTAAAGGGGAAGTTGGGTTCGATTCCTAGCCGAGTATGCATATAGTATGGCCTGTCCTAAATGTTCACCACCTTTACCTTGCACGTAAATATAGATACATTTCGTGTAAATTACACACCCTGCCTCTATTTTAATTAAATGTGGGGTAGTCCACATTTAAAGTAAAAAGCTTTGATGAGAAAAAAAAATAGTTTTACTTTCTAATTTTAAATTCATATTGAATTATATATTTTTCATCAACATAATTAAAATTGTGGTTTCTTTAAATTACTTTCATTCATTTAATCATGTTTTTTCAATGCGTTAGTAAAAAGTATTGTGTGATTTTCTGTTGAGTGTTTTTATTAATTTCTAGACCGGTTTAGTTAAGAGTTTTTTTTTTTTTTTTATTACTAACATAAGTTTGGGATAAGAATTTTTTTACTTTGTTTTCAAAGGGTACGTCTAAACATTTTAAAAGGAAAAACTTATAAAGACAACACTATCGACATATTTCCAATAATCGCATATAATGCATGTCTTCCGTAGATAAAATAGTATATCCATCAAGAGAAAGAGACCTATTTTATTCATGCCATGTTAACAAAAAAAACTCATGTGAAAATAATGATACCTTATACACTTCAACTCAACATATTTTGTCAGAGAGAGAAAATGTGAAATAATTTTAGTAGATATTTAGCTTTAGGCCAAATGAAATATAATTTGAATATGAAATCGGAGTGAGTTTATTATGAACTTATTTGAGAAATATTATTTCATGATGGTCATAAATTAATAACAATATTTTACATAGATTTTGTAAATAATATTGATCATGTTTTTATCAAAATATTTATTTATGAACTAGAGGGAGGACGAAAACAATTATACGATCTATGGTGAGGAAAGTGATAGATAGCCTGCTGAGATTTGCCTGACGTTCGATGGAGCTCAAATGAGTGACATTATTTTCAAAAAGTGAAAAATTGTACTATCTAGTTTGCTTGTATTTAGCAAGTGAATATTTACTTTTCAATTAAAGTGTTAATTTTCAAGTAACTAACGTCTAATTGTTTCGGCCTCACCCAGTACAAGTTTCAAATAATTCCGCCTAGAATTATTAAACAGCCCCTCCCCATTTTACAACCAGTACCCCCTCATCAGGCTCCCAAAATAAAGGTTGTAAAACAGATATTCTGAGTGTTATAAATAAAATCTGTGTAAAATCCTTATTAGAGTAAAATATGGTGAGACTACAAGTACACTTTGAAGGCCTGAGAAAATTAGCACATGGCTAAAGGACCGAGCCTCTTATACTTGACTAGCATAGATAGTCATACATGATAGTGAAAACTTTTGACATATCTACAAGTAACTATTTTTAATTACACAGACTATGAAAGTTTCACTAACTTATCCCACGTAACGTGTAACACTACCTATCCTCCAGTAAAGTGTAACACTACCCCTAACCTCCAAGTAACGTGAACACTAACCTATCCTCCACGTAACGTGTAACACTACCCCTAACCTCAAGTAACGTGTAACACTACCCCTATCCTCCAAGTAACGTGTAACACTACCCCTATCCTCAAAGTAACGTGTAACACTACCCTAACCTCGAAGTACGTGTAACACTACCCCTATCCTCAAAGTAAAGTGTAACACTACCCCTAACCTCGAAGTAAGTGTAACACTACCCCTATCCTCAAAGTAACGTTAAACTACCCTAACCTCAAGTAGCGTGTAACACTACTATCCTAATAGAGTGTAACACCATATCTCAAATACTTAATCATATAAGTAGTGTAACATAATATGGTGTAATATATATATATTTAGTACCTCTTCTCATTACCTATTCAGGTTATAAGCATATGTACTAATTATGGTGATGAGTAAGGGATTAGTTACGTTGAATCTAGAGGAAGTGTTCCCCAATAAATGGAAGGAGAGTGGAAAATCTTTCATCAAAAACCACTCTCAGTTCATCCGAGCAGGATTCAATCCCCCTTTCATCGGCAGCTTTCCCTAACATGGAAGAGAACTCTTTATACCATGCGGTCACCGAAGCAGGTCTCCCCATATTATTTGTAAATTATTTTTTCTTCCAAATACTCCATACCAACTCTATATAGGTGTTTCAAGTTGTGTCCGAATCTTTCTTCACTCGGAATAACTCTGGACGACTCTCTTACGCTCCATCAACTATCGGATGAATATTGCTTACTAAACCTCCTTTTCCCTTTTGAAATCAATGGATTATGTATCAACACATTTTAACACAACAAAACTTAATCTATTAAAACCAAAATGTGCTGAATTAAATATCGCTTTACCGAGTAACCTAATCTAGTTTAAAGTTCCATGATGCAAAAAAAAAACCAAAAAAACACGACCTTCGGTTTCCCTCAGAATCTGAACCTAGTCGGCTTGTACTCCACTTAAAACGAAAATTGTTATCCTCTTTACTTCTCACGTTCTTTGCGAATAGTTTAATTCTTAAGGCCTCTAGTGTGTCAAAGTGTTTATCAGCTACTGTGAAAAGACCGAGATAGGAATTAAGTGTTCTCTCTTGTCGAGTGGTCCTTTACAATATGGTTCTAACGTTCACACCGGAATGCTAGCGGCGATGTAAGCAAGAGGATGCTAACACACAAAA
Source organism: Timema cristinae (assembly GCA_039000515.1). Classification (NCBI taxonomy): domain Eukaryota; kingdom Metazoa; phylum Arthropoda; class Insecta; order Phasmatodea; family Timematidae; genus Timema; species Timema cristinae. Next base: position 36,676,452 of record JBCFYV010000024.1, on the reverse strand, counting down.
AAATAAAAGGTAGAAGGATAGAGGGTGGGGGGGGTTCTCAAAAAAGGAAGGGCTAAAGCCTCAAAATGCGGTGAGGGTGGTGGAGACAGTGGTAGGGTGTTGCCCGGATGTGGTAAGAAGAGAAGGAGAGAAGACTGTTGGGTTTATCCGGGAGCATAAAATTGGTATGAAAATGGAAGGTGAAGGGAGATGAAGCAATGAAGTCTGGTTGAGGTTGAAGACAGCTCCTTCCATTGTGATAAATAGAAGTGTTGAATAGATTGTCTGAGAGGGGTGGAGAGAAAGGGGGGGGGGGGAAGGACTGTACAAAAACCATGTTACTTGTTTTTGCTCTATGCGTCTCAGGTGTTGATAAGGCTCTTTCGAAATACTTCAATATTGGCAACGTTGATCATTCATTCATATGAAGGACAGCTAGCACACAAGATAAATATAACTCGCTTACGAGTTAAATCTAGTAATTAAATAAATAAATAATACTTGGGTAACCTAAAAGTGCACACGACTTTTGATGCTTTTACTTTTTTTTTGGCATAGAACATCATTTTCTAAGAAAATATATCTTTCGGGTTATCCAATTTGGATTAATTTCAATAGGGTTCTATTCTGATAGTATACAAAGAGATTACCAGAGGATTAGAATCGATTTAATAAAATTTTCAACCTGTAGAATGTTTGCATCAACAAATGGACGGCTCAGATCTACAGGTAACTGCACAGGGGAAACTTATTTCAAGTTGATTTTACTTCAAGAATAAAGTTCAATGGATTCAAAATTTTGATTCGATTGATATCAATCTTTTAATTAAGAGCATATAACTTTTATGTAGGTTTACAAAGAAATATCCGCAATTGAGCTCTTTTTTTTGTCGCACGTCGGTGAAAGTGGCTTAGATCACAATCCTCTTGAACTAAACTGAATCGTTGTGTTATGTTTTTTGCAATATGTTATTAAATTTGTATAATTAAGATTATATAATTTTACATCTTCAAACATTTTATTATAAGCAATAGCCCTAGCGGTCCCACCCCTTTTTTTTTTAATGTAAGTGTTTGCAGAACAATACGTAGTATACGAAAGTTTAGGTTGTCCACACCGATGGGCCCGTGGACAAAGGCGTCAATATTGTCTATTCTATTTTACCAATAAATGAAAGATAAGGGTTCAATTCCCGGCCTGGTTTACTAAATCTATTTCACAAATGGTTTCCCAATCTCCCTCCAAGCAATTAAGGCCTTATTTTTACTCAACTCATCAACATCATCACTATCAACTTTACCAGCATGTGGTCGAGTCAGTTTAATAAAACGCCTCCATCTTCCTCTATCCTTTCACCACTCTTCTCCTCTCACTTTCACACTTTTTGATATCTGCTCCTTCCTTCTATTTGTTGGTTTCCCTTGTGGTATTTTTCCTACATATTTAATTTCCATCATTTTCTTTGGCAACCTCTCCTTCTACATCCTCATTACATGCCCATACCATCTCAGTTTTACTTTATCCGCTATCTCATGTACTCCTTGTACACTCAATCTTTCCGGATAACTTAATTCACTCAATTGTCATTATTTAATCCCCGCTTCATATGCTGATAGAATGGATGAGCTGTTAGACACAAAGCATAATTTATAAGTACAGTAGCCCCATGGCTTCTTTGATGCTGACTGACAGCTCACAGCTGACTTCTGACGGCTCGGAAAGGTTACCAGACCAAATTATGTATCCCTGCGCCGAACCATATGATCTGCAAAAAACATGTGTTTAGCAGATGTCACTTCTAACAGTCAAAATTTAGGTAAATATACCAACCTGTACCTAAATGTTGACTGTTAGAAGTCAGCTGTGAGCTGTCAGTCAGCACCAAAGAAGCCATGGGGCTACTGTATGTGCCATAAATTAGTTTAAAATAAAGTATCTGCTCTAAAGTCCCTTGACTTTATTATATAAATAGTAGAATTATGTTTGGTGAAGATGACTTTATTATTTAAAATTGTACTTAAAACACTCTAAAATTATTGATTTATATAACCTTGATAAATCAACTTATTAAAGGGGATGTCAAAACATAAAATTTACAGCTAGTGTTTCTGTAAACATTAGACCTTTCCTTCTTCCTTTAAAACCATTATAAGTATGCCTACATCATGTTAAGATAATGTTAATGTTACTATAGTTTTGAGATTTCTCCTTGAATTTCAAATTTGAAAATCTCCATGATTTTTCTTTAGATTTAAAGTTTATATTTTTCTCATTGCTGATCAAGTTTAAAAGAAAACCAAAGTAAACTACATTCAATAGAACACTTTATTCATAGATAACAACCGTTGTATCAAACGATAAATATTTAGTGAATGTCTTAGTTAAATGATATCCTGATTTAATAATTATGTACACATCGTTTGGCTTAATCTAAGGAGAATAGAAGGTAGCACTAGATGGTGAAAGATTATGATGGGCGAACTTGTGACGTCACTCAGTACACAAGCCAACGCTTTACATTCACAGTGATGTGGGAAAGGCAAACTAATCTGTTAAAATTCAGGTCTAATTTTGGAACTTTAAACCATAAAATATCATTAAATAATTGATAACATGAAGAATGACAGTAATAACTTATCTAAGAGCCATTGTAACCAAAGAATATTAAAATTAAGACATTATATTTAAGCGTATCAGCCACAAATCTATAGTAAGAAAATATAATATAATTAAAATTATTATAATTTGATATGTTATTAACTTAATATTTTAACGAACTTAGACTGGTGATGTATGTTTACTTAATAATTTAATTAAAACAGAAATAATTGAGAACTTTATTTCGAAAAAGTTTGCAAAATTTTTGTTGAAATTATTTAATAATAGAAAATAATGAAAAAGTAGAGAAGTTTACAAATTGACGATTCGTTGTTGGAATTCCCCTTCTCCGTATGATGTTCCTGCATGAGCAGCCACCATTTATAATAGTATTTATTTTATCCGACACCTTATCTCAGTAAGTAGTGTGTCTGCCTAGTGAGCTAAGGATCCCGGGTTTAATCCCGGCATGGCCAAAAAATGTATTATTGGTGAAATAAGGGTTTACCTTTTCGTGGTGATAAATTAATGGCCGGGACTGGATATTGTCCCTATCCTAGTCTCAAGTCAGATTAAGGTAAACCTATATAAAGCTACGACAGGCTTTGCAAGCCGGTAGTGGAAAAATATATGGCTTGATTAAAAGGCTGACACAGGCTATAGGCTGGAAACATTAATAGATGTAAAAAAAAAAGTGTTGACTGTCAGTCTTCATTATATACGATATTTCATGTATTTTTTTAAACCTGTTCAGTGATTATTACAACTCTATATAGACCAGTTATAATTTTATAAATTCATAGTGTATTTATTGATTAACAAATTAATATTTTATCTACTTGATAAACTTCAATATGCGTTTCAAAAATTTAAAAAAGTTCTTTATTCAGTGAAGGATGGGAGTCGAACTTGATTTTACAGGTGGGAGAAAGATTACCTACATTTGGGAAGGGGATATGAGGGTGTAGTGAGTTATATGTGTCCTACTAGACCTACTGGAATAGGGAAAAGTATTATTTGTCCATACTACTAACCTACTGGTCACCAGTTGGTCAAACTTATCATCCAATCCAAATAAATCACTAATTGACCCTATGGAACACATATCAACGGTGATGTCTCTTAAGCAGGCCTAACTGGTTTCAAACCACGGACTCTTTACGTCACAGATAAAAAGACCTAGTTCACTTGACAGCTACAGCTCTGTTCCCCCGCGCCCTCTTGACCAATGGTCCCTTCCAGTGAACTTCTTGGTCACCTGAACCAATCAGGGAGGTGAACCTTCACCCAAAAGGAGTTGAGGTATTCTAAATTAGCAACTATCAATTGAATGTCCAAAATCTTCACCAGTTCTTCGCAGAATCATGTGGAGTTGCTAGATATATTATATTTAATCCACGATTCAGAAGTTTGTTACAATTTTCGTCTTGTATTGCCGAAATAGATGTTGCATCGATTTGGAGAACAATCTACCAGACTAAGATAAGACCTTTAAAAGGATGATTTTTAATTGATTTAAATTATATCATGTATGTCGAATGAATGTATTAATTTAGTTGTTAATTTCTTGAATTCGTGCCGAACCACTAAAGATATAATCAAAACGCTCGTGGTAATAGCAAACATCCTCCCTCTGTTATTTCTTCAGGATCCTTATTCTAAGAAGCGAATCAATTAGAGGAACAAGTGATTAATCGTGACAGGTCCAACTCCACTCTTCGATACTCTCACCCCTGTTAGGGTCGAATGTCAGATAATCTATTGGTCTTCCCCTCTGTTTGCAGGAGATGAATCGTCCACCAACTCCACCTAGATAACCTCCTTATCTCTAGCATTGGGAAATGAACATTTCCTTTCGTTTATTTTATTTCTAAAACTCATATTTAAAAAATAAAAATATACTATAAAGGACCCAGGCTTAAGAGTAAGAGAAAATGTATAGCAATTTGGCAACACATGCCTATTTATTAAAATATTTTCTTACAATAGGCCTATCTGTAATCGTGAGAAAAACTTGTTTTCTACTGAACAGTTTAGTATAAAACTTCTTGTTCTGGTTTCTTACATACTTATTGTCTTTTTTACTATTTATAAGATTTGTTTTGGTAGAATATTATTCGAGGGTATGTAATTTTGATCATCAAAACGCAGATCGACACTAGAGAGTACAAGAAAACAACAGAAACTATATATTTGGTCCTATCATTGACACGTCTTCGTTCTTGTATTTTCTACTAATTTATTTAGGAATATTTTTTAAATTATTTTATCTTATAAGCAATTATAGATAATTTATATAGTATTTAAAATTATTTAATTAAGTAAACCAAATGAAAGGGTTTAAATATAAATAAAATTCACCTATATTGGCTAAGAAAGGGATTGCTAAACATGGGGCCAGGTTCAAGTTTGGTTCTATACCGATTACAGGACGACACATAGTTAGACAAGAATGTAATGGGACAGTTTCATATGTGAAACTGGGCCATTCCATTCGAGGTTAGGTAGTTGTCGTCTTGTGTTTGGTAGAACTGCACTTGAGGTGCACTAAGTCTGACTATAAAATTATGAGCCCAGTTGCGATCTAACCTCTGTTTACGTCTCTTTTTGAGTCCATTACACTATTCACGCGACTAATATAGCCTTTTTGTAATTAGTATTAAGATATTCATAAAACATATTTTTAATTTACTTTCACCCATTTCCATGATCATACAAAGATTATTGTGGCCGTGACAATATGTGAATAATAGCAAGTCCATACTCCCCTAACAAGGCCATACAGAGTGATTCATCGTTCCATCTACGTTCTGGATAAGTGAACAATAATAATGAAAGTTTTTGTTTGTTCATCGTGTCTTATTATTCGTTCAGGCTATCCAAATATTTAAGCTAATTGGATAGGGTAAATGAGGGAAAATTTAAAGATTAAAATTAATGTACCCAAACTTGCTTGAAAAGAAACGGGGGACATTAGTTAGTAGGAAATACCTTGCAAACACACTATCAATATTATTATTATTAGCAGCGCGTCTTACTACCCGTTCGGGTTATAAGCACTTACGCTAATATGTAATGGTAGGGTGATTGTAAGATGAAATGAAGGACCTACAGTTTAACGTGGAATCCGAACAACGGTGGAGGCCTGTCATTCCCCACATTCACAAGATGTCTGGTCAGAGGTGAAGGAAGGGTTTGGTAATCAGATAAATCTGTGCCGGGACCGAGGATTGAACCCCGGACCCCAGCACAGAAGTCCCGATACCTTATTCCTAGACCGCCAGGTCACCCAACACTATCAGGGTTGGATCTTAGGTTCTTCATAATCTAAAAGCCAGTATTTTGCGAGAGCGACACCTTAAGAGTCCAGTGGTTTCAACCCAATTTCTAAAACGACCAACTATTGCAACTCGCATAGCTTTAAAGAACATTATGAAAGGGTAGGAGGTGAATTATTTAGTTATATTTACTATTTTTTAATAATAATTTATTATTATTAAATACAGTTGTATTTTTAAATTATCTTATTCTCATAATGAGGCGTTTACAAAATGTGCACTTGTTTACGGTTTGGGGTTTTATTTTAGTACCACGTCTCACTAACTATTTAGTTTATAATTATATGTACTAATTACACTAATGTGTTAGAGATTATGAAGGTTGTATTTTAGAGGAAGTGTACTCAGAAGTGTTGAGGGAGAGTGGAAAACCATTTAGGAAAAATAACCTCAGTACATCCGACCAGGATTTGAACTCCAATCTCCCTGTCGTTGGCAGTCGGTTATGAGATTGACACCTTAGACCGTGTGGCCACTGAAGACGGTTCATGGTTCTGTACGATGGCGTTGACTCCCACTAACACAGGCACGAACATTTGAATTTATTTTTTTCACTTTTCAATTGTTAATGATTTTATATTTTCAAATTATAGTCAGACACCTTATTTCAGTCGATAGTATGTCTGTCTACTGAGATAAGGAACCTAGGTTCGATTCCAGAAATTGCCAAAAAATTTATAATTGGTGACGTGTTGGCTCGTTTGTTCACAGTGATGAGATAACTGCCGGGGACATGGGTGTTATCTCTGTCCTAGATTAAAATTAATCAATAAGTTACCGACTTCGGTGGCCACGTGGTCTAATGTTCTACTCTAACAGTAGACCATACTGCCGATGACAGAGAGATTGAGGTTCGAATTCGGTCGGGTGTACTGAAGAGGGGTTATTAAAAAAAATCCACTCTTTCTCCATGCAAATGCGGATACACTTCCTGTAAATATAACCTCCCTGATCCCTTAAACCATTAGTATAATTAGTACATAGACGTATACAACCCATATGGGTAGTAGGATGTGGTGCCAAAGAAAGTCAAAAAGCTGCGTAGTTATATCATAAGTCAAATCAAAAAGTGCAAGTTAAATACCTTGAAAAAATATTTGTTTTTAATAATTGTAAAATATTCATATATCAAAAATATTTCACGACACATCCAAAACCACAGTTCGAGAATCACTGCGTAATATCATGCAGCCATCGAGGTGAGGGACAGTGAAAGTTTATTTAATCTTTTAATCTTCCCTACTGCGGTTATACCACATCCCTCTCAGATGACCGATAGCTTATGTCTGGGTTTGAACCCAAGTCCACCTTGAGGATATGTGCTCTCGACCTCTGTCTGTGTGTTGTTTACTGTGGAACGGTGGTATATGCATTATATCACTATCCGCGGGCGTGCGGTGTAAACCTGTTTATTGGCTGGCGGCCTTTTAAGGTCATGAACTCACGCACATCCAACTCAACAACAATAAACATAAAAACAGGGTTCGATTCGAATTAAAAAAAGAAATTACTACTTGTCAAAAGTGTAAAATGTTTTATTTGATTGTGTTCATGGTGGAAAAGATAGAACATTCAAACCAGTATTTCTGTGAACAGTATTACCTCGCTTCCTCCATGTTATTATCGTTCCACATCTTACCAGTAGTTCTGTGAACAGTAGACATCGCTCCCTCCATGTTTTTTTTATCGTTATTGAAGTCTTGCCAGTATTTCTGCGGACAGTTGACCTCACTCCCCCAGTGAAACAATATTTGACTTTGTTTGAAGTAAGCCTAATGCTTTCTATTATCCCAAAATGTTAAGCACATCTAACTGGCTTTACGTAGATGAGGAGTTTTGAATTCGAGTCCCGTTTGAATGTTCTGAAATCAATTTTTGATTAAATATTTTCCTATGTCTTTTTTCCCCAAGTGAATGCGGATACATTTGATCTAACATATACCTTATTTATTTAGCACTTAATGTAAAATAACAGATAAAATGGACGAGTAGTTTAAAATGTAGGGCCATCCATAATTCAATCAAAAAATATGTAAAACTTGTGAACACATTTGTTGAACTAAGTTGTTTTTGAAACCCCTTGTATTTTCAGAGGAGCTCTCAAATAAAGTGTAAATAAGGGATCCGGTGAGCTGTGTACGCAGAAACTCTATATTTACATTATTCGAGACACCGAGAACCGAGCTTAAATTGTAGTTCGCTGGAGGGTTGGCGGGCTTGGAGAGAGGGTTGGCGAAGGGGTTAATGCGATTCCTTATCTTGCAGTAGTTGTAGGTGTTAGTCAAACACAGAGGGAAGCGTATCTGAGGATCATTGAAGGTGGTAATTTAGTAGCGTGTGCATACTATTTGCTTTTATTTCTGTGTACATATATCGACACAAAACAGGAATAAAAATTCTTAGATGGCAGATAAATACATACAAATATAAGAAAAAGAAACTGAAATAAAGAAAATAATAAGATGTTGATGTTGAACGTAAAAAATAATGTTCATGCGTTTAAAATCACATTAAAGTACTATAATTGGACGAATATTTACTTCATGTTAGAAGTATTGATTTTATAATATACCGCTCCTTTAAATATATAAATTATACTTTGACATATTTGATAAATATATTCTATTATTGATAATTAAATGGCCTTTAGTAAATAAATAAATTGATTAAATGGTAGTCTAACTTATGTTGAGCTACATAATATTATAAGAGTTTTTTTGATAGTTACATTAATATGCATAAGTTAAAAAAAATAAGGTTTTAGATTTATTTATTTTGTATTAAAAAAATTTTAGTTTTATAATCATTTATATATCTAAAGCTTTATAGAAACAACCCCCACCAATTTTTTTTTTTTATTGTATGGACAATTTTACCAGTAGGGACTTTTGCATCAGTTCGGTCGCCTGATGTGTAGACAATTAGCCGCGCTGGTGTGACAGAACGTTGTCTAGGGTACATTATAGGAGTGTATACACGCCATACCCCAATGAAGTGATGTGATGATAGTTAATATGATGTTGTGGAGTCTTAACCTAACTTAAACCTAATTAACCAAACCCCGGCGACTATGGGGATTATTCCCCTAAAGGTAAATATATCAAAGGACCAGCCGAAAATCGAACACGGAACCTCTAGGCTCGTAGCCAGGTGCAGTGACCACTACACCATGAGGCCGGTTACCCCCACCAATGAATCAATCGTATAAAATAATGCCAAGTTCATTAATCTACTTTTTTATTTCAAATTAATGTTTTTTTTTGTTTTTTTTCAGATTCCATTCTAGTGGAGTGATTGTAACAATATTTAAAGAAAATGAAGCCTACTTGACCAGGGTTAAGGTATAATTTTTTACATTTACATACTTTTAGGCTTGCTTACTGGTGACAAAATCAAGGTTATATTCCTAGTTGGGTGTAGTGAGGGTAATGTTTCATAAAATATTTAATTTCACTTGTTTCCATACTTTTTCAAATTATCATCGATTAATATATTATTACTATTGCTATCATTTCTATTATATCATAAAAAAAGATTCCATTTTAATTTGACGATGATTATACATGAACAAAGATTTAGCTGGTGGGGATAGATGACTCGTTTTTAAGTATATTAATTGACAAAAAAATTGGTTTGATTAAATAATTTGTATGGTGCACCGCACAGAATTCCTCCTGATTTTATCCTAAACATAACATTTACTAAAAACTTTTAGGATGTGTGAAAGAAACAAAAGGTCTATACATAATACATTGTCATAGAATAAATACACCAAAAATCATAAATGGAATAATATACACCGTTATATATTACTCCATGGCATTTTGAAATAGGCACATTTTTCCTCAAAGATCATAAAAATAAAAATAATTTTTAAAGACCTGAATTATAAAGTTTATATATATATATCTTTTTCTTTTAGCTCAGAAATGGTAGGTTTTATAAAATTATATTTCAAGTAAAAGATTTCTATTCTTAATAGTACAACAACTTTACAACTAAAAGTTATTTCATATCTTAAATAGTTGTGGAAATATGGTTAAAATGGAAAGTTCCCCATATTTAAAGTACCCTCAAAGTATTTTGCAAGAATAAATAGAAATTCCCATCCTGTTTATAGTGATAAACAGTGTCTAGATATAAAATTAATCAAAATCGTTAAAGAAAATTACGAGAGAATCGACTTTTTCTCTTTTTGCCCTTTAGTAAACTACCCTTAAATTTAGGGTTGGATATTAATTCCATAAACTCCTTGAGGGGACCTTAAGAAAAGCCCAGATAACAAGTTTTAGACCAATCAGTTAAATAGTTTCAGCTCTAGCCTGAGGTACAGCCAGACAGAAAGACAGACTGCATTGGGAAAACCACATTTTTGTTTAAGGGGGTGATGAAAAGTTGACATTCATCAAAATCTCAAATTCGATTTTTTACTATCTTTAGATTAATACTCGATTCGTAGTCGTTTTGAAAAATTTTCATTATAAAAACTTTGTTTCAGACTCGTTCGAAAATATTTCAAAGGATGATATTCGATTTCTAATCGATTAGAATTCGTAAGTAAAGATTCAGATTGGATACGAGTTAGCAAGCAAGAATCCGGATTCGGTTTATGTTAGTAAGCTAAGAATAAGATTCGATTCGAGTTGCTAAGCAAGGATTCGAATTAAATTTTAATAGTATGCAAATATTTGGATTATATTCGAATAGTAAGCAAATATTTGTAATATATTCGAGTATTAAGCAAAGATTTGGAATATATTCGAGTAGTAAGCAAATATTTTAATTCGATTCAAGTAGATAAGCATGTTTTCGGATTAGTTTTCTAGCTACTAATAAAGATTCGAATTGGATTCACGCTCGTAAACAAAATTTTGGATTCGATCTGTGTTGTTAAGCAAAGATTCGGATTACATTCAAGTCCATAAGCAAGGATTCGGATTGGATTCGATTTGTAAGCAAAGATTTAGATTCTATTCGAGTTAGTAGGCAAATATTAATCATTATTCGAAATTGAAAAGATTGGACACCCACAGGATTAGGGTTTAACTTAAATTGTTTTCCCTCTCTCCGTTGACGTGAATTCGTTTATACTTATTTCTAAGTATAACTTTCTCATACCTACTACATCAGTGGAACTATATATACAGACAGCTTGGATAGGTAATCAGACGCAAAGTACGGAATAAAATATAGACACGTCTTTATATATATCTATATATATAGTCGTCCGCATCCTACTCAATTTACTCTCTCAAAGAACTCTGCCGTGTAGAGAGCTTTGAACTTAATCAATATGCCTTCATTCGGCCGTAAGATGCCGTCGATACCAGTGTTTACTTTGCCGAGCTTCGCGTGGAGAAGAATAAAGTGAACAGTCTCCTTTCTCGAAATAATAGGCAAACAAAGAGAGAGAGAGAGATAGAAAGAAAGGTAAGGGGGAAGGAATGAGTGAGATTGCATGCAGCGTGTTGTCCTTTGCAACTTATTTCCGCTTTGCGCGAGTCAGCGATCTACCCTAGGATAATGTGACTAGAGATTTACGTCTTTATGACACGAATAACTCCTCCACCTCCAATAACCTCCTTGTACATCAAATAGCAAAAACAAAGTTAATCATAGCAAAGCCCAGAAATAAGAGGGATTTTTTTTTTAAATTGCGGTAAAAATAACTTGTTTGAGTTGTGTTTTTCATGGTTTCTTTATGTTTTCATTCTACGGTCGGTACGGATCATACATCTTTCTGTGAAAATGTACCGATTTAAATCTAAATTTTACCTGCTTCGATATCCCATGGTCTAAAGCGTCAATCTGATGAAAGGGATATCGGGGTTAGAGTCTCATTTCGGCTGTATTGAGAGGGGTTTTCCCAAATTTGTTTTCCATTCTCCCTGCACGCAAATGCTTGTACACTTCCTCTAAATACAACCTTCCTCAACTAAACTCATTAGAGTAATTAGTACATATGTGTTCTACCTGAACGCTGTACAAATTACATATATAGGCTATGCAGTTAATTATAATGGGTTATTGTGGTCTATTTATAACTTGTGAGATAGGTTTAATTTATTTGGAGGTCTGTTAGGAATATTTATATTCAAATAGGTGACCTGGTGGTCTAGGGGTAAGGTGTCAGACTTCTATGCTGGCGGCCGGGTTCAATCCTCGGTCTCGGCACAGATTTATCTGATTTCCAAACCCTTCCTTCACCTCTGACAAGACATCTTGTGAATGTGGGGAATGCCAGGCCTCCACCGTGGTTCGGATTCCACGTTAAACTGTAGGTCCTTCATTTCATCTCACAATCACCCTACCATTACACATTAGCGTAATGCGTATAACCCGAACGGGTAGTAAGACGCGGTGCTAATAATAATAATAATAATAATAATAATTCAAATAATGTTAAACGCATCAACATACATAATATTGTGTATTTTAATTTTATATTGCGTCTTAGTACACATCTGGAAAAGATTTAAATTACAGTAACCACACTTAGGTCCGACACCTTAGCTCAGTCAGTGACGTGTCCGCATACTAAGCTAAGGGTTCCGGTTTGATTCCTGATTTGGCCGAAAATATACAAATTGGTGAAAATATTGGTTTACCCTTAACGTTGATAAATTGACTGCCGGGGACTGTATGTTATACCTGTCCTATTCTTAAGTTGGATTATAAGGCCTATGAAGCTATGACAGGCCTATATCTGGTAGTGGAACAATATATTACTTGAATAATAAACTGACCCAGGCCACAATCTGGAAACAGTAATACATATAAGTAACTACACTAAGTTAGAGAAAATGTACCCACAGTTGTATGGCGGTAGAGAAAGAAACCAATTAGGAAGAGTAACCCTTAGTACACCTTACCGGTCTTCGAGCTCTGACCAGCCAATCATAGGAAAACTATATACTTAATGATCCAGAAATTTAATACGCGCTCTCAACAATAAGGGCGAACAATAACTTTTAATAGTTGTTTTGTTTAATTACCATGTCTTTCTACCTGATCTACGCATATATAAGATAATTACTCTGGTGTAGAAGGAATGAGGAAAGAAGCATTTTACAGGTAGCCTGGTACAAAATAATTTGATTGGAAGGAGAGTAGGAAACCATTTAGGAAAAAACCACCTCATTAGACCCAACAGGATTCGAGCCCGAACCTCCTTGTCAACGCCAGTCCAATATATTGTGAGAGTGACGCCACATACTATTTGGTCTCTGGAGCAGTTATTTTCAATATCCCGTTTTTTTTAGAGGCTTTTCCTCCACTTGTGATATTTTGATAAACTACTAAGAAATAAAATGTTTTGTAAAAGGTTTGTTGAACATGCGACCATGTTCCAGTACTTGAGCAAGTATAGTTAACACGATTCAGTGGCCGCATTGTCTAAGGCGCTACCCTGGCAACAGACTAGACTGCCGATGATTGAGAGATCAGGTTTCGATATCAGTCTGGTGTACTGAGGGTGGTATTTCTTAAATGGTTTCTCACTATCCCTCCACACATATGCTGGTACACTTACACTAAAATTCAAACTCTCTCACCTCTAACCCACTGGCGTAATTAGTAAATAAGCTTATAGATTGTATAGGTAGTAAGACGCACGGATTAAATCAAGAGTATAGTTAGTATCAATTTCGACCCAGCGCGCCTAGGCTAGTATATTATTTGTCTTAGAGAGTCAATCACTCTAAAACCTAGTGTCTCAAAATACTTTAAGCTACTTCAAGCTGGGTCTATTTAAAATATATATATATATTATTCCTAAGTATCTCCTGTTGTTAGACTGCCATGAGCCACCAGTCTTTCCTTTAAAAAAAAAGATCTTATCGTGGTGAGTAATTATTCCACTTGCGACGTTTTCTCCGCCACAAGTAAAGATTAGGCAGGTTTAACAGTATTAAGTATACAAATGTGATCCACACAATGGGTGTATAACCTTATTTGTTTAAGGTGCGGCAGAAGGGAGTGAGAGTAATATTACAGTTTTTATATCATTACATTTGTTTGACTAAAATATATAAAATATTTCTCCAGTAGTAACGTACAATTTAGTTTTCTGCACTTGCTAAATATTAACAGATCTTGAATATTTGTCAAGGGTGTCCTGGAAATTTATCAATACTTTTTTCTCTTTATTTAAAAAGTTTCGACAAAATTCCAGAACACCCTTGACATATATTCAAGAGCTATTGATATTAGCATGTGCAGAAAACTATACTATACGTTACTACCGGAGAGATGTTTTATCTATTTTAGTCAAACAAATGTAATGATATAAAAACTGTAAAATTACTCGCGCTCCCTTCTACCGCAACTTAAGCAGCGGGGGAAGATTGTAAACAGTCTTGGTTAAATATATGTCCCTTAAGTCAACCCCGGAAAATGTTTGAACATTTGGGTGACCAGGTAGTCTAGGGGTTAAAGGTGTCAGACTTCTGTGCTAGAGGTCCGTGGTTCAACCTTTGGTCCCGGCATAGATTTATCTGATAGCTAAACCCTTCTTTCACCTCTGACAAGACATCTTGTGAATGTGGGGAATGCCAGGCCTCCACCGTGGTTAGGATCCCACTTTAAACTGTAGGTCCTCCATTTCATCTCACATTCACCCTACTATTACACATAAGCTTAAGTGCGTATAACCCGAACGGGTAGTAATACCTGGTGCTAGTAATAATAATAATAATATATATATATAGGTTGTATATATAAATATACAAGTTTATATATATATATATATATAAATATATATATATATATTAGAAATATTTTAAATATGGGATAACATGTATGCATCTAAAAGCAGATTTAATATAAAAAGCAAATTTTCATCTGTCAAGGCTGACAATTTTATTGAAATCTTAATACGGTACATATATTTCACGAAGAATAGAAAATAAATATGCATGGTTTTTGTAATATAAAACCAAATCAAACTGTTTAATGAATTTTTCAAAATGTCATTCGAAAGTAAATAACATTGAACATGTTTTAAAACATTTCCTCAGCCCATATTTTGTGCGGAACGTAACCACTAGAAAGAAAAAAAAAACTCTTTGGGATTCATGGTTCCATTTCATTACTCGAGGAATAAAATAGGAAATGCTAAATAATTTACAAGGCCATAAAAATAAACTGGGAAGTTCCCATACCATAGTGGATAGATCTATAAACTAACTATTCGGCTGTAATCATGGTATTGGATCTTAAAGCAAATATTCTGGAACGAATTCAAACGAATTCAATAAATGTCCCCGCCTGAATCTTAAATGTAAAAGGAACTATTTGTATGGATAGGCGTTTCATTTAAATCTATCTCGGAAAGTTCTGGCGTTTTGCCCGATTTCCAGTAATAACATTCCTATGTAAACTATAATAACTTACAAGCGAAGAGGAAGTAATATCTGAGGATCTGTCCAAATAGTAGTCGAACCTAATACTAAAGAAGTATTATAATTGGCATTAGTGTTGAGTGAATAATAATCAGATAATTTTACCTTTAAATGGATAGCTATACAACTCGGAATAAAAGCTTTTACAAAAAGTAGAATTTTTTAAATCCCTTCTTGATGGCGCTTAGTCTTAAATAAAGTGATATGTAGGTAAAATTATTCTATTCTGTTCGGGCAGTGGTTTTTAACGTATTTTACGCGTATCTTCAAGGCATATAATGAACGTGCAAAAATATTTGAGTAATGGTGGCTTATTTTTCGCCCAATGTTAATATATTTAATACTAAAATAAATAAATGGTACTGTGCACCGCACAGATTTTCTTCCATTTTTATCTTAAAATAGACATTTACTAAAAACTTGTAAGATCTTTAAAACGAGATAATAGGTAAATACATTGTTGTAGAAACAAAATATCAAAGACCATAAATGAAATAAAATATAATGTTACTTACTTAAGCTAGGTCATAAGGAATTAGGGACACTGTTAAATAAAAATTGAGAAAAGAGAAAAAAAATCTTTGTCCACCAAAGAACATTAGAATCAAATTCATTTTCAAAGACCTGAATTAAAAAGTATTTTATTTCCTTATAGCTGAGATTATTGGTTTTATAAAATTATTTAAAATAAAAGATTTTTTATCTCTAATGGTATTACATTTTTACAATGATAAGTGAGATCTTAATTCGTATCTCAAATAGTTGCGGAGAAATGATGAAAATTGGAAAAATTACCTTATGTAAAATACTCTCAAAGTAATTTTCATAAGAAAATGAAAAATTGCATCTTATTTATATTAACAAATAGTGTCTAGATGAAAAATTTAAACAAAATTGTTACAGCGAATTTAAAATTTAAAGTTAGAAATCTAATTCCATAAACACTTTGGAGTAAATTTATAATAAGCCCTGATACTAAGTCTTAGCCCAATCGATAAAATAGTTTCAGCTCTAGTCCAGGGTGCAGACAGACAAACAGACGGCATTTCGAAAATAACTTTTTTGGTTTAATAGGGTCATGAAACATCGACATTTATCAAAGACTCGAGTTACTTTTTTTTTCCTCACTCTACTTACTATCCGAGGTGTTTAAAGAAAGTAAAATTAATTTGATGAAATAGTTCCAGGATTCTCAGTAGTTATTATTTTCATTCTAATTAATATTTTCTTAAATCTGATTAATGTCGATCCTTTCTCCCCCTTTTTGTTTTGGCTTAGCTGTAGATATATTTTGCTTGAATCACATGCGAAGCTTGTAACAACATTTACTTAGATAACTCCATTCTAGGATTACCCCAATTGAAAAATCTTATAAGAATTTTTCCTTACTAAGAATTTTTTCTTACTTTTTCAAAAACATTTCAATATTATATTTTAATAAATACACATAATTTTTTGAAATCCTCAAACTTTAATATGTAATCGTTCATAATAATTTTTTCAGTAATAGCTCTTTTACTTGTATTGGTTATTTTACCTGGGCTATGTAATCAAAGGCTTTTCATAGAACCAAACAATACCGTAAATCTACACTGTATAAAAATATATTTTCCAGTCACACTAACTATTTTGGTTGTTTTGGATCACAAAATTTATCTTTACATCTCACTAAATAAACTACATGTGGAACTGATTTTAAATATGTATATGTCTATATATATATATATTTAAAATCAGTTCCACCTGTATGCATTTTTGCACCCCATTGATGATATCACCAAAAAACTAAACTAATTTGGAAATGTTGAGAATCGCGCCCATTAAACACTACAAAAATATAGCATATATACATATGTACATATATATAATATATACTTATATACATATGTATATAATATATACTTATATACATATGTTATAATATAGGATACATATGTATAATATATACTTATATACATATGTATAATATATACTTATATACATATGTATATACACAAGTAATATATATACGCGTGTCTGGGGTAATTCACTCTTATGTCAGTCTGTGGAAAGATTATACAGTACTGATGTACTGTTCCCCAGGGGACACCCGAATGTACTAATAGTACATCCTTTCCGTAGAGACTTTTCATATCCTGACGAGATGATGGTGATAGTAGGTATGAGGGTGTGTAACCAGTGGAAACACTTATAACCGAACTTGAATTTAACCAACCAAAGCCTGCTGAACTGGGGAAATATACATATGGCACCAGTCTGGAATTGAGCCTAGGACCCATAAGTTCATAACCAGGTGCATCTATAACTATACCACGTGGGCGGTTAATATCTTAAATCAATTTCAAAATATCTTAAATACATTATTTTTTCTCCAATTATATTTATCATGGTAATTAGTGTAAGTACTTTGATAAAACTAGTTGTAAAATCAAGCTTTATTTTTACCGCCAATATTATTATTGAAAGAAAAAATATTTTTAGTGACTGAAAATTAACATAATCTTATTTATGCATTGAAGAACATATAATTTGTAATATTTAATACGATGAGAAGCTGAACTAAATAATTCTTCTACCAACTTATATTATTAATAGAAATACCACAAATTTATTTGAGAACTTAATTTGTTATGCAATAAAAAAGGCCTTGCTAATTCATTTCTAAAGCTTTCCACAATTTCAAAAGCATGATATTTCCATACGTATTTTAATTCCCTAATTAAACTAAGGCCTTTTTTACACCCAAAGAAACTGCATTGCGCCAACGATTAGAACACGGAGGGGGAAATATATATATATATTCAGCTTTCCTTTCCCTTTAAACTAATTTATCGACTTTCTTCTCCTACTTTCCTATTTCTTTAAACTTTTTTTTATTTGCCTTCCCTACCTAAAAGTCAAAAAGTTAACAATGAAATTAAATTAAATAACTTTTGAACAACACGGTCCAGGCTGTGAATTTATATTCCGAAGTAAAGGAATTTAAAGGAAAGTAAATTCGTTTTGACCCTTTCAATTTCTCTCTCGTGATTATTTTTCCTCTCTTTTCTCTACGTAGTACCACAGTGTGCGTTTAACCCCTCTCCTCCATTTAGGGTCTTCCCACCCCTTCCCAGTTCTCAGTGCGACCAGGCAGCTATCTTTCTTTCGGCCAATTATTGTTAATGCAATGAGAGACAGTAATAAATTAAATTAGGACATCCGCTCTTCAGTTAGAATCGGAAATATATTTTTTTTTCGAATATAAATGTTTTTCTCACTCTAAAAATAATGTCTGATGAGGGATGGGTGTGGTGGAGTGTAATTTAGAAAAAAATAAGTATCTGATATAAACTTATTTTGACACTTATTTTAGGGTTTACTTTAGACATAAACTGAAATTTAATAAATGTATTGAAGTAAATTTTTTGAGCTTGTTTTAACATACAAATTGAGATCGAAATTATTCACACTGAACCTCATTTGGTAGTTAACTTTATTTTTTATAAATAAATTTTAAGCATTTCAACTAGCTACTACTATATACACAAACCTGTTACTCTACTTGTTGTTTAGCTTTTATGGCTAATTAGTATAACCCCAATTTCTTGCGAATTACATATCTGATGGCTAGAAATATTTACTAAATCTCTTGAAATCTCAATCACACATAGAATTCCACCTTTAGACCTCACTAATACATTTCAATCATGCTGGGCTTAAAACAAGAGTCAACCAACTGATTGGATTTTCTAAACCATGCTGTTTTTCAAAAGAAGGAGTAAAATAACTATGATTATTACTGAACATACAAATAAAGGAGTTCGATCAAAAGTTACTTCTTCATTATATTACAATAAAATTATTCATATATTATTTTTTCAGACATCTTAGTAATTGTTCGGGCAATACTTAAAATTTAAACTGGTTATATTGATATACATTATTAAATATATTCATTATAATACTATTAATAAGCATACATTTAATACGTAATACTATGTTATTTCCTTTATTCTCAATTTGAAAAAATATAAAATTACCTAAGTATTAAAGTGATCTATTTATAAACTAATATTATGCGATGTTTATACCTTAAAATAGTTTATTTTTATTTTTCATGACCGTAGACAGTCTTTGATTTTCAATTTAAAAAAAATATAATCGTTGTTGGATAATGTTAGTTAAAAAGAATTTGATCACCCCTGAAACTAAGTATATCAAATCTGACCACTCCAAAGAAGATATCAATAGCAATTATTAGTCAGCATAGTTATTAATCGTCAATTATTATTACAATTTTTTATATTATTATCCGATTGTTGAATTGTTATGCTAATTGGACTTTAGACATGCAAATGAGCGTATTCTTAGGGACTCTAAAATGGATCCTAGAGCTATGATAAAAGAATATTTTCTATTTTTTTTAATATATAAAATATTGTTGACATCAAAAGTATGTATAATAGTCTAAGCTAAATTAATAGTCACTTGTGTCAATTAAAGTGATTTTAAAAACGCAACCTTAATTATTTAAATTGATAAAGGTTACTAACAATAAGTTAAAATATATTTCTGACACCCTATCTTAGTCGGTAACGTTATTTTCTCTCATAGCCAATAAATGTGTTATTGGTTAAGTGTATTTTATCCTATCACAGCCATGAACAAACGACCGATGTCTGGATATTGTTTATGTTCTAGATTTAAGCTAGCATGTAAGTCCTGTGTTGATATAATCATTAGGTTCAGACGCTGCACGTTAAACAACTTAACTTAAAGTATATATAAACGGGGATCATAAATTGACTATAGTTAAATATTAAATTCCCAACGCTGAAAACTTGATTTTAATCCCCCCACAAATTTTGACAGATACATATAAAAAAAATATTGGAGAAGCCAATAAAAACTTACTTCTAAGCCAATCAGTTGGTGAAAAGGTTGAACAAATGACAGATAATTTAAGGATTTTAAATTTAATGTTAAAACATATTTTGAAATCGAAATTATTAAATAAACCAGTCCAGCAGGGAAAATTATATCTATGTATAATTGTGTTAGGCCTGTAATGCAACATGTCTCAAATATAGCTATAAAACAAACTTAATATTTTCATTATAATTACAGCTGAATCCACCAAGACATTTAAATAAGGTTTACTAAGCAATCGGTAGGAATATTACCAAAACGTAGGCTATGAGCAATAAGGCTAGGTCGCCTACTAGTGCTGCTAATCTGTACTTGGCAGAAATGCTCAAAATTAGCATATAGATATGGAACTAATGAGGTTAAAGACTTCCTGTTAACATACAAACAATTCACTTACCCCTATCTCCCACCTTCCGCCTAACCTACCCTGCTCTTACGTGCCGGGACATTTAACTCCTACTTTTAATTTACATCATTTTTTTCTTTACTTTTCTTCCTTCCTTTTCTTTTTTTTCTTTTAATATTTCATTTATACATGTTTTGTTATTATTTATTTTCCAGGAGTGTTTGATATTCTTTAATTTATCATTCTTGACACTTTCTTTTTTATGTTTTATTTCTATGTTCTGTACAAAGACGACAATGCTAGATAATAAAAGCTAAAGGTGAATTTCAAAGTGTTTTTATATAAAAAAAAAGGGTCCAAATTTTTTAGCGAAGAAGAGAGAGTTTTGTTGAATATAATAATACTTAAAAGAATCTTGAACTATTCTTAGAATTCCTTTTAGAAAACGAAAACAATTTGTGCAAGAGACTTTTAATGGTTGGAGCACTGCTGCTATTGTTTCAAATGTTTCTATTCTCCTCATTCCCACTCCCTTTAGCACACTACCCACACATTATCGCTCAAAATGCATATATGAATAATGTTTAAACTGGTGGAGTAGTGTGTGACTTGTTTATGAAGGATTGAATCAACACCAACTGTACTAAGGATATTTATTCCTCCAAAGTTGTTACGTATCATATTCATATCTGCTCAAGTTATACAAATGGGTTAAGGGATGAAGAAGGAAGAATTTTAGAGGTAGTCTAATAGAATTTGCGTGGAAGGAAAGTAGGAAACCATTTAGGAAAAACAATCCTCGGTAGGCCCGACCGTGATTCTAACCCCGCTCTCTCCATCATCAGGCCAGTCCAACACGAGTGTGAAACCTTAGGCCATTAAAGAAAATTATGACTTTCAGTTCACCGTTCCTCTTCCTGTTCACTTAAGAGAGGATAATTTAATTAATTGATAGGTATAGTTTGGTCTTTTATGGTTTGTCGCTGACTGAGAGGTTGTGTTTTGTTGCTGGGTAGTATATACTGAATAGTTTTATATTCTCGCTCCACGCAATTGCTGGTTCATATATTCTAAATTGTACTTTCTTCATCTAAACATTAATATTAATAATAATAGTAATAATAATAATGAAAGATTTATTGCAAAGCCAAAATAAATGTTATAAATATAATCTACATTAATAAAATGAATAATTAGTGTATCTGTCTGTTTATTTGTCTGTCTGTCAGTCATGAGCATTTACAAAATATATATCTCACGCAAAAGTTTGAAATTTTAAAATTGGTAGCCTCTGTTCACAAACATGTGCACCTTAAAGCAGAAATTCTAAAATTTGAGTTTGAGGTTTTTTTCAAAACTGGGTTGGAAGAAATAAAATAAAGATTTGTTGTTCTGCTTGATTTAAAAAAAAAAAAAGCGTTGCCCTGGGTATCCATTTAATCCATCGAGTGATAGTTTTGATTTGTAGTGTATTACATGACATTCTAGACCCAACCATTTTACAATTATTTTTTATGACTTTTAAAATGATTGTACAAACTTAGAGAATGTGTATCTCATCACTTATTTATAGTATTGCTATGCATGTATATAGTTAGATGGTGGAAAACCTTAGCCCAACCAAGGAGAGTGTTATGATCCAGAGCATAGAAAGCTGAACGAAGGTGCTAAACCTCTCTAGATAATTGTGCCTTATAAAAAAGGGTGTGAGGGAAAAGGGTTGGTAGGAAAAGTGGAACGAGAATTAACGTTGGGAAGAAGGTAAGAGAAAGGAAAGGTTTATTCCTAAGATTTACAACCTCCGGAAAGTTCCTTGTGTGCTCCAAGTGAAAAGAGTCAACCTTTCGAGAAGAAGAAAAAAAAAACTAAAAGGTTTTACAATTTTTTTCTAATAAAAACTAATTAGAAACTAAGAATGTATACTTATATAATGTAAACTGAGGATTATAATAGGTTTTAAAAGCATCTTAAAAGATTGTAATTCAAGATTTGGAGAGTTAATTATATTTACTTACAAATATTTGTGTTAAATAAACGTATATGTACAAATAATGGTCCGGTATTGTATTCATAAAATGTTCAAGTACACTCCGCTTAACCTGAACCGTATAAGTCTTTCCTTGAAGGCTTACACTATGGTTCAATCTTACAAGATACGCCATGGGATAAAAGTGTACTTCTCTAAGTGGTTGTATGTATTGAACAAACACAGCATCATTTTTCATAAGGGGAAAATCTAACAATAATTTATCTCTTGGTTTCTTACTCCTAATTTAATGTTCAAAAAATTGATGACTTTAAAACCAAATTTTCTAAATGTCCCGCCTTACTACAATTAATTCATCACTCAAAAACAGTCGTTATAGAAAGTAATTGATGAGCTCATTTACTTTATTAAAAATGTCCCGTCTAAGTGAAATTAATCTTCCTTTCGTTTCTGAGAATATTAAGAGTCTTAAAAAACTTGCTAGTTTTCCAATCCCCGTTTTCTTGTTGGTAACCAAAGTAGACCGAGAAACCATAGGTACCTGAATATAATGTTACAATAGTCATATGGTTACATTGCTAAATTATTTTTATTAGCATTTAAACTCCTGTTTCTTATTTTCTAATAATCAATATTTCTAGTATTGCATAACGATATAAACATACAAATAAAAATATAATATAAAATATCATTATTTGATGTTGTATGAATGACATTTGATTATGAAATTAACTGAATTATACTATTTATACTTTAATGCATAATCCTGAAAAAACGTTTGTACATTCTTTCGATATTATTTCTATTATTTAGACTTTGTACCCAGCTTGGGTGGTAGTAAAATTGTATCTGTCCCCTCTTAGGGACGCAAATTTGTCAAGGGGCGTGACTTGGGAAATGAATCAAAATAAGCCAGAAATAAGTCTAATCGCATTTGTATGATATAAAACTTCAAGATGAAAAAAAAAAAAAAAAAAAATACCATCATAAATAAATAGAACGGAACTCCGCAGGACCTTCTCGTTATATAGTTTAAAAATCGAGTTATTTACCCAAAACTTGTAATATATGTGAAACGAAATAATATACACTAGAAAACCCAAGAATAAATGTACCTATAGCTATGTAAAAAAAAGTTGAGTCCCGGTTTTAAATTTTATAATTTTATTTTTAAAGAATTAATGTCCTAATTTGTATGTTTGGACCGATAAAAATGATCAATATTCGGTCAACAAGGTTCAACACATAGTATTAAAATTTCGACTTCCGGTTAAAATTTTCGGCATTTTATTAGGGGTTGCAAATCTTCATGTCATCGCATTTCTATTAAATTACTCATTTATAAATCTTGACAAATAAAAATTTTAAATATTGACTATCGAGTCTAAAATGAATGAGCTAGATCATTGCTGAACAAACATTTCTCCTAAGAGGTTTATGGAAAAACACAAGCGTTTAGATACTTATATTTAATGTATTTATGGCATTGGAGAATTATTGCGTTAAAACTTAAGTAGTATCGCCTTGCAACTAAAGATCACAAAATTGTATTTATATATTTGCCAATATCTCAGAAACTGTTGGTTTTATAAAAATGTATTTCATATAAAAGTTTTTAATTTTTAATAGTATAACAATTTTGCAATGATAAATTATTTAGTATCGCAAATAGTTGCGGATATCTGGAAATTTATGCTTCTGTACAATACCATAAAAGTTATTTTCATGGGAAAATGAAAGTAACCATATATTTATCTTAATCATCGCCTAGATACGAATTTTAATCAAAATCGTTAGAGCCTGTTTTGAGAAAATTGATTTTTCTCATTTCGCTCTTTATTAAACTACCTTTAATTCTAAGTTTATACCGACACAAAGACATACGGCATGGCAAAGACCACTTTTTAGGGTTCGGGTTAAATTTAGGCTAAACATAGGGTTTAGGTTAAAAAAAATTACGGTCGCAATACTTTACCTTTTTCAAAAAGTTAAATGATATATTTTCGTATAGCTTGAATGTTATTGGTTTTATAAAAATATGTTTCGAATAAAATACATGTAATATAAATAGATACACATATTTGCAATTATAAGTTATTTCATATCTCAAGTAGTTTCGGAGATATGATGAGAAACAAGAATTTACGCATCAGACCGGAGCCCTTAAAGTGATTTTGCCAAAATATTGAGTGGGTCCATTTTGTTTAAAATATGCATAAATGTTTTGAAATGAAATTTAATCAAAATCGTTAAAGTAAAATTTGAGAAAATAGATTTCTCTTTTAGCCCTTTAGTAAACTATCATTAATTTTAGGGATAAATATGTAATTCCAAAACGCGTAGATCCAACCCTATTAAAACCCTAGATACCAAGTTTTAGCCCGACCGGTAAAATAGTTTAGGCTCTAGTTGAAGGTACAGACAGACAGACAGACAGACAAACGGAAATTCAAAAACCACTTTTACGGATTCGGAAGGTCTTGAAACGACGAGATTCATCAAAATCTCGAGTTCGATTTTTTTTTTTTACGATCAGAATAAGTTATCTGCCTGTAAGATAGCTAAAAATTAAAAATAGTATATATTGTTAGGTTATTTATGAAATATAAAACATTATTAACATTCAACACAAATATAATCAGATTTCACTATCACACGTACCAAAGTATTTTAAACATAAGTTAAACGTTGAACATAGATATATAAATTATAAACTTTCATTTTGTAATTTATTTCTGAAAAGTCAACATATTATGTTTTATAAATAGACATATATACGTATAAATGTTAGAAGTATACATTCTATCATTGAATTGAATTTTATAAAGAAAATTTATTGAAAATATCTTAAAACCTTATACACTAGGTAAATCTAAATCAATTATTATTATTTATTATTTTTATTATTATTTTTAGCACCGTGTCTTACTACCCGTTCGGGTTACACGCACTTACGCTAATGTGTAATGGTAGGGTGATTGTGAGATGAAATTAAGGATCTACAGTTTAACGTGGAATCCGAACCACGGTGGCAGCCTGGCACTCCACACATTCACAAGATGTCTTGTCAGAGGTGTGGGAAGGGTTTGGAAATCAGGTAAATCTGTGCCGGGACCGAGGATTGAACCCCAGCCGCCAGGACAGAAGTCTGACACCTTACCCCTAGACCACCAGGTCACCCTCTAAATCAATTAACTTTTATAAAATTAATGTATTATTATCATTTTAATTTGGTGGATACTGGAGCTAATATATTCGTGTTTTCCACTAATGGGTGGACGAGTCCCGAATTTAGGTTGAGGGTACTGAAATTATGTTTCCCTTAAATATTATTTCACTCTGCCCCAACGTATATTCAGCTAAGTTTCCTCTAAATTATACATTCCTCATTTCTATCTCCATTAATAATGTTGATGGGTTAGTTAAATTCTATGCCAAAAAGTAGATAAAAATGATTTAGATCAGCTAAATTTAATTTGCTTGGTAAAATCTTTCAAGACTACACTAACCTGATGCATATTATCTGTATATTTATAAATAATGAGTTTATTAGGTCAGGGTTATAATAATATTGTCAAATATCTGATAATTTACTCTCGTTCCTTTATTTCAATGTATCTCTAGCGCTCTATCTATCCATCTATCTATATATACATATATATACATATAGATTATATATATATTATTATATTTATGACTAAATACTATATTACATCACAAAAAAGTTTAAATAAATTAATTATATTAGTAATTAAGTGCCTTTAGTCTTGAAGATTAGAAATTTTTATGAAATATTAATTTTCAAACGAGATTCTTAAGAACAACACCTATGAAATACTTCACATTTATTTTAAAACGTATACCATGAATACATGAAATAAGACTATCAAATAAATGCCACTAGGATTTATCATTGCGTTCTCTTTTTTTTATCTTTTTCTATTGCAATTCAAAACACGCTAAGCTCTTTTTTTTTGTAAACATATACATTACAAAGATTCATTCATTCATTTGAACAATTACTAATTAGATTTTTTTTGTCGAGAAAAAGATTATATTCATAGTCCCAGATGGTTTGAAAATTTAAACCAGTGAAAATGAGAACTATACGTCACCTGGGAACATATCCTTCCTCCTCCCTCCACCCTCACCCATCCTACCCACCCTAGCGTGATAACTTGCACAAGGTAATTATTTTCGACCCTTCTACAGACCCATTATAACGGGGCGTTAATAATAATTTTCAAGCCCTGACATCAGTGCTGTGCATTTCCATATAAATAGGTCTACACATGAGTACCCATAAACATACATACATTGTACTTCACCAAGAACGAACATTTTGAGAATAAAAACATATTCCTAAAGACATTAAATCTATTTCAAAGATATTATTACAGAAAATGATTTAAGGTGGGAGTGAAGGAAAAGCGTGAAAAGGGTAGAGTTTTTGCAAATTTTTTTTAGCAAATTTTTTTTTTTTTTCAAAATAATATTTAAGGCATTTGGCCCTGTCGAGTGTAAGCTTATAATCTATTTTGTAGGGTGGTGGGCGGGATGGTGAAAGGTGTGATGTGGCTTAGCAACCGACCAACGTATCCTTCCGCGCTAACAAGAACAGATGGATCACGGAAACCGTAGATGACGCTAGTTACCTGCCAAGTCTTGCGGAAAAATCATACGTTTTGAAATATCAGTTTTCTCGAGAATGAGTGAAAATTTTATAGTAAAATTTTCAACACCTCTTTTAAGATAATTTATCAATTTTTATTAGGTGTTACATTTTCATATTGTTTGTTATGCAGTTGGCAGTTTTCTATTAAAAAATGTCAAGATTGATATTTGATCACTTAAAATTATCAACACGCTTCTAATCTTGAACAAAGGACAAATATCATTAACAAATATAATATTAATAATATTTATCACCGCGTCCTACTACCCGTTCGGGTTATACGCTTTAAGTACTAATTACGCTAATGGCTTAGGAATTGGGAAGGTTGAGTTAGAGGAAGTGAACCCGCATTTGCGTGGAGGGAGAGTGGAAAACCATTTAGGAAAACCCCCCAAGTTCAGCCGACCGAGATTCGAACCTCGATCTCCCCGTCCTCAGCAGTCGGGCTCAACACGACAAGCGCGTTTGCCAACTACGCCACCGAGGCGGGTATTAACAAATAGATTTTAATTTTCTTCATATGGTGATTTCAATATTTCTTGAATATTATTCAATGACAACATTTTTATTTATTTTAAAAATTTCTCATCAACTGATAATTATAATATTTATATGATTATGAAAGATACTCAACTATTCTACTATCTACATGTGAATAAAACTAAATTGTTTCTTAATGGAGCAATATTTTATTTTGGGAAAATTATTTTCCATAACTGCAAAAACACTGACCTTTTTTAGCGTCACCTACACACCCACCCTAGGACTATAGAGCTGACATAATTCTTCTTATCAGACTTCTTACCATTGATGTGGTTGCACTTCCTACAAACATCCTTTCTTATCCCTACCCCTTGGATTAAACTATCAATAGATATAGTGTTGGACATTTGATTATTGGGAAATTAAAGAAATAATTATATTTTGTTAGAAAAAATGAAGCCTTATGATAAATTTAATTATCTATGTAAAACTAGATATTAGCTGTAGGCTTAAACTGTCAGTACGAATGCAATATAAAGAGTTTATTTTTAATTGTACAGAAAGGGCGTGTGTATTAAATATTAATTTATTTATGTAATGTCATGGTCAGGGTTGAGCCGTTAGGCTTGTGGAACAGGTTTAGCTTCTAGTGCTGTCTACTTTGTCTGACCTCAGTCGACCTCATTTGGGTTTAAACGCATGAGTATATGATCCGGAGGCTAAACATTTCTGATATTATTTTAAACACACTAAATTATAAAATATGTTCATATAGTTTACGATATTTCAAGGAATCAACAACTATTATTACTCTGTTAGAATTATCAAAAAAATACCAATTTTCACTTGTTTTAACTTAATATTTCTGTTGATTAATTCTTCTTTCATACCAATGTAACTACTATAAAAATATAATCCCCCTATTGATACAACATGGGCTAAAGTACTAACATAATTTATTGATATAATTTGTCAAAATTGTAATGTAAAATAATTAGTGAGGTTGTTAAACATTGAGTAACTCCAAATTTTTATATGTTTAAAATAATTTTAATTAGATTTTCTTTAAGATATATCAGTTGTAATATTCTAAATAATAATTATCAAGTCACCATGCTTGTGTTTAAATAAATTACTTTGATTTGTCATATCATGTTGTAACGTTGATTTGACATCAACGTTACAACATGAAAGATATACGAGCGAATGGACACTATTTGAACAACACCTAGAATAAACAACTTTGTACTCACCAAGAAGTGCCCCGTTTCTCGGCTAGTGTGTGTCAACTCTCGTTAATCAACTTTCCTGTTCGCGAGCACTTTTTCTGCACCGAGTGTGAAAACAGACTAAACGAGTGAAAGGTGTGGCACATTGAGCGTGAGGTCGCCCGTTGCATCATGGGAATAACCTCGTGATAGACACGTGATGTTCTACGCGCCCCTCCAATGATCTGGTTGTTTCCTCTGGTAACTTACCCCTTCCCTCTGTTCCGTGTGATTGTTCTTTGATGTTCTTTTGTTTCCCCTATGTTCCCCTCCCCTCAGAGAATAACGGCTTATATACGGGTCCAGTTTGTGGTGTAAGATCACTTCTTGATTCAACTGTGTCATACGACAATCACGTTAGGACAGGATGATTCTAAGGTATAAATTCTATTTCGGCCCGTACACATCAAAATTATCTTTCGAACTTATATTATTCATTTAAAAGAAATCTATGCTGGGTATAAATTCTATTTCGGCCGGTACGATTCAAAATTTAACTTTGGGACTAGTATTATTTAATTTTGGATTACCATTATATATTGTCTTTTGTAAATATGTTAGATCACGAGGAAAGGTATGCCCGGCATGGCATAAAATATTCTAACTATTAATGTAGGTAATATTTGTAGAATCTCTTTTTGCCCTTCTGGATCTACAAATAATTGTCATTTATGGTGAACTTTACCTTTTGTAATGTCACTCTAAATCTACGTAAGGCGTGTTGCCTACCTAATGTGGGAATTGTTATAGCCCGTACGGCTATGTAACTTTTGGTATTTATTGTATATTTATTTAATCTTGGAGGATCTCTCTTTGTATTGTGGTAAACTTTGATTGCCAATAATATTTTTAAGTTAGTTTTATACAACCTCGCTATTGTTATGCGGAAGGTTGGCCTGTGGTGGCTAGATGTTGTATTCATTGTATTGCGGATTGCCGCAGAGACCCTAAGGGTCCATGGATTTAACTTGGTAATAATCTTTAGGTCGTATATAACCTTTGTTTTAACAACGGTATTATTATGGGCATAACCTGTGTTGTTATGACAACTGTATTATCATGGGCATAACCTATGTTATGATAACTGTATTATCATGGGCATAACCCAATTTTCTACATATATATATATATTTTTAAAAATATCTATTTATTCATTGTTGTTACTTACATTTGCTTATATCAATTGTTATCTTCTATAATAAACATTCTTATACTCAATGCAACCTTTTAATTTACTAATTCTAGGTAAATGAGTTATATCTTTAAACATAAGATTCTCGACCTCCTCCTTTTAGCTCATAGTACCAACATGGCGGATGATAGTTAAGGAGAGTTCACGGAAGCACAATCGTTGTATAGGCCAGAGAGAAAGGCCTATTCACTTTTATGCAGTCCTGTCAGCTCCTCTGCAATTTATCATTTGTTATTGTTTATATGTTTATTTTGCTTTTGTGTAATGTGCGCCTGCCCTTATATATTAGAGGATAAGGAGAGCGGTACAATGTGAAAAATCAATTTTTATTAATTTAACCAGCTCTTCATTAACGTTTCAAAACATTGTTAAATACCCCAAACATTAGAGTACTATCTAAGATAATTGGAAAATATTTTAAAAGCTTTAATTGATAATAAATATTAATAAATTGATTTTCATGTGCTAAGTATATGAGAATTTTATGTTTCAAATTTTGATTTGGGTATATTTTAAATTAAAACTGTGACCCTGTTGAAATAAACAGCCATAATGTTAACTCTCTACACTTCCTTGTCATTTCTATTCTAGAATGTATTCAATATAAACTATATTTTCCTTTGAGTTATAACTAGTATTATTATATTGATTAGGACCCACAAGTATTTGTTAACAATCTAAAATATTTCATTAATAACCCCAAGCTACTTTTCAATACATATAATGATACTTTGTAATCAAAATATTTGATTCTATTCAAGATATAGATCATTTCTGACAATTGATATCTGTTCAACTTAGAAATTTAACACAGAGGTTATATTTTCATACACTGTTGTCATATTCAGATGGGATTTAACGTGAAAAGAATGAATAATTTAAAGAAGTTTTCAGTAAAATCCATTTTAATACCACAAAAATAATGTTTATATGGTCACAAGACATTATTTAAGGCAAATTTGTTGCAATATATATTAGATTTCCGATGACGTAGATAGTGGGATCTGAATCCCGGTTGTTTGTGCTGGAGGTTTTTCTTTTTTCCATGACTGGTTTCCCACTTTCCCTTCACGTATATGCGGGTACATTTACTCTGAATTAAAGCTCTCTTCCTTAACCCATTAATGTAAAAAATATTCCTATTTCCTGCCAAGGTGGTGAGATGGGGTAGTATAAACATTAATTACATTAATATAAATCTAATTTTACAAAGTTTAAAAATTTTCACAGCTGATTAGTGTATAATCATAAGCTAGTAAATATCAATTGAAAAATTATATATATATGTATAATTAATTCAATTATCTGATTATTTTTATATGTATAATATTCGGAAATTTTATTTTTCATGGTTGCTATTTTGAAACCTAATCATTTCTAACTTCAGCAAAAGTAGAAAAACCCCCAAGTGAATCAGCGAACACGGTATTTGAGACTGGGATTTCTCTTATCAGTGAGACAAAAATCCGGGACATTACTCAAGTCCGGAGATGGGCTGCTTGAAAACGAGTCCCTACTGAAAATCTCCTTATCTTCGAAGGGGGAGGAAAAAAAGTCAACCCTTTCTCAAAAGTTTTATCGCTAAGGGTTCTCAACACTATATTCTCTAGCGCACAAAACTTTCATAAAAACTCGATTAAAATAATGGCTATGGGAAGAGAAAGAGGCAACATGAAAAATATCGCTGATAAAATTAAGTCCAAAAATGCAAATTTCTCGTGAAACCAACATTTAATTACGTTTATTATGTGAGTTAATGGCGAGCACTGGTTACCACATAGTCTGAAAGCGTTACAACTACTGCACAGAGTTTTGCCAGAACTTCTCGTAGTGTTGACAATTAAGGTGGGGTGGAAGGTGATAATTTTAGAAACACATTTCTCACGTCAGTTCGATAGAAATACACAATAAATTGTAGTTATAATGAGGAAAAGTTTCAACGAATAAAAGTTTTTTTCCTTCAGAATCTAGCACTCAAAAAGATAATCTATTTTGAAAATAAAATAATTATTTCTATATTTTATACATAAAAAATGTTTTACTGTCCGTCAGTTATATTCTAATATTTATATTAGTTACGAGATAGCTGTTGCCCGCGGCTTTTCTCGCGTGGAAGTTGGTTATATACAAATACGAAATATATACATATGTATTTACAGATTAATTTAAAATATTACGTTACGTTGATGACCATAACTTGACCTCAGATCAAAAATAATGCAAGTCCGATACAAATTTTCACGCCCTTTTTCATCCCTTATTAAATAAAATTTCCAAAATTCCTGAAACACGTATTTATTTGTTTTACGTCAATAAACGAAATACAAAATTTTGTTTATGTAACTTTCAAAATGACGGACTTTCATACATATTATCATACATATTATCATCCCTATTTTGATCCCTTTGGGGTGGAATTTTCTAAAATCCTTTCTTAGTGGGTGCCTACATAACAAAATGAATATACAGTCCGAATTTCATGCTTGTAGCCTTGATAGTTTGCGCTCGGCGATGATGAATCAGTCAGTCAGTCCGATACAAACTTTCACCCCCTTTATCATCCCTTATTAAATAAAATTTCCAAAATTCCTGAAACACGTATTTATTTGTTTTACGTCAATAAACGAAATACAAAATTTTGTTTATGTAACTTTCAAAATGACGGACTTTCATACATATTATCATACATATTATCATCCCCTATTTTGACCCCTTTGGGGTGGAATTTTCTAAAATCCTTTCTTAGTGGGTGCCTACATAACAAAATGAATATACAGTCCGAATTTCATGCTTGTAGCCTTGATAGTTTGCGCTCGGCGATGATGAATCAGCCAGTCAGTCAATCAGGACATGTTATTTTATAAGTATAGATTTAGGTAGGAGAAATATAAAGTTTTTATTAAAAGCGCCTGAATTTTCATGTAGTAATAATGGAAAAACATTTATGAAAAAAACTTAAAACACTATGACGGTATTCAAACTCCCCACTAAGGGCAATTTATGCCAGACAAGACCAAAACTTTAGTCTCCGAATTTCTTAATGTGTATATTTTTGTTTTTACTTAGGATTTAGATTAATTTAAATAATATGTTGCTAAATTTTAAATTTAATTTTGAATACATTTTGAAGTTTAAGCTTTGTTTTACGATGAGCCTTCTTTATCAAACGAACAATACACTGTGGAGACCTTACACATTAAATTATTTCTGTATTTTTTTCAGTGCCAGAGTTAACCTATTTCTAGGACTAATGAACCGACGGTGCTTTTTTTTTTAAAGGCGGTAAAATAGAAACGAAAGAGGCAGAAAAGTCGCAAAGTACCATAAGGGAGGATGAGAAAAGAAACCTTCCATACCACTTAAATTTAAAAGGAAGTCTACTGTGGAGTAGAAAGATCGATAGGTCGAGAAAGTGAAGTCGAATGGGTTTGACATAGCGTAAAAAAATACGTGATAAAAGACTTCAAGAAAACACACACATGCATATACACATGTATAGGATACTCTCAGTTACTTGTAAGAAAAGCTTCCAAAATATACCTTGAGGTCAAAACAATCTTTTGTATAGACCACAAAAATAATTGGGGAGGGTTATTTTGGTACAAATTACTTGGTGGATTTTATGAACAGTCAAGAAAACAAAAAGTCTGGTAGTTAGAAAGTTTCATTTTTCGAGCAGTCGTGATTGGTTGCGCAGAACTTTAATATAATGAAGTGAACTTCTGAAAGTTGGCTCATTTGTCATAAATAATAATTGATAAAAATAATATAGAGTTGATATTATTAAGGTCTTTGTTCACAGAGAAATAAAGTTTTTGCAAAATTAGTAGAGGTGTATCATTTTCACCCTGTAATTAAACGGTTTTATAGATTAAATTAATGTGTAGTCTTATTTATTAACCTAGATGATAATCACGTATAATAGAGACGCCGACTTTTGATATATAATAATTTGAGGCTTTTGGCGGTTTTGAGGTACGGGTGTTATAAAATTCTGTTTTTGAAAAAATAGGAGTAAAAATAGGGGTTGAAATTCAAAATTATGAAAGAAATGGATTGATTTGAGTACTGTAAAGGGTATTACTATGATAAATATAATACATTAAGGTACTTAGTTAAATAGCTAAGGCTCAATTTTTTATTATTATAATTTAAATAATCCCAAATAAAGTAGTCTAATATTCAACCGAGCTTAGTGAGGTTATTTTTTAGATTGATAATTTGGTATTCTTTCTCTCTGGACATTTGGTCAAATATGACGGTGAAATAATAGGACAATTTTTTTAACAAAATTTGGCAGTGACAGTTTGAACCTAGGCCAAACGGTATATTAACGTGGTTATTTTATTCTGGTTATCTGTTTCAATATATATAAGCTGCTCAAATATTTTTCGTTTAGTAGCTCATCTCAAGCTGTTTGAATTTAAAATTCTTAGAATTCTATTAAGTACCTATGTCGTATTTTATTTTAATCTTGACATCCATTGCGAGTTTGACGTCTTCAACCGCGTGAACAACGGTTATTATCCATGAATATAATACATTATTGTTTCCTCTATGATTTGAAAACCAAGGAAAAAAACCAACTTTAAATACACGGACCCGCCTCGGTGGCGTAGTTGGCTAACGCGCTTGTCGTGTTGAGCCCACTGCTGAGGACGGGGAGATCGAGGTTCGAATCTCGGTCGGGTGAACTGGGGGTGGTTTTTCCTAAATGGTTTTCCACTCTCCCTCCACGCAAATGCGGGTTCACTTCCTCTAATTCAAACTTCACAATTCCTAAATCCATTAACGTAATTAGTACTTAAAGCGTATAACCCTAACGGGTAGTAAGAGCGCGGTGCATAATTATTATTATTATTTTAATTACAAATTACCTACACTCACAATGAGAAAGAAGCTATAGAGGAGAAGCAGTTATATTAAATCCGTAGGAGAAACTCAAAGAGAAATCTCAGGATTGAAGTAACGATGGGAACATATAATTCTTAGCATGCTGTACTTAAAATTTTTGAATTGAGGGATCGAGGCCTACTGTTCACAAAACTACTGTTTACAGGGGAAACTGCACTTCAGCCAACACATACATCACCTACGCTAAATTTTTAGACACTGTAAAACTTGATTCACACGTTATTCGAAAATAGAAAGCAGAATATACTTAGTGGCACAGCAACTCACATTGTATATTAACCCATGATGCATTGCAACAATAACTTAAAACAGCTGATTATAAACATTATATGTTCCACTGGATCACATATATTTTAGATAACTCTACCGAGGGATGTTTTGAATTATAATGCTGTGTCGTGGCACAATCCATTACACCGATACACAGGCCTTACATTAACGGGTTATTTCAAATCTCCACACAAATCCAACGATGTTGTCTGCTAGCTTCTGGCTGTAGACCGCATGCGTTGTCAAATGTGCACATGTACGATTTGAGATGTCTGGTTCTGAAATTTTATTAGTTCTCTTGTGCCGAACATCTCAGGCAGAGCGGACAAAGTAGAGATAATTTAATCTTCAGCAGAACAGCTCGCGCCGATAGGCAGAAATCTTGTGATTGGCTTAGAGCGCGTCACGTGACCACGTTTCTGTTCTGCGTTAGTTTTTCGGCAAACGTGTTAATCCACAGCAAGTCACCGTGTTGCAACTCTAATTTGCGGTAAAAAAAAAATGAAATACATAAGCTAAACATAGGGATATATATGATGTGGTGAGTGGTATCTAGTGATTATGTAATTATTGTAATATTTAATGTGTCTATTAGGTCACATGTAATTGTCATGTATTTATTGATATTTAGCTAGCGATATTATTTATTATTATTCCTTCGTCTTACTACTCGTTCGGGTTATACGCACTTACGCTAATGTGTAATGTAGGGTGATTGTGAGATGAAATGGAGGACCTACAGTTTAACGTGGAATCCGAACCACGGTGGAGGCCTGGCATTCCACACATTCACAAGTTGTGATTAATACACGTCTTGTCAGAGGTGAAGGAATGGTTGGAATCAGATAAATCTGTGCTGGGACGAGGATTGAACCCCAGACCCTAGCACAGAGGTCCGACACCTTAACCCTAGACCACCAGGTCACCGAAATAGCGATATTAAACTATATTATTATCTAAGAAATGGAAAAAAAAAATATCTTAGTACCACGTCCTACTAACCGTTCGGGTTATACGCTTATGTACTAATTACGCTAATGAGTTTAGGGCTTAATAGATTATGTTTAGTGAAACTGTTCCTACACTTGCATGGAGGTAGTGTGAAAAACAATGTTGGAAAAACCACCTTCAGTACACCCTGCCGAGGTTGGAACCTTGACCTTCTCATCTTTGCAGTCTAGTCTACTGAAAGAGTAGCTCCTTAGACCGTGTGGCCACCGATGTAGTTATCGTGAAAATCTAGGTACACAATTGCGTGCTAATATGACCTAAAAGGCTGGTTCCCATATATCGATTTAATATATTGTTTAATGCATTTATCTGGCTGAAAGGTCTTTCCACTCCCTTTTTTGTTGCTATATAGTGTATACATCACACTCCAAAAGTCAAAATGGCAATTTCATGAATTGGGTAAATTTCTGCCGATTCATGAGCTATCTTCGTTTGTCGGTTACACTGATCGGACGAAAACTCGTCCGATTCATAAATTGGGAGAGTGCTGGATAATTTATGAACTGGGCAGACATAAGCTTTAACCAATCTATGAAATGGACGATTTTTTTTTCACCGGTGCGTTAAATTAGCAAACGAAGAACAGATTTGGTCCAAGGCACTAGGCGTTTAAAATTGAGGTTAGGTTAGGTTGAGTTAGGTTTAGTTAGTTTTATTATTCATTCCTGAAAACGAATTTTGGTTAAGTTTCTAGTAGATAGGACAATTATTTCAGGCTCGTGAAAGTGGTAATAGTGCATTCTACTTCTGCGCAATTCTATAATGGTCAATAGACGAGGCCAGATCAAGAAAATGGACCAAACCCGCCAATAAGGGAACTGGGCAGTTTCCCTGATGGGGTGTAATATATACATTGAGTAGCTATCCAGATTCACTTAGGCACCATTTACGAGAAGATCGGGAATTTGACTCCTTGACAAATTAACACCGAGGGGTGGTTTTGGACCTTTGATATTTAATAATAATAATATTTAGCACCGCTTCTTACTACCCGTTTGGGTTATACGCTTTAAGTACTAATTACGCTAATGGATTCGGAATTGGGAAGGTTTAACTAGAGGAAGTGAACCCGACATTTGCGTGGAGGTAGAGTGTAAAACCATTTAGGATAAACCACCCCCAGTTCACCTGACCGAGATTCGAACCTCGATCTCCCCGTCCTCAGCAGTCGAGCTCAACACGACAAGTGCCTTAGCCAACTACGTCACCGAGGCTGGTGACCTTTGATATTAACTTTGTTTTCTTCTCTCTCCACTTACAAAATCAGGTATAATTCCGCTGAGCTGCTTTACTTAATACTGCGTTTTAGAATGAATAATAACTAGACCTTGGTGTTACACGTGAAAATTTCTTTTCATAGAACTAATAATATAGTAATTAGTAATTTAATTAATCAAAATGCAAAGAAAATAAGAATTTATATTGATGTGCTAATAATTGTTGATGTATTAAAATGTACCAAAACAATGTAAAAGTAATTTACAACTAATAGAATCTTAAAAAAAAGATTGAAGTATACATAAAAGAATTGACTAGCATTTTAATCTTTTTAAGGATTAAAATAGTTGAATGTTGTATAAGAAAAAACAATTTAAAAATATTATTTTAATGATGAAAGTTGAATAAGTACATTTTAATTTAACAAAAGATTGAATGTACTATACATAAACATGTATTAGAAATTAATTTCTTTTGGAATTTTGAAAATGTTACATAAAAATAATCATAAAACAATTTATTGATGTTAAAAACTTATTAAGTAAATTTTAATGATATATAATATTTTGAATTTTATTTAGAATAATAGTATTACATTATTGGAACACTTTAAACAAATCAAAGTGTAACATTAAGACCTGTCACAATAACAAAGTGATACAATTAAAATTTTAATTAATAAACCTTAAAAAGAATATACAGTACTAGCCTATCCTCTACTTTCCTTTTAATTAGATTTCAAAAAACGCGTACCGTAATAACATTCGATGTATTATCAAAACGTTTTCTGAAGACATGATTTGCCAACTCTCTGAAAGGAATATCTTAATATGTGTTAGTCAGGGGAGAATCCACACTTCTTTAGGGGTTGGGGATGTTTCTACGGATTTTCAATAAAAGGAACGAAATTTTGTTGACTTTAAGGAGGATTGAATTGCTCTTGAAAAGAGTCGGCAATAAACGAATTGGTGCCTCGAGTAGATATAAATTGTTGATTTTCACTTTTATTTTCTTGTGCAAGCCTTGCAAAACTTTATTAATTCTGTAGAGTGAATGATGTTAGCACAAAGCATAGTATTTTGAAACAAAATAGATATTATTTAACCTGTTCAATCAAAGAAAATACTAAAATTTATCTATCTAAATATGACGCAATCATACTTTTTTTTACAAATATTCAGTATATAAGAGTAATTTTCCAAAATAGGTTCAAATGCAGTCTACTCATAATATTTAACAAAAAAAAAATTCTCTGACTGTCAATGAAAATAACTATACAAAATATAGATTAATTTATTTTTACTTTACTTATTAATAGTAAAAATAACTGTATTGTATAAACAGTTTACAAACTAGAAAATGTATTTATTTAATTCATTCTACCTACTGTATTATTAATATACAGTAGCCCCATGGCTTCTTTGGTGCCGACTGACAGCTCACAGTGACGACCTTGAAAAGTTACCATACAAAATTATGTATCCCTGCGCCGAACCATATGATCTGCAAAAATGTGTTTAGCAGCTGTCACTTCTGACAGTCAAAATTTAGGTGTATACCTAAATGTTGAGTGTCAGAAGTCAGCTGTGAGCTGTCAGTCAGCACCGAAGAAGCCATGGAGCTACTGTACATTATGACAAAGAGGGGCATAAAAAAGTACTGGGCATAAAATAACCTCTAAATATTTTCAAAAGTTATTACTGATTTTACATTTTCATGAGGGAGGGGAAGTCCTATTAAGTTTAATCCCACCCCTCCCCTCATTAACTCTTCCAATGAGCTTCCGAAGTCACTGAATCTCAACTTATTAGATCAGAGAAAATATATCCATTGCACAACAGAAATAGAAGAGTGTTTTAATAAACTTTTGGTTAAAGATAGCAAAAACCACCAATTGTCTAATATTTTTTATTTATTTTTTTGACAGACCATTGTTTTCCAAGTTAGTCAACACCATTTTCTTGCTACATCCTTTTCACCCACACCCTTCGTTGTCTCTCTCACAATACCCCTTCTGCCCAAACACCCATTACGAAGCCTCACAAACTGCAATTAGTTGCACTTGTTCCAAAGTTTACCACTCTTCCTGTCCCCCTAACCCCGTTCCAACAAATTACTTTACTATACTTACCCCCTCCTCCTCTTCCCCCCCCCCCACCCTCAACCAATACCTTTACGTCTTGAGACCTTTCTCGCCATTCTGTGTCCAACCATTGAACCATCTTCAGATCTTTTACTCGATCGATTAGCTTAAAAGCCTCGCAGCACTTGTCCAACATATTGGATTAAAGGAAAGAAAATAAAACAGTGCTGTCAACCTGAAATGTATTTACTAAACTTCTCTTCATGGTATTATCATGATAGATTTATTTCCTTAGTTAATTGGTTATAAAATTACATTTGTAAGAGGGGAGACAAAAAATCTTTAATAGAGTTCACTTAGATTTAAATTTAAATTAGATTAGATTGAGTTATTAATATTTAATATATTATATTCTAAATAGGTGTATTCAAATATAATATTACATTATTTTGTATTTTGTTTAACAATGAATGAGGTGACCCAATGGTTAAATGAATTTTTAGCTATAGGGCCAAATCTTTGTTAAACATTTTATAAAATAAAATTTTTTAGCCTATGTTCAACCTCAATGTTTATCACTCTACATTACCTATATATTTATTAATAACATTATTAAGAATGTATAATGGTATTTTGTAAAATTCCCTCAGGATTAAACGATTTATGTGACTCCAAACTGAAATAAATGCTACGGTGCACTGCACAAATAAGAGACATTTGCTAAAAGCAAGGATAATCTTTTTAAAAATATATATAAATTGTTGCTGAAATACCCCATCATAAATTAAATAATATATACTGTTATTATTATTATTAGCACCGCGTCTTACTACCCGTTCGGGTTATACGCTCTTACGCTAATTTGTAATGGTAGGGTGATTGTGAGATGAAATAAAGGACCTACAGTTTAACGTGGAATCTGAACCACGGTGGAGGCCTGGCATTCCCCACATTCACAAGATTTCTTGTCAAAGGTGAAGGAAGGGTTTGAAAATCAGATAAATCTTTGCCGGGACCGAGGATTGAACCCCGGCCGCCAGCATAGAAGCCTGACAACTTACCCCTAGACCACCAGGTCACCAATATATACTGTTAAAGAAACATTGAGAAAATAACAACACATCTTTCCTTAAAAAAGTATCACATTTAATTTCATATTTCAAATTTCCTCGGAAAAATATCTATGTTTGCTTATCTCTCCAATCAAAACTATTGATCTTAAACAAATTTATTTCCGATTATAGTATTTGTATTTTTAATAGTACCCAAACTTAATAAATAACACTATTGTGCTGTGGCTCCGAGGTTCAATCCTCAGTCCCGGCACATATTTATCTGATTACCAAACCATTCCTTCACCTCTGACAAGACGTGTATTAATCACAACTTGTGAATGTGAGGAATGTCAGGCCTCCGCCGTGGTTTGGATCCCATGTTAAACTGTAGGTCCTCTATTTCATCTCACGATCACCTTACCATTACACATTAACGTGAGGATAGCCCTGACGAGTAGAATGACGTGGT
The DNA here is from genome assembly GCA_039000515.1 of Timema cristinae. Classification (NCBI taxonomy): domain Eukaryota; kingdom Metazoa; phylum Arthropoda; class Insecta; order Phasmatodea; family Timematidae; genus Timema; species Timema cristinae. Next base: position 36,635,253 of record JBCFYV010000024.1, on the reverse strand, counting down.
GATAATAATAATAATAATATATTTGATATCTCAAATAGTTACTAAATATATTAACAAATTTAGAAATTTCCGCTCAAAGTATTTTTTCGGCATAATATTCGTGGATGTATGAGAGTAGTCTTTTTGTTTGTAGTGTTAAACAAACAATGCTTAAATACAAAAAGTAATCAAAGTAATCAAGTAATCGTTGAAGCAGAAGTTTATAAAATAAAATTATCTCTTTTTGTCCTTCAGTAAATTTGTCTTAATTTTAGGGTAGAATTTTCAATTATAAATAAAAAAATCACTTGAGGAAACTTATTAAAACCCCAGATAGCCTACTAGGTTTTATCTCGCTTGGTAAACTAAATGGTCTCAGCTCTAGTCTAAGATACAGGCGGCATCGCAAAAGCACATTTTTTATTTCAGTGGGCGATGAAACGTCGACATTTATTAAAACCTCGAGTTTGACTTTTTTTGACGATCACAATACTTTTCTATTTGAAAGGCCGAGGAAAAGTAAAATTTTTGTCTTCTCTTTCAATTATTACGTACATCCGTAATTATATATGTATATTCCCTTTAATATCTGAAATTTTGATCACATGTGTTTGGCTGCCATTTTGCTGAATAAAGCTAAATTGAGGTTAAAATCTAATAACTCGTTATACCACCAAAGAAACTGGGAACACTCGAATATAAAAATGTTATTTATAATAGTTTGTTCTGTTTTTTTTTGTGTGTTTTTTGAGAAAGCCTTAAAAATCAAATAGCATGGCATAATTGTACCTAATTAATGATGTAGTCTAGTATAGTTTATAATCCACTTTTTTTCAAATATTTGCCATCAGTTGGCTATCTATCACCTAATATGGTTTCTCCTACCTAAATGAACGACTGGTATAATATATCACTCTCGCTATACAGGGTGTTCAGAAACTCAATGTCCACACTACACATATAGTTTGTTTGAAGGTAAATTAATACAACATCCTCATACACTTACAGCTGGCAATGGTGACCTGGTGGTCTAGGGGTAAGGTGTCAGACTTCTGTGCTGGCGGCTGGGGTTCAATCCTCGGTCCCGGCACAGATTTATCTGATTTACAAACCCTTCCTACACCTCTGACAAGACATCTTGTGAATGTGTGGAATGCCAGGCCGCCACCGTGGTTCGGATTCCACGTTAAACTGTAGGTCCTTCATTTCATCTCACAATCACCCTACCATTACACATTAGCGTAAGTGCGTATAACCCGAACGGGTAGTAAGACGCGGTGCTAATAATAATACAGCTGGCAAACTACGTAGGCTAGTAGCATTAAATTGCTTTCAAAGTTTCAGCGTACAGTGTCGGGAGAGCAAAGATGTGCCAGCAAGCGTGTACAAAAAGTTTCATAGAATTGTCACGTGGCGCTGCACACCTCGACATCTTGAAGCACGTCAGTAGAACATACTACAATTAATAGTAAACAACACACCAGTCCATCTAGAAAAGAGAATACGTTCTCATAGTAATCATTAACGGTCCAACATCACATCCATCACGTGCTCAAAATGACCACCTGCACGCCTAATTCCTATGCAACATGTTGTACTTGCATGCTTGCACAGCTCTGCTCTCCTGACACTGTATGCCGAAACTTTGAACTTAATTTAATGATATTTGCATAGTTTGCCTGATATAAGTGTATAGGAATGTTTTATTACTTTTGGTTCAAACAAACTATATGTGCTGTTTGGGTGTTGATTTTTCAAACACACTGTATACTGAAGTGTCACGAAACTAGCGCGTTAGCTAACTACATCACCGAGGTGGGTACTTTCTTTATTAATTGTAATTTTATATTATTAAAATTAGATTTATAAAGGTTAGTATTATAATTTAAGGATGAGGGGAAGGGACGAGGGTAAAAGCCATGTTTTTTTTTTGTAGTTATGCTCCTGAAAAATATTCAACCACTGTTGATATCAGCATGTGATGAAAACCAAACTATGTTTCTACTGAAGAAATATTGTATTTATTCAGATCAAAATTTTGAAATAAAAAACCGCAAATTACTGCACTTAACTTACATTCCCTACACGTTAAAAGTTTAACACACATGACTGACAAAAGGTCAAATAGCAATATGTCAACGTCGTGGGTTAAATGTTCAATAATGCCTAATTTAAAAAGAAGAAAAAATGCAAGAATATTAAGTTTAGATAAAATAGTCCCTCAACCTCTTTAGGATAAAGTCTTGTATAGTAAGATCAATACCCTTGTGTTACTCAATTTCTAAAGTGTGAGGAAATAAAAAGGAGGATAAGAAGAAACTTATATGTCCTTAGGCTTTATATCCATCCAGAAGGAAAACCACAAAAAAACTAAGGTTACGAAAGAGAGGGGAAAAAATGTAGGATTTAGGTACACTCAAAGGAACCATGCAAGAGAGATCACGAAACGTGATCACATTTAAAATCTTAAAACGTTCCAGAAGAATGAATAGATTTTTAAATGTAATATTTAAACAAAAAATTATATAGTTTAATTATGAGGATCACAGTCAAATCAGAGGGAGGTTTGGGGGCTTAACCCTCCCGCCCCCCAAATTTTTTATGAACAAAATATATATGGCATTATTTATGGTTCAAATAATATCAAAATTAAGGTACAAGTACAAATTAGGGGGTTGTGTTACCATAAAAAGCACTTCCGAGAGGTTCTAGGTATGTTTAGTATGTATAATTTCTCCTAAACTTTGGAGTTAGGGATGTTAACTTAAAAAAACACTTCAGATAGCTTCAAGAACTGTTTATCATTTATAATTTTTTCTAGCCTCGGGAAATTGGGGACTGTGGCCCCTAAGCCTCCCCTGAAATTATTGCCTAGATACAGCCTTGGTCACAGTACTCAACAGAAAAATGCATTAATAAAAACGTAATCGTTTTGGTTGATTTGAGTGTACAAATACTTTTGGTGGAGGTATATAAGAAAAGACAAGAACAATATCTCCATGAAGGTACATAAAATATAAAAGGAGAATAAAAAGAATATAAAGAGGAATAGAAGAAAGAAATATTTTAAACTTTTTGAAATGTAAGAAACTATATAAAAATGAAGAAATGTAAAACCTTTTAAAAGGATATATGAGGACCTACTAGACTGTAGCCCGGTTGGCAGAGTTATGAAAATTGCAAGGCCAGAATTTCCAAGATTTTTAATCTTACGGATAGTATGTATACTAAAAGCTTTATCGTATTTAAGGATTTAATTAATCATGCAACATATTATTTAAAAAATAATGTATTATAATACATTTTATTTCGAGGAAATGTATTTGGTATTATTCTCACCAATTAATTAGATTTAAAATCCATACATACATCACTAATAACGCCGTTACCTTACAGGGTAAGGAAGAAATTGTGCATATAGCTTATAGAACAACTCCATACTTAATTCATCCTCACTAACTTTCTCTTTACTACCCCGTCCATGCATACTCCCTTCACTTCAAAAACATCCATAAACCAATTCATATATGTTATTTTATTCTTGAAACTCTTATTGTTACATATTAAATACCCCGAGATTATTTTTATGTACAAGAAAGTAGTTTTAAGATGTCCCCGAGTTATTTGATTCAGATTTTTTAATTAGATAAATTTACAAACTATCTCTAGCCTTAAATAATATAGATTTAAAAATGAATAGTAGAATTAACAGCAATGTTCTTTAAAACATATTGTAGAATATTGTTAAAAATTGGTTGGTAAAAATGTATATATATATATATTTCAATTTATGAATATAAATTCATAAATTGATTGTTTTCACTAATTATATAATAAATTTAATGCATCAAATTAATCGGCTACTTCAAGATGACGTAATAAAATATTTATTAATTTTAATCTAGAGATTGGCTATATCGCTTTTCTTTTAGCCACATATAATATGAAAGATTCAACATTTCACCACAAAAGATTGCAATGGTGGAATAAGTTACCAAGTCAGATTTGAGAAAAGTGTTTGACATTATTGTACACAAAAATTTCCACCAAATCAAAGTAATATATTTAGAAAATAATAATGTATCAATTTTATCCAAATTTGCTTTAACGATATGATTAAATTTTGTATCCAAGCAATGTTTAAAATTAAAAACCAATGGGTTATTTTCACTTTCCCGATGAAAATGAGTCTAAAGGTACTTTACATCTGATATAAATAGGAAAGTTCTGCTATCGGCGAAACTATTTAAGATACAAAAGAAAACATTGTTATAAAGTTGAAATACTAATCAAAATCAAATACTTTATTTGGATTGTATTTTATTAAAACCAATATATTTTGAGCTACAGTAGCCCCATGGCTTCTTTGCTGCTGAGTGACAGCTCACAGCTGACAGATGACGGCTTTGAAAAGTTACCAAACCAAATTATGACCCCTACGCTGAACCATATGATCTGAAAAAGCATGTGTTTAGCAGCTGTCACTTCTGACAGTCAAAATTTAGGTATATACCAAAATGCTGGCTGTCAGTCAGCACCAAAGAAGCCATGGGGCTACTGTATGAGTGTGTGTGTGTGTGTGTGTGTGTGTGTGTGTGTTGTGTTGTGTGGTGTGTGGAATATAAATGGAGCTCTTTGACACTTTTTTTATGGTCAGAGATGTTCCTCTCTATTCAATGTTTCTGTTTATATTATTTTGTCTATGTTCTTTTTAGGAGTGTTTCTGCACCAATACATACTAACTGGTTTAAGAAATATCGCTAGTTTTTAGTAAATGTCTCTATATTGAGATACAAGATAAAGTCTGTGTGGTGTACACCATACCCTTTATTTTTTTATTGATACTTTTAATTTTAATACCCTATCTAAATTAACTTCCGACCAATCTGTTACTTTGCACCATTTTTACCATGCCTCGGCTTGTTATCTTACCATAAAGGTTGACTACGTCACGTAAAGGAGTTGACAAGACTATTAATAATTCAGTCACCAAGAAGAAGTAATTAGGGAAATTGATTAATATGCATTGGTTTCCTTGCGTTATTCTTGTTGCGAAGGGAAACTGACAGTTTTCCACTACGGGAGAGCTACGTCACTACAATTAGAGGGTCACAAATCATTGCCGAATTAGCTTAAGGGACACCGAAGTACTTCACAACGATACCAAAACTTTAATAACATCTAAACATAGATTATATAAAAAGAAAAGGCCTATAAGTATAAAAAAAATGTTTATAAACATTCTTAAATTGAAAAATGTAAATATTTTTGGGGAATAATAAATACAATGATCATAATAGGGGAAGAGAGGATAAATATATGCGATAGCCTATTATATGAATAAGTAAATTGTGTTAAAATTATTGTTAATAAAAGTCAATCAATCTTGAATATATTTTAGTACATAATGCTGTAATTTAGCTAGTAAAATTTTATTAGTATCTGCATCATGCAAAACAAAAAATCTAATAATAACTTGAGCATAATATATATATATAATATACATATTATATACATTATAATTTGAGAAAATACCCTCAATACTGCAACCAAGAATTGATTAATTATTTATTATTGATCATACGAGGGAACTAATAATATTATATATTCCTCCCAAATAGTTTTATTATTCGGCCGCAACACTAATATCTTGCAGTGAATTTAATCATGAATCAATCGGTTGACTGATATTGTAGATATAATAAATGACATTCGGCGTGTATTCCATAACACAATAACATAATTGGTTCATTTTAAGTCTCCTTGACCTATCAGCATAATCTATCACTGGCATTAGAACGTTTTTTTGTTTTTGTTTTTTGTAAAACCTATCCAAGTGTTATCTCTGGTCAGATAAAGTGTTATAATATACTTTATATTCTGTTATGGGCTAAAGAAATGTGTCACTTTCATTGATCTGTCTTAGTCTCACTTATGGCTATGACAAATATGAAAGTGGCATAGTTATGAAAAATATTAGTAACCAAATCCCATACACTGTCAGTTTTTGTGACGAATGGAGTACAGGTGTTGCGTGAAGCTTGTGCATTTCGGTGGGCTTGGCAGACTGATGTACAATAGTACCTTCTGGCTCAGTGAGGAAAGCGACGGAAAACTACCTCACTCCTTATTTCCCTAGTACGCCTATTTAGTGCTGCCTAGGTTTTAGATCTGAAGAAGGGACTGTCCTGGATCGATCCAACCAACCTTTGGGTGGAGTACACAAACATTCGTACATATATTATTAATATTTTATAGTGATAACGTGTTTAAAACTATGAACATTTAAACATGTCACTTCTAAAAGTTCCAAGACATTGGTAGATCTGTTTGTAATACGCTTTTCCCCGATACGAATCATACCAAACCCTCTAAACATAATTTTCAATACTTAGAGTACAACTGCCTCTTCGGAACTTTCGAATACTAACACAAATGAGGAATGTAGAATTTAAAGGAAGTATACTTGTATTTGCATCGGGGCGGAATATAATACCACTAAAGAAATAATATCTCAGAAAACCAAGGCTATATCCGACCACTCGCCTCTAAGTATCTTTCAAACCAGACAAGACGAGGCTTTCTACTGGTTAAAGATTATTTCCCTTTTTTTTTAAAGTTAATTTAGTTGGCCACAATTATAACGGATATAGTTTAGAATATTTAGAGCGGGGATGTGTCGAAGAAGTGTAAAGGAGTTATCTAGAAGACGTAGCCTACTTTGTACCAATATCCGGGTTCATACTGAATATTCAGGTCTATTTTGGGAACTTTGTGGTAGTTTCAGGTGTAAAAAAGACCAAAATAGGGACTTTAAAAATACTATCAAAACAATACAAATTTCAATCAAAAAAAAATTGTTTGAGAGGGAAAAAACCTACCACTAAGCCCTTTAAGAACGAACAAACAAAATAAGGTTTACTTTCTTAATGCGTATAAGCAATTAAAGATCAACTTTTAGCATATATTTTAACCTTAACTCAACTTTTAAGTTCATAGATTATTTTAAACATATTAAAAGGCAAAAACTAATTTTAAAAAATTATTTGACCCTGGAGAGGGTATTTGAATTTTTTTTAAATTCATAGTACAGAAATGTACATAGTAATTTTTTAGCTCTACTCATTATAATTTCGTTTTAATGTGTATTCCTTATATATTACATATCACATTTAGCTTTGTCTAGCAGTTAATTGGTAATTTTATTATTTCACTTTTTTTTTTTTTGGCGGACCTCTCAGAAAATTAATTTATTAGAGATTTTTTTTTTTTTTTTTGTCTTTGATTGTACGTATGTTTCTTTATTTGCCTTGTCCTCTTCGATTTTTAAAACTGTATATCTTTCAAGAGCCAATGAGCTACCTGCATTTCTTCAAAGATTTTTCTTTTCAAAGCATCTATAATTATGATGATGTTTTCTGTCTTCTTTTCTTTTCGTAACAACATTTTTCTTATTATCATTAAAAGCCGCCTTCTTTTCTTTACTTTCCACTCATATTTTTCTTCTTTCTTCCTTTCTATTTTTCTCTCCTCATCTTATTTAAGTCACTTTGCTCTCAGCTTAGTTTCCTCTAAATACTTATTATATTTACTTCTTGCATTTCTTCCATAAGTATTGAGCTATTTGGGATTGGAAACCAAGGATGTTTGTTACCATAAAACTTCAAGGCGTTTATGATTCAATCGTTCATTCAAATCTCTTTTATTTCATAGCATCTGTCTGCTCTATAATCTTATGTAAAGGTTTTGAAAAGCCTCTTTCATTATCGTCATTACTATGTGGCAATGAACAGACTTTTACTACTTTTGTCCCTATCTTGTATTTTGTGTCATTCATACATTCACTTCAAAAACTTATTTCCAAAATATGTCAAGGTCTTCATCATCGATTCCTATGAGTGTTTCTGCTCTAAGCAGCTTCCACTGATCGACAAATCAGTCTGTAAGGACATCAAAATGCATAATTCTTGCACTTTCAATAGTTTTGCTTTACTAATGGTAGCTTCACGAAAGATTATTCCTTTAAAATACTAAATCATATATCTCGTATATGGACAAAACCATCTTAGCCCTTCAATAACCAAATTATCTCAAGATATAAGTGGCCAAGGGGGAGGCCTATACGAAAGAATAAGGTACAGCTACCCCATGAAATGGAAGAAATGCCAACCTATGAGGAACTACTCTGGGGGGAAAAAACTTAAGGCAAATAGAACCTGAAAAGACAGTTTAACGTCACACCATGGATGAAAGGTTAAAACTTAACCAACATCAAAACCATTAGTCCTTAATTGCCGCCTAAAATATTATATTGAAAATCATACAAATATAAACAATTTTTTTAAATCATATAGCCAATTAAAGGGACATGGATTTTAGAAAAAGGTTAATTTTATGGGCTTTGTTTAAGTTCAAAGCTTTTTAGAGGCCAAGTGTAAGGACTTACAAATTTTGAGATACGCAGTGGAAACTAGGGTAATGAAGGAGCAGAATGGAAGCAAAATTCAAGCCTCTGCAATTAAATTTCTGATAAGTATTTTAAGAGTGACAAGAATGGATAGGATGAAAAATGAGAGTGAGAGGAGTAGTTAAGAAGGAGACGATGCAGTACAGGCTAGAGAAGTCAGGACTGATGTGTTACGGCCATGTGAAGAGAATGGAGGAGGAGAGGATACCATACAATTTGTGGATATTGAAGTGGGGGGCGGGAAGCCAAGAGGAAGAATACGATATAGGTTGCTGAAAGGCGTGCAGAAGAGATAGGAGTGGACTGGTTGATGGTGGAGGAGGAGAGGTGTTGGGAATAAAGAAGACGTTAGACAGGATATATTCCAAACAGACCCAGCCAGTGGCTGTAAACATGATGATGATGATGATGATGATGATGATTGAGAGAGGGAAAAATGGCTTGTTTCATAGTCATTTGTACCGAGATAATAGGAGATGTTATGCAATGAATAATAATAATAATAATAATAATATAAGATTTTTAATCAACAAAATATTTTTAAACGATATTATTGATTAAGATTTAAATAAACAAGTCAAACAACTGAACTAATGGCTACTCAAACTAAAGCTTTGTCTCATTTGGTCTAGTTTGCCGGTTACAGTGAAATCAGAGTTTTAATATCAGCTGTGTGTACCAAGGAAGATTTTCCTGATTGGTCCTCTCACCCTTCCCTTACGCAAATGGGGCTACATTTTCTGAATTATATTCCACCTTAGCCCTAGATCATTTGTGTAAATATTTTAATATCTCGTATAGGTAGGTATGATATACAAAGAAAACCCAAATAAAGGTAGTCAGTTAAATATTGCGATAAATTTTATAATACATAAAAGGTTTATTTAAATACATTGCATAGGTATCTATTTATTCACTACTGCAAAAAAATGAATAGCTTTGATCTGTTGGTTAAAATTCTTTTAAGCACTAACCTTTTATTTTTTGTTACCCTAGCTACCTTTGTGAATGTTTGACTGTCGTCAGCACTCAGACCGGACTCGTAACTCGTAAAAAGCTTACTAAAGTACTGGATATAATCACTTTGTGAAAAAAAAATAGAGGGAAACTAACCTAATGGACAAATAACACGGTTTACTACTGATGCGATCTGATGGTTCGGTGGTTAAAAACATGAAAAAGATAAAGAATAAAAAAAATAAAGTAATGGATGAAAAATTGAGCAGATGACGATTTTATATTTTTATGAAGGAGAAAAAAAAAGGAAGATGGCACAAATTCTGTCAAAACATGTCAGGAAAGATTTAGAATGGATTCCGTCTCTCTCTCTCTCTCTCATTTTAGAAAGAGAAGATTATACTGTCAGATCAAGGCACAGATATCAAGGTCACTGAAAGTAATTTGTTACGACAAGGTGATGTTTTCCATCAGGAGCTGGAAGAGTGTGAGATATGGGAGGGAAGGGGGGAATAGATAAGATGGATATACTTGTCTCAACATTCTTTGGAATATTATTTGAGAACCGCGGTCATTGGTAAACAATTAATTTTAAAAGTGTTGAGAAAATAAAGTTATACTTTATTAGATTTAAAAGACCATTAAGAATAAAGTTATTATAAAGTTTATAAACAACTATTTGCTGAAGCAAAAAACATAATTTGACCACCATTGAAACCATTGGTTCAGAAGCTCAACATAGATGTGAGTTATATTTTAACATATATATATATTTATATTAATAAAATTGAGTTTGTTTGTTTGTCATTAGCATTACGCAATATCTACCGCAAGCAGAGAGCTGAGAGTTTTTAATTACTTATCCCTCTATACAAATGTGTGCAGCTCTAGGCAAGAATTTTAAATTTTTTATTAGCTTCTTCTAAATTGATTAAAAACTGAGTAGAAATAAATAGAATCAAGAGTTTTTTCTGTCTGTTTGAAGCATCGTCGGGTACTTCTGTCATTTACTAATTCATCAAACAAAATTAACCAGACCCGTTTCGGTGGAGTAGTTAGCTAACACGATAGTTTAGTGTTGAGCTAGACTGCTGAGGGCGGGGATATCAAGAATCGAATTTCGGTCAGGTTAACTGGGGGTGGTTTTTCCAAAATTGTTTTCCACTCTCCCTCCATGTAAATGTGAATTCACTTCCTCTAAATTCAACCAACCTTCCCAATCCCTAACCCACTAGAGTAATTAGTGCTTAAAGCGTATAACCAAACTAGTAGTAAGACTCGGTGGTAATTAATTAGTATGAACCAGACCGTTATTAAATTAATTTAAAATAAACACAACCATTAGTTGGAAAATTTTCTCGTGCATCTTATCATATATAATCAAAATTATAATTTAACACCTTTTTGAATTTCTATTAATTATTGTCATGTAAATAAAAACAATTTTATAAAAAAAATTAATATTAATATACTAAAATTTTCTGAAATATTTACGAAATGGAATGCGAATTTTAATTAAAAAAATTTAACACTAAATTATTTAAACATAATTTATACTGATTTAGAAAACCTGGTAAATATAAATTTCAATGTTTGTGTTTGGTTAATTAACAAAAATAAAAATGACAAATAATGAGTTTTTAACATTTTTATCTTCCAATATAAATTAAATCTTATATCATTTATATTAATCTATTTCCAGTAAATGGAAAAGAGACTAATTGCAATAATGCATGCTCTGATATATCAGTAGTTATTTCATATGTTTTATGAAACATTAAGATAATGAAATTTTCTAAAACATTAATTATGTCTATAAACATTATCAACTGGTTTTATAATATCAAGGTTTTTTTTAATGTGAGTTGGAAGTAGAAATACCTCTAATATCGTATTGACACGTAATGTACAGCTTTGAGGTATTTGTAAAAATGAGCAAATGACAAGATTTTCTAAATTTCTATGTTTTTACACAGGCCTAATGGTTAGTATTTATCATTAAAATTAACAAACTGATATGATTGACGGTTAAACATATAAATAACGTTACATTTCTCCATGTTTATTTCGATATTAATGCAACTTTACAAATAAAAAGGCATGCTCTTATTTAAATACTTATTTTATGTACACACCAAAAATTTTAAAGTTTTACGTTTCAACTTAACAAACAGTAGGTTTGAAAATGTGTAAGTATGAAATTCTATTGATTCCATTTTAACAGTTAAAATATCTTCTGCTCATAAGTTTTGTTGGTCTTAGAATAAAACAATATAGTTGGCTACCGAAATAAAATAATATAGGTGGCTACTAACCAGAAACTGACTAACAGTTTACTTTAAATTCAAATTTTTACTAAATCTGGCCTTATTTTACTCTAGAAATTTGAGATTTAAAAATATCTTTTGAACAAACAAATGATTAAAGGCAGTGAAAGGAAATGAGATGATATCAAAAATTAAAATCTACTAGATAGAATAATATATTTTTTATCTTATCTTAAAAATATTAATTTTAAAAAAAAGCTTTGTGAAATGTGTTTACATCTTAATTTTGAGAGCATCTAGAAAAATATGTAATATTAATTGATATTAATTAAATTTAATATTTAATCATTGCCTAACTATCTAAACTGGACGAAGGCTTCAGTCTTGTCTTGTTAATTTACAAAAAAGGGGAAGGCTTCAGTTAAATTTTCGACAGGATTTATTAAGTTTATATTCAATGAACCTATACCTTACCATCTTCATCGCTACCCCTGTTGAGTAATTATGTGGTTGACCTGGATTGGTAGTAAAAATTGGGCATAAAAGTTACATAATCATCCAAGATATTTTATATCATAACGAATCTCAAGTTATAGTATATTTAATTGGAATACAATCTCTTCCATGAGTTATATTCCCTGAACTCATCACAAGATATTGTTATGGTAATTATGTGTCGCAAATTAGGTAGACAGGACATACATTAAGAATGGAAGAATCTAGAACTACGTTCATGGTATTTATTGCAAAAACCTAATGGGAAGAAACTATTGGGAAGACTTAGACGTATATGGGAGGATAACATTAGAATGGACCTAAGAAGATAGGGGATAATGAGGTGGACTGGGTAGAACTATAGCTCAAGATGAGACAATGAGCTCCTAATGCCCTATAGTAAGTAAGCACAATCTTCTAACAAATCCTACTCTACAAAGCATATTTTTTGGTTCGTTCTGGCTAATTAAATTGTACAAGCCTTATTGCACTGTACATACGAATGGTTCTAGAGGAGTGTAGCCTATCCTCAATAAGTTCACTTTCGCCACTGTGCGCCAATAGGTCTAAGTTGAGTTAAACAGCAGTAATTTATCTTGCAGCTTACAGCAAAGTATATATTTTATAAAAGAGAAGACTGAGACCTACAAATGTATATAACATTTTGCAATTGATTGCGCTTCCCCTTAAAAATTTAAAAAAAAAAAAAAAAAGAAATTGGTCTTGTACAGTGGTTGGTTGGTATATACGGTGTATATTTGAAAGGTCACAAATTAAAATAAATTATTCTGAATATTTTGTAATCGCTCCGTTCATCAGAACAGAACTTTATTTAAATTAATATAAATTGTATAATCTGGATTAGTCGTTTCTTCATAAAAAAAAAGTAGTTTCAGAAAAACAAATAATAACAAAAAAGTGTGCTGATTGATTAATGTTGGATCTTTGATATTAATAAGTATGCTGTTTTAAGGTAACTTAGTTGGTAATGTGTTCATACATTGCATGCTATATTTCATTAGTAGTAGAAATAGTAATATTAGTAGTAGTCTTATAGATAGCTAAAAATTTAGGAAAAGGTTCCACCCTTCATCAGAAATTAATTACAAGTCAAGTTCTGGTCAACACTATAGAAAAGACGACCTAATGTTCTAGATAATTAACAGATTAATTAATTTCCTTGTTCTCTAGGGTCTGTTTTACCATATTATCAAGATATGGTTCCCCAAGAACGCGTTAAAAAGCAGTAAAAAAAAAGTGGAAAGATGGTTATCTTCCTCGCGTGAGCACGAAACCAAACTACATCAGACGCTGCGTCGATGTGAGCTTTTGTGGATTCACACGTTCCCCGAGAAACTGGCGCAGAACAGAAACGTGGTCATGTGACGCGCTCTAAGCCAATCACAAGATTTCAGCTTAATCGGCGCGAGCGGCTTGCTGAAGTTCAACTATTATTTACTTTGTCCGCTCTGCTCGAGATGTTAGGCACAGGAGAACCAATCATCTCTCAGAGCCAACCATCTTAAATCAGTGCGCATGCGCTCTATAGTCAGAAACTAGCAGACAGCTTCGTTGGCCGTTGTGAGGAGATTTGAAATAACCCGTGAATGTATTTAATTATTATTATTTATTATTATTAGCACCGCGTCTTACTACCCATTCGGGTTATACGCACTTACGCTAATGTGTAATGGTGGGGTGATTGTGAGATGAAATGATGGACCTACAGTTTAACGTGGGATCCGAACCACGGTGGCGGCCTGGCATTCCCCACATTCACAAGATGTCTTGTCAGAGGTGAAGGAAGGGTTTGGTAATCAGATAAATCTGTTCCGGGACCGAGGATTGAACCCCGGCCACCAGCATAGAAGTCTGACACCTTACCCCTAGACCACCAGGTCACCTCCGTGAATGTAAAACGTGTGTATCGATGTATTGGATTGTGTCACGACACAGCGTTATTATTTGAAAACATCCATCGGGAAAAGTGATCTAAAATATATGCATATCTACAAGAAAATAAAACTGTTGTTAGTCAGCTGTTTTACGTTAGCGTTGCAATGCATCATGAGTAAACTTAAAATGTGTAAATTGCTATGCCTCTGGGTCAGATTATACTTTATATTTTGGTCGAACGTGTGAATCAACTCTTAGACTTAATAATGACGTCACCATTTCAACGAGACAATGTTTACCCTTATAATATATAGAAACACACTAATTATTTTATTATTATTATTAGCACCGCGTCTTACTACCCGTTCGGGTTATACGCACTTACGCTAATGTGTAATGGTAGGGTGATTGTGAGATGAAATGAAGGACCTACAGTTTAACGTGGATCCGAACCACGGTGAGGCCTGGCATTCCACACATTGCTGCTGATGGAGATGTCAGAGTTGAATCCCAGCTGGGTGTATTGAGGGTGGATTCCTTAAATGTTTCACCATTCTCTCTCCATGCAAATGTGGGTACACCTCCTCCACCAAATTTTGTTTTTATTTTCATTCCTACTATGTGAAAAATGCGGATAACCTAGAAGGGTAGTAGGACAAAGTAAAAAAAAATTGACAAAAAGTGGACATATGAATTTATTGACAGCCTAACGTACACTCACAATTGTTCTATAATATTATTATTATCATCATTCGTCAAATACTACTCCGCTCCTATTTATATTAATATTCCTTATTTTATCTAAGTCTTTAAATATTACCAGTAACATAAAATACAACTTATTTGTTAACATCACAAATCAAAACTATTTTAATCATATTAAATGTCAATTAATATAAAATATAAATAATTTAATCTGGATCTCATAAAACTTTTCTAAAAATACTATACTTTTGGAATTGCTAGATTACCACTACTTGATTTGTGGTAAACGAGTAATCTATAGTCTAAATTAAAAATTGACTTTTATTTCGTTCATAAAGTTAGAAATAATTCAGTTATATTGTATCTCCATAAAAAAATTAATTTTCAATCTGAATACAAAATTAATTATTATATATTACAAAATTTTGTATATTTTAAGTAAAATAAGTATATTAACACTCAAAAGCCTATTCACCAAATAATAGATAAACTTTCAAATTATCATATATACTAAGCTTTGATATTTATAGCAGTTGTAGTCTAGTTATATTGTGAGTATTTAAAACCTTTATTATGGTCAATTTGTAATAAACCAATTAAATTGAAATATGAATTAATCTCGAACGGTTAGTATGAAGCAGAGCAAAAAAAAAAGACAGAAATAAAACATCTATTTTGTTTACAGCTTTAGAATTAATCGACTTTATTGTTTAAGTATTAACTACAAATTATCCATTAAAATGTATTTTAAAATTTTTTTTTTGTCATTTAAATTCATATCGAGTAAGCACTATTCAGAATTTCTAGCCAAAAGTCTACTTATTGGAGGTTTTTGGTTTTCGAGAGCTTTTGAGCATTGGGGGGTAATTAGAAGAAAGAAATGTTTAGACTACAAAAAATACAACTTGCCTTTTACTTATATCAAAACTCCAAATAAACGATTATTATAATTATTAGAATATCATATATGAGGTATTATTGATACTCTATTGCTAGATAAAATGGATATGTTACATTTATATTAGGTCATATATTATTAGTATTATTATTAGCACCGCGTCTTACTAACCGTTCGGGTTACACGCACTTACGCTAATGTGTAGTGGTAGGGTGATTGTGAGATGAAATGGAGGACCTACAGTTTAACGTGGAATCCAAACCACGGTGGAGGCCTGGCATTCCCCATATTCACAAGATATCTTGTCAGAGGTGAAGGAAGGGTTTGGTAATCAGATAAATCTGTGCCGGGACCGAGGATTGAACCCCGGCCACCAGCACAGAAGTCTGACACCTTACCCCTAGACCACCAGGTCACCTAAAGGTCATATAAAGAATCAAATAAGGAAGGGCTCATTGCTCTGCATCGTACACAACAAATTACTTGTTTTGATATTAACTATTCAGAAACATGCATATGTATCCCGCGATCATTCATGAATAACATATACATACACATCTACTTCCAATAGCGCGTAAACAAAAAGCGGGGGACAAGGGAACCATTTTGATACCGGTACACTTCAGTGCGCTTTGCAAACCGAGCCCGCAATTTTGTATCACAACACATCGTGCAAACAATGAATGACCTCTGCATAGCACACACGAGTGACAGTGAGTAGGAAGTGGCGATGAGGAGGAGGGGGGGGGGTGAAAATAACTCCTGCCTTACCCTATGAGTCGCACTCATAAACGCCATTACTATTGCAGGAATAGTTATCACCACACTATTTGTTCGAGTTTTCCCATTAGACAATATTTGGTTGACTTTACTGTGGGATGTTAATAGTGATGGGACTTATGTTATCATTCTTAAGTTGCTTGAAGGTATTTATAATATTGCACTAAAGTGGAAAATAGTAAGCCTTTAAGAGAAAGTTGTAATTGTTTATAACAATTTTTTAAATGCTAACAAAAAAAAATACTTTAGTTAATGCCAGTGTTAAATGTGTGAAGAAAAAAAATTATATATCTAGTATCGTATGTGTCTTCCAAATATGTTCACATAATGAAAGTTAACGTCAAGATAGACCTTTCATTTTTTTGAATGGATGTAAATAGTATTATTTGTCAGTCCGGTAACACAGCGCGTTATGCTGCAGCCAAACGTTGAATTGCATAATTTCAAACGAAAATAGATTGGAAACCATTTACAAAAATTAGATTAATATAGGAAATATATGGTAGGGTGGCAAATAACGTTATAGATGTTTAAACATTAATATTTAAGATCGTGTTCCAATTATTTTACAAAATAAATTAATATAGGTCTACTAAAGTAAAATATTCAAGCCACTTCGAATAGTGAGTTATGGATCTAAAAATAGATTTATAAAAAAAAGGATGTTAGTTTCTATTTCCATGGCTATAGGTTTCTTAAAATACTAGAATAACTAAAATATAGCCACATGTATAGTAGAGATTTTTAGAGATATATTAAATTCATTAACTTTTTATGATTGAACATCTAAAATATCTGTAAGGCTCAATTTGTATTATATCCTATGAGCGCTTCCTTCAAAACCTAACATACTGAATACTCTCTACAATCATGTTATGTGGGCAGTATGTAACAGTATCTAGGGTACTATTTAATTTTAAAAAATAATTAACTATAACAAACAATTTAGTCTATTTGATTAATGCATTATTTATGTTTGCTACCCTTTTAAGAGTGTTTTGAGGAAGAAAAATAATTAACTTATGATCCTTAACACTTGGTAATTATCAGATCAATAAGAAACCAAATAATTGTTTTATTCAAAGGGTGCTTTAGTTTGATAATAAAAATCTTGATATTGACTTTCAACAAAATAATTTTAAAAAATACTATAAAGCAAATTAAATCTTTTGAACTGAAGTATTTTACTATAGAACAGGATTTTATCCAAATTAAAACAAATATATTTTTTAATTGGGATCAAATTCGAAATGAATCGTTTTGAAACCAAATGTTTTGGTATATGGTAAAACTATCTATAGAACACTGAAAGTATCCAAATTATTATTAACAGACTATCTTCTTTAGTAAAGAAAAAAAAATGTTGTCTATAACCTTCTATTTAAAATTTATCTTGGGACTAGTAACTTTTCTTTCTCCATTTTAGAAAGACATTAGCTATCTTTCGAATCCATTAGCATTAAATTTTCCTTTCACTTCCAAAGCGACGCATTGGGTTTTCGCTTTATCGAGATGCAGAGGCTTCTCTTCCCCCCTCCCCCGCCACCCGCCCTAAGAAAAGCATGAAAAAGTTCCAAACTTACCTATTATTTAGTTCCAAATGGCACTTGACTTATATAGTAGGATGATTATTTTTTAAGAATACAAGCTTCTTAAGAAATAAGTCTTGAAATCGTATATTATAATAATAATCACATTAAAAAAAGAAGTGATTCTTTGTGAACGCATTTTTCCCATTGAATTTACTAAAAATGCCGACATTTAATTTTAATATACAACTTTATTTGTATATAAAATTCAAAATCTTTATAAATAATTCTAACCATCTAGTAAAAACTAGTTTTAATAATATACTTAAGTAATTTAAGATGGCGTACGAATATTTTCCTGGAAAAAATACTATAATGTACGTCCCAACCTCCCATTTATCATCTTGAAGTTTATGTGAGTAAAAAAAACTAGAGAATATAATCTCAGTTTTCGTGTCAACGCAACTCAGTTGAGTCCACTGCAGGGAGAGGAGTGGAGGGGTATCTGCAAGCCAACAAACACAAACAACTTCCTGGAAAGTTCCCGCCATTTTTACAGAGAGAAATTTATTTTGTAAGTGTGGAACAGCGCTATGAAAACGGGCCTTAGTCACGCATATAGAAGATATTATTAATACGTTTCACAATAGAATCGTGTCGCATAAAAGTTTCCCTGACGTTGCATCATGCTTAGAATGCTATGGAAAATGGAATTATTTACCTTTTTACCTTATGTTATATATATATAATATATTTATAATATATATATTATATATATATATATATTATATTATTTACACTCGCTTTGCTTGTTGGGAGCTCCACCCCCCAGTACCCAGTTGGTTTTCTTTTCCAGTGGATGTAAACTAATTTAATTCCAGAGCCGTTTTTTGATAGGTCTTACCGTTTAGCCACAAGAAACCTCCAAAGAAAGGTCCGCACTGACTTTAGAGTTTCTCCAACATTTTGAATTTTTTTCGGGGGTTAAATTTTTTTTTAAACTTTTTGGAATTTTCCCGCTGGTTTCAGGCTAGAAGCTATAAATTTGCCAAATTTGAAGTTTCTAGCTCATCTTGAAGTGGCTAAACATTAATGTCATTAAGTGAGTCAGCCATGTAGCTATTATACTCGTATAGGTATAATAATAACTTCCTTTTTACCTAAATATATGAGTATTTATAAGTAAAACGTATGTCAAAATAGTAATCAAGAAGATCATTCAAAGAAAACTACTTTGGTTCGATGTATCCATTATTTTTTAACAGGGCATTACGGGATTTTTTTTTTCAAAGAAGGAATTAATAAAAATCAATGTTTTATGTCCTTTGCTAGCCGAGGAGTAGACGCATTTTTCCTGATCTGACCGCTCGAGCATGATTGCGTTGAGAGTTAGACATTAATCACTAAGTTGGAGAAATTGTCGCAAACTCTAGGTGACAGCACACGGCATAGATCAGTGCGGCACGGCGCGGCGCGGCACAAACCCAGTCGAGGTGGGGATGAAAGAGTTAAAGTAGAGGTAGGGGTAAAGTAGGGGAGGGGTAAATAGGGTGAGGGGAGAGGTTGAGAGACTAGCGTTTCAAACCACAAGAAGTGGGCATGACACGAGGTGACATCTACAGTCTGGAAAACTTACCACCATGGAATTAGATTTCCTGAAACCCCTCCTACAAGCATCTCCTTTCCCCACCCGGCAGACTCGAGCCCCTCAAAACCCCTTTTAAAGTTTTGCTAATTCAATACAAGTTTAAGGTTTGTTGAAGGGCTCCCCAAGTGTGGGAGAGTTACACGAGTTCAAGTGAAGAGCACAGGACAGAAATGTTAAATGTCACGTTCTCGTAACGGAACACTTCAAAAGTAGTTTAGTGCATCAGTTTAACTCATTAACACTCAACCCCCGCTCCCCTGCCGCCTGCTGTAGAAGAGCTTAGGTTGAATCGACACCCATAATAACTCCCACCTATGATAATGTAGTCCAAATCGTCAGTTTCGCAAAATACTATATTGGCAGTGATCACGATTTTTAAAGTCAAATACAATCCGGCTGTTCAGTTTTCAGAATATGGATAATCACTTCTTTATTTTGCCATCCCATCTCCACGATTATGTTTGTGTGTTCCTTTTTAACGGTACAGTATACATCCTATATATTGTTTCTGTTGTCCACATCCCTTTTTCTCAAATAATACAAAACCTACAGCGATGAATAAGGTATCAGTGGATAGGACTATTTTACCGACTTCTGACATCGCATACTCAGTTTACGTTAAAACAGATTACTTGTTTAAAATGTTATTTAAAAGACAAATCTTAACAATATTTTTGTATCTATTACCGAAAATAAACTCTCTTTGCTATTTCTGTATACACTTCGCTGAGTATTTAATTTTTAACAACAAAACAAAATACTAAATCCTTTTTTGGGGGGGGGGGGCTGAGGGGGAAAGGAAGGTTGAATGTGTGAAAGTTTCGCGAAGGCTTACTGTATATATAAATATATATATATATATTTTAGTGCCAGTCTTGGTGATCTGGAGGCGAGGAACTTATTCACCCCATGACCCAATATCCATGGCTTAAAACCTGGCAAATGTCAACGGATTTATATTTAATGATGAAAATCCTTAGCACAAACTTCTTCAGAGGGGATGTACATTACGGTATAATTTGTAGGCTCTTTCTCGTTTGATCATAGAAATGTGGTGCTGAAAGCACACGGAAGCTAGTGAAGGTTCAGGACCTCCCTAGTACATTTGATTTCTCCCAGATGGTGTTGGCAGCCGCCATTAACCTTCCGAAAGGCTGATTAAGCTCGCTGCACCGGAAGCACGATACACTCAAAAGGAGCAACCTATGGGTTGTGATTCACTATCATAATATTAAATAAATCATGATAGTGTGTCAATCTAAAGAGAATTTTAACTTTCTTACCTAAGATACATGATGAAAAGAGTTGAGTTTATTAGAAAAAAATCCATTATTTGGCTGAAGGATGGATGTAATAAAATTACCATATAACCAGTAAAAAATAAAAAATTTGTTGGGGACTCGGCCCACAATTCTTGAATCAGTGTAAGACTCATTAGTGAATATATTAAATCTGTGAATAGTGATATATAGCTTTTCAGACAAATAGTTAACTAATTGTCGTTAATTAGCCACGACTGTCCTGATATTTCCAAGAAATCAATACAGAGGCAGTTTCGCTATTCATACTATTATAGAAAGCTGCCAGAATTTATTTATATGAATTGTTAAAGCTTTGATTAATAGTTTTTAATTTAACATATCTGATTTTTTATATTTTTTTGTAAAGTAATAATTCAATTGCAAATGACCACTCGTTTATGTTTACTCGTATGAATTTATCCCATGATGAATGATTATGAGTTTTGAAAAATATACTAATCACATTTCAGCACTGTCACTGGAATTTGTAGTGTAAATATTACCATTATTAGAAAATATCATTTCTACAAATATCATAGAGCATATTTCATTATTATGTTTGCACATTAAAATAAGTTCACTGAATATTTAAACATATTATGTCACCAAAATGAATTGTTCCATCGTATTTAATAACTTTTAATTAATAATAGTTTAACTTTATTAATTAAATACAGCTTTTTATTTTATTTTATACACAATTGATAAAATATTTAGATTTTAATAATATAGTGTAATAGAACTCCTATATTCAAAAATAAGGTTGGTTTCATAGAAAATGATCTTTTATTATAAATAACATTATTCTTTAGTTTCATCTGGGATTTTCAAGTTTAAAACTGGGGGTGTAAGAGTAATTAAATACAACCAAACTAGATTTATTTTCCATTTTATTTATTAGTTTTAAATATTCTTCTTTGTGATTAAAAATGCATAGCGAAACTCAGGCTAAACATAGCCATGACGTACGATACTGAATACTGACATATAAATTGGGTAAGCACAAAAATGTGCGTAGTTATCTAAATAAATAATTCGTAATTTAATTTAATCTTAAATTGTTTGCTTATACGTACAAAAGTGTTTTATTATGAAATTCTTGAGGGGTTGTAAGTAATACTCTATTTACCGTTTAAAGTTAAAGTTTCACCTTAATGGGATATACAATAATGCAGGGGCTTCCAACCTGTTTTTTTTGACTGAAGGAGTATTTGCACCAGGAAAAATACCTGATGGAGGTCATTTAAAAATGTTAATACCAACATTATGGACATTCAATAATGACAGTTACATTTTACAAGTAGAAAATAAACAAAAGCTGGCTGTGATTTTGTCAAATGTCCTTTATTTAGATTTGAAAAAAAATTGGCAATCCTAATCACTGATGCTATATTAAATTATGAAAATTAAATAAAGAATATTTTAAAATTACACAACACAGTTTGAGATAGGTACATTACACAGTCTATCTGGAAGCCCAAGGAATCCAAGAAGCACGATTGGAAAAAAGCTGCCATAATGGAAACAAACAAGGTAAGCTTTCTTCCTTTCAGGATAAACTAAGTTTATATTTCCTTTTATTACCATTTTCCCAATGGGCATCAACTAGCAAGTGATATATCTAACTATACTTATCCAATGGAGGCGATAAAAACCTTATACCATGAAATAATACGTAGAGCCCGATGTATCCTTCCTTAGTATAACTTTGAGAGCTTTAAAGATTTCCCCAACTCTAAAGCTACTAAACAATCATCATAAACATTTATGGATGATAAATTCAAGATGGCGCCTCTAAGCTCTGTTTCTCCTTAGAGTTGAGAAGATTTATGTCGTTTAGGTTGGTAGTGAAAGGTGTGCAGGAAGGGTTGGGTGTGGGGAAGAGTATAGAATATTTGGAATGCCGCAGAGAGGGGCAGGAAGGCGCTTGGTTTGCATTGTCTGCTAGTTGAGGGATAGTGTGGAATTTTGGGGTCATGGAATAGGGGGTGAGGTGGAAGACTTGAATGAAAGGGAGTGTACTAGAAATGTTATGAACTAGTACTAAGGGGAGATTCAGCCTTCACTTTAATTTCAAATATATCGTAATCTTGGACTGGATTAGTGACCAAAATGTGAGACTATTTTTGAAATTTTTATTTGTGATAAAGCAAAGGAATAAAATAAATTATAAACATTATATACAAATCCCATCATTTATATACAATTTTGATTAAAAAATAGAACATTATACAATCACAAGTATTTAGACTTAATGAATATTTTACAGTTTTCAATTTGGTTGTTTAGTGATCACTTAAAAGGTGTAAGATTAGTGTATCATAAATAAAACTTTTGAAAAGTTCACTATTTTATTTTTAATATTTACAAGTTGCCTAATCGCGTAGTATTTATTTAGCTCTCTCACATTCATAAAATGCAAAATCCTTTTAAATTTTGAGATTTGGATATAGGTCTACAAAAATTATACCTAACATAATGTCTAAGGTTGAGATTATTTATATTTCCGCCCCAATGACAAAGTGTTGAAAGTGTTAAGATAAAATATATGGGAGCCTGTTTCGATTCCTTTGATATTTTAGGAGGGTGGTTACGACTATAAATATCCAGAACAGGGCTAGTCAAATAGTCACATCCAGCCACACAGACTGGACCGTGGATTAAAGGACCAGCCATCACTAAAATATAGTACCGTTATTGAAAGTTATGATTAATTAATTTCACACGATCTTAACACAATAAATTTCCTGTAGTCTTAATTTAAGCGAACTTGGATTTACTTGGCACCCACTTTATTTATCAGCACTGTACTCAAACTTAATTATTTTGGAAGTGAAAGCTAGATTATAAAATCAGTTCTAATTTTGTTCCTATGCTGGAGAAAAACTAGTCATTTGTTTGGTGCAAAATTATTTTTTGCATCTACAACATTACAAAAATGAATATTAATATAAAAGTTTTTTTACCACTTATGGGTTTGTAGCTAGAACCAGTTGTGCTTGTGTTCCTATGGCTCTTTAAAACCATATTTATGGAAGACATTATATCACCTTTTTTGGAAGAAAACCATTATTTAATTAGGTGGACGCATCATACAACTACAAACTGCTTATTTGCATTGCATACGAAACATCTATTTTTTTTTTTTAAATTGATAATAAGACTTTAGGATATCATTCATTTCATATGATAACCCTGTAAGTAATTGAAAATATTATTTATAAAAAAATGTATTAGTGTAATACTCGATTTAAAAAACTAGAAATATGAAAATAGTATTTAAAAAAAATGATCTAGTTCGGTGCTTAATAGAATTTTAAAGGAAATTCGAGCTATCAGCAAATATTATTATTATTAGCACCGCGTCTAACTACCCGTTCGGGTTATACGCACTTACGCTAACGTGTAGTGGTAGGGTGATTGTGAGATGAAATGGAGGACCTACAGTTTAACGTGGAATCCGAACCACGGTGGAGGCCTGTCATTCCCCACATTCACAAGATATCTTGTCAGAGGTGAAGGAAGGGTTTGGTAATCAGATAAGTCTTTGCCGGGACCGAGGTTTGAACCCCGGCCGCCAGCATAGAAGTCTGACACCTTACCCCTAGACCACCAGGTCACCCATCAGCAAATATTAAAGAAATACAGTATTTTATAACATTATTAAAGTCATTTTTCACTTAGTGAAACTAATTAGCCACTTTACATGTATTTAAATTTATAAAAGTCTTATTTATATCCTCCTGAATAGCTTAATGGTTTATACATGGGGCCTCCACCGTGGTTCGGATTCCACGTTAAACTGTAGGTCCTCCATTTCATCTCACAATCACCCTACCATTACACGTTAGCGTAAGTGCGTATAACCCGAACGGGTAGTAAGACGCGGTGCTAATAATAATAATAATTATACATGGGGGGTTCTTGACCTAGAACCTATAATGATTCAACCCCTTAGCAGGTTAAGCTCTGTCAGTAGTATGTCTGCTATTGATAAGGAGTACCAGTGTCAATTGCCAATTTAATCAAATAAATATAACTGATGAAATTCGAGCACCGTATCTGCCTTAATACTTGTGAAATATTAAGATAGACATGACAACCCAAAAACAATTATGTCAAACAATAAATTTTAAAAATCTTTGAAACTAAAAATTAACCAGCACGTCAGCATCCTTAAGTGCCTGTTCAAGGTTTCTTGGTCTTGAAGTTAAATTGTTAGCACTCAAATATTCATATTTTATTTAGATTCTAATTTTTCTTTGCTACACTTGAGTTTAAGCTCCTTTTTAATCGGAAAATTAATTTATTTGTCTGATTATTTATATATGTAAATATAATATTAAATCAAACAAAAATGTGAAACGTTGCCTTTGTATGATTCTTATTTGTCAAAGAAACACGATTTAACTACTAATGTAAATACAAACAAACAACAAAAACCTAAATAATGTTTCTCTTTGGATTTAAGGTGAAAATGTATTCTGTATTGTTACTCTTAGGATTTGCAGTTTCTTTGGCAGTTAAGTAAGACAGAAAAAAAATTATTCTACATTCAATGAGAGAATACAACATTTATCGCATGTTTTAAGACAAAATATTAGGAAAACTATCAATTTTATTGGATTTTAACAGGAGTAAATATAACCTGTGTCCGTCATGATGGTATAAGGAACACATGGGTTAAAATCCTTTCTAAATCGGTTTAGTGGTTTTCTAGTTTATTGCGATCATACAAACAAACAAACCTCTTTATATAAGTGAGAGATAGGATATATATACTTTTTGTAAACACATACAGCTTCCTATATATATATACATATAGGAAGCTGTATGTGTTTACAAAAAGTTTAAGCTAACGTTATGGCTCGTAGATAACACGCTTTTAGAAATAATATAAAGAGAGAAGATGGATCTTGGAGGAAGTGTTTTCGTGGAAGAAGAGTGGAAGTCTAGCAATTGAAAACACTTCAATCCATCCAGATGGGATTCGAACAGCCACCTTCCCATCGCTATCAAACCTGACAAGACAAGACTAACACCTTCTTAAACATGACCAAGAAACTGAAGAGTATTTAAAACACTCGTTAGTAATTATGTTTATGAATTGTATTGAATTTACTTATTTATTTACTATGTATCATAACATAAATGCCATCACTTATTTATATTATTTGACTTGTGTCAATAGTGTCAGATAATGATCGTAAAAGAAATGAAATAGCACTTAACTATTCAAACGAAGAAACAATGACGCAATATATCCACCCAACATTTTTTTATCTAATGGTACATTCTCTATTCGAATGACTTGAAAAGTACGAAATCAGCATTACTTATTCATTCCGTTCTGTACGAGTACAAAATAAAATAAAAGGAAATATTCGACCACTTGTTTTACTATCATTACGCCCCTCTTAAAAAAAAAAACCGTTCAATTTTCATAATTAACGGTCTGTCTAGGTTTAACCCTTTCGCGTTTGCAATTAATCACCCCCCAGTTGATCCATGTTTCAAAAGGGGCTAAAGATAAAAACCTTAACTTTATGGAGCTAGTTCGAAAACAGCTGCTCTTGTAATGTTATCTGGCGTGGACAGTTTTTATTCATTTGCTTTAAAACTAACAGATAAAGACTTGTCTGCAAGTAGATAACACCTAATGCATTCTCTCTTTTAGATAATTATTATTTTTCATTGAAACAACCGCAGCGCACATAATAAAAGGAGGCTCATCTAGTATGTTTGACCGATAACGGATAGATCGCACACATGCTGTACTGAGTGTTCTTTAGCTAAATTGTTTTCCGCCATTCCTTCGGTCGGTGATTTTACTCTAAATTATACTTCAGTCAGTATAGGGATAGTCCGGCCATGTACTTAGTTCACATAAAAAACTAGAATTAATCAAATACTATAAATTATTATTATTATTATTATTATTAGCACCGCATCTTACTACCCGTTCGGGTTATACGCTCTTACGCTAATGTGTAATGGCAGGGTGATTATGAGATGAAATGAAGGACCTACAGTTAACGTGGAATCCGAACCACGGTGGAGGCCTGGCATTCCCCACATTCACAAGATAACTCGTCAGAGGTGAAGGAAGGGTTTGGTAATCAGATAAATCTTTGCCGGGACCGAGGATTGAACCCCGGCCGCCAGCATAGAAGTCTGACACCTTACCCCTAGACACCAGGTCACCCAAATACTATAAACAGTTTCAATGTTGTTTTGTGAAATGAATTTAATAGTTTGTAATAAAAAGCTTGTATGTTTGATTGTGTGCTATAAAAGCATACAATCTATCTATACATATTTAGGAAGTTACTTGATTTTTATTTATCTTGCTGATATATGAATACAGCTATGGATAAAACGTATTTATATATTAATACATAAACATGATGAGTCAATTTCAAAGTTTCACCGGGTTTGAGTTATATGATCGTTATATCATTATACAATCGTTTCTTCTAAATCAGAAAAACTAATCTATTCATCATTCTTTTATATGATTCAATATGAAATATATCACTCGTGGTTAGTCATGTATTAAACTTAAAAATATCTTCTTTAATCCATCTAAATTTTATTTTATTAAAATACTTTTATTCGTTTTAAAACATGGGAATGTATTATGTGAGGTACTACTTAATAACTGTTATGAAAACTAAAGCGAAAACGATGTAATTTCTTCATAATAGTACCAGCACATGCTTTTAGATATAGCTTCCACATTAACGTCACTATAGACACAGCTAATACTTCGTCAAGCCTTTCATTCAAGTCTATATTTAAGAGAATTTATTATTCTACCTTTGCAAGACTAAAATACACGCGGCCATTAAAATAAATAATGGGGTAGGTACGACTTCATATTAGTAAATCAAGAAGACATTTTTGCTTGTTGTCTGAATGGTCTGGTTCGGTTTAGTTGACGTTACTTTTCCTTAAAGATATCTGGTACATGATGTACTCTCCCTTAGGAGTTAAGATTCTTATTCTTCCAAAAACCATGTCGATATCTCAAGGGACGGACTGGCAAGGGGTGATAGCAGAGAGTTACGGTCAATTACAGTCCATGTGTTTGGAAATTAGGGGGAGAGGGTAGTGAAGGGGTGCTACAGAAGGGTAATGTGTGTGTGGGGGGGGGGAGGTGCACCCAGAATGACCTCATTAGATAATCAATAATAAGTTAACCGGGTGTGTGGGTCGGTATGGAGCTGGTGGTGAAGGTGGAAGGGTGAAAGAACAAGTAAAGTGGGTTCTCATGCTTTAATCAAAGCTAACTTGATTTTGGGGAAACTACTCACCAAGTATCCCCTCCCCTCAAGCCCTAACCAGAGAACTATTGAGCCGAGTCGTGTGTAAACACTTCCCAAAGTAGACATTCCTAACAGTAGCGAAGTCTTAACGTTAAAGGGTCTAAACTATTAAGACGTTAAGAGCGCATTACAACAGAATTAAAGTACACGTGTGTACTGAAGACTTTAAAGAAAGGAAGAATTAGATAGAAACAACACCGTTTCCCTGTCCTTTTTTTCTTTAGCCCTTTAAGGACAGTGGATTGCATAGGCCTTATTGATTATAAGGAAGGTAACAAGTCCGTTCTGGGTTCGAAGAAAAAACGCATCGAGTACATGAAAGTCAACCGAAGCAGAATAAAAACAAAATGTAAGTTTAGAATGCTTACTTTCAGGGCAAATGGAGTACATAATAATTTAACTTTATAACCTAAACATAATTTTAATTTTATAATTTATTTTATGTATTTAACGTGTGCTTTTAGAACCGACCGATTATATCAGACACGACCTATAAACTAACCCTTAATCTATAAACAGACACACCACCAGCCAACCAGCTATAATTCATCAGTGCGAAAGGGCAAACCCACAGTTAACCAATGATAAATTTTCAGCCATTACATGAATCGAATCTAGGATTTTAACTCAGTAGATAGACACGCTATCGATTGAGCTAAGGTGTCTGAGCCTATATCATACACAAAGTGTTGATTGAAAATTGTTAAACGTATTTCTTCCTATGTTGATAAATTACATTATTATTTCAATATATAACTCCTTAAAGATAGATGTATTACCTTGACGGATGAAACTATGGCACTTAATTTAAAACTACACTATAGTATAATTCGTTAATTTAAGATTGCTACCTTTCAGGTTAAGGTGTACATTCTGTCTAATCTGAAAGGTAGCAATCTTACTTTATTGGACTACAATCAGACATCCTCTAATAAGCTTAACCATGGAATAATGTAATGTATCTTATAGGGTAAACTAAGGGTATATATCATCTTAAAATGACAAAAGCTGAACATACTTATAGGTTTACGTGTATTTTAACTGTGATTGTCTTTACTGTCAAGGCGTTGTAATTGTCATAGTCGAATTTTTTTTTTAACCAATCCTCGGCTCCGGCACAGATTTATCTGATTACAAAACCCTTCCTTCAACTCTGACAAGACGTGTATTAACCACATCTTGTGAATGTGGTGAATGCCAGCCTCACCGTGGATTCGGATCCACGTTAAACTGTAGGTCCTCCATTTCATCTCACAATCACCCTACCATTACACATTAAGTAAGTGTTTACAACCCGAATGGGGCTAGTAATAATAATATATTATAATATATAGTTTGTAGCCTAAGTTAAAGTTGCCAGTTTTCAAAGTGAAGTCAACGTTTTCGGAGTTTCGCACATTTCTCAAGATTATGTTGAGTTTAAAAGTCATAATTTTATTCTCGGGTATATTTTACCACTTGAGATACCAAGCCGGTTGAAAAGAAGTTGGACTCGTGCCTTAATGACAACAGGTTAACTGATTTTTAAATATTTTAACATTAATATAATTCTTTGTATATTTGAAATGCAATAAATTTGGGATTCTTCTTTTAAATATAAGATATTCTATATTTAAAGCTTTCACATTGAATGTTAACAAATATGATTATGACTCACCTAAGGAAACCATATTTTCTGATTAGGAGCATCATCTTATTTTTTTTATTTAACTATATGATTGATAAAACAAATGTATTACATGGTGGGCACGCAAGCTAAGGTGTTAATCTCATCTGGTTTGTTGTGCCAGTGACTAGGTCAGTATTATATTCTTAGCTGGTTGAGATTAAGTGATTTTTAATACATTATATTTATCTGTCTTATTTTACGATCATCTTTTATTTATGCTCTCCTATCGACTTTGGTAGTCTTTGGGTAAGGATCCAATGTTCGTGGGTTCAAACCTAGCTAGAGTCGACGCATTTTTCTTAACGATGAAAATCAGAAGCACAACTTCCTTCTTCGGGCTAGCCGTCTTTCCCTGTCAATGTGACCTGTAAAAGAACCTTGGAATCCACACATTCACAAGTTGTGATTAATACAGTCTTGTCAGAGGTGAAGGAAGGTTTGGTAATCGGATAAATCTGTGCCGGATCAAGGATTGAGCTCCGGATCTTCAGCAAAATGAGATCAATTCCTCCTCGGGAAAAATACCTATGATACCACTGAGAATTAAGCCGGGACCTCTAGATTTGTAGCCAGGAATATTGACCGCTATACCAAGAGACAACAAGATACCTTTCCCAGCAAAATTGTTAAGCCTTTCGTCTTCCATAGAAATGAATCGTGTGAGGGTATAATCAGTCGGTTAAAAAAAAAGAGGTCACGTTAAATACTTCTAATAAATGGAGGATAAAAAGTAATTCTAGTTTATTGAAAGTTTTAAATCCATACCATCAAACACT
The DNA here is from genome assembly GCA_039000515.1 of Timema cristinae. NCBI lineage: Eukaryota > Metazoa > Arthropoda > Insecta > Phasmatodea > Timematidae > Timema > Timema cristinae. The sequence continues at coordinate 36,604,558 of JBCFYV010000024.1, read as the reverse complement.
ATCTACAAACGTTCTCATTGACTCTTAGTTATCGGCCCTATACACAAACATTAAACACTTCGGACCCAGTAACGGGGCGAGTTTAAATGGCTGTAATCTATTCGATCATTCAGACCAGCTACTGGGCCGCTTTGGCATAAAACATTGTGTGCTCTTTACCCATCAGCTTTAATTAACTTTTGATCCCATATCGACAAAAATATTACTTTCCAATTTAATGATACTCAGATATGAATAACCCATATATATATAGTATTATCCATATCCATATCATATAATATATGTAAATCTTCTTAATTACTTTTAACATAAACAATTTGGGCGCCTATTATAGTAAATGGATTATTACTATTTTAGTTAATACAAAAAGTGTTTGTTAAAAAAAGAAAAGGAGAATCCACTTTGAAACAGTGTTTTGTTATTATAAAATAAATTAATATAGAGGTTTTTATTAATTGGGACTAAAATAATTTACATTCAATAGGATTTTGAATAAGCTAAATAAAACGCCAACTATTTAATGCCATGGAGGGCTATAAAGTAAACACTGTGAGAATAAGATTAATCTTATTTAAAAAGGCGAAATATACATACCATAATGTGGATTTTTATTTAAATTACTAGATTTATTTCCAATACTATAATTAAAAAAAATTTGGTAAATTCTGCATTATGAACCTTTGTTAGCGTTAAAACCTTACGAGTGGTTTATTGAAGATATGGGCGGGCTAATGTATTGAATATACTTTATTAAACTTTTCGAATCGTGTATTTTTTTAATTGATATTTTTAAATAATAGCACGTCCTTTTTTATGTGAATGTATACAGTTAAAATTATTTAACATAGAGAACATTAAATAGTTTTAATTTATTTTCTAGCCTTTTCTTCTAGAAATAAACAAATACATATTTAATATGTTTTAGGTCTGTCCGTCCGTGTCTGTTTTTAATGGCTACCAGCAAGAGATTCATTGGACCTGAAAAATAGTTTTTTATATAGTATTAAATGCGCTGATAATACTTGTACACAGGCTATTATCGCTGAAGGAACTTCATGCTGACTATTGAGAAACAAGAGCTGTCAATTTATCGTTTTCGTTTGGTCAATTCTCCTCAAATATAAGACAAGTTTTGCAACGCTGGTTTGGCGAGGTTGCCAGTGACTCCTCTTTACCCCATGACATAATTGAGAGCGAGGATATTTGGAAACAGTTGACCGAGAGAGATCGAAGATAAAGCTTTTATCCAAAAGATCTGCAATGATATTGGGTTAGTTCTGTGAACTGTAGACCTTGCTCCTATATTCTCAAGCTAAGAAATGTTTTTACGTTGTGGAATTTGTAAACATACTAAAACCTAGAGAGTAACAGTTTTTCATGTGATCTCTGACGTCATTATAAAATATTTTAAAGCGGCCCTAAATCTCAATATCTAACTCCAGCTAGTGCATTAATCAACATTAAGTGTAGAGTGGCCTTCGTAAATATTTCTTTATTTTTAAAAACTCTTCCATATAGGTATTAATTTAATAACGTATGGTGTTTGGTTTCTAGATCCAACATAAGATCAGCAAATGGTTTCATAATAGTGAATGTCTTAGTCTGAACTTTTATTCATTATTATTTATTATATGGTTCCATTGTTTTGGCTGTTGTTAACAGATTGAGCTTATTGTTCGGGTTTCTCAGCTCAAGGAGGTTCGTGGCAGTCTATCTATAAGTATGAAATTTATTTTTATATTCCCAGTAAAATGTTAGAATAAGTATCTTGTAGTTTTTGGTTGTAAAATAAATATACTTTGAAATCTATGAATACTTGAATATTAAATAAATAAATAATTGTTAAAGCAAATCTAAATAAGACGACGATTCCAAAAGTTGCATAGATTCGTATATTCGTTAACACGATAATTATTTTATCAAATCGCTTAGTGAGATACAGGTTCCGAGGTTGATTCCAGTGTTCAGTCGTATCAGCTAATTTAAATTAATTTAATTGGGGTCTCCTTGATACGGATATTGCGGTAGTTATATGATTTTCAACATGTGTGCTTATTTATACTCGTATAATTTTGTTTTAATTACTAATTTGTTTTGTATTCTAGGCAGCAGAGTTGCATACGGCAGGGTTATCTGATAACTCACGTTATTAATTGATCGCTTGTATGTAGCTTACAATTTCCGCGCGTCCATCACAGATTGAACTTGAACTTTGAACAAAGAATGGCCTTAAGCATAGTACAAATCATGCATAGCTCACTGGTAGAGTATTGGAGCACTAAGTAACCGGTCATGGGGTTCAATTCCCATGTACAGATGTCATTATTCAAATAATTTTATTAATAGAAATAAACTTTCGTTAAAGTCAATGTTTTATTATAATCTTGATAAGTAATATAAACATATTATATCAATGGATCAAATTAAATCAGAATAAATTATTTAAACGAAACAAATAATAATTTGTCACATAAAACACATAACAATACTAATTTCCAGGTCAAGTGGTTTTTAATAAACCATTGTTCTCTGCTGCAGGGTAATACACACATTATTACCTAAATGTATTTTGTTTTTAACTTCAACTTGACTAATATGGTTTCACCAGATATAAAAAAATATTAAACAAAAACAAATGTTTTCATTAACGCCTCAGTAAACTACGCGGCAATAAACACATGGACGAAACTTCAGCTATATTCATTTCACCTCGAATGACGTAGTTTCCGCCCCATCCCTACAACCCAGACATATAACCCATTTCAAATCCAAATTTTCTGTCCCTGGTGCCTCTCAGCATAATTTCTAGTTATTTTAAAATTCAAAAATAGTGGTTGAATTCTACATCTTTTTTTCTCCAACACAACGAAATTGACTAATTATGTAAAAATAAATTAGTGTTCTTTTTTATATCAGTATATTATTACATGTTTAGATTACATAGAAATATTTTGCTTTTTTTAAATAGCTATTATTTACCATGGATAATCTTGTGTCCTATTTTTTATTATTGTTTTCACTAATGCGTCCAACTATTCGCCCAATCCATACACTTTTTAACCACACTAGTGAAGCAGGGACGTGGAAAATAAAATTTAAATAAATATACTGGATTTGTGGTCAGGAAGAGTGGAACTTAATTTAGGAAATATAAATATCAAAACACTGAGCCAAGACTCAAGAGTGACTTCACCGTCGTCTGACAAACCAAATGGATGAATCAGACGTCTAGTCCACGTCATCATCGATGCGGAAACTTATTTATTATAGTTTGTTCAAGAAGGAACAAGAAATTAATTTCTGTGTAATCGATGTGTCTTGTACGAGAAGCATAAAAATATTCCACGGCTACTTATGTTTATATAATATCACAAAAGCTATATGGTCATTAAAGTCGATACAAATATATTTTTTGCCAAACTAAAGATAATTCTTATTTTATTAAATCTTCTTGAAAATACAAAGTTATTTTCATTTAATATAAATTACTAAACCTTAAGAAATATACTTTAGAAACATTTTTAAATATTAATATGGTCGTGTTTAATCAAAAATTCTCTAAAAAAATTCAGGTAAAGCCATTTATTCTCTAAAGGAAAATCTTATAAAATAAAATTTGGATACAAAGAGGCACTATTATAATTTAATATAAGCTTTTACGCAACATTAGCCTTTTCTTTATCTTCTTTTTTTTATAACTCTAAAAGCTTAATTATTTCATCACGCCAATTTTTACCTACTACAATACATATTAATTTAATGAAGAAAAAGTTGGTCCTGCCATTACAAAGCTTTATTAGGGACCTCGCCATAAACACCAAATCCCATCTCATATTTTGTATAAAATTACTTACCATTTCACTACGTAATTGAATTCAGTTCTCATCCCTACTTTCCATTAGCGCTTTCTACTCTTTGCTCGGAAAAATATGAGGAAAAAATAGATTAAAATAATTACTACAAAGTTTTATTTGCTATATTTATCATGTATTGATTTTTACCGGTCTATTTAGTGCAATTTTTTTAATGCATGCATCTAAAGTAGAACATTTGAATAGTTATATTAGGTTAAAGTGTAAGTTACTTTTTAATTTAATCTACAAATTTTTTCTTTTTTATCTTTCCACTAAATCAAGGAATTATAAAAAAAAAATATGAGGTTAATATTTTAAAATACAGTTTCTATATTTCAGTTGCATATTTTGTTTTATTAAAAACACGTCAATACTCTAGAAAGAAAGGAAATAAATGTATTGTTTATGAATATTAAAAAATCATAATGAATAAACATTTAATAACGACTTAGATAAGTAAATATAATGTGGTATGCATGTGATTCCACATTAAAATAAATATGTTTTTTTATATATTTACATAATTGCTTTGACTTTACGTATACGTTTGCTGCGTCTTACTGTCCAACTAAGCAATATGAATATGTTTACACTTAGAGGTAAGGTTATCGTTATCGGTTGAACCTAATCAAATGATTGAGTGTAACTAAAATTATTCTAAATGTTTTGAGATACTTTCCTAAATTGTATCAGTATGCTCAGTACTTACGTTTTTAACAATGTTTCTTTTTTAAAATCTCTATTTATTTTTTTTGAAATATACACATTTTAGCACCACTTTTTACTAACAGTTATTTCCTCATGTACTAATGATTAAGCTAACGTGCTAAGGATGAGTAAGTTTGAATTTGGATGAAGTGTACCCACATTAGCGTGGAGGTAGAGTGAAAAACAATTTCGTAAAAATCGCCCTTTGTACACCTGACAGGGATTCAACCTTGATTTTCCCGTCATTGGCAGTCTAATGTATTTCGAGAGTGACATCTTAGACCATGTGGCCATCAAAGCTGGCGATTATATACTATAAATAGATTTTTTAATGTACATCAATAAATTATTTTAGTTCTAAGTATATAACCAGCACATATTAACTTTATCTACAATTCCCAACCAGAGATAATATTCTAACAACCAATCCTCAGATGAATAACCCTTTAGCGACAAAGAAACTCCTCAAATGCTGGTCAACACTCCTTACCCCCCCTTGACAACCTCGTCCTATTATGGAAAGAGGGTAGAAAAAGGAGGAAAGGGTCTAGCCCCTCTTAACCAAAAAACGGCAAGACCTCTTTTTCACTTAGATAATCTGTAACTCTCAATTCTTCTGGGTTGATTAGTAATCCAGTTTAACTAAACCTTGTTAACGTCGACCCTCTTTCCATTCAACCTCAGTCCTTTACCCCCCCCCCCTCCCCTTTACACTCACCCTCCCTTTCACTCTCAAACCCGTCTCAATACAATATCGTCTCATCTAACACGAAGCACAATGCCCTTTCATGCACTAGTGACACACATTTATATCTCCAAAATTATCTCCAACGGATGGACAAAGAGTTTTGACCACACAAAATGTACAGTCGTTTATATTAACTTGATATCGTAAATGTTTGAAATCTTATTTTTGTTTGCTGGTTGAACCATACCAGGTTCTTAATTATCAATCATATTTTGTTAATATTTATATTTATTTAAAAAAAAGGTTTACATATTAACATTAGAGAATTAAGAAATTATTATATAGCGTGACGCTAATAATTAAACTCTTATGTATTTATTTCAAGGTGAAGTTTAATATTCAAATAATACATCTTAGTTATATATCGTACTTAAAGGTATGTTGCTAAAGAAACACTATAAAAAATCAATATCAATTCTCGACTTTGTCCCGGAAACGTTTATATAATTGTGAATAAAGAATCATAATTTAAGCAAGAACATTTTCCAAGAATTCTTCAGATGAACTATACCAATTTCCCAACTTAGATTTATAGCTTTCTACAAGAACACTATTTCTAGTCATCCATTTTTTTTTTTTAGTGACCAAAATAAGGGGGCAGAAGCATTGTGCTTGCTATATACTGAATTGCTTAATATGGGTAGGTATGGCTAAGATATCAGCCAAGTATACTTAGTTTACCCGAAAGGTAGAAATCTTACATTAATGGAGTGATTACACTTTGATCCTATCTTATAATATATATCATAATGGAATAGTATAAGGTAAGCTTGCCACCTTTTAAATTCATATGAGCGATACTTTTGTTTTGTGATTTTTTTCAATAAATATTGTTTAAAAGTTATAATTTCCAAATTTACGTACGGGTGCAATAAAAATTAAGTTTATATCTAATATGTTACGAATATAAAGTCCCATGAAAAGGGAAGAAAGTACCATCTATGTAATGCTTATTTTATATACATCTCTCAAATACGTTTATTGATATTACTTAATATTTGTTCCTAGAGTTTGTTTAACTTTTAATGCTACGCATTATTAGAAATATTTTGCTGAAGTATTAGTTTGAGCCAATCTCCTAAATGTACTTATAACCAATATCCATGTATTATTTTATTTGATAAGATTCAGTGTTAACTTGAATTAGCAATGAAAAGGAAGATTAAAAAAAGAGTTTTATATTTCTAATATTTTTTCCCTAACTTTCTTTATTATTTTCCCTCTATCTGCGCTATTTCTATTTTTTCTTTACATATACGTAGCATATCATTCTTAAATATTCTTTGTGATGAATTTCTTGTCCTAATTTTTCCAAGAAAAATAAATTTGTCAACATATGTAGCCTATATAAACACCTTTGATCCACGTCCAAACAGTTTTATTCTAATTTTTAATACACACTCAAATACGTTCCAAACACATGACAACTTATATATATATATATATATATATATAATTATAAAACATACTTAAAACTAGCTTTTTTTTAATAAAATGAATTAATTTGTTTATATAGCTGTACTGATATGATAGTCCCAATATACAGAGTGTATTTAATTGGTGTCAAATATTTTGGGGCATATTCCTATCCACCAAACATGACAAAAGTCCATACAAATGTAAGTTAGAAACGCTTAGTTTCTGAGGTGGTAAGAATTTAACTATTCAAATAATAAGTAATCTAACAGAAGAAGTAACGCAATTACACAAGACAAAGTTTAACAGAAACAAACCAAAGACAGAACTTGTTTCTACAAAAATTAGTGTCTTTCTCCGATACAACCTCTGAGACTCCGTTCCATACTTGGTCGTACTAAGTTGAATACACCCGAGGTGTCATGTATTTGCTTACATCCATTTAGGATACGGTCTCTTAAAACGTCAACATCAGGAATAGGAGTTGAGTAAATAATGGACTTTAAATGTTCCCAGAGATAAAAATCCATTGTATTCAAATATGCTGATCGAGCAGGCCATTCAAAGGATCCCTCACGACCAATCCATATTTGAGGAAAATGTTTAAATAACTCTAAAACTAAGAGTTTATATACCAATGTTTATAATTATAAACTTTTCTTAGTGTTTGGTCGATGGAAATATGCTCATAGAAATTTTGACACCAATTAATATAAACCATATATATATATATATATATATATATATATATATATATATATATATATATATCTTATTAAATAAAAAGTTTCAACTATAAAATCTACACATTTGTTATTCTCAGAGACTGAATTAAATAATGCTTTACTTCTTTGTGCAATGCTTCAAACTACACGTCCAGGTTATTCACGTGCTCATACTAAAGGTGTAAGGTTCGAAAACACTCTACCTGAATTTGCGTCGAGGAAAAATGGAAAACCATTTATAAAAAAAAACCTACCGGAATTCAAACCTCTTTTCTCCCAGTCTTTGTCAATCAAGTATATTACCGAAACAGGCTGAATAGACAACACCTAACTTATGTCAGTTTATAACTCATAAATGAAACGTAGTTCCTATACCACAAGAGAACAATATTTTTTCGTCGCACAGTGTACTCTTCGTCGAGATAAAAAAAAACTTTCCGACCAGCAAACGAACAGTTCCCCCTCACACACGCACCCACGCAGTCGCACACACGCATGATCATGTGTCAATGAAGCAACTTGTCACACAAATCACAAAAGAACATTTTTTTTTCCCTCCCATTCAACCAGTAACAATTCGTTTCATTTCATATCCCCAATATCCCCATTATTCTCTTTTTTCTCTCTCTCATTTTAAGGTGGACAAAATATGATTTCTCGGTTGAGAGCGTATCTGTTCCCTAGAGATTAAACACCATCATTCATTTCTTGCCTACTCAAACTTTTATTCCCGAAGGAACGGACAAAAGTACCATTTATGTTGTCTGTTTTGTACTAGCTTGCCACGACTATCTCTTCCAATTGAAAATGGCATTAAAATACAAGTAGGGTGGTCTGAACTATTTTTATTATGGTTTAAATGGAACGACACTTAGCCTATATCATGCAAATTATATTCGATATAATTAAATACTTAATTAAAATAAATGGTACGAAACTCCTCATGGACTTTCTCGCTATATTGTTTGAAAATGGAGATATTTACTCAGAATTCGTAATATATGTGAAACTAAATTATATACAGTAGCAAACCCAAGCATAAATTGAACTATACTTTTGTAACATTTATTTTTGGTCCTGGTTTTAAATTTTATAATTTTGTTTTTAAAGAATTAATGTCCTCATTTGTATGTTTGGACCGATAAAAAAAGATCAATGTTGGGGTTTACAAGGGTCAACACTTCGTATTAAAATTTCGACTTCCTGTTAAAATTTTTGACATTTGTTTAGGTGTTACAAATCCTCATGTCATCGCATTGCTATTAAATTTCTGTAGGTGACCTGGTGGTCTAGAGGTGAGGTGTCAGACTTCTGTGCTGGGGGGGGAGGGGTTCAATTCTCGGTCCCGGCACAGACTATTGAGTCTAAAATGGTATAGATGATTGTTATACAAACATTTCTCTTAAGGGGTTTAAGGAAAAACAACATAAACTTTTAGAGACTTAATTATATTTAATTATTCTATGGCATTGAATAATTATTGCGCTAAAACCTAAGTAGTATCTCTTTACAACTACAGCTCACAAAATATTATATTTGCCATTACCTCAGAAACTGTTCGATTTATAAAAATATATTTCATATAAAAGTTTTTTTATTTTTAATAGTACTATAATTTTTCAATGAAAAGTTATTTAGTATCTTAAATAGTTGCGGAGATACGGAAGTTTCTGCTTCTGTAAAGTAACCTAAAATTAATTTTCATGGTAAAATGAAAATAGCCAGTTTATTTATAATCTTAAACATTTAGATACAAATTTTAATCAAAATCTTTAGAGTCGATTTTGAGAAAATCGACATTTTCTCTTTTTGCCCTTCATTAAACTATCCTTAATTTTAGGGTTAGATATCCAGTTCCAAAAATCCCTCGGGGCAACCATATTAAAACCCTAGATATAAAGTTTTAGTCCGATCGGTAAAATATTTTAGGCTCTAATTGGAGATATAGACATACGGAAATTCCAAAATTCTTTTTTCGGATTCAGGGGGTCATGAAACGTCAAGATTCGTCAAAATCTTGAGTTAGATTTTTTTTACGATCACAATACTTTCTCTACCTCTAAGATAGCGAGAAAGTAAAAAATGTGTGTTCACGTTTAAAAATGTTATTTAGAAAGCGCTACTTTTCCATCTAATTTTTGACCACGTATTGGTAACCGATCAGGTTACCGTATTTTGATGAGAGTAATCGAATACAGATGAGCTATGCATAACTTTAGAAGGAATATACATGTATCGGCCTGGAGGGAGATCTGGAAACAATCTAGGAAAAAGCACCCTCAGCACACTCGATCTCCTCAACCGGCAATCAAGTAGGTCTATAACACGAAAGTGACGCGTTACACCATCCTACCACCGATACAGGCTAACTTTTCATAAACAAGAGTCTTCTTTCGTCCATTTTATTAACTAAGTAATGTGTATTATCCTACTTTAGGATCATTCAGGATCTTAAACTTTTTATGATTTTTAAGCTATCATTTGAATCACTTTTATATTTCGAGACCGTCTAAAACATCTATTATTTTTTCGTTTGTTTGTATAGTTCTTATTTTAACTTACCCACAAGACTGGTTTTAATTTATAATTTTCAATAAAACTTAAACAGAGATCCTTCTCCCACTTTTTATTATTTTATCATAAATAAAACCACACAAATCAAAGAGTTGAACCTCGACTTGCAAGAAAAGTCACAATGGTACCCAATTCAATGAGGTAGCAAGTGCGTCTGCTTGCCTTTTAACTTCTCTTAGAAGAGGGGCATGAAACACCACATGCTTCTATAGGCATGTCTCAAACCGCGATGGAAAAGGCATCATCTAAAGGCGTCCTAATAAGGGTGCCACCTACAAGAAAATTTCCTCACATTGCGGTATTAATCATGAGAATAATAATTCTGGAGCTATAAACACCCTTAAATGATCCTCAATTAAATCTAAATGTACGCTGGGTCCATAGTAAAAAAACGATTCAATTTTTTTAATGAAAGAGATATCTATGTTTCTAACAATTTATCTTAAATTCATAGCTACGTTGATAATGTTATCTTAAATCATTTAAGAAGTAAAGATTTAATTCTACAAGGATATGATAGATTTAATTTTTTTTTTCCTTAGCAAAGATTCTTACTAACCGTTCGGGATATACGTCTATGTAAATATTACACAAATGTGTCGGGTATTAGGAAGGTCAAATTGAGAAGACGTCTACCCACATTTGCGTATAGGAAGAGTAGAAGACCATTTAGAGAGAAAAAAAAACCACCCTCTTTACATCGAACCCTGATCTCCCCGTCTTTGGTGTTCTAGTCTAGTGCGAGTGTGACCCTTTAAACTAAGTGGTCACAGAAGCAAGTAGTTTCATTCTTCAGTTCTAATTCGATATAAACTATATTTTAGAACAACAAACCACATCTTAAATAACGTGAGATTTATTTATTTACGTGTACAATGCGTCTCGGGGAACTGATAGGTGACCCTCCATAGGTGGGATGGAAAGGAACGCCAGAAAAGGAAAATCTTTTTGCAGTTTCATAGCAAAAAAATATATATTTTTTTGCCAAAATAAATAAAATATTGCTCCAGCTCAAACATAAAGTTTAATTTTATTCACATGTTGATACCAACAGTTGCTGAATATTTGTAACTAGCACAGCGGCATTAGATGAGAAACTTTTTAAATTTAGAGGAAAAGTTGCCATTAAATTACCGAACACCCTTAGACAGATATTCTAGAAATGTTGAGGTCACCATGCGAAGAAAATTAAATTCTTTGTTTGTACTGGAGTAATATTTTATTTATTTTAGCACAAAAAAGTTTTGACATTAAAAACTGCAAAAACAATTACTTTTTCTGGCGTCCCCTTCCAACCAACCTTAAATACTGAAGTGAAAAGTTACATATGTATTTTTTATCACCACGTTCAGATTATACGTATGTATGACATTAGCTCTAATTTGTATGGAGGAAGTAAGTACCTATTTTAGAGGTAATCTACGTTCATTTCTTTGAAAGGATGATGGGAATCCAATTAGGAAAGATACCCTCAGTATAGCTGACCGGCATTCGAACCTTGAGCTCCCCGTCATCATCAGGCAAGACTAACATGAAAGTGACGCCCTATACCATTCCACCACTAAAGCGGATTGCATCGTATTAATGTGGGTTTAATTGAGTATAGTGATGTAATTTTTTTAATTCTTTTTTTAACTTTAAAGCGATTCATGGTAGGAGGTCAAATAAAACAAAAAAAATATTTAAATTAAATACCAACTGACATTCTAAATAATACTTGGATTATACCCCCCACAGAGTAATATTTTTAATATTTTTTTTTTACCAGTCTGTTATATGAAAAGTGTCATCGATTTTCATCAAAATCTCGCAGGCGCGACTTAAAATTGCCTTCCCCTCTCTCTCTCTCTCTCTCTAACCAATAACACACACACACGCTCTTACCCAATACAATCTAACACACACAATTCACTCACACATTCGAATTTCATATCACAAAAAAAAAAGAACCCTCAGTCGACTTTTCACTGCCGCGTCGAAAGGGAACAAGTAAAAAATACAAAAGACACACGAATACAATGGTTCAGGAAATGAAGGGGCCCCCCCGAACATGTGGGCACTGATATGGATTGAACATGAAACAAGTCTCTTATCGATCCTTTGTGGCCATTGGTCGGAAGACAAAATAGTGGCTAGTAGAGGGATGAGCATTATTTTTTATCTTTTTTTTAGCTTAACTTGTACCAGAAGCGTATATTTGAAATATTTTGGACAATACACATTTACCACTGAAGATAAACGTTATCTACAGAGTCATTGAAACAAGAGATGATATTATTACCAACCCCCCCCCCTCCCCCTTGAAATTTTAGACGAGACAAAGATAAGAAACATGTCCCTGTAATTAAGTTTGTGATGATGCCATTAAATGTGCATATGAATCTATTTATTTGCGATGTAAAATATAATAATAAACAAGATATTTCGGTGTTAATGTTATTTTGAAAGATCCGTCTCTTTTTACCCTAGCATATGAAGTACAGTAAAACTAGGTCAAAGCTATAAATTATAAAGAGTTTATTGAAGACTTCCTCCGATATCGTGAAGTACTTGTACGTGAAAGTTCAATTGATTGTTTATAAATTATGTCTTGGTTAACGGAATGAAACAGAAAGGTTAGGTAAAGAAATATACTCCCCCTTTTTTTGTACATACAATATTTTAAACTATAGGTTATATAATATGTATTATATATATTTAAAATACAATATATATTGTGTTTGTATTTATTTATTTGAGCTTTTTAATTTGCACTTTATGAACCGACTGATTATATCATAACACGATAGTTTCTATGAGCGAGAGCGAAAGGTTCTACCAATTTTGCCGGGAAAGGCATTTTCACAAACTTTCCAGGGTTTTTATAAATGCCACCATAATCGACTTGAGACCAACAGTTTTACTTCTCCTCCGAAGAAATTTGTGCTACGGATAGTTATTGTTCAAGAGATATCCGTCGACCCCAGCTGCTTTTGAACCCATAAACATTGGGTCCGGAGGAAAGCACTTTACATCAAGACCACCAAGGTCGACTATTTAACATGTTAATCATGTGTAAAATACAAATATTGTCTGTAAACATAAATATAAACTCATTTCAGAGATATCTCCATTTACATATTACCGTTCAAGGAAAAACTTTTATTTTTACGAGCATGGGTTAAATAAACAGTTTTTCAAACATTAATTTACACTAAACATTGAAACCACTTCTGTATTTAAACAACTAAACTAATAATAATCTCTATAACTTAGACCAATAAATATATAATTATTTTATGCTGCGTATTAATATAATAAATAAACCCGCCTCGGTGGCGTAGTTGGCTAACGCGCTTGTCGTGTTGAGCTCTACTGCTGAGGTCGGGGAGTTCAAGGTTCAAATCTCGGTCGGGTGAACTGAGAGTGGTTTTTCTTAAATGGTTTTCCACTCCCCCTCTACGCAAATGTGGGCTCACTTCCTCCAATTCAACCTTCCATTTCCCTAATCCATTAGCGTAATAAGTACTTAAAGCGTATAGCCCGAACGGGTAGTAAGACGCAGTGCTATTTTTTTTAATATAATAAATAAGAGGAGAATGAATTAAAATATTTATATTTTCATTACTATTATAAATAGGAGAAAGCAAAAATTGTCGTGTGTTAAACTTTTATTTTTGTTAGTAATGTAATGTTAGTAGTAACATAATGTAACTTTAACTATGATCATAATTCTTTTAGCACCACGTCTTACTACCCGTTTGGATTATATGCTTTTATGCTAATGGTGTATGGATTATGACGGTTATATTTATAGGAAGTGTATCCATATTTGTGTTGAGGTGGAGTGGAAAACCATTTTATAAAAACCACCCTCAGTACAACCGACCGAGATTCGAACCTCTATCTCCCCATCATGTGCAGTCTAGTCTACTGCGAGAGTAGCGCGTCAGACCATGTGGCCACCAAAGCTGGTCAAAGGCCATAATAATTATGAAAATTATTGATGTTGAAAGCTAAATGAATGAATCTTAATGTTAACAATACATAATTTATCAATGCTTATTTTAGGAAAACGTAATGTTCAGTGTTGTTAGGGAATAGCAAGGCCCTCAAATAGCGAGAAAAAACGTGATATTTCTGAGAAATACTTTATAAATATAAGAATAAATCGTTTTAAGTAACTTCTTCTCGGAAATATACATCTAAGGTATAGCCTATGTAGTCGTATTTATATATTTTTAATTGTTGTTTGAATCCGTTAATTTATACATTCCCTTAACTTAATCAATGATACCTAACTAACATTTTAGAGAACAAGAGGGTATAAAGGGTTATTCTTCATCCATTGATGAACTGGTTAGTAGCAGACGGCACACACACACACACACACACGCACACACACAAAGGCGAGATTTTCGTTAATGCACCTTTCACAGCATGCGGACCCCTTTCACTGAAAACGTACACAGAGCAAAAGTAGTCACAATCATTTAATAAAGTCAAAGTTAATAATGGTTGTACCTAAAGTGTTAGATTATTTTATGAATATTTAAATTAAATCAAAAAATTTTTTTGTCTTTTATTGTTTCATTGTTTGTCTCACCACCAATCTGGGCTATCAACATTTAGTTCCACTGCTTGGTTAGACATAACTCTTCTTGTTAGGTCAACATAATAATAATAATAATAATAATAATATTTAGCACCGCGTCTTACTACCCGTTCGGGTTATACGCACTTACGCTAATGTGTAATGGTAGGGTGATTGTGAGATGAAATGAAGGACCTACAGTTTAGCGTGGAATCCGAACCACGGTGGCGGCCTGGCATTCCACACATTCACAAGATATCTTGTCAGAGGTGTAGGAAGAGTTTGGAAATCAGATAAATCTGTGCCGGGACCGAGGATTGAACCCCGGCCTCCAGCACAGAAGTCTGACACCTTACCCCTAGACCACCAGGTCACCTAAGTTAGTTTTAAAGACGTAAGATGATATGATCATTTGGTTCATAAGGTGCATGTTAAATATCTCTAATAAAACCGACTGGAAAAATAATTTTTAAACAGGGTAATCCCGGGCTAAACAGCTAAACTTTGTGAGGTGGTAGTGGATCAAAAAATTAGCTCTGAATGTATTTTGGAGGTTTGTTCGTTTTTCCTTTCCTTTTGCTCAAAGAGCAAAACAATTAATAGAAACCAAATAGGTAGGTATGATTTAAAACTATTTATTTTATTCAAATTGACGGCCTCCAGCTCGAAGATAAGCATTGCACCTATCAATGACAGAACGAGTGGCTGACCGACATTGAGCGACTGTTGTTTCTTTGCACGCTGTCATTATCCTTTGTCGTAATGATTGAAGGTCATTAAGAGGCACTTCATACACTTTTTGTTTGAGAGTTCCCCATAAAAAAAATATAATAATGGTGTTAAATCATGTGGACGCTGAAGCTAAGTTGCAGGTCTAGCACGACCAATCCATCTTACAGAAAAATTAATATTAAGCCGATGCCAAGGACATCGACAGAAAGACGTATTTTTATTTAGTCTTTTGCTGTTTGCGCGAAATGGATGCTAAAACCAGATAATTTTCAAAATAAGTTTAGAGCTAGATTTTGATCCACGACCAAGTTTAGCCATTTAACCCGGGAACATTTTGTATACAAAATAATTATGCTCTAAGTATTTTGCTTGTCAAAGAAAATCACATCTCTTACTGTACCTTTTTTTATATTTCCACTCAAATGGGTGGTCATATGGCATAAGGTGTCACGTTCACAATAAATTAGATTTCCTTCTGTGGAGGGGGTTAGGTTCTTATACAGGCTGGGTGACCTTGGAGTGATTTTTAATATTTATTATTACTTTGTCTTTGGCCCTTTTTTCCCCCAAGGTAATTAGTGCGTATTTTCCTCAAATGACCTTCATCCTTACCCCATGGATTAAGACTTTAAATAATCCTTGTGTTAAATATATAAACTACCAAAAAAAAATGTTTCCTTTAGCAATGCTTACTTTTGGTAGGTTGTACTTAAGCTTGGAGTAATTAATTAATGGAAAAGGGACGATGCTTGGTTTTCGACCGAGAGAGCAGTGCGTCACAAATAAGAGATGAACACATGGTAAGGAAAGACAAAGAGGAAAATAAAAATGCAGGAGAATGGGAAGAGAAAATGAAAAGGCAAATGGGCGTTTCCGTTTGCTAAATATGACAGGGCAGCGTTGCGGGCAAAGTCTGTATGATAGGTCTTGACATGTTCTGATGAATCCTTTATACATATGTTAAGTCTGTTTTTTTGACTAGGGTGTTTCAAGTATGCTTGATTCTATTTTTACTCTCACTTCCTAGTTGCCAAATAAGGAAACTTTTTGTTTGTTGATTTAACAAAGTGTAATGTGGTTTTCGTTTGAAAATATACACTAAAGGGATAATATTAGGAATCACTACTTAAATATATATTCTTGAGTATTAATTTGTTCTAAAGTAGTTTTGTATTATTTATCTTCTTAACTTTGACATGATTTATCTTTCTATCAAAAAATACATTAACCTTAGAATTAAAGGTTTTGTTTTCCTTACAGACTCTATAAGTTATTAATGATATATGTATTATGCATTATTGTCAATAATTATTATCAAACGCACAATATAGATTCTACTCTTCAGTTAATTTAAGTTTTTGACCAAATTAATACTAATCATCTAAAGTAAAATTGTTTGTAAACGCTTGGATGAAACAAATAAATTGATACAATCTCCTACTCTTTAAAACCAAGTATATTTCTGTTCTATATTTCATTCAATCAATTTATTTTTTAGTCTAAATATATTATGTTCATTATTTTTTAACTTTTTTTATCCTATGTATATTAACTTTCATAGTAATATATAACATCGCTACTTTTTTCGTAATCAGATATCTCTTAGTTTACCATAAAACCATAAACATATATTATACAATCCTTATTAAATCTATTATACATGTTTCTAAGGAATCGTAAGCATTAATTAAGGTGTTTTTAAACATATTTTTACCATCTAAAATTTAGTTTTTGTCTTAATAGCGGTCCGGTAACCCAGCGGTCTAGGAGTAAGGTGTCGGACTTTTTGTCTGGGGGTCCGGGATTAAATCCTCGGTCCCAGCACACATTTATCTGACTGCCAAAACCTTCCTTCACCTCTGGCAAGACGTGTATTAATCACAACTTGTTAATGTGTAGAATGCCAGACCTTCACCATGGTTCCGATCCCACGTTAAACCGTAGGTCCTCCATTTCATATCACAATCACACTACCATTACACATTAGCGTTAATGCGTATAACCCGAACGGGTAGTAAGACGTGGTGCCAAATAAATTCTTAACAGCGTGACACATCTGAAAGAAGATTACATATTTTAAAATGATATTGGTTTAGATCAATATAAAATATAAAAAAATCATGGATGAAGGTAATTTTTCTTTAAATTTACATATGTAGATTATCTATTTATGATTCATCCATGAAGAAACACGCGCTTCTCAGAAATAATGTGAAAAGGATTTTTTTACCAGTAGAATATATTTTGTATGCCATTCTTCCTGTTAAAGGAACAACTACGCACTATTTGGCAAAGACGCCACTTCTCTATACCAATAAGAAGCTAGCCTTTACAACACCTGTCGCAAGGACTCTTTCTATTAGTTAGATTTTACATTGTTGACGAGGGGAGCAAAATGCAAGGGGTATGACATATATAAGCCGTTTGTGCGTATCAGCCAGAGATCCCAAACAGCGACACACAAGCAAGGGATCCACCCGCACAAACCCTCCGCTCACAGTCTCTAGACACAGCCACACGCACAATCCACGCACCTCCGCCCACACACTGGCAATCACAGTGTAAAATAACTTTCATTAATATCACAAGTGTGCATCGATATAAAGCATTTAATTGGAGCATATATAAGTAACTAGATAGCTGTTGCCCGCGGCTTTGCTCGCGTGGAAGTTGATTATATACAAATACGAAAATATACATATGTATTTACAGATTAATTAAAAATATTACGTTACGTTGATGACCATAACTTGACCTCAGATCAAAAATAATGCAAGTCCGATACAAACTTTCACCCCCTTTTTCATCCCTTATTAAATAAAATTTCCAAAATTCCTGAAACACGTATTTATTTGTTTTACGTCAATAACCGAAATACAAAATTGTGTTTATGTAACTTTCAAAATGACGGACTTTCATACATATTATCATACATATTATCATCCCCTATTTTGACCCCTTTGGGGTGGAATTTTCTAAAATCCTTTCTTAGTGGGTGCCTACATAACAAAATGAATATACAGTCCGAATTTCATGCTTGTAGCCTTGATAGTTTGCGCTCGGCGATGATGAATCAGTCAGTCAGTCAGTCAGTCAGTCAGTCAGGACATGTTATTTTATAAGTATAGATTAGCAGAGGTCATTTAAATAAACCGTGTGTGAATAAACAGCCATCAACAGTTCTCTTTTCTTAATTTTATTAAAATACCGATTTAATTAGTGCTCGGCCACAGAGCTATAGACAGCTGGTTAAACGGTATTTTTTCCGTACAATGATCTCCACCACAGAGCTATAGACAACCTAAACATCGTCATAGAATTATTATATCTGGGAATTAATCCGTGGTGTTTCAATCGACGCCCGACGTGGGTCGATTTGATTCAGTAGTGCTACAATTTGAACAAAAAAAAAATCTATGAATTGTATGAACAACAACAACAATTATTTTACAAATGTTTTTATTTCGGATTTTTTCTTATGTAATATAAAGTGCAAAAATACAAATAAAAATATGTACGTTTTATTTAAACAATGTAAAATTATTATTTTATACCGCTCTAAACAGGTCCAATTCCTTGCTCAAATTAATTCCTGAACTATTAGTAACTTCCTGACAATTTTTATTTCCTTGTTACCCACTTCGGTGATCACAAGGTCTAAGGCGTCACTAGACTATACTGCTGGAGAGGGGAAAATCGAGGTTCAATCCTGGTAGGGTGTACCGGGTGGTTTCTCCCTCAACACAAATGCGGGTACATTTCTTCTAAATTCAACCTTCCTAATCCCGAGCGTAATTAGTACATAAGCGAATAACCTGAACAGGTAGTAAGACGTGGTGCTAGAAATAAAACAAATCAAAAATAAACATTTCCATATTTAAGTTAATCCTGGTCCCTTTTCCTTCTAAGACATCACTCAATAGGCCATTTATTTTCATAATGTGTCCCATCCAGTGTGCCTTTATTCATCATACTCCCAGCATAACGGTTCTATTTTCAATTAAGATTCTTAAAACCTCTTCATTAGTCACACTATCTGTTCACTTTATACTCTTTATTCTCCTTTAGCAACTGCATCTCAAAGTTTTCCAAACATGTCTTCTCCTATGTAAGGTAAGGTTGGGTAAATACAAGTTCGGCTAACTTGAATTAGTTTAATCTATGTCAAGATAGTAAAAATTGAGTTAAGATTATGTAGAAAAAAAAGCTATTTTCTAGCTTAGTTTTCTGATTTTAATTTTTTTAATGTTAGCAAAACTTTTACATACATTTTCATTATGTATGCCGGTGATGCACAAACATATTTTTGTATCTCTAATATCTACTAATTTGTATGCCTATTTACGATAGGTTGAATACTATATGCACTAAAATTTGAAAGACCTAGACGAATATGGAAGGATAACAGTAGAATAGACCTGAGAGATATAGGTTATTGTGAGATGGACTGGATATAACTAGTTCAATATCAAGATTGTAATGTGGCGGACTAGATATAACTATCTTAAGATGCGGAAAGGTATCGTACTTTTGTAAGTGGGTCAATTAACTTTCAAGTTCCTATGGGGCATAGAGTAAGTAAGTAAGTAAGTAAGTAACATAACTAAACCTAGTCTTCAATTGGTAATCGCATTGAACATAAGGTTTTGTTTGTAAGAGAAAAAAATATTCTCTGAGTTATTACGTATGAGTGGATTAAGTGAGCGTAAACCAAATTAAATTCATCTTCATTAAATTAATTATAAAGCTACCTAATTTGGTGTTCACATGGTCTAACATGAGCATCGGAGAATTTGAACAGGACTCATTTTCTTTAAGAGTTAATCAAATATCACTATGTTCTTGAGAGGTATTAAAAAACTATTGATATAACTGTTTGTAGAAAATTAAAATAAACCTAACTATGAATGCAAGATTTTATCTATTTTACCTCAAAAAGATTGTTATTATACAAGATAGTAAAAATACGGACTTGAACCAATGTTTCCTTTATCCCGTCATTAAGTCAAGAAATAAATAATGTCCCGTAAGTTGTAGGTTGTTCGTCCGAAATAATGCAACCTATGACAGAAATAAGCTCATCACTGTCTTCCAAAACGCTTGCATCTATTGAACGTCATGTAAAATACTCAACAGTGTGATTACGCTGGGAGTCCAGCTACTCTCGCAATAGACTAGAATGCTGAAGAGCCTCGCTACCTATTTCAGGCTACCTGCATATTCATACTATACTATACTATAGAATACGGATGGGGAAGGTAGAGTGTAATGGAAATATATTCGAATATGTGTGAAGGAAGAGGAATAAAAAATATTTAAGCTATACCCAACGGGATCAGAAACTATATCTTTTCATCAAGGTCCTTGAATTCACAAGAGTGATATCTTAAACGGGGCGACCACTGATGAGGGTTGGATAAATTTAAATGTAGCTATCATAATAATATTAGAGTACTAACTCAAACTAATAAAAAAATATTAACTTGGAGAGCTCTGTAAAGACTCTAACACTAAACTCTTGGGAAACTATAGAGACATTAGAACAGTGTGATTTATATACCCTTAATCATTGCAGGATTAATAACAATGTAAGGACTAAAAATCACTTTGACGTTCCCCTGTGAAATATTTAATAACATTTTCCAAGCTTTCTCTCTTTTTTAACTCTTAGTCCTATCACTTTTATCACTAAAGCGTTTCTCATATGTGGCCATTATTATTAATATTCAACCACCTTATATATTATTCAAATCTCCGCAGACCGTGCTGTCGCTTATCGCATACAAAAATGGAGAAAGAGAAAGGGGTGTGAAGACGGTGTTTATACTTTCAAAACCCATTAAATTGTAGCTATTATGATATTCCTTAAATGGAAACGTCTTTAATAACGCTGTAACATATTTTTTAACGTTCACATGATTTAGGATATTTTTTTTTCGGTAGCTCATGGCTGATACACATTTTGTATAGTCATAAAATTCTTAAACCTTGATGTATTTTGGTTTCAACTATAAGGGATGTTTTCAATATATAGCCAGAAATAAAATAAATGAGGTGAAATAATTGTGTTATTTTTTTATTTATTTATTATACCAACACCTTATTATCTGTAAAGTTTATACGTATAGTTATTAATTACGCTAATTATTTAGAGATGAGGAAGGTTTAATTTAGACTAAGTCTACCAGCATTTTCGTGAAAGTAGAGTGAGAAACAATATAGGAATAACCCCCTCAGTACACTCGACCGGAATATGAAACCCGATCTCTTTGTCACTGGTGATCTAGTATATCGTTAGAGTGACGCCTTAGACCATGTGGCCAATGAATCATGTTGTTGAAGATATGATTATATCTGATGCATCTTTCAGAAATCTTTATTTTGGTCTCAGGGCGTATATTTGGATAAGAGGGCTGGGGGTGTAAAATATGGTATTCCAGAAAGCAAGGTAGACTGAGGATAATCTCACGCTCCCCTTATCATCCCCAAAAGTTCGCCATCTAAAGGTCACTAGGTTACGAGCCCCTAGGCCATCTGTGCTTCTGAACCCTCCCTGCAATCCTGTCCCCTTCTCCTCGTGACCCCTCTTACACCACGACTTATAAAAAGTCAACCTCCCCCTTTTATTCTGTAGAGTAATAATGTTACTATGGCAGGTTGTCCTATCTAGGGGGTGAATCTGTGGGGCGAGTTCTATTTTATCTTTTTAACCCGAAGATTATTACATCTCAAATTTAACACACCTTGAACGCAGTGTTTAGTGGGATTAGTTGATCTAAAATAGGTCTAATCTACTTCTCAATTTTCTTACGAATGGACCAATCTGGTGGACGGAAAAAGTTTATTTTTATTTATCACTACGTCCTACTAACCGTTCGGGTTGCACGCTTATGTACTAATTACGCTAATGTGTAAAGAATTGGGAGGGCTACAGTTTAAGAATGTGAACTTACATTTGCATGGGGAGAGAGTGTAAAAGCTTGGAAAAAGTTAGATTTACTTTTACGTACCTCAATCATAAATTCAGAAATCCGAATCCGTCAGCGATGATGGAGTTTATCAATATATTCAAAATAACATTAATAATCAAATAAAGTTGTATCAATAAAGATTACAAACAATATGTTTGTATTTTCTAAGAGGTGTTTAAAAATGCCTATCTGCAAGAAAATCAAAGTATAATAGTTAATCAATGCATTAATTTATATCTTGAAAATTTAGGATTATGGTTGTTTCAAATCATTATCTTCCAGGAATGTAAGGATTTATTAAATCTTTAATCCCCCTCATAGTTAATTTTATAATGAATTCCGCCACCATTAGTAGAATTTAAAATAAAGCTCTTTTTGAAATATCTGTTCGTCAGAATATTATATCAAGCTCCTAGATAAAATTCACTATTCGACTTTTTGGCTAAAACATTTATATTTGTATGGTTTTTGTTTAAAAAAAAAAGAATACTTGAAATAAATCAGGGGAGTAGTTATTTTTCGAGCCAATAAAGAGTTGAATTTATCGTGTAGGTATAGTTTTACCGCTACTAATTCGATATTTTCCATATGAAAGCTGTGGAATTTATTGAGGGCTGAAATAGCAACCTTATAAAAGTGTAGATTGTAATCATCTTTATTCCTAATTCTGATAACTTCACTATCTACTCCCTAGAAAACACACAGGTGAAGAAGTATCGACTAGCAGAAATCTTATCTAAATATATAAAACTAAAATTTAAACTTGCTACAGTAAAATTAAATGGAGAATTAACCTAAAAGTTCTTACAATGTACCATTAATGTACGTATCTATTGTAAATGTTTAACAAAAAAATAGTTTGCCAAAATTTCAAATGTGAACTATTAAATACACCATTGATTAAAAGGATTTAAAAAATATTTTAAAGATTTACTACATGATATATTAACAAAAAAAGTTTGACCTGCCTCGGTGACCCCATGGTCTAACGCGCTACTCTCGTGTTGGACTAGAATACCGAAGACTGGGTGATCGGGGCTCGATACTGGTCGGATTGAGTGAAAGTGGTAGTTACTAAACGGTTTTCCGCTTTCCTTCCATGCAAAAGCAGGTGAATTTCCTATAAATTAAGCCTTCCTAATACATAGCCCATTAGTTTAATTAGTACAGATGTGTATAACCCGAACGGTTAGTAAGACGCGGTGCTAATAATAATAATAATAATAATAATAATAGTATAATTAGTAATCTTAAACATTCTCGATAGGGAAAAATTTATAGATAATGTAAATTTAAAAAAATAATATTTTTCAGTTTCTTGTGGTCAAATCGTACTAAAAATAACTTAATTTCCAGTTAGAGAACATTTATAAATACGAATTACTTGGAGATTTTATGATTTAAATATATTTATTTAATCAAATTATTTTATATTACGTTAAGGAACAAAATATAAACTTAAAACCGCTCATTCAAAGATTCCATATTATGTTTAGTTTAAGAAATATATATTTTATTTTATAAAATCCCTTTTTCCTCGAATCATTCTATTGATTTATTACGTATTTTAATTTCTGAAATATTAAAAAAAAAAATTATAAATCTGTAAATGACAACAAACATGTTTGTGAAAAGGTAAATTGTAACATAACAGACCTTTCCCCTGGCTATTTTAATAACTTTTCTCATAAATTTTAATCATACATATCATTCAAACACGAGTGCATGGTGCTTGGTAAGTTAGCAAAAAATGGCGTATTTCCATAGCGTTTATTTTATATTAATAAACACCTCATCTGAACGCTCTACAAATATAAGAGGACATGGAAGTATATAAATAAATAATAAGAGATAATATTATATTGGGCACTTACCAGTGTGGTTTAATAAATCCTCAATTTTCGTCGAGATTATTATTATTATTATTATTATTATATTATTATTTGCACCGCGTCTTACTACCCGTTCGGGTTATACGCACACGCTAATGTGTAATGGTAGGGTGATTGTGAGATGAAATGGAGGACTTACAGTTTAACGTGGAATCCGAACCACGGTGGAGGCCTGGCATTCCCCACATTCACAAGATGTCTTGTCAGAGGTGAAGGAAGGGTTTGGTAATCAGATAAATCTTTGCCGGGACCGAGGATTGAACCCCGGCCGCCAGCATAGAAGTCTTGACACCTTACCCCTAGACCACCAGGTCACCCTTCGTTGAGATAGGAAATATTATTATTTACAAACAGTGTTTAGCGTACGGAGGCCATACATAGTCTATGTTGTTTACAAGCTGGTGCTCCTAGTAGCAATTATGAGAACTAGCGTGTTAGAGAGAATATGTAGTCCAAACAATAGAGGCATTATTGACATATAAACGCCGTGAGCTTCGAATTTCATGATATGTCAATTTAAAAATAAAAAGTCAATATCTTATATCGATTATATAATATTTTCAAGACTATTTTCAAGTTCTTAGCATTATTTCTACCTCTCCGTTGTGATATCATCAATTTAAATCAACAGTTTCGTGAATAGTAGTATCTCGTTTCTTCAACTACAGTATGGAACGTTTAAGATTTAGCCCTGGTGGAAATGAGTTGGCCCAAATCAAATTTTGATCGATGTTTTTTATCTTGGATTCATTTTAAAGATGTCATAAATCTACATATGTAAATTTTAGCACAAGATTAAATAATATTAAAATTGTATCAAAATTGAAATTTAATGTGTCAACAGTTTGCTATGATTTCCAACTAGGAGTGGAAATGTTTCTGAGAAACCTCTTAAATATTAACTTTTTTAATGGAATGTTAATTTTTCAATAATTGCTTACAAGATTTTTTTCTAAGAAGACCAACTCATTGAGTTAGAAGTTTATATTTTTATTTGAGATGTATCCCTTACTATTTCAATCCATCCAAGAAAACCTACAAAATATTATATATTCTACAAATATTAAATATCATACAAAAACAGAACTACCATCATCAAATTTATATTTATAAATAAGAATAATACTCAAAAATCTATATTTCAACTATTTAACTTTTGTCAAATTTCATTGTCATATTAAGAAAAAATAAAATTCAATTTTAAGTGAATTTAAGTTGGACAAGTTGTATTATATTAACATGAAAAAACCTACATATGTAATGTAAATATAATATATATGCACAAAAGCTAAAAAGATATTTATAAAAGATTTGGTAGGATATTATATTAATATTCAATTTATGCATGGTCACATTATTTGATTTTACAACCTAGTTTTAAATGTAATATTGACTCAAACGTCTATTATTTTTAAATATATCTAATTTTTAGATGGTTGTTGTAACTTCTAACACATTCTTAATTAAATTGCAACAAAACTTTTAATTAATATTAAAATTATGTTTTAGCTATTGTACATGTATGTTATATTTATATTATTTATATACTACATATTTATGTTTTTTCATGTCACTCTTATACAACTTGTCTTACTTAAATTCACTTAAAATTGAATTTTATTTTTTCTCTATATTCTGAAACGTTCTTTACTAAGTAATTCAAATAATTTTCAAAAATTTTATTGTCATGATAAATCATTCACTAATAATATTTTGTTTTTAAAAGTCTCAATAATAAAGTTTGTTACAATCTTAAATATTTTATTTTAATACTTAGGAGCACTTAAAAACCAAATTCATTTTTATTTATTTGCATTCAATATTATTTTAATAATTTCCTCTTGACATTGATAAGTGAATATTTTTCACAGATTTAAAATTATTTAAAAAAATATTTGACATAATATATTAATATATTTACATTTCAAGTATACTTATATTATTTTATAACTGTAGTTATCAGAGCTCTACAGGTAGGTGATGTTGTTTAACCTAAGATTACATGAATGATCCAACAAATGGTATAAAATATTGTTTTTTATTGTGCCTGGCCAAGCTCATATACTTATTTTATTGATATTGAAGTGTTTGTTTATGTTTAACTTAAGTGCCTCCTCCAAGAGATGTTTCTGTCCAACTACCAGTGTAAGATATAATGTGTTAGGTTGCTATGACAACCAGGTAAGCTCAGTGAGGTTATTCTTAACATACAAATAACCAGTAGTCTGGAGATATATGTGTTTCATGCACCTGAGCAATAAGTTTGTTTAATACCCATTCCACCCTCTTTTTATAAGTCTAGCTAATATTACATTATATTTATTTAGGAAGCTGATAGAGTATTTTTAAAGTTTTTTATTGGGAGATTTCACAAGATGTAATGCAGACATAATAGTTCTTGTTCAGCTGAAAACATATGCCATGTGAAAGGAAATAATTTAAAATAATATATCTTGGTGGCAATGTCTCCCACAATAAAAATATCAAACATGTCATAAACATTGTTAAATGAAAGGTTCCGTTGAAATATAAAACTTCTATTTCAAACCACATTTTAAATACACATATTTTATATTCCATGTAATGGGGTCAGATTTTGTTTTGTGGGGTATATAGAATCTGGTTTGGAGGATATTTACAGTATATCATGAGTGGAGAGATACAATATGAGAGTAATTTCTCACATTTGTGCATGCACGTTAAACATGTTCGCTATAGTTTTTGTTTTGTTTTAAATGAATTCTGGCTTGTTCCCTTAGAGGGTATTATATTTTTCATTAAATTTAGGGGGTTGATAAATACATTTTTCCAACCGTGTTGTATGTATCATGATGATATATTAGTAAGCTAGAGATTTTTCATACCATATTGTCGGATCAGAACATATGCTTGTTCAGCCATAATATCAACGCTCGCGGTAAATAATATACTATGATACTTAGAGAAATAATAACTCATGTTAACATTTAAATCTGGAAACTCAAAACCACTATATAATCCAAAAGACTTTCAATATTACAATATTTAAAGGTAATTTTTTTATGTTGCCTCCACACAAATAGAATTTCTTTATAAATTGGAACGATCATCTATTTTATAACTTTTTTTTTTTTGCGTTTTTAATAATTTGAGTTGTACTACTGTCGCTTTTCTAAATATTATGTATAAAATATACATTTTATTAGTGTCATAAATTTGTGAAGAATTCATTATTCTATATTTAAACTAGCAGTCCCGCACGGCGTTTCCCGTGACCCTCTGTGGGATAAGAAATACATAATCCCAACTCCCAACGCTGCCCGTTACCCAGTGTGTTATAATAATTATATTAATACTCTTTATTCCCTATCCCGTGGGAATTTCAAAAAATCCGTCCTTGTTCCTTGTATACATCATAAAGGGAACCTCTGTGCAAAATTTCAGCTTTCTAGGTCCAAGGGTTTGGGTTGGGCCTTGATGAGTCAGAACTTTTCTTTTTATATATATATAGATACATATGAAAATATATATATTATATATACATATATATAAAATACATAGTCTATATATATATATATATCGACCGGGGATGAAAAATGATTAAATTACTAAAATGGCTATTAAAAAATAGGGGTTGGTGATAAAAGGGTAAAAATTTAGGGTTGTATGTATTTTTTAATGCGACATAATAAAAAAAATAAAGAAATTTAAAAAATGTCTAAAAATTAAAGAAAAATGTTAAGGGTGGACAACCCTTATCACTAAGGGGTATGAAAAATAGATGTTGGCCGATTCTCAGACCTACTCAATATGCTCACAAAATTTCATGAGAATCGGTCAAGCCGTTTCGGAGGAGTACGGGAACGAACATTGTGACACGAGAATTTTATATATAAGATTATTATTATTAGCGAGAAGAAATTTAGTTGTTTGATGGCGTGCACATATAAGTTTTGCGCATATGCTAGATTTGAAGTTAAATTAAATATTTAGTAGGTTGAAATATTTAGAGGCACCCAGACCCATTTTCATTCTGTCTCTAAAAGATTAATTTCTAAAATATACTTATCCTTAAAGAATAAACAGTAGATATAATGTTAAATTAATCTATAAGTCTAGTTATAAAATATGATCTTGTTATTTATTACAATTTCATGTTGAACATGGAGAGATTAATTTATTTGGGAGAAATTCGTAAATAATATGCTAAGACTACTGCGGCAGACATTGATGAATTCGTTCCGGGTTGTTTTGTCTTTATTTTTTATTTTTCTCTAAAAAAACTTACTTACGGCCTAGGAGAAAAAACAGTTTTCTTCCCTTATTTACAACAAAAAATATACAAAAAAAATTAATTTGAATGTATATTAATTTATTAGAAACCAATTAAAAACTAATTAACTCACTTCAGTGGCCACTTGGTCTTAATCTATATTCTTACAGTAGACTAGACTGCCGGTCACTGAAGATCAAGGTTCGAATCTCGGTCTGGTGTACTGAGGGTGGTTTTCCAAAATAGTTTACCCCTTTCTCTCCACGCTAATACTAGTAAACTTCCTCTAAATTAAACCTACCTCCTCCTCAGTTCATTATCATAATTAGTACAAATGAATATAACCTGAACAGGTAATAAGATACGGTGCTAAAAAAATAATGGAATGTAGTTTACATTAAATTTAACTACTTATATATTTGAAACCGGACATACAGGCATGGTAAATGAACCTGGGGCCTTTGGCTTGGTGAACCAAGTTTTACTCATACCATAATCAGGGTAGTTCTTCATTCATAGCTTAAGGCGTCTTACCTCCAATAAAAAAAAAAAATAACACAACAAATTTTAAATATCAGATGGACAGTGGACACGTTTAAGAAATTCTGTGTTAATTTAAATTATAAAATAACTTAATGATAAGAATTGTTTATTTAGAAACTCTATTATATAAGTGCAGCTCTAAATTATATAAAGTTATTGATGAAAATTATCATTGTTAGCGGATGGTAGTCATTAACAGGATCCTATTTAATATATTTAAAAAATAACTCCTTTAATTGGGAACTAAGGCTTTAACCCAATGCCTTTATCGGTAATGTTAAAAATAATATAAATATATATATATAATTATACCAAATCCAGGTATAATTAAAATATAAATTGCAGGGTGTCCGAAAAATCCAAATAATACATCAGGGTCCAAAAAAAAGGGATGTATTTAAATTGCAGTATTTAATAAATATATTAATTATTGCTCCAGCAAAAACTAGAAAGAAAGACATAGTAATTATTATTGATCAAACAAATAAAGGATTTCCCGGATGGATATTAATTACAGTTGATATAATGTTAACCTCAACAAGAATATTTGAAGATACTCCGAATAAATGTAATGCAAAGATTTATAAAACAAAATCTCCAGCATGACAGCAGTAGATGAAAGCAGAATATAAACCGAATGGGTAGTAAGAACCGGCAAAAAAATATAAATCATAACCAAAATATACAGAAAAAAATTGATTAATATTGAGTCCTGGATACAGACACAGATGTCCCGGGTTTGAACCCCAGCTATTCCAAAATGTGTCCGTGAAGTAGTGAGTCAAGGTTAAACCTACCCTCGTGAGGACAAGCGAGGAGCTAATAAAATAAAATAGCAGCAACCATGGTTTAAAAAACTGAGATTAACGGCTGGAGGGCTCGTTGTGCAGACCCCATGATGCCCTATATCAATAAATGATGGCACTATCATGTCTAACAGTGGCGGCTGCTAGGTCAGTAAGTATAGATCATGTGAGGACTCACACCATGGAGCTATTTATTTCTAAGATATTCTAAGTCAATCTAAGATTATAAATGTTTTAATGAATTGAGTATGTAACTAAACCTATTTTGATAATTTATAACAAGCTTTTATTAAGATTTGTATCATTGGTGTAGTGTAAAAAAATTACATCAACAGTGCAAGCTAAGTATTGCTGTAATATTTATTTAAATAAATGAGTAGAAAGAATAATGAAACTGTACAAATGAATACACAGTGTGTATTTAATTCTAAACGAACACGCGTGTTTAAAGAGCATTTACAAACTGAGTGTATTCATAATAAACAAACAACATTACATATATGGCTTTAATTAAACATACTACAACAACATTACTGAAAAAAAATAACACTTTGTTGACAAATATTCCAAAACACAAAGGGAATGTTTGGGTAATTTTGTCTTCATTATTTTTAGTTTTTTGCTATATAATAATGTAATGGAAGGTTTGTTTTTACTTGCTTTTACTTGTTTGCTATAACTTTCAAAATAATAATAATGGACTGATTTTTTTAAAATTATTTATACACACAAATACACAAACAAATATAGAAAATTTCACTAAATATTTAAAAGGTTGGTATTGTTTGGTTTTACAATTAAAGATAATATTATAAACCAATACGTTACCATTTTCAAACTTGCGTGCAAACTAAATATTATTAAAATATTTGTTTTAATAAAACCAAGATTAGATTAAAGCGTGCAAGCTTTATTGAACAAATTTTAATTTTAATAAAACCCTTCAAATGGATAAAAGGGTATTAAAAGACTCGCTCTGAATTAAAAATAAAACTATTTATCAATTTTGGGAAAAAAATTATTGGAGCCATTTCAAAAAAATTAAAATCGTAAGATTGGTCGGTTGATACCCTTAAGTGAATTGTTCCATAAGAAACTAAGTAAAAAGTGTTATTCCCCATTTCAGTTACCCGGCAGATGTCAACTTTAAAATAAAATCACTATCAAATGCATTTTTGAAAACTCTCAAATTTCTACTAATCCGTCTTCAGTAAACTACCTTTAGCATGAGGGCTAAAGTCTAAATAAAAGAAATACTTCCAGGAATGACTATATAGGTGTATGCGGAATAACATCCAAAATTAAGTAAGTCAGAGGATGGAGAAACAAGCTCAAAATATCCTTTGGATATTAGCTAGTTTTCACTCCTTTTTTGAGAAAACAACAAGTTACTTAATAAAAGCAAGTTTTTCTGCATACAAATTTAAATCAAACTAAGAATATTACATCCATTAAACACACATTAGTACAGATGCTGTGCAAAATTAAATTAGATTTAAAATCTCCCTTAATTTGTTAAGATCTTTTACTAAAGACTATTATTTTGAAAATAAAAAAAAAATTAAATAATTAATTAAATATTTTATCTTATACCAATATTTTGATCTTTAGTTTTTGGTTTTCTTGAAAATGAAGCAAAAACCAGTTAATCTTCAAAGGAAATTTTGTATTAGTTTATATATCCCCTACTTCTTCCAAAAGATTGGCTGTTTAATACGGGAACACACTGTGAACGAACTTTATCAAAACTTTTCGGTTGAGGCCCCAGGACGTATAAAGATACATTGGAACAGACATAATCATAATACCACCATTTTTGAGTTTGGTGACGCATAAAAAGTTAAAAATCTTGACCATGAAATTATTTACGTTCACGATACATACTCTATATTAGAAGAGTAATATGATTTTGAGACTACACATAAAAGTATAAAGAAAAACCCTGAAATAAACTTTCTATGTTTATTCTCTTAAATAGTTAGACAATTATATAAGGTTGTACATAGATAATATGTGTATTTAAAACGTACATATATACATACTTAATCACGCTGTTCTCTTAAGGTTTAGAAAAAACTGTGCATATATCTAAAAAAAAACTACGTAATAAATCCATTCTCACGAACATTCTCCACAATTCCCTATCCTGCATACTCCCTTCGCTTCAACAACATAAAAACACCGAGTCATACATGCTCTCTTATTCTTAAAACTCATGTTTTCTCTTTATCCACACATTCATCTACCACATTTAACCAAGTTCGTACAGAGTCTACCTCTTTCTTTGGATCCACACACTCTGCCTTCATATAATTGCTTCATCAATAGATCCACACTCATCCCATCAACATGTTCAAATCAACGAAACACGCGAATTTCACAATTACCTAATGGATTCATTTTCATACGCACTCCTCAGCACTCATTTATTACTGACTCCGTCCATGCGATTTCTTCCACACACTGTAGCATTTGGCCACAATTCAAGAAGAGACGAGTTGGAGAAATAAACAAACTTACCCCATTTCACCATCCCAGCGCCTCTGACAACAGGTCGGAGAGACAACGAAACACAAACGTGCATAACTGTGTCGCGTGATCAACTGACCGGTTCCACTAAGATTCAAACGGCGGCCACTAGAGCTCGCTACAGACAAAACATTCCTAAGAACTTAAGAAGGAAGAGATGCCTGCTCTAATATATCCCAGAACATTCCAGTGGTTTGGAGTTTGTTGTACCTTGATCCTCTTCTTCCATGTTCTCTGGGTCTTAATGCATATATAGTGCCGGGATGGAACATATCCGGCACTCTTGGACTTTGCTTTACAATGAGAATTACGTAGCCGTGGCTGCATATATTTAAAAATGTAAGAACAAATTTACTTTCTCCTTCATTATATTTTGCTTATGTAACTTTTCTAAATATTCTTTTCGGACTTTTATAAATAATTGTGTAAATGAGTAACTTAATAATTGTGAAAATGGGTAACTTAATAATTGTTGAAATAGTAGACCAATATTAAATTTCATGATGTTTGAAAATAGTCAAAGATTACGATATCGAGATTTAGGTTTAATTTGGTGATATTGATATTTGTTAATATTTTGTTCGAATATTACTTTTGACTTGATAAATAGAATTCTCGATTATAAGGTATAAGTTATGGTTTGAACAATTATTTATTTAATGATTTTATGCTCTAATGGAAAAAGTTTATCTTTTTGTTTTAAAATAGTCTTACAAATTTCTTGAATTTTCCTAATTTTGTGTAGACTTATTCTTGTAAAATGGGAATAGGAATTCAAGTCTTTAGAGGAATGATGATAGAAGTCTTGAGGGCCTACCTTTTTCAAGCTGTTGTCTATTTACATATAGACGTATTAGTGAGAGAAATATAAAATGTTTATATAGTTTTTTACTAGGGTCAATTTAACGTCACTTAACAAATAACGTTCCTTGTGGCTAGTGATGATTAAAATGATGTTGTTCGTTTTCTCATGCAAATTTTTAAATATAATTATATATTTAACAATGATAATGTATTTATATTATCAGTCAGATTAATGATACATATTATATATGTACCAACTTGACTATAATTAATAATTTTGTTTATACCACTATATACGGTTCTACCTGTTAACAAACATATACATATATTCAATTATATTTTCTATGAATAAATACCAATAAAAGCTTTTTTTTTTGTTTTTCCTTAATGTTATGAATAGTGAAGATACCTTTAGGATAGTTAATTTTTACATGGGTATTTAATCCTTTTCTTTTTTGGGACGTATATACTTTTGAGGGCGGCCGTCTATCATTCCCGCAACCAGATGAGTTGCGTGCTCTAAGTTTCAAATGTTTGTTCTCAGACATTCGAGACAATTACTCAAGAGACTCACTCTATGTTTATGATTTTGTTTAATTATTTGAGCCTTCTATTTTTGATTAGTATGGTAAAGGAGGTTTCAACACACATCTTAGATATTTCGTTACAATCGCTTTCACCTGACTCTTAGGTCTCTTATAATAAACCTCCTTTTCATATCCATATAAACCAATGTTGGTATCAACACACTTTTATAAGCTGCCATATTTGCCTCCTACGATAATATTTCATTATTTAAAATAGTCCATATGTTCAACTACTCTCCAAGATGCATTCACCCGTCTATTTCCCCATATATTCTTCCATTTTTACAGAACATTCTGCCCAGAACACAAAATCATTCAGTTTTTCTATCAGTTTTCCATCTATAATAAAGTGACAATCATTTCCTGATCAATCCTTATTAAAAAATTGTCATTAGTTTTGGTGACATGTATACATAGATATATTCTTCCTGTCTCCATATTCAAATTATTTAATCAATTCTGAATCTTACTTTTATTCTCGGCCATTCATATGGTATAATCTGTATATAGCATTACCCTCACATTCACAATGTCCATTTGTACACCTACCACGTCCTCACAAGCATTCCTCATACACTTATTAATGAATAACATTAAACAATCATGGAGATTTAACACCCTGTTCAATGTCAAAACATTCACTCAAGGCTCCTTTTACCCTTTAATTCCATCACACACCGCCATAATTACATTTACTAACCATTCAAACCACAATCTCTCAGATAATTCCATAACATAATCCTATTTAATCGATCGTATGCTTTCTCTATGAAGGCATAATAATTTTCTTCCTTATTGACATACATTTCTCATCCAGTTGTTGCAGTGCAAATATTTGGTCCATTTGACTTCTACCTGGAATTAACCTATTAATTACTTAAATACAAAAACACTCAAAATTAAAGTAAACTCTCTAGTAAGTAAAACAATATTTAATCCATCCATCCTTATTTTAAATGGAAATGAATACTAAAAAAATTAAGTGTTATCAATTTTTTTTTAAATGTTTCAATTTTCATAATAACTCATAACAGTAACTGCTCAATGATTGGTCCAAAGTTTGAAAACTCTAGGGTCATTAAAAGGGTGAATATTTTATATGTAATGAAATTTAATTAAATGTGAATCAACAACACATTTAACCCCCACCATACACTCATATTCGGAAACCGGCTTTTGTGTGTTTTATGAATATGTGTGTGTGTAATTGGCGTTGTCAAAAGTTGTCAATGCTGATAGAACATCGCCGGAAATTGGATCGGCCGCTACAAATTGCTGATGAATCCTTTAGCAAGTATTTGTGGAGAGTTGATTTGGGATGGGTTGATTGAAACCGTGTCAGAGAAATGAGCTACATAGGGGTGGGGGATGTAGTATGAGGGGGAAAGGTGGCGATACAGGTTACAAGGATAGGTGGAGCAGATATCGGTTACAAATATTATCGCTCTAAAGGCTTTTAATATCTGATATGAACACAGAATAATTTGCCATTATTACCAATAATTAGCAAAATATTCATTTAACTGCTTAATCTATTAAATATATAGTTGGAGGATTGTTTTTAAATTAAATGCACACGAATTGGCTTGAAGAGGAAATTGGAACAATACTATTATAAATTATATGTTGAAAATTGCTCCAAATTCATCCGAACAATATCTGAAACTTTATTTCCTCGCTACTAATAGTAAGGTGTATTTCATTTGTAACATCTTAAAATTGCTAAACTGCGGGTGAATGTGTTGGGAGGTTAATAAAATGCCATTGTTTGTTGTATTTTGGAGACGCAACTACTTTCACGAGACGACACTTTTGGATTTTTTATAGCGATATAATTTTTATTCGTGTCATTTTTATTATTAGATCTAA
This sequence comes from Timema cristinae, assembly GCA_039000515.1. Taxonomy (NCBI): domain Eukaryota; kingdom Metazoa; phylum Arthropoda; class Insecta; order Phasmatodea; family Timematidae; genus Timema; species Timema cristinae. Next base: position 36,568,975 of record JBCFYV010000024.1, on the reverse strand, counting down.
ACGAATACGTATAAAAACATGTGGTTATATTAAATTTTATAAACTTATAGTCACTAATATAATAATAAATTTTCTTTGGTTAAATTTTTGCCTAAATCATACATATTAATAATAAGTTATTTTATTGCATCCAAACCGTTGTGAATTAAGTTTGATTATTTTTTAACTATATATTTTGCATTTGTATCCCTGTTAAAATGTTATATTTAATAAATATACACTTCTTAAACGTATCAGGTTTGGAAAACTAAAGATAAGATTAACCTTCACCATGTGAATCGAGTAATTTTTTAAGTTATCAAATCTCCTTTCGTTGAGTTTACAAAAAATTAAAAATTTTTACAAGTATTAATTACATTTCAACAAATAAGAAACATACATTTTTACCCCGTGTCTTAGTAATGGTTCAGGTTATAAGCATACATTAAATAGGATGATTTTATAGAGATGTAAGGTAAAATTTCAGAGGAAATGTATCCGAATATGTGTGAAGGGAGAGCGGAAAACTATTTAGGGAAAAAAAACCATGTACATTCAACCAGGATTCTAGCTAATCCCTATATCTCTCATATCTATAATCCGGTCAAACATGATTGACGTTTAAGAGGGTTTGTGCTTCACAAGCTGGGTGTCTCGAAACCCACAGTTGTGGCTTGAGGTATCATTAACTGACTGACAAGTAAATTTAAAAATAAATTGTTATATTTTAAAATATTAACTTACATAGCACGAGGTGCATGTAAAATGTTCAGATCAGCTGTATATAAATAATACATATTATTCTATGAGATCAGCTAAATTCAATCAGTATTCGAGATAAGGAATTGTGTAAACTTATCGCACAAACATCCCAAAATAGAATATATTTATTAGACTCACCATACACAATCATGTAGGCCTATAAAACTAAAGATGTACGTAATCTTTTTCTCATTCCGTAGAGAAGTATGAAAGATTTCAAAATTTAAGCATATTGTTAATACGTTTCTATTATTGTTATTATATTTATTATATCATCATCAAGTGTTCTGTCTTACCAGAGGTCCGTTTCTTTTGTCAGTGAACTTAGACCGTCAAATGCACCCCGCCCTCTCCCTCCTCCTTCAGCTCCCAGAATTTTCATATTTTCTTCAAGTCAGCCTTCCTCCTAAGGAAGTGTCCAATCCACTGTTTCTTGTACCAAAGAATAACATTTAAAATGGTTCTCTACTCACACACTCTTCTTAAGACCTCATTTGTCACCTTGTCTGTCCACCTGATTTTCTCAAAGTCTTCTCCTGCACCAAATTCTAAATCACTCTAAGTATTTCTTTTCCGTCTTCCTTTATAGTCCAATTTTCTGCTCCACTACAGCGTAATGATCTAAACGTAATTTTTATTAGTTTATTCCTCAGTTTCAAACTCCACTTGCTGGTCAGCGGTAACTACTTCTTGTTGAAAGCTTCCTTGACTTCCTCGACCTAATTTCTTTGTTGAGGAATAAATTAGGTTTAGATTTTTCTTACATAGAGGAATAAAATAATTATTGAATATTTAAAAGATTTTTTTTTTAAAGGTAGCGTGTTTACAGCCATCAAATTGCAAGAGAGAAACTAAAAAATAATCTTGTTTTATTTAATATCGTTTAATATACTGTATTCATCTTCAAATAGTTCATAAAATCGAGTAAAGGCTATTTCTAAATCTATATAAACCTTGTTTGATCCAATATGTGTATATTAATTCAATGCCCTAATTAATCGTTTCCGTAGTATATTAATTCCACTGACCTAATTAATCGTTTCCCGTAGTATATTAATTTCACTGACCTAATTAATAGTTTTCATTAGTTTTATTTAGCACTTCGTTTACTAGTCGTTCAGGTTGTGTGCGAAAGTACTAATTACACTGGTTTTAGGGATGAGGAAAGCTATATGTATAGGAAGTGTACCCTAATTTGCGTGGGAGGAGAGTATAAAACAATTTTGGAAAAAATCCATTAGTACACCACAGCTTTGAAAGTCTAGTTTATTGCAAAAGTATCGCCTTAAACCATGCAGCCACTGAAGTGGGTTTCCTATAGTGGAATTTATTAGTTATTATTATTATTATTATTATTACTATTATTATTAGCACCGCGTCTTACTAATCCGTTCGGGTTATACGCACTTACGCTAATTGTAATGGTAGGGTGATTGTGAGATGAAATGAAGGACCTACAGTTTAACGTGGAATCCGAACCACGGTGGAGGCCTGACATTCCCCACATTCACAAGTTGTGATTAATACACGTCTTGTCAAAGGTGAAGGAAGAGTTTGGTAATCAGATAAATTGTGTCGGGACCAAGGTTTGAAACCCGGACCCCCAGCACAGAAGTCAGACACCTTACCCCTTGACTACCAGGTCACCTATAGGAAAATGTAATGTTTCTTTTATGCCTTAGTTATCAAAATGTGTAATTTATGCGTTTATAAAAGCTCCTACTATGTACATATATAAAAAAAATTAATCAAAAACATGATTTTGAATTACAATAGTCTAAAAAAGTTATGTTATTAATAACTAAAATTGACACTCAGCTTACCTAAAAAAGTAGGCCTAAATCTTACCTTGACCGATTGCACCTTAGCCCTATCTTGTAAGATACAACATCGTGGAGCCAAGAACAGTAAGCGTGTTATTCTTCCGAGAGAATGAATGGTATGTTTAAACATGTCAAATAAAACCACGTTGGTTAACCCTCTGGTTTAGTTGTCAAACATGTCTGGTTTGTTATTACGTTGACAAGGTTGGCTAGGATTAGAATAACTGGTGGGTGTTCTGAGATATGTTTGTTTTCACCAAATTGTTTTTAAATTTTTTTCCACGAAACTTATGATACATTTCTTTTAAATTTCACCTTCCTCATTCCTAAACATACATCCCGGACAATATTAACACCAGGTGAACCTAACATTTTAACCAAATTTAGTCAGCGTTGGTGGTCTTAGAGTAAAGTGCTCGCCTCAGGATAAGACGTTCGTTGGCTCAAATGGTATTTTATTCAGCGATAAAAATCCGTAGCACAACTTCCTTCGGAGTAAAAGGTATGCTGTTGGCCTAATTTAGACTGAAAACTCTGGGAAGTATGTGAAAATACCTTCCCGGGAAAATTGGTATGTCCTTTCGCTCTCTATCATAGAAATTGTTGTTTGCTGATATTAAAACAGTCGGTTCAGAGATATCATGTTAAATAATACAAATAAATAAATAAAATAACTATATTTACATTTTATTAAACAAACCAATGTATCTTATTGTTTTATTACAGCACTTGTTCTCAAAAAAAAATCTTTTTTAATGTTTGGACTAGTTCAACAAGTTCTCTTTTACCACTTCCATTTATTTGAAACAAAGAAATTATTCCCTTCTCGCTAAATACAACACAAACTTTCGTTGCATGGTTTCATTTCAAAAGACTACCTTCACTCTCTCACTGAACCGCGCCTCTTCCACTATATTCAAATCAATCTTAGTTAGAGTTTGTAATTTATGAAAGCACTCCCGGGAAGTGTTGATGAATGAGGGGTCCGACCTCCTTACAGTGTGAAAGGGAAAGGGGTATAGCAAGGGAGTGACTAACCTTTACGATCCCGGTGGCTCGAGACTTATCATTAATTTGTTAACTTGTCTTCAAAGATAATAACTTCACTACAATGTTAAGGTCAAGTGTTCTGTTAGGTTACCTCAAACGCCAATCATAATATTCCTTTTTTTATATATGAGAGCTCGTGTTTGATTTATTTATCAGCCTTTGCGTTTACTTATGAGTCTTCTTTTGAAACAATCTTCTTGAATAAATTTGTATAGCTCAAACAAGGGGGAAAAAATAATTATTTTTTTTACTAGATGCTTAAAAACATGAAGTTTCAAATCAATCATTCCAGGGAAAGAAAAAAATATTTAAATTAAAAAATATGATGGAACCTAGGAACATATGTATAGAAGTGTTCAAATTAATACCCATTATCCAGAGGTATGGATAATCTTTAAAAAAAACATATCAATTTTGACACATCTCAAAACTATATCTAATATTACAACTTATTCTGTGGAATTAAGAACTTAAAAGTGTGTTGCTGCATTTACAAAAGTACACCCCCTATCCTCATATTGAGCTAGTTATATCCAGTCCTGCGCATTACACCCTAATTCTTCAGTTCCATTATAACACTAACCTCCCCTCTAAGTCTAGGTCTTCCCAATGGGCTCTTCCCATTGACCTGCCTCGGTGGCGTAGTTAGCTAACACGTTACTCGTGTTGAGCTCGACTGCTGAGTACGGGGAGATCGAGGTTCGAATCTCGGTCGGGTGAACTTGGGGTGGTTTTTTCTAAATGGTTTTCCACTCTACCTCGACGCAAATGCGGGTTCACTTCCTCTTATTCAACATTCCCAATTCCTAATCCATTAGCCTAATTAGTAATTATTATTATTATTATTATTATTATTATCACCGCGTCTTACTACCCATTCGGGTTATACGCACTTACGCTAATGTGTAATGGTAGGGTAATTGTGAGATGAAATGAAGGCCCTACAGTTTAACGTGGAATCCAAACCACGGTGGAGGCCTGGCATTCCCCACATTCACAAGATGTCTTGTCAGAGGTGAAGGAAGGGTTTGGTAATCAGATAAATCTGTGCCGGGACCAAGGATTGAACCCCGGCCGCCAGTACAGAAGTCTGACACATTAACCCTAGACCACCAGGTCACCTTTTAGTAATTAAAGCGTATAACCCGAACGGGTATTAAGACGCGGTTCTTAATAATAATAATAATAATAATAATAATAAATCTTCCCATTGGGTTTGCCAGTCAGTACCCTGAACAAGATTCTAGATTCTCCCATTCATAATGCATAAACTGCCCACCGTAATCTACGAGACTTGATTATCCTAAAAATATATTATAATGACAGGGTATGTAACTCCTCATTAAGTAGCACCCATCACTCCCCAGTAGCCCCCTTTTTGTACCAAATATCTTCCTAGGCCCCTCGTTTTCCAACACCACAAAAAATTTTTTCGTCGTTTAAGGTAAGAGACCACGTTTCAACCCCAAAGAGAACCGGTAAAATTATTGTTTTACATACCTGGGGAGCAGGCGATATGTCAACAACATTGAATTAACAGAATCAAAATATATAGTAGCCCGCATCTGTGGGCACCCTATATAAGACACCAACCTCACCCGGTTTGGTTTGTCGGAGATAATGAGGTAAAGATTCAAATCCTGACTACCTATCCTGAGGAACATATCAATGATCAATGATCTTCTGATCTTCTTCAATGCCAATGTGAGTACATTCCTTCTAAAATTTTAGCTTCTCTCATCCTTACCTCGTTAAGGTAAATATGCCGATAGCCTGAACAGTTGGTAAAGGGCTATCCTTAAGTTACATAGGGATTTTTGAGGGAAATGAGGGCTTTAAGTATTTTATTACTTTTTCTTTTGAGGAAGAGGGGGTCGATATCTATCTTAATCAAGGTTTTTTATCAATGTTTATAGCGAGACAAAATAAAATCTGAAAATAAATATTTTAATTATAAAATTATATGCTACACCTATTTTACGGAAATTAAAGTATTCTATAATTTCATATCACTCGCTTTGTTACCAATCCTTATGTATCAGAATATTATTATTAGCACCGCGTCTTACTACCCGTTCGGGTTATACGCACTTACGCTAATGTGTAATGGTAGGGTGATTGTGAGATGAAATGGAGGACCTACAGTTTAACGTGGAATTCGAACCACGGTGGAGGCCTGGCATTCCCCACATTCACAAGTTGTGATTAATACACGTCTTGTCAGAGGTGAAGGGAGGGTTAGGTAGTAAGATAAATCTGTACCGGGACCGAGGATTGAACCCTGGACCCCCAGCACAGAAGTCTGACACCTTACCACTAGACCTACAGGTCACCATGCATCAAAATAATAATTTAACTACTACAGTAATATAATTTACCAAATCGTAAAGCATTACGCAAGGTTGAGGGAAGGGGATTGTATGATTCCTTTGTGTTTGTAGGGGGGGGGGGGGGGTATTGAAAATTATTAATAAAAAAAGCCCTACATAATTTAAGAAATCCCCTAAGACCCGCTATACATAAAAGTTATACCACAAATTAAGATTAAGCTTTATATTTTTTAATATTTTAGAAAACATTCTAAATGAATCTTTCGTAAGGAGTAAATGACTTAATTATATGTTAAGACTTAGGTTTTGTCATTTACATATTGCAAATATATCTGTTCAAATTATTTAATTTATAATAACGGGGTTTTAATTATAATGAAATTTATCTTCAGTATTCAATTTTATTAATTAAATAATTTGAATACATGTCTTTAACATTTATAAATAACAATATCTAAGTTTTAACATATATTTAATTTATCTACTTTTTATTCGTCTATAGTTTTATAATAGGCTACAATTAAATATATTGTGTATATCACTGTCTAAAAAATATTTTATTTAAATTTTGGTGATGTAAAATGTTTAACATCGGCTTAGCAATCTTTTCAACTACCCTGGCACACATCTGAAAAATTATTAGCAATACCTCCAATAAGTACCAAGTTTATCAAAGCAAATCGTAAAAATAAAAAAATGTAAAATTTGAGTCCAACAAACATTGAACAAAAAACCAGGCATCAAGTAGGAGTAAACACCCCAGCTGCAGGCAATTATGTACATCGATTATGTGGCAATTTGAATAATTATCGGTCACGTCATTCATTCACCGAATCAACTAAAATGCAAAGCACACATTCGGTCTATAGTTAGTTATTTGACATCAATCACAAGTGTTACTTTTGTGGCATTTTCTAATCGACAAGCTCAATTGTCACGTTACCACGAACATGAAACGTCAGTGAGGCTAAATTTAGCATTCAATCTGCTGTTTGTATACTAGATAGGCTTATGTAATCTATGGACAAAGTTTATATCAAAAGAAAAATGTTATAACAATAATTTATATAATATTTCTTATGTTTAGAATAAACATTTTTGAATGTATTTCTTCCAATTTATAAACACATGTTTATAATTTTGAAAAAAAAATCCATAATATTTGAAAAATTAAAGCTATAAACCCAAACCAGTGGGCACGTGGGCTAAGGTGTCAATCTTAGATAAGTTTTTTAGCCACTAAATAATAGGGCTAGTATTCGAATCCCGGCCGAACGTAGTGGTGGTTCACATTAAATTTTTTCAGGCACCACAAAAATGTAGGTGCATTTTCTCTTAATTGTACCTTACTATAATCTCCCCAATATGTGGATATTCTAATTGGGTAGTAAGAGGCAGTGCAGTAAATATGTTGGGTAGTAAGAGGCGGGACAGTAAATAAGTTGGGTAGTAAGAGGTAATACAATAAATATGTTGGGTAGTAAGAACCAGTTCAATAAATACGTGGGGTAGTTGGAGACAGTGCAATAAATATGGTGGGTAGTATGAGACGGTTAAATATGGCATTTAAAAGCATCTGTGTTGACAATGGTTGGATTGTATGATTATCAGAACAAAAAAAGTTCTTACAAGAAATGCTGAAGTGTAAGCCACAAATCGACACAGTATTTCTCAAATTTTGGGATCTTGAACAAATTAATAACTCGTACTTAATTCCAAATAGTTAACATCACTATGGTCATTATGAATATGGTAACTGTGTTTAGCAAAAAATACATTAAATAGTATTTAGTGTAATTTGTAAACTACACATTAACTTGTGTATTTTTCATTATGATTTTAGATACTACTATAGACATTGCAATGAAACTTTTAATCATTAAAACTAAATTTAAGAAAAATAAATAAAAATTTCAAGCATAATTTATTATTATACTATTTATAAAATGTTAGTTGTTTTAATAGTTAGTACCAAATTGTATTACTGTAAGAAAATAAACATAATACAGTTATATATGACATTAATTATAGTAAAACATTTTCCTTGCAGTTTCAAAGTTGTATGTGTAATTTTAATTGGCTATAAAAGCTAAAAAAGGAAAGGAAAATGTTATAATTGTACGTAAGTTTTACATAAATAGTAACATTACTTTGTATACAAACTTATATTAATACTACCTATCATTTAATAGGGTAACGATCAAAATGAACATTCAAGTCTCTGTATTTCCAAGCATATGTGTTCACATTCAACCTTATAATACTAAGGTGACGAAATATGTTGGGTAATAAGAGCCAGTTAAATAAATATGAAGTTCGCGTACAGTTAAAATATTTATTTGGTTGCTAAGTATCTTAATAATAATGAAATCAGCGGTATTTTCCCCTTATCCCCCTTTAAGAATGCTGTTATTTCTATTATAAACAGTTTGAAAAACATTATATAATAATGTTATTGATTTTCCTTTAGATAAGACACTTAAATTTTCAATATAAATTTAAACACCCTCGTATATTGATAGCACTATCAACAAAATATCCACATTTTTTTCATATTAAAGAACAAAGTAAATTTGAATGTATGTATTAATTTTTATTTAGTTTCTTGAAGAGTAGTTTTGCAACTAAAGCTCAATTTTTATTTTATTTAAATACATGTTAAAATATTGTATGGTGTCAGACTAATTTATTACTTTTGTTCTCATACTAAAAATTTAATAAAACAAATACCCGCTTCATCATCCTCTGCAAATAACTATGTTGGAGGACAAACCACAAGAACTTGTCCAAAGACTTGATTATATATCTATTTTAAATGTGGTTTTCCAACTTTTGATTATGTAAATATAGAAATAAAAGTGATAGATTGTCCAAAGAATTTCGTGGTAATTTTAGTAAACAAATATGGAATACACAACTTGTGAATGTGGGGAATGCCAGGCCGCCACCGTGGTTCGGATTCCACGTTAAACTGTAGGTCCTTCATTTCATCTCACAATCAGCCTACCATTACACATTAGCGTAAGTGCGTATAACCCGAACGGGTAGTAAGACGTGGTGCTAATAATAATAATAATATAATAAAAATATAGAATACAAATTAACTACAACAACAGAATACAAATTAACTACAACTGTAGGTATAAATTACTAAGTAATTGAGTAATTACATGCGCACATATGAATAAATATAAATATACTTATTTTCACATATATTTAAATATAAATATACATATTTTCACATATTTAAATATTAAATATACATATTTTCACATATATTTAAATATAAATACACGTATATATGTAAAATGTATATGAAAAAATATATATGCAAATGCATTCAATATAAATATATATTAATATAAAAAAAAATTATTTACTCAAGTACATATATAAAAGATGCATAAAAATATATCAAAATTTGCTACGTAAATAAATCAATACAAAAATAAATACATCATTAAAAGAATAAATACGTTATTTATATATATATAATATATATTTATAAAAAAAGGATTTACAATATAGCCTGATTATTATTAAAAAAAACTACACATACTATGTGTATAGTAAGAATGAAAACATGCATAAAACTTTAAAAATAAATACATTTTAGTACATATGAACATTTATAAAATATTTATTTATAAATCGGTATCACATAAGTTTATTTTAGTAATAAACTTCATATCAAATTTTTCGCTATCACAGCAATTTATATTTCGTATTTATGATAAAATATAAAAAGCAAAGTTTGCTCTAAAAATTAATGTTAAGTGACATCCTTTAAGTTCATAATACCACCTTACATTACTCACCAATACATTAAAACTTGTCTTATGTCAAAATTTTAAAAACCTACAATGTATGTGTTCAAGTTACAACTATTGGTGACGTCCATATCGATACTATTACGTCATATATATCAATCACTATCGTCACACTACCGGTTCCCATCCATCAAGTCTCTCAATTAGAACCTCTAGTGGCCAAAACACGCAACATTCTCTTGGGTCAGGCTATAGCCGTGATACATAACGCGTATAGACTATCATAAATAACGAGTGAAAGAGGAAAAAACAAGGGAAAACAATTCGAAATTGTAGATTAATCCACATTTTTTCATAAATCATTCCTATGAATATACGCCAATTTTTTATTTTGTCATCTATGGTTGATGTGATTTATTCGAATCAATATTTCGTTCTCTGTTAGACAGTTATTATTCTAATCTATATGGCATCAAGACATTCACAAATATTTATTTAAAAAAAATTAGATATATTGAAAAATGTATTCAAGATTAAAGTAATTAATATAATACATGGTTTTAATATATATCTTACAATTTATTTATATACATTAAAATAACTTAATTGTACTGATTACCAAACCCTTACTTCACCTCTGACAAGACTTGTATTAATCACAACTTGTGAATGTGTGGAATGCCAGGCCTACGCCTTGGTTCGGATTCCACGTTAAACTGTAGGTCCTCTATTTCATCTCACAATCACCTTACATTACACATTAGCATAAGTGCGTATATTATTATTATTATTATTATTATTTATTATTATTATTATTATTATTATTAGCACCGCGTCTTACTAACCGTTCGGGTTTACAAGCACATACGCTAATGTGTAATGTTAGGGTGATTGTGAGATGAAATGGAGGACCTACAGTTTAACGTGGAATCCGAACCACGGTAGAGGCCTGGCCCTCCCCACATTCACAAGATGTCTTGTCAGAGGTGAAGGAAGGGTTTGGTAATCAGATAAATCTGTGCCGGGACCGAGTATTGAACCCCAGACCCCAACACAGAAGTCCGACACCTTACCCCTATACCGCTAGATCAACTGTAAGTAAGTGCGTATAACCCAAACGGTTAGTAAGACGCGGTGCTAATAATAATAATAAATGTAACCGACTAAACATCTGAGAAATATAGTATTTAGGTTTCTTTAACACTCAAACTGGTGGCTTGACGACCTAAGGCCTTAGATTCGCATTGCTCTTTATTTACTTTTACAATTAAGTTGAGTGTTTAACCCTTAGGAATTAAGGAGTGATTTTCACAAGTAATACACCACTGTAGTTTTCTTATCTCTTCTCTACGATAATTTTTATGTGCATCCCTTAAACTTCCCTCCTCTCCCCTCTCACTTATATTAAGTCATTAGTAGCTCTTTTCTTGATAGTCTATGATTTAAAAACACATTAAACATTAGCATAATTGGGTTTTACATTATGCCTCCACGCAAATGCGGGTTAGATTCTTGTATTTTCAACTTTCCCAACCTCCAGCTCATCAGCGTAATTAGGCGTAAAACCCGAACATTTACTAAGACGCGGTGCTAAATAAATAAATAAACAAAACATTGGCGTGATGAAGGAACTGTGGGTTGTATTGCTGTTAAGTCGGTGACCTGGCGGTCTAGGGGTAAGGTGTCAGACTTCTGTGCTGGCGGCCGGGGTTCAATCCTCGGTCCCGGCACAGATTTGTCTGATTTCCAAACCCTTCTTACACGTCTGACAAGACATCTTGTGAATTTGGGGAATGCCAGGCCTCCACCTTGGTTCGGATTCCACGTTAAACTGTAGGTCCTTCATTTCATCTCACAATCACCCTACCATTACACATTAGCGTAAGTACGTATAACCCGAACGGGTAGTAAGACGCGGTGCTAATAATAATAATAATAATAATAATATTGCTGTTAAATATTTTAGATTACATTTTAGTAAAATATTGAAAATTTCTGGTATTATGAATACTTTACATTAAATCAATTAAAATATAAAACGATTAAAACGGCCTTTTATTTTTTTCTATAATTTAATGCTGAATATAGTCGATATTAGGTCTGTCTCCATGGCTATATAAAACGGTAAACAAAACTTGGTTCGTGCTTGCTTGTGAAAACTGAATAATTTAATGTTTTGTCTATGATTGTCCCTTTCCCGCATATTTCCAATGAAGGCTTAGTTTGGATTTAACTGTGATCATACTGATAACAAACCTCATTAATATTCAATGTATGAACAACATGAACAGTAAATATATTCATTCCTTTCACCTTAACGTTCAAGGTTTTTTACATTTACTCCTACATGACAATCACGATAATTGTATTAAAACTCTAAGTCAATATTAATAGAAGACACTATCATGAAATGAGATGGGACTATAACGAACTAACACTATATTAGGTGAGTTTTTAGAGTTATTTAACTGATTCAGTTTAAGCCTATTGATTTCAGCACAGGTTTTATTCTAAGATTGATACATAAACGAGTAAACCCGAAAATTAATCTACCAATATAAAAAGTAAACTATTTTGATTGGTGATACATATTTTTGTAAACATAAGAAATCGAACCCAGTACTCCTAGCACAATAGGAGATGCACTACCAACTGAGGTAAGATGTCATCAAGTGAGGATTAGATTTTGCTTTAATTCCCACGGTTAGAGTTATCATAGCTTTGACATTTAATTTTCTAAAATTGAAATATGACACCTGGACATGGGAATCGAACCCGGTACCTTTGGCTTAGTACACCAATGCTCTTACCACTGAGCCATCCAGGATTCGTCCCGTGCCAGGGTCATTCTTCACTCATATTTTAAGGCAAAGTCTACGATGGACGTGCGGAAATAGTTGACTAACAAATGTGTGATTTTATTAAGATCACGAGCTATCAGACAACGCAGCCACCTTCGACTCGGTAGTTGGCTTATTGCTGCCATTGTCTAGGTGTCATTTTTCGATTTTCAGAAAAGGTTATCTACAGTAGCCCCATGGCTTCTTTGGTGCTGACTGGCAGCTTTGAAAAGTTACCAGAACCAAATTATGTATCCCTACGCCGAACCACATAATCTGCAAAAACATGTGATTAGCAGCTGTCACTTCTAACAGTAAAAATTTAGGTATATACTTAAATGTTGACTGTCAGAAGTCAGCTGCTAGCTGTTAGTCAACACCAAAGAAGCCATGGGCTAGCTGATTGATAATCCTCACTAAAAGGCATCAGAAATAATAGCTTTGGCTATTTGATTCATTTGACATTTAAACTAAATTAAAAATTACTATGTTTCTAAATAGCACATTCAATAAAAATTCATACAAACGGGTTATTTATAAACAAAACACGTACGGCCATTGTTTTTACACATTCAGAGCTGCCACTATTTTCCTACTTCAAAATTCCCTGCGTTTTCCAGAGGGAATTAACATTTTTCCAGGCAGCTTGTAATGAAGAAAAGAGTAATTTAATTTCATTTTTCTTCAAACTGACTGTGTGTGAAATCAGGTAACTTGTGTTTTAAACAGAATTATTTAAGAATATTGGGAAAATAAATCTTCTGTCACTCCAAAAACCTTATTTAAGGTCTAATAATAGTATATTTTTGGATCAGTGTGCTTAGTTCTTCAGCAAATTATTCGTTTATTCAAAGACATACTATTTTAAGTGTTCAGTTAAATGTCCTAAATTAACAAATATTCCAGTATTTTTACTAGATTTTTCAAAAATTTTCTGTTTTATCGGTTCTTCCAATTTTACACGTGCATGCCATTCACCCTAAGATTTGTTTAAAAAATACAGTAAGATATCCCAAAAACTAGAATAAAATCACCCATCATTATTTTTTTTAAGTATTTATAAAAAATTGCAAAATATTATTTTTATTACTGCAGCTCTACCTTAGAGTTCCAATTAAATTGTCCTTACTAATCAGCAAAGTGAACTCCAATATGGTGTCCTATGCATGATTCATTAGGGAACAAACGGATTTATTAACAATTCAAATGTGTCTGGAACTTCATTAGAGAATGTTGTCTAGCGCTGGGACCTCCATATGGTCTATGACCTAGTAAATATAGGGTTCAGATGGAGTGAAAAATATCAAGATTCAGACACTATTTTTTTCTGTTTTATGGTTATAATGGGAAAAATAAACCAAACATGGCTTCATATATATATATTTAGTAAGTATTAATCTGAATATTTGTCAATCTATGTCGTGGGAATTTCTTAATTAATCAGAATAGTTTATATAAATATTTTATTATTATTATTATTATTATTATTATTATTATTAGCACCGCGTCTTACTACCCATTTATATAAATATTAAAAAAAAGTTTATATTAGTATTGAAAAAAAAAATTGTTTTAAAATACACGATGCTTGGGACAAATATTTGAGAATTATCAAAACCACACTAAGTTTTAAATAATATAAATATATTAACTAAAGTAATATTTATTTATCTTGGCTATGAAATTTTTTTGTCATAAAAAGTGCAAAATTAGGAACCTTAGCTCAGGATACTTTCCATTCTTCTTAATATTAATTTGTGAAATAAATAATTAGAAAAGTTATATCTAGAATAATTAAACGGTCATATCCTTATTTAATGAGTGTCCTTCAACCAGTTGTGAACAATAGACTATCATAATGTTACGTATAACTTGAATAGATAACAGGGTGCTAAAAAAAACCTACCACAACTGAGAAGCCTATATTTATTTATTTATCAAATCGTCTTACTACCCGTTCAGATTATTCGCTGAGTATTAATTACTCTATTTGATTAGAAATTGAGAAGTTTTGATTTAGAGGAAGTGAACCTTCATTTGGGTGGTAGTAGAGTGTAAACCCATTAAGTAAAACCACCCCATTTCACCCGAACGAGATTCGATTCTTGATCTCCCAGTCTTCGGCAATCCAGCTAAACATGAAACAAGCGTGTTATCCAACTACGCCACTGAGGCTGGTCGAGTAGCCTAAACATGACGAAAACATGTATCACATTTTATTTTCGGTGTCTTACCACTTGTTGAAGCTATACTCATAGGTAACAATAATTATGCTAATAAGTTATAGATGAGGAAGATTGAATTTAGAATAAGTGTACATGCATTTGAGTGAAGGCAGAGTGAAAAACCATTTTGTAAAAACCACTCTCAGTACACCTGATTGGGATTCGAATCGAATCTCCCTGTCATCAGCAGTCTAGTCTAACATGAGAACCTTATACCATGTGGCCACCGAAGCAGGTTGTATTACACATCCAACTTATTATTCGACACCCAAAACCACGATTTAAAAAAAAAATCCACATTAATCTACCTCTTAGATTTAATTGACGAATATTACGTTGGAAAACTCAGTTTGTTGTGGATCCTACCGCCATCTTAATCGATCATTCTTAACCGCAAATTACTTTCTTGATGGTTTTACGGTTGATGATATGCTATCAGTAACAGTTACACAGAGACTGAAAGGGAAACCAGCTAAACGATTCCCTACTAAAACCTAATTACTTCCATAAGCGACCTTGACGTCACGACGGTCCCTTTGACTAAACAGACGGTAACTGCTGATGAAGGCCGATCGGTCTCCCCGCCTCTATCTGTGTCAGTGATTCTCATTACCTGCTCCATTAAATCATCCCCGATGGATAAAGGCACGCTTGAAAAGGTTGGCTCGAAATCTGTGGCCAACATTCTGAACGTTAAACGAAATCTGGTTCCACATGTCGAGGAACCAAGAAAAACTTAATTCTTACTTGGCGGTGACTATTTGGATGATTTTATTATTTACACCATGGCAGGTATTTGTTGTTTTCTAAAAGAGTAATTAGGGTGTTTTAATCTTACCGAACTAAGCAGACCGTATAGATTCGAGCTCCTCATATTTTATCAGATAAGAATCAGCTCTACATTTGAGAGAATACAAACAACTTATTATATTATTACTATTATTATTAGCACCGCGTCTTACTACCTATTTGGGTTGTACGCACTTATGCTAACGTGTTATGGTAGGGCGATTGTGAGATGAAATGGAGGACTACAGTTTAACATGGAATCCGAACCACGTTGGAAGCCTGGCATTCCCCACATTCACAAACAACTTAAATGACCACGCACCACGTCTTACTACCGGTATAGGCTATACATATATGTATTAATTACGATAATGTGTTAGGAATTAGTAAAGTTGAATTAAGAGTAATTATACCCGTATTTACATGCAGGGAGAGTGGAAAATAATTTAGGAAATCCAACCTCAGTACACCCGACAAGGATATGAACTCTGATATCCCAGTCAAGTATAGTATAGCGAACTATTTTAATACTACAATCATTTTTATTGTACAAGATATAAATAAACACATATTACATAAGTGCACATGATTATTTATAAAAAAATACTATAAACTAATATATAACAGAATGTGTTAACTAGAATAATTTATTTCCAAATATATTATTAAATCTCTGACTTAAATAAACTCAAACGTTCTTGACCGGCTAAATTGTGTTTGCCATTCAACTCTTTCCTGATATACATTCACCAACCTGGCAACATCCAAACTTCTCAAATACACTTTAACACTATCCTCATCGACATCTTGCACAGGTTATATTCCTTAGTTCCCTACTAGAATTTGTTTAGGCATTCATACAAGATAAAGTTATTAATTTAATTACTTTCTCCATTCTCTCGTTTGTTCAGTGGAGTGCAGTAATATGTGCACACACGCCTGATGCTTCATGAATAATATGCAGATATAAAATAGTATGATACAAAACAGTTTACACTTTATAAAAATAATTGTTAAAATCATCAAATATACAGTTAAATATTTAACACACATTCAAAATGACTTTTGTTAGTGAAATTATCAAATAATTGCAAATAAACAATAAAGAATGAATCAATTTAACTTATACATGTTTAACGAAAATAATATAGTTATCAGATAAATTTTAATAATTCGTGTAAATCTTGAGGTGATGTAAGGGGATGAAGAAGTTGATGTGTTTTTGCAGTTATCACAGCAAATATTTTTTAGTTAATAAATCGAGTATTGCTTCAATAAAAAAAAATAGGATTTAATTTTCTTCACATGAGAATTTCAAAGGTTGTTGAATATTTGTCATGAGCATGTTATCATTTGATGATAAACTTTTGCAATGTATAGAGATAACTATCAAACTCTAGGACAACTTGACAAATATTCACAAAATATTAAGTTTCTATCTGAAGAAAATTATTATTATTGTTGTTATTATTAGCACCGCTTCTTGCTACCCGTTCGGTTTGTACGCACTTACGCTAATGTGTAGTGGTAGGGGGATTGGGAGACGAAATGGAGTAACTACAGTTTAACATGGAATCCGAACCACGGTGTAGGCCTGGCATTCCAAATATTCATAAGTTGTGTTTAATACAAGTCTTGTCAGAGGTGAAGGAAGGGTTTGGCAATCAGATAAACCTGTGCCGGAACCGAGGATTGAACCCCGACCGCCAGCACAAAGTCTGACACCTTAGCCCTATACTGCAGGTCACCTTGTGAAGAAAATTAAATTCTATGTTTTTACGGGATGAATATTTTAATTATTTTGCCGAAAAAAGTGGTTGCTATAAAAACTGAACTACAAAAATTATTTACAGTTCCAAATAAAAAGTACTTTAGCTTTGATCTAAAATCATTGGTACTAAAAATAAACTTGATATTCAATTGATAGTTGAAATATAAAACGTAGAAGGATTACTTTTATTACCTGCTGACAGAAACCGTTTTTAATCCGTGGGACTGACACTTTAAATACATAATATCTACGAGTACTATTCAAAGAACTAACAAAAATGTAAATTTAGTTTATTGAATGTAATTCTTCACTGTTATATATTTTTTATATTATTTAATTATTTGAGGTATTTAACGTGCAATTTATGAACTGACTGATTATATCAACACAATCGTGATGAGAATTTCTATGAGCAAGAGTGAAAGGGACTATAAATTTTGCTGAGAAAGGTATTTCCAAATAATTATCAGGGTTCTTTTACATGAAACAATCGAAATGGGACTGATGGCTTTACTTCCCCTACGAAGAAAGTTGAGATATGGATTTTTATCGCTAAAAAGAATTATCGACCCCAGCTAAGTTTGAAACAACGAACATTGGGTCCTACCTGAGTCAAGCACTTTGTTCTAGGACCACTGAGGTAGACAATATTTTTCATAACATATGCATTTAAATAATAGATTATGTTGCAGTAAAAATCCGCGAATTGGTATTGTTTAGATCTGTTATCAAATCGCAAAATTACGAAAGAAATATCACAATACAAAATTATTAATCTGGCATATGACACTTTTAATGAATTGTACTGTTATATCAAAAACGTGATATCTGTTCTTCAGAGGGTTTATAAATCCATTACATTATTATTATTATTTCTGTCTTACGACAGGTACATTCTTTTTGTCAGTGAAACTTAGACCTCCAATGCGCCCTGTCCTCTATCTCCTCATTTAGCTCCCAGAATGATCTTTTCTTCGTCATGATTCATGCCAATATTATTATTATTATTAGCACCGCGTCTTACTACCCGTTCGGGTTATACGCACTTACGCTAATGTGTAATGGTAGGGTGATAGTGAGATGAAATGAAGGACCTACAGTTTAACGTGGAATCCGAACCACGGTGGAGGCCTGGCATTCCTCACATTCACAAGATGTCTTGTCAGAGGTGAAGGAAGGGTTTGGTAATCAGGTAAATCTTTGCCGGGACCGAGGATCGAACCCCGGCCACCGGCACAGAAGTCAGACACCTTACCCCTAGACCACCAGGTCACCTTCATGCCAATACTTTTGTAAAATATAATGTTAAGAATTTTACTCACTTTAGATATAGCTCAAATCTAGTTAGTGCAGTATAGTATTTTAAGAAGGAAAAACTGATCTCCCTATTTCAATTATTTGAATCAATTTAAATATTTTATGTATGGTTGAATAAAATGAGATATTATACATAGACTAATAATAACTAATATATACATACACATAGTACACAAATTATTTAAAAAAAACATATATAAGGGATCAAACAAATTCAATATTTTGTCCAAAATCAAAGATGGCAAATTAATATTTCCCTGTAATGAGCACGTGACGACTCGTGGCTAGAATCATGTTTATTCTCTATCGGATAGTTTACGAACTAGCCTAGGTTTTGTGTATTTTGTGCCTTCCAGGGCCATCAACATATTTACGAAACGTTGCAGGAACGAGTAAGATAAATGTTAAAAGTAAATTTACCAGCCATTGCGTGGCGGGAGAATGGAAAACAATTTATGATTAACCATTGGCATTACACCTGACGAGGGTTCGAGCCCCAACCTTGTGTCACCATCTTTCAAATGCATGATGATATTGACGCTTTAGGTCAAACCACCACATATATTAGCTTATATTATTTATTTTTTAACTTATTATGTCGGGTGATCTGGTGGTCTAGGGGTAAGGTGTCTGACTTCTGTGTTGGCGGCCGGGGTTCAATCCTCGGTCCCGGCACAGATTTATCTGATTACCAAACCCTTTCTTCACCTCTGACAAGACATCTTTGAATGTGGAGAATGCCAGGCCTCCACCGTGGTTCGGATTCCACGTTAAACTGTAGGTCCTTCATTTCATCTCACTATCACCCTGCCATTACACATTAGCGTAGGTGCGTATAACCCGAACGGGTATTAAGACGCGGTGATGATAATAATAAAATAATAATAATAAAATAACTTATTATGTCCCTTACTGTTTACAGCCTATGGCCTGGATCAGTTTTTTATTAGAACCATATATTTTCTACTGCCGGCTGGCTAGGTCTGTCATAGCTTCATATGACCTATATAACTTAAGACTAGGACAGGCACAATATCCAGTCCTCAGCCGTTAATTTATCAATGTGTAAGGATAAGCCAATATTTCACAAATTACATTTTTTCTGTCATGGCGGGAATCGAAGCTGAGACCCTCAGCTCAATAAAAAGACACGCTATCGACTGAGCTAAGGTGTCGGAATTATTTATTAGCTATTCATTCATTTTCAACTAACTGGTTATATCACCACACGACTTACCAACTAACTTAAATCTTGAAATACCAGTGGACACGTGTTCTAATTGGTAAGCCTCGGTTACCAGCAGCTGGTAAAATCAATGATCTACTAACGCTCGTACGAATACTCAACCACCAGTACTCGCTGACAAGTGTTTTATTAGTGCTAGTAAAGTTAAACATGTTTAACTTTACTAGCGCTAGTCGACAGCACAAGACCACGTGACCAGATTCGCCATTAGCCAACCAGCATTCAGCAATACCTGTGTTAATCCCAAAAAATAGCGCTAGTGCTAATAGAAAATCAAATACAGACTTCGTCTCTAGCATCCTAGCAACAGACGACATTTTAACAAAACAACCAACCAGAAAATACTGTATCTCCACTAGTTTAACATCCTTGTGTGACAAGGTTACTCACTGCTAGTAGGTCTTGCCAGTAAAATAGCCTCGTATGACACAGGCTTAAGAATGGTTTGCCAGTGTTGGTGACGGGTTGGGGCTAGAATACCATTCAGATGTACTCAGTGTGTGGGGTGTGTGGTGTGTGTGTGTTTTTGTTTTTTTTTACTAAATACATACTAATATTATAAAGAGGAAAGATTTTATTTTTTGTTTTTTGTTTGTAATAGATAAACTCAAACTACTGGAACGATTTTAAAAATTCTTTCACCAATATAAACCTACATTATCAGCGAGTAACATAGGCTATATATTATTTTGAAAATTTAATTTATTCCTCATAAAAATGTCGATAGTATATTATATAGTCGTTGGAAAAAAAAGTTGTTGAAGGGAAAGTGGGGTTGGTTGATGATGGCGGGGGGTAGGAGTGAGGAAAGAGAAATAGATGTAGTGACGAGGAACGCAAAAGAAAAAAAAGATTAAAAGAAAATTTGGGGAAACGAGGGGAGTAAATGAAAGTGGAGGAAACTGAAAAATTAATTTGATTTTAACAATTTGTTTGATTGGTGTATATACAATTCCTTTCGCGCCTAGAGCAAACAAAATTATAGAGGAATAAGAAGAAAATAGGAGGGAGGATAAAGAGGTAGGGGGCTATATATACAATGATGGTAGGACTGTATTTTTTTTTAAATAAGTAAAAAAGTTTTGTTTTTATATTGACATGATGGATGATTTGAATCTTTGTTTTACAGGATTCTTTATAATATTTCTTTACGGGGAATGGGGCTAGTATACCTTAAAGTAAATGCTGCTCTAAAACTTTAGTCCTACGTTCGCTTAAAGTAGAAAAAAATCTGCCTCAATGGCGCAGAAATTAACACAATTATGCATATACAACCCTAATTCAAAACAGCTATCAACATATTTTATTTTTAGTGAATAAACATATACTTGTGTGTCCCGACACACAATTATAATCTGAAAGCGACGCACGCTTCAACTTGAGACGTGAGTCGCAAGATGGTTCTCATCGGCACATGCTCAATGGAAGCATCGAAACCATCACCCCACCCCCCACCCCCCAACGCACGTCAATAGACGACATGACATCATCAAAGTGAGAAGTGCACTCGATTATAAAATAAAAAAACAAATGCAACGGTTACGTTGGTGGGTTAAAACATTATTTAAGGAAAGGTTGAAATATGCGAATCGACTCTCATGAGATACAATATTAGAAGAAGATGTCACAAACTAAATACATATTTGAAACAAGAAAATTATAACAAACTTTTCACAGTTGTTTGTTTTATAATGTTCTTGTTACAAATACGTATTTTTGATAACCTTAATGGTTTTATTATCAATTTCTACATTATTTTTGACTAATTTATCCACAGTAAATTTAATATTTGTTATAATATATAAACTCATTTAAGCTTATTTCAACTAAGCCTTAGCGTAAAGTTGTTTGATAAATATCAAGCTACTTCCAAATATAAATTTAGATTTCTTTCTTGATATTTGTAATATCAAATATCCCCTTACCATATTAACCAATTAATATTAATAAAAATAATTAAAGGCCTTAATCAGAATTATTACAATAAATTGCTAAAAAAAAAGGTTTGTCCTATTAGATGCTGTTTACTTTTTGTGAAGAGTTTATTAAGTGTATTTTATTACCCTTCGTTTACACTTAGGCTTACCGTGAATTGATCTACTACGACATAGCTTACAAGATAAAATCATAATGTAATCCATCAATATAATACTGTTACCTGTTAAGCTAAACGGAGAGTAATTATTGTAATCTTAATAATTTTAATTATTTATAATGCTTTATAAATCATTCAAAATGTCAAAGTATATATTGAAATAAACTCATTTAAAAACCTAAGCTATAAAAATTAACATATAATGTAGGTTAATAATACAATAATAGAATAAAAATATAGTTTGTAATGCTTTCTAATACCATTTTTTACTTTAGGTGAGCTAATTGATTAATTTGATTTAAAAGTTATATTCCAAAAACAGTGAGAAATTTAGGTTAAAACCAGTTAATTTGTAGGCGTTACTCTCTCAGTACACTTAAAACTGCCTATGACGCGGAGAACGGGTTTCAAAGTTATTTGGTTGATTTTGGATATTTTTACTCAATTATTTTCCACTCTTCCCCCTAAGCAAATGCGGTACACATTTAAATTCAATCTTTCTAGTTCTAGATTCACTTGTATAATTACTACGGATGGGTTTTTATATGCTATTCTAAAAAATAAAAGCAATTGGTTGATTCTGATG
This sequence comes from Timema cristinae, assembly GCA_039000515.1. NCBI lineage: Eukaryota > Metazoa > Arthropoda > Insecta > Phasmatodea > Timematidae > Timema > Timema cristinae. The sequence goes on along the minus strand of JBCFYV010000024.1, from coordinate 36,546,392 downwards.
GACTAAGAGTAGCCAGAGATTTCCAAACTTACACTACAACATCTCGTGACAAAGAAAGAGTTGGCATGCCTTCAGACACGGAAAAAAAAGTCCGAGGTAAAAATGTTTGAATTTGTCAGTAGGTGTCTCTCATTCAGTCTTGCCAACTTGTGCACGTACACAAAGCAAGGGCATCCAGAATTAGAACTAATGAATGAAATATGAGCTTTCCAACATTGGCCTGCCTGTCCACGGTCCTTTGGGAATAATTAACCGTTTTAATAATTCGTTGATTTGAATTAATTATAATCTAAATGGGAATGGATGATTAGGAATGTAAATAAAAATAGTATCCTATTGTAGGGTAAAATTATTATTATTATTATTAAAATTGAAAAGAAATTAGGACAAAATAATACGTATCCCATGAAGACTTAAAATAAAACAAATTATTAATAAGAATTGTTAATAAATCACTAAAATATTAAGATAGTAGATTTTCTTTATATAGTGCAGCTAGTACTGTCTTTAAGAATAAAATAAATACCAACATCGTACTTTTTTCTCCTTTAATTTGCTTGACTTCACATGTGAGATTAAACATAACATTATGTATTTCTAATCATTTCAATATACCATTTATTGACAAATATTTGTAATGTAACTCAATGGTATAAGACATATATCATGGCAAAATATGATATAGACCTACGTATATTGGACGATTCAAGAGTGGAAGTTTATGAAAACCACTAATAGAATAAATATTCCGATATTCTGGATAAAGGAAATGTAAAAAGAAACCGATGAAATACTACATTTGTAGCAACGCGCTGAATGGAGCATAAACTTGGACTCTTAGGAAGATGGAAGAGATTTTAGAAGATCAGGTGGACAGACAGTGTGTCAAATGAAGTCTTAAGACGAGTGGGTGAAAATATAACCATTTTGAATGTGTTTTTTCGATGGAAAGTAAACTAGAGTGGACACATCTTTAGGAGTATCTTTCTTCTGTGTGACGTCATGATATAGGGAAACTTTAAGAACCTAAACAGTGGTAGGAATAAAATTGAAAATATATTTGAAGGACGCTAGTAATCAGATTAGGAATTGGATAGAAGTGTCTCAGAATAGGGTTAATGGCAAGTTAAACTTTTGGTGGCCATCAATTTCTAGTTCCTTGAAAGGCCAGAGAATTAGTTAGAATGCTTGTTAAGCTTAAATCTTCCTATAAATATATTTTACTTTTTTTTTCTTTTTTTTTAGATATTTTCTTCCCGCCACAGTGTTATTAAGTTAATTTCCTATTATTATAAAAATGAACCCAATTATTATAAAATAGTTTGGCAAACTTTCATCCAGGGCACCGTGGAGAGATCCTAAACACATCTTCCTTAGTTTTCAGCTAATTTAATTTTGTTAAGCTTGTTAATATGTCATAAATCTTATTTATTTAGACATCTAATCCAAAATACGGGTTTGAGACTTATTATACAGAAAACTATTTGACCTGAGATATATATATAGACTACATATATATATACGCATATATGCCAAACTTTTTTATTTTGGGAAAGTTTTCACCTAGACTTTATTCACGAGGCTACTAGAAAAAAAAATTCTATTAAAATAATGAATCTATTTGCTTATTAATTCCCACTGTTGTTTTTTCTCTTTACTTTTTTTTAAATTCTCATTTGTGTGGTTACAAAAAAATACCCTGAAAATAAATTTATCGAAAGAGATGTTTTTAAATTAATTAATTTTTTATACACATAATGAATATTGATCAACTTAATGAAAACTTTCGCTTAGAAACATTTTTAACCTTTACAAAAACATACATATCAAACCGGTGAGGATTTTTTTTTTTCAAAAATCGATGATTATAATTTCAGACTAGCCTACAGGTAAAGAGACATTTTTTATTCCAAATTTGGCTTCGAGGTGTGTCACTCTTCTCTTGATTAGATTTTTAATTAATTTCCTCATTAAAAGTTTATTTTCAAATTAGTAATACTGAAGTCTATGTTTTTTGGAGAAGTAAAATTGCACAGCTTGACATAACTTAGGAGAAAAGAGTCTCAAATAATATAAAACCAACTATAATCAGCAAGAAACGTAACAGTCATAACTTTCACGAGTCATAAATAATAAACCTTAATTATATTTACCAAGAAAATTGACCAACTCATAGTTTTTACTTAATAAACCCTGTGACGTCACCGTGATAGCAAAAAATGATCAAAACATCAATATTATAATTTATAGACGTGTGGTTAATTATATTACCTTAAGATATTTATCAAAATGTTTCCCACTATGATACATTTTATTTTATTTCTCTTTTTCCTTCTCTTGAAAAATTGAATTTTTTGAGCTGTGACACTTTTATGACCGTGGTGTTCTGGAAGGTTTTAATCTAATAAAAATGGTTAGATAGTTAATGTCACATTCAATAATGGCTGTATATTTTACACTATTACAATATAAAGTTCATGCTTCATATTCTAAATTGCGTGTTATATTATAATGATAAACTAAATATATTAATATTTTTGGAATTGAGTAATGGACGTAGTTCAGAAAGACGTTGATAACAAAAGCAGGTCAACCACCATGATGTATTGACCGTTAATAACACAAACTGTTGGACTAGACCACAGAACACGTGGAGATTGGGGTTCAAACCTGGTCGGCAGCACTGAGAGTGGTTTTCCCTAAATTGTTTTCCACTCTCCTACCATGTAAATGTGGGTGAACTTCCTCTCAATTAAACCTTCCTAATCCCTAAACCATTTGGGTAATTAGTACTTAGATGTATAACTCAAAAGGGTAGTGCAAAAAGCGTATGTGTAAATAAAATAAAATGTTACGTTTCACCGCATATACTTTCTCATTTATTTACCAAAATATAAAGACATTTACTTAAAATTCGTATTATATGTCAAATGAATTAATATAACATTTTTGCAGAAACACATAGGAAAAAAAGAACATCACTCTTTCCCAAAGAGTATCAATTAGGAGAGAGCGAGTACTAAATTCGAGTTGGAGTCAAATTTTTAGTTGCTTCTTGAACTCGACTGGAATATTTTTACAAAATTCAAAAAACGTTAGTGCTCGAAATTTTAGAGGTTTTATTTGAAAACTTCTAGTTTAATTTGTGTTATTCGATGTTAAGCTATACTTTTCTAGCAAAATGAGTGCGCCAATATTTATTTTTGTCTATTAAAAAAAACTGTACAAATTATTTTTAATTTATTTAAAAAATTCTTATTTCTGTAACTATACATTTTTTCACAAAAAAATGTAATAGTTTAAAAAAAGTTATTCCATAAAACTATGTTTGTACTTATTTATGGTTTATGCATGGATCCATTATAGAAATTCAACGTGAAAATACTTCTCTTACACATATTGCACTATACTACTCGAACTAAAAAATAAATTGTTTTCATCCAAACTCGACTCCGAGTGAAAAATACCTACTGTGATTGCACAACCTTAGTATGAATTAAATAAAATACACTATTACAGAAACATTGAGAAAAGAGGAATGTCTCGATCGACCGAAAAGCATAACACTATTCTACACTAATTCTCAGACCTCTATTTAAAATAAATATACATGTAAATAGATCGGAACTTATTGGACCATGCGGCCATCGTTGTGGGTGTGACATATAAATAGTTATATTTGTTCACTCTAAGGTTTTTAAACCCTTATACATGATTAAATATAATATTTAGTTCAAATTTAAACAGTGATACAGTCCTACCATGACTAAAAAATACTCCATGGTGCGAGACTTATACCAACCGAGCGGCCGCCACCGTTAACGATAATACCACCAATATTTATGGTAACTTAATAACCATACATATTACTGAAGAATTTGAGGTTTTAAATATATAAATTTAATCTATGATTCCTTTAATAATAATTAATCAGAAGCTATTCAGTAAGAAATTAAAGTTAAAACTACAATATTTTAAGAGATATTAATTTATAGGTTCAGGCTAAAATTATTTTGAAATAGAAATTATGTAGAGAGAAGAGTAAGAAGAACAAACAAAAAAATAAAAATATAATACTTTTTAATCCGTGGGCAATTTGAAAACCAAAACAAAAAATACGTAACAGATATTATTACAGAAGTAGAAATTCCCAAAAGACACCATTCAAACTTTTCTCGTTTTGTAAAGTCGTAAAAGTAGGAGGAAATCATAATTAACTGTGAACAACAATATTTTCATAACAATAAGTTGTAATTTGGTGCAAGAGTACAGCTATAATACAAAATGTTTCTTTCAAAATGTTTGAATCGACTCCACAATTTTACAATCTAAAACTGGACTTGAATATTTTTTTTAAATATTCATTTGTTTTCTTTAGAAATCAAAACTTTGTTTATTTAAAAAATCGTATTGAGCATAAATATTTAATTACTATCACTTAAGCATAAGTTAAATTTATTAAACGATAGCACAATTTAAATTTATTTAATCTTTTATCTCTGTAAAATAAATCTAACTTGCCATCAGGCTAGAAATTAGTTATATAAAATAGATAATTCCAAAATTTTATAAGGAATGTATGCATTTTGGTGAGGGTTTATAACAATAACATTGATTGGAATTGTTTCGTTAAAAATTATACATTGTAATTAAAATATTTTTACGTGCTCCCCGTCTTATTAACCATCCGTAACAGTCGCAAATAAACTCTTTTGAGGTTGGATGATTATGGTATGATTAAGACAAAGTGTACTATTTTTAGGTGGATAGAGAGTGGAAAATTCCTTAGGAAAAATATAAACAGTACACAAAGGTGGGATTCAAAAACCTACTTACAAGTTAGTGGAAAATCAGAAAAGACTAGACCAATAGTTTTGTGCTTGAACTAAGATGAGGGTTAGCTGATAAAGAGTAGACTAGTGATATATTATTCTGACCAATTAATTTCATAAACGAAATAAATACAGATTGAATGAAATATTTTTATTGGACATCTTTGAGATCATTAAGTTATGGCAGATACATTTGTCTGTCTTAATTTCTTGTACGAACTATATGGCATAGATAAACTTGCCATGGGTTTATTGTTTACATCTTTATGTTTATTTATAAACTTGTCACATACCATTGCCAGTCAGATCTTCATTGGCTCGCCACGCGCCTCCCGTACCCCAAGGTCATAGAATCCGTGCGTGACGTATCATCGCAAATATCTACCGTGATTATTGTGGAACGACCTAACTTACCCTAACCTAACTTGAACTAACTAAACCAGCCTAGTATCAAATACAGACATTTTTGAGTTTTTATACTATGGCTTCAACAATTACCTATGTTGACAGGATGGGAATTTTCCATATGAAACTGGACCATTAACGTAAAAGAGCGTTCCTGTACGAGGTGCTAAAATAAAACTATACTTAGTTATTTAAAAAAAATCTCTTTGATATACTGCCCTATTTCCTTTAAAAATGGAGTATGGCAAGTTGATAGATGTTGCGAGTCGATAATTGTTGTGAGTATATAATTAATAGAACAGTCTTTCCTTGCTTTTCAATATTCTTTCAGAAATACATTCGTTGAATCTTTCTCTGTGACTGTGGCGACCTCCATCAACACAATATTTATATATATATTAATAAAATATATATATATATTAATAAAATGAAGGCTTTGTTCATCCGTCACGAGCATTGAGCTAAAACTACCGTACGGAAAGGTCTGAAATTTTTAAAATGTTTAGCCCCTGTACACGAACATTTGACACCTTGAAGGAATTTTAATATTATTTTAGTGGACTTAATTTAACTAACAAAAACCAGGTCAAAATAAAATCAATAATAATAGAATGAAGAATTTTTCTGTTTCTTATAAGCATTAGGCAATATATATCGCAAGTACGAATCTGAAAGTTTTTTTAAAAAAAGAAGCCCCTCGAAGCAAGAATTCTATAATTTCGACTCTATTTTTATAATTAATTAAAAACCAAGTCGGTCCCCGGGCAATGCAGGGCTTAAAAGCCCTGAATATAAATATACCTTTCAAGTACAATTAAACTATAAACACTTCTCCCGGGCAACGCCTTGTACTTCAGCTAGTATTGTATAGAAAAATGTTACCTTGTTTAAATGAAAGCACATGAAACCTTTTACTCTAGGTTTCTAAGAACAAATATACCCTTTCAAATTAAGATTTTATTAATTATAACTATAGCACACTAGTTGAACTACCCGGTGTTGCCCGGGAGAAATATTATTAAATTAATGATTGTGCGTGTAAGGTAAATTATAGGAAATGCCTTTAATCCCTGTGTTTCTCGTGGCCTTTTGTGTTCCCAACCTAGTTTTTAATTAACTTAAAATCTAATAAAATTTTTAAATTTCTGCCTCAAGGTAAACATTTTGTGTACAGGGGCTATTAATTTTTTAAATGTCAAACCTTTGCTTGGGGTAGTATATATCATGCAACTTTCATGACAGACAAATTTTTTGTTTTATTAATATATAAGTATAATATAAAAGATGCAATGATAATTACCTCTAAGGTGGGATCGAAGGTAACACGAGTTAAAGGTCCGTATTTTTAGCTTTTTTTTTTTTAGAAAATACTTTCATGGCCAAAAATATAATACTTCGTTAGATACATTTAGATTACTGGTCTACACATAGTAGTCTCAACATTTCTTAAATATTTGTCAAGGGCATATCATAAAATGATTATTACTTTTCCACTCTAATTTAAAATAATGTTTATAGTAAAATTCAATGATGCCCATGACATATTTAATAAATGTTGACCTCGTGTACAAAATTAAATGTATTTATTCAAGCAATAGTTATTATTTATTATTATTATTAGCACCGCGTCTTACTACCCGTTCGGGTTATACGCACTTACGCTAATGTGTAATGTAGGGTGATTGTGAGATGAAATGAAGGACCTACAGTTTAACGTGGAATCCGAACCACGGTGGAGGCCTGGCATTCCCCACATTCACAAGGTGTCTTGTAAGAGGTGAAGGAAGGGTTTGGTCAATCAGATAAATCTTTGCCGGGACCGAGGATTGAACCCCGCCGCCAGCATAGAAGTCTGACACCTTACCCCTAGACCACCAGGTCTCCTTCAAGCAATAGTTAATTTATTTAATTTCATTTTTTTTTTATAAAAACTGTGGAAGAAAAAAGGATATCGACAAAATGTCCTTTCCTTTCCACCATAATGCTTTACCCTAAGGAGCAACTGGCCGATCTCAAGAGACCTTTTAGTTGATCATGTAGGTAAACTATTTTGTCATTTAAAAAAAATCTATATTAGAATGTTTTAAACTCGCAAATAAGTTTTATCAAATACCTTTAAATAATATTTGAGTGTGATCAATATCACCTTGATAAATTTTAATCAGTAATGTTAAAAGGAGTTTAAATAGTTTGTATATAAAAATCTAGATTTTATCTATGTTTTTTATAGATAGGTGGAGAAATAAATATTTGATAAAATATTTAATTTAATGAATAAATATAAGTTGTATAGGAGAAAAAACATAAATAGAGTGTAGAAACGATGACGGATCGCACGATCTTTAATAGTTTTATAAGTCTATCAGGGCCTAAAAGATTTTCCGACCGCTGTTGTATCCAATAAAGTCTGTTCGGAAGACTCTAGTTTGGCAGCTCCGTCAGGCACAAACCCTTTAATAGGGCTATAAACTATTTCTTTCAAGCCTGCAGAGAAGCCCGAAAGGACAGATCAAAGGATGAATCTAATGTCAAATACTTTAAATTACTTCTTGTTGAGTATCCGATCTCTTTTGTACGACAGCGAATTGGCATACAAAGCTTTAACTCCCAGTTGTCGCTCACTTGATGAATCACACGCAGTCAGCAATTTTATCAACACAATTTTGTTATTATAAAACCATAAAAAGGGGTGGGGTTAATTTTTTTAATTCAATTGAATTTTTATTTGCCTGTTAGTGTGTAAAAGTAAACTATGCTCCAGAACTTTTTGAATAATTCGATTAATATAGATTTCAAAAGTAATCGCCCTTTTATGTTGAGTGAAAATGTCTCCAAAAATATATCTTTTTTTACTCAACGCATCTTAATTAAAGGTTGGATTGTGCGCTTTCAAAGAAATTTATTACATTTTATCATCTTCTATCTCTATTAATTTTTTAATGGAAACGTCTATATGAAATCTACGTAGCCCTTAACAGTTAGATCAGAGAGCTACTTCAATTGTCTGGTGCAAAATAATTATGGCAACTATTTTATTTTATATAAATAAATACAAAAAATACTATGCAATGGTTTTAAATTTAAAATGAGAAATGGAGTAGATAGAGGGAGGGAGGAAAAAAATTGTTGAAACACAAAACTATTTATTAAAATTCTCATTTCTTATTAATACAAGATAACACTGAGATACACCAAGACAAAGCTTTCATCGTCAATTTCAACTAACCAATATTAATGTCAAGAAAAACTGAGGTAAAGACAAACAATTAAATTTTAGTTTTAATCTATTTTTTACTTTCATTGCTGACTATAAATAAATTTAGGATATTTGTTGCTAATAAATTCAAACTAACAGTAGAAAAGTTGCATGAAAATCAAATTCTAACATCAAATAATAAATAGTATCAAGAAACATCTTTGAAAGACGTTTGTTAAAAAAACGTAAATCGTAGGTATTGCTAAGTTTGATAGAAGTCCGTTCTGAAAGGTATTTTTTCGTACCAAATCCTGATTTTCTTATTATTGTCATGCAAAAAATGGTACGTAGGATTACTATAAAGGGTCAATAGTAAAAGTTCATAGTCTTGTTATTTATCCATTATAACATCTTTGACCCATCCTCGAAGACTAAGTAAAAAATTGGTGCTTAGTTGCATATACGCATCACATTCATGTAGGACCGGATTTTCGATAGAAGAAGAACGGGGATAAATCCCAGTGGGGCTTACAGAGGGTGTTTTTTTTAATGATAAAACAATTAACTCCACGCAAATGTGGGTGTGTTTACTACAAAATGTTACCTTTCTCATTCTATTCCGTTAGCGTAATTAATGTATGTGTATAAGCCAAATGAATACTTTTAAGTGTGTGTGTGTGTGTGTGTTTGTGAAGAGAGAGAGATAGAAAGAGAGAGAGAGATGAAAGAAATTAGCAAATAAAAATAAGAGATTAGAGCTTGTTAATCCTCTGGGTTTTTTTTAATACCAAACCTAGGGACCCATATATCATTCTGAGCAATGATGACAGAGTTATTTAGAATTATTTTACGGTTTCAACTTGATAAACAAATATTAAACGACTTTGAACAAGGGTTGGGTGTGTGGTTTTAGGTTACTACGTTGGGCTAGTTTTTTAACCGTGCGCTTAGAAAGTAGACTCCATATATGCATCAGTATAACACAACAACTTAGCCAGGAAACTCTAGAAGTTAACATACTACATTACAAACTATAAGCAAATTTTTCATCATCAAGAGAATCGTAAGGCAATTAGTAGTATATTAAATAACACGAGTATATTGGTAAATAATTTACATGTAATGTTGTTATTATTAGCACCACGTCTTACTACCCGTTCGGGTTGTACGCACTTACGCTAATGTGTAATGGTAGGGTGATTGTGAGATGAAATGGAAGACCTACAGTTTAATGTGGAATCCGAACCACAGTGGAGGCCTGGCATTCCACACATTCACAAGATGTCTTGTCAGAGGTGTAGGATGGGTTTGGAAATCAGATAAATCTGTGCTGGGACCAAGGATTGAACCCCGGACCCCAGCACAGGAGTCCGATACCTTACCCCTAGACCGCCAGGTCACCTACATGTAATGTATTTACTACTAAAAAGTCTATTTTAGTTGAGAAATTGTACTATTTTAAATTGTCCACATTTCTAAAATATAATGAACGCCAAGTTCCATTAACAGAACCTAGATCCATTGATAAACAAATTATGTTGTGCTTTATTTTTAAAAAAATTATTAAATATAACTCATTGTATGTACTCCACTACTCGTGTGATTATTTATTTATGATCACACGATGGCGTGCCTCACGAAACATTACAAAGTCCGAACAGTGACGTCAATTCGAACGCAACTGCTATAAAATAATATATTAGCGGGCATTCAACGCAAGCCAAACCATACACTTTTGAAAATAGCCATAATACTCAAGGTTTGTAAAGACTAGTTTCATTCAACACAGAGAAATTGCATTGAATCTAAAGCTGTTCTTTTGTTGCGTGTAGATAAATGTTAAAATAGCTCTTAAAACTTAAAATATTAAGTTGTTTTTATTCAGAAGAAGAATATTCCAAACAAAAGATTTTAATTTTTGATAGTATTGCAACTTTACAACGAAATTTGTATCTCAAATAATTTGGGAGATATGATCAAAATAGTAAATTTCATCTTTTTGTGAGATTATCTTCCAAGTCATTTCCGTGGGAAACTAAGAAATTCAATTTGATTTGTAATGTTAAAAAATACTGGATGCCAAATTTAATCAAAATTGTTAGAGAGTATTTGAAAAAGATTAATTTTTTCTCTATTTTTCATCTTCAGTAAACTACCCTTAATTTCAGGGCTAGATATCTAATTCCATAAATCCCTAGGAAAACCCTAGATACCAATTTCAGTACAACCGGTAAAAGGGTTCAGGCTCCAGGCAAACAAACAAACACACGCGGCATCGTGATTACCAATTTTTCTATTTTAGAGGGTCGGTCATTAAATGTCGACAATTATCAAAATATCTCAGTAGATTTTTTTGAGAACCACAATACTTCTCTCTCCGAGGGTCAATAGAATGTAAATGTATATTTTTACTTTAAAAAGAATACTTATACATTCTTAATTTGACACTTATTTTTATTATCAATGCCAGTTAAACTGAGGGTATTTATTTTCACACGGTGACCTGGGGGTCTAGGGGTAAGGTGACAGACTTTCGTACTGAGGGTCCGGGGGTTCAATCCTCGGTCCTGGTACAGATTTATTTGATTGCCAAACCCTTACTTCACCTCTGACAAGACGTATATTAATCACAACTTGTGACAGTGTGGAATACCAGGCCTCCACCGTGGTTCGGATTGCACGTTAAACTGTAGGTCCTCCATTTTCATCTCATTATCACACTTCCATTACACATTAGCGTAATTACGTATCAAACCGAACGGGTAGTAAGACGCGGTGCTAATAATAATAATATGTTCACAGTTTATTTTTAATCTTCCCTCCATACCTAATGCGGGTGCATAAACTATCCTTCACATGCTTCCCATGTGTTGAACAGATCTCGAAGTAGAAACAAAAAGTCAGTCAAAATAAGAATTAATCATTTGAGTCTTTATTTGCCAGTGATGAGAAAGTCAGTTATCGAATCCCAGCCGAGTGTAGTGAGGATGAATTTTCTTTAGTGAATTTCCAACTCTACATCAAGTAAACACGAGTAAGCCACCTTTAATTTAGCCAGCTTCCTAATCGTCTCGGTGCCCGTCAGGTCTAACGCCTAATCTCGCAATAGACTAGAGACTGCCAATGACAGGGAGCTTGAGTTTCGAATCTCGGTCTCATGTATTGATGGTGGTGTTTCCAAAATATTTTCCCACTTTTCCTAAACGTAAATGCGTGTACACTTCCTACAAATATAACCTTCATACACCCGCCTCGTTGGCGTAGTTAAGCTAACTTGCTAGTTTCGTGTTAAGCCTGACTGTCGAGGATGGGGAGATTGAGGATAGAATCTCAGTCGGGTGAACTGTGGGGTGGCTTTTCCTAAATGGCTTTTCAATCTCCCTCCATGCAAATGTGAGTTCACTTCCTCGAAATTAAACCTTCCTCAATTCCTAACCCATTTGCGTAATTAGTACATGAGCATATAAACCGAACGGGTTTTAACACGCGATGCTTAACAATAATCGTTCTTCACTGTCCCCACTACCGTAGTTACCTAAATACGGATAGCTCGGATAAAGTTATGATAATATAAAAATAATCATTCCGGTTGGACAATAATCAACTCGTCCGAAACAATACTCATATGTTGTGTGTGTGTTCAGTGCCACCGCTTCTATACCCGGCTCTAAATGTATCTCACACAAGGGCTTGGGTAATGTATGGTCCATTACCAGGAGCCTGAATGCACCTTAATAAAGAGTTGGTTATAAATATTTCTGTGCCGCGATGAAGGCCTTATACGCGTGACGCCGTGTGGGGAATATTAATAAGCTTGTGAAGTCCGGGCGTAAAAAGTGGAGTTTTATGCGCGCACGTGTGGTGTGTGTGTGTGTGTTGTGTGTGTGTGTGTGTGTGTGTGTGTGTGTGTGTGGGTGTGTAATTTTTTAGTGTACGTGTGCGTTCGCCATACTTTAACTTTGTGGTCAGGAAGAAAAAATGTATTCAAAATTACATATAAAATTCATTATAAGAGGCACTTAAGGTCTTAATTTAAGCTACCTATTTAAGCCATTTTATTAAAAATATTTTTTATAACCCATTCTTACTATCCGTTCGGGTTATACGCTTTAAATACTAATTACGCTAATGGATTAGGAACTGGGAAGGTTGAATCAGAAGAAGTGAACCCGCATTTGCGTGGAGGGAGAGTGGAAAACCATTTAGGAAAAATCACCCCCAGTTCACCCGACCGAGATTCGAACCTCGATCTACCCGTCCTCAGCAGTCAAGCTTAACACGGCTAGTGCGTTAGCCAACTACACCACCGAGGCGGGTGTTCAGATTATACGTAAATATAATAATTACTCTAATGTGGTAGAGATGAGGAAGGAAGCATTTTAGAGGCAATTTACATGCATTTTTTGGAACGAGGGTGAAAAACCATCCTTAGTAGAAATTATTGGGATTTGACCAAGGCCAGTTCAGTCCAACCCAAAAGTGATGTCTTAGATCGTTTTGCCACTGAAGTGGGTGTATTATATAAATATTATTAATCAGTTGATATATAATAATCTTAAATAGGGGACGTGTTTTGGATACAATTTAAATATAGTACAAAATAAGGAAGGTGGAGATTGGTGAGGAAGTTTGAATAGGTAGGTTAGTTAAAAACCTAAAGTTTAAAAAAATTGTTTTTCATATTAAAAAGACTAGCTGTTATTTTAAATATATGTATGGGAAACAATGGGGGAAATTCAACTTTAAGAAAATTATTTTATATGACAAGCAATATAATTAAGTATTTGAGGCAAATGGTTATCTTGCTTGAATGAATTTGTATAAATGAACATGTATAAATATTCTCAGCACAGTCGGTCTATCATTTAGGTTTTATATTCCTTCGCAAGGCATTTTACGATTTGATTCACTTTCATTTTAACGTCTCATACCGTTTTTAGGTTTGGATATATAGCTGTAAAAAATTGGGATTCCCCAATATTAAAAAAAAATCTATTCTACAGTTAAATTTTTTTTTCTTTATGAATCTAGCTATTAAAAGCTCAATACTAAAGATAGTTTTAATTAAGGAAATATTGTCATCACAAATATTAGATTCGTTTGAAACCTAAGATTATTCATAAGTAAAGAAGATTTTTTTTTTCAAAAATAAACTAAAATTGATTTAGTAATGTTGGCCAGAAGAAAAAAAATCTTACCGTGAATGATATCTATAAGACCGAAAGATAATACTTAGCACACGTCTTACTAACCGTTCGGGTTATACGCTTTAAGTACTAATTACTTTAATGGATTAGGAATCGGGAAGGTTGAATTAGAGGAAGTGAACCCGCATTTGCGTGGAGGGAGAGTGGAAAACCATTTAGGAAAAACCACCCCCAGTTCACCCGATCGAGATTTGAACCTCGATCTCCCCGTCCTCAGCAGTCGGGCTCACCACGACAAGCGCGTTACCCAACTACGCCACCGAGGCGGGTAAGACCGAAAGAGAATTTGGTGTTCTACTTCAACAGTTTGTGAAGGCCCTGAGGCTTTATGTTATGCCTTGTTGCCTTGATATATTTACATTACTGATCGTCAGTTAAGATTCTAAGGGAACAAATAAATGGTTTTAGGAGGTCAACCGTGATCTACTGGATATATAATGAATAGTAGGTCGGGATTTGAATCCCAGTCGACATGCTTCAATTTTTTTTTAATCTCTAATAAAACAGAAAGTATTGTATTTGTTATTTTTTTTTTAATCTCAAGATTATGATAAGTCCAAACATTTTATGTGTAGGCTTCAACCAAGCCCAAAAAAGTTGTTATTCAAATTTTATGACACAATATCTGTATGTCCATGGGTCTAAGCCAAAACGTGTGATGTATTTTGTTAAAACTTGGTATTAAGGTGGAAAGTGATCCTACCTAGAGGAAATGTGTTTTTATTTTGAGTATAGCTCTCAATTATTCTTCTTTAAAAAAAAAATATTTGAAGTATTTAATTTGCACTTCTGAACCAAATTATTATATCAACAGGACGTAGAAAATAACATAAATCTATAACAGACACAACGTCCAGCCCCCACACGTTAATTCAACACTGTTAAAGGGGAAACCCTCACTTCACAGGTAATAACTCTTCGGCCATGTCAGGAATCGAACCCTGGACTTTTAGCTCATTGTACAAACACTCTACTGACCTAGCTAGGGTGTTTGCCCAGTATAGCTCTCAAATTAGGGGTAATTTGCTAATGAATAGTTTTTGAAAATTTGAAATATTTTTAAAATTATCAACACTTAGTTGTTTATTTGTCTGAATAAAATATACTAATAGTAATAAGGAACTTAAACAACTTCGTTTTGAAAAATGTGTTCATAGCTATAACAGATTAGACCTTATCTGAGAAAATACGTACAATTGTGTCATATCATTATTGGTTTCCCACACTCCCTTTACGAAACGAGGAAACATTCCTCGAACTATCTCATTCCTATCCTATTCGTGGCAATATGCGGATAACCCTGGCTACCAATAAGACATGGTACGCAAAATAAAAACCTTATCACTACTAGCTACTAGTTCCAATACATACATTTTCAGAGTCTCCCCTTGAGCTTTGCACATTCAAAAGGCTTCCGCGTCACCGTCCAAATCAACAGATTACTGAGTCCCCTGGACCATAGACTCCCCCCCATAACACAAGGCTCGCCTGTATTACGAATATTTCACGGTATCTTTCCTCCATTCACCACTAAATATTGAATTTGCTGCCAACATGTAAAATGTTAAGTTATTCTGTTCACGGGTTGGTAATTCTCTCACAGCCCATTGGTTGATTGATCGTACACCGTGTATGCATTATAATACAAGTGAGAGAGAGAGAGAGAGAGAGAGATAGAGAGCTGCAATGCATACATTTAGCAGAGGAAATGTAAAATGAATTTCAAGGGGATTTTAAAAAAAACTGTTGGGATGCAGAGTATGTTATTTGAATGGGGCCCCACGCTCGATTAAAGTTAACACATAATAAAACAATGAATTTAATCAGTTATTAAATATTAAAAATAAACATTTAACTAATACGACATTTGAAACATAATATATTAAATTATTAGGTTTCACACACATATATAACACACACACAACATAGTGTACATACATATATATATATACATATATATTGTCCTAAGCTTCGGGTAATGTAGTGTAATTTATTCTTTATTTATTATTATATTATATATTTAATAAAAGCACGATATTAAAAAAACTATACCTTGCCAGAATAATTTTAAGTGCATGTACACATCTTAATATTTTTCTATTTCACACACACATATATATGTGTGTGTGAAATAGAAAGACACACACACACACACTCACATACACACATATATATATATATATATAATATATATATTGTGTGTAATATAGAAATATATTAAGATGTGTACATGCACTTAAAAATTATCATGGCAAGTTATAGATTTTTTAATATGTGCTTAATATATTTAAATAATAATAATAGTAATAAATAAATTACACTACATTACCCGAAGCTTAGGACAATTAATTCAACTGACTACCTTGCCTAATCAACAGCTTAAACTAAATGTATCTTAGTGTAAAAAAATTGGCTATTAAACCTAAAGAAATAGCTTTAACAAAATATACAGTCTGATTCAACATCTATATTAATTATATTTAACCCCTTATAAAACAATTATCTATATAACATAATGAAGCTACTTTAACCAGCTATTGTATCTAATCTAATTCAAAGGTTTTATTTTATTTTAATTAGTTTAAATTAATTAACTATCCAATGAGATGACTCAATATCTAATTTAATACAAAACTTTAATTATATTTAATGCTTTGTATAACGACGACTCCTGGATAGTTCAGTGGTAATAACATTAGCACTAAGCCAAAGGTCCCGATTCGACCACGTGTACAGGTTCCATTTTAAAATTTAGATAATATGATATTTAGATGCAACTATAAACTTAACTATAAGGCTTGGCTATGCAATCCATCTTAATATATAGTAATTAACGCTCTAATAGAATAATTTTAAATGACTATTCAGCCTGATTGAATGACTTTTTCTATGTCTGACCCAATGTTAAGTCATTAACTATGTAATATAATACAAATACGTTGTATGACCCTTAAAACATTAAAGTAACTATAGTACATAAGCGCATGGCCAGAACGGGTAGTAAGACACGGTGCTAAAAAAGACTATCAAGCCTATTAAAAACTTTATTAGCGGTAAAAAATAATTGTGTGTCAAAACGCTAAATACAAAAATTATTTTTATTATCTCCACTAGTGTTCGTTTTTATCTATCTAGTCCTAAACCCGAGGAATAATCAGCAAGAGTTGTATTGCCAATGACGGGGAGATCGGGGTTCGAATCCAGCTGGTTGTACTAAGAATATATTTTCATATATGGTTTACCAATCTCAATACGTTCAAATGTGGGAATATATCTCACACATTATCGCTTACTCATACCTATCCCAATACCCATCGGTGTAAATATCTCTATAGCCTGAGGTGCTGTAAGACATGGTGCATCATATAAAATAGTTTTCATGACCTGGGGTCTAGGGGTAAGGTGTCGGACTTCTGTGCTGGGGGTCCGGTTTCAATCCTCGGTCCCGACACAGGTTTATCTGATTACCAAACCCTTCCTTCACCTCTGACAAAGACAACTTGTGAATGTGGGGAATGCCAGGCCTCCACCGTGGTTCGGATTCCACGTTAAACTGTAGGTCCTCCATTTCGTCTCACAATCACCCTACCATTACACATTAGCGTAAGTGCGTATAACCCGAACGGGTAGTAAGACGCGGTGCTAATAATTAATAATAATAAAATAGTTTTCTAAGGTGTGCTAGTATATTCATATATTGTAAGTGGGGAGGGGGGGGGTTGAAATACTCACTCCTCTCCCCCCTCCCCCTGGAAACAGTTCAGGCACGCTATCATACCCTGACCCTGCCAGACACAGTGAAGAGTTGATGGGGCTTTACGGCCGCTTTCCATAAGTTATGGTGTGTTTTTAAAAAGTTTTATTTCCTCCATCATCGCAGTTTACTAAATGACATTCGAGTTGAAGCCATTAAAGTAAATTACTTCATTTTAATTGTTAGTACTCACGCCATCGGTTACGGCTATGTAAAATTATGTTTCAATGTATTTTAATGCCCTTGTATGAAATGGCTTGTTATATGTTGAGGTGTTTTTAGTTGTTCACAGTGTCTTAACATATGTACGAACTGGACGTTTATTGGTTGAGCTAGGTAAGGGAGTTAAAATTATAAGGAAATGTACCAATCATTACGTGAAGGATTAGTGGGAAACCAGTTAGGATAAATAGACACAGCAAATCCTGACCAGTATTTGAACCCCGACATTCCTGTCACCAGCAAACAATACATACAAAACTGACGCTCTTTTACGTGTGTTACGTGTGCTAAGGTAAAAGGTAGTAATGCTATAATTAGGCTAAATATTGATTCATACCAATAATATTATATTACTAATATATACTTATTCTATGGCATTAGGAATTCGAAAATCTATTGCTGCACTTAAAAACTACGCCATCTATTCCTATCTTGAGCTAGTTTCCAATATCCCAGTCACCACCATCATTACACCCTATCCTTATCTTGAGCCAGTTCTATCCAGTCCACCTCATTACAGCCTAATCCCCATCCTGAGCTAGTTCTATCCCGTCCATCTCATTAAACCCCATCTATTCTTAAGTTAGTTCTATCCAATCCACTTCATTAAAAGCTCTCTTTTTCAGATCCATTCTAATGTAAAACATTCATTAAATTCTTATCTCTAACAAGAGGAAGTTTGTTTTTGAATATTTTAAACTAATATACATTTTTTCAGATGATAATTTCATATATGCATGACTAGCTAAATAATTAAAATCACACATTTGTTGTTACAAATCACGCCTTACTACCCGTTTGGGCTAGTCTCATATTACAGTAATGTGTGGGTATAAGAAAGGTATAATTTGGTTTAAATGTACACTCGTTTGTTCGGAGGTAAAGGGGTAAACTCGTTAAGGTAAAAACCACCTTCAGTACACCAAACCTGATACTGAGCCCCAATCTACCTGTGATTAATCTATTGCGAGACCACGCGACCACTGAAATGGTTTACCATCCATTCTATGATCAATCCACTCCATATCGCATACTGAGCTAATTGTGTCTCTTTATTCATTTCTAAAATACAGATAATTTCCTGAAGGTTGTATTTCATATCATTTATGTATACCTCATCTAAAACCAAAACCTTTCCCCATCCTTTTAAGCTGGAACTAAAAAAAAAGTCATATCAATTTATTAAACAGAAGACTAAATTAAACACACACATACATGAAGCGCTAACCCTCCATTAATACACTATAAAGTAATATTACTATTTACTCATCGTTCTAAAGGGAGCATATAATAATATTGACCTACTCTCATATTCACTCTTGTGTTTGCAGGTATAAAGTTACCTACCTCACGAGGTTCAGGGAGAAAAGTATTACAAAAATTACCACCCTCATACTCTTTGGGAAACAGTGTGGTTTCATATACGTCTAAATCTCTTTTAGTCGTAGATATGAAAGTAAATGATAGATTGCATTATGGTCTACGCTAATAGACACACAAAAAAAGAGTTTTACGTTATTCAATCAAGTATACATATTTATTTAGGATACTGACTAAGTTTATAAACACCCAGTTATTTTAAAATAAAAATATTTTGCTCTGTTAGAAAGTATTTTTATAGTGGCCAATAGCTAGCAAATTTTTTCAGAAATGTATCTAAAATATGCTAGTGGGGCTGGGGGGTGGAGAAAAGACAACTCAAGATAATCATATAGAGTAGTTTTGGATAGTCCCCTAGGTTTTGAAAGATTTTTAAAGTTACAAATGTAACTAAAACTCCGGTAGCTTTATCGAGCGGAATAAACCTTTGCTATATGTATAATTTATTTAAAACATTTGACTTTCAAACCAAATTAATTCTAAGCCTAACGTAATATATAATTTTCCGGAATTATTCCATCAGTTCAAATGTGGAAGATCCAATCCTAACAAATTATATATATGGATCTCGCATAAGGGGTCGAAACCGATATCGTAGCTAAGTACACAGCTGTACTACCAATTGAGCTACTGTGGATTCATACGTCCACCTAAATACAATATCAGATCATAAACGTAACCAGTGACAAGCTTTAAACCAATCACGAGATATCATTTTCGTCGGTGTTGTCTGCTAAGCACGACTTGAAATAAATTAAGCTTTATTTTTTTCTGAGTGACAGAATCATCTTGGTAGACCAAAATATAATTTCAAAACTAACTCAAATAGATTCATTGACTCAGTCAGTGCGTATAAGATTACAAAGCGAAATACTGTAAGACAGCCGCATATAATATTATGAAATAATTTGAAAATAACTCTTTAAAGAGAAAGTTTGTATGCCGTTCTTAACTGTTTGGATTTGTTTCACAACAAAACACCATAATATGAAAATATTCATCAGGGTATGAAACTTGAAGATCCGTTTAGCCACTTGAATCATGAGCCTGTATGTATTGCTACTTGCGTGTGAACTAAAAAGCCATAATTAAGATTCTACTCTCAATTTTTTGCAAACTTAAGAATAAAGTTTTAAGGTTTCTAACAAATAGCTATACACAACATAACTTTAAGATCAAAACATTTACTGATTTTATAGACGCGATTACAGACAAAATATGGTTTATTTCGTTATCAAATATAACAATAATATTTTAACTTGTAATAGTTAAGAGAATTGTTACTGAATTGCCATTTATTTGTAGCTCTAACATTCCCAGGATGCTTGATAGGATTTAGGTTACTATTTGGATTTATTCTACACAACCAAATAAAATCCTATAAACTTTTAATGAGAAGTTTTATTGGAAGCCAGCTACAAAAATTGAATGGCACAAGATGTTAGATTCACATTGCACTGTGTTGGCCATGACGAAAGATTGGTACTCGATAACAACCAGCTTCAATGAGAAAGGGGCTTATATCATTTGATTTTCACTGTAGTTTATCTATCCATCCTCTTCTCATGGTAAAATGGGTGGATTTATCGTGAGCTACTCCAAATTGAGTCATCAATTACCTTGTGAGAAATGTATCAATAAAAAAAGTTTTTTTTCACTTTATTTTCAAAGCTGTATATGAACCTATTTTACACATCTAATAAAGAAAAATTTGAACGTGATTGAATTAGCCATCGTATTATGCCAAACTATAAATAAAAAGCAAATAAATCTATGTGCATTTTCACCTGACCCCTAAATTGGTAAGTTTATCGTACTTAAATAATATTGATACATATTTATAATGAGGGGTTGGGGGGTAGAAGGTCATATAATTGTCAGTAAATAAAGTATTACGACAATCTTTTCTTAATTTTCTATCATACTGATAAAATGTATTCACATGTTTAAAACATCCTAATGGCTTTATATAACATTTTAAATGAAGGGGAACCAATTTTAGTCACATTCCTCAATGTTTGTGGCAAATATTCAATAGTCATTGATATTACTACGTGTAGAAACCTAAACCAAACTTATCTACAGAAGTATCATTTGAATAATTTTGGCCGTGCGCTTTTTTTCCAATAAAAACCGTAAACATACGGGCATTATCTCGAGCTTCCTTCCATCCCATTTGGATGTGTTTATCCCCCAATAATGATCTATCTCACTACATCCTAATGGTGTTACTAAGTTACATTGCCCTATAACGACGCTGAGCACAAAAGCCCAACTTCCCCTTTCTTTAATTTTGTCCGTCCCTGGGAACAAAGACGACAAAGGCTATATAGCCCAGTACATCGAAGGGAATATGGAACGCAAACTTCCCCTCTTGTCACTCATTATTTAAAAGCGGCTAAAAGCGACAAAGCCCCTCCACCCCCCCCCCCCCCTCTTCGGCTTACTCAAGAGCTCACCCTAAAAGTCACTTCCTGAAGGTATTAGATGAGGGCAATGTGGGAATTTGGTAAGTTTGTTATAGAGTTTGAGAACATTTCATGCACTCACCTTGTACTCACAGGACTTTATCAGTGCTCACTTAAAAATATAAATGGTCTAGGCCATTCATAGTTCTGCAGTATAAGCTTGCACTAAACTATAGACTCGGAATGCATCCTTTAAATGTTTTCGGAGTGATTAATAAAACATTTAAAAAGGATAACACGAGAAAAATAGAAGAGTAATTTCAAAATCATCTTATTTCGTTTATGCTGTCAAATTTTGAATGCTGCTAAATCATCCCTATCTCTCATATTTTAAATAAAAAAAATAACATTTATTGGATTGTTTTAGAACCGCGTCTTACCACTCGTTCGGGTTATACGTTTATCTAGTGATTTTATAGAGTTTGAAAGTTATATTTAGAGGAAATGTACCCTCATTTGCGTGGAGGAAGAATGGAAAACTATTTTTTTTAAACCACTCTTATTACAATCAACCAAGATTCGAACCTTGACCCCCCATCATCGGCAGTCTAGTCTACTGCTAGAGTAGCGCCTTAAACCACGCGGTCACCTAAGCGGGTGTCTAATAATTACTTTATTAAAAATTAAATCAGTGGAATACTATTAGAGGCTTGTTATACAAATAAATTAGCTTATGACATTGTGATTTGTGTAAGTTATAGTGCTATTACCGGATTCGGGGGTCGAATGGTCTAAGGCGTCACTTTCGCAATAAACAGGATTTTCTATTATGGGAAAATCGTGTTTAGAACTCTTGTTGGGTGTACTGAGAAATATTTTTCTTGATTGGTTTTTCATTCTTCCTCCACGCAAATTTTGTTGTATTTTCTCTAAGGTTAAACTACCTCATTCTTGAGATATTGGCGTAATTAGTACGTCAGAGTATAAGAGTAATGAGTACGGTAGCAAAAATATAATGGTCTACCATCATAGCAAAATCTGGAGTAAGTAACGTCAGTGTGTAAAAGTGATTTCTTTCTTCTTAATTTGACATTTCTTTTTCCCATTCAAATGTTTTTTAAATTTAATTCTGTCGTAGCTTACAATAGTTAAAGTAAACATTTGTGAGCTGGAACGCGAGTAGAAAGGTTTTGTTTTTGGATTAAAATAAATAGAAAGTATGAGTTAATCAAAGCTAAGGATTTCTTTCTTATTGAAATAGAACTTTAATAATTTTATTGTAAAATGAAATATTTTTCGTATGAATTCAACATATTAGTAAGAAACGATCAGTTTGATTGCATAGAGACTTTTATAAAAAAACATGTGGGAAATTTAGAAAAGAAAGAATAAAAAAATTTGACTATGCAAAACTCAACATTATCTACGAGAAAAATTGAAAAGTGCACATTTTCACCCGTTCAAATATAATATTTTATGACAAAATTAGTGAAATTTAGCATGGTTTTGGTAAAATTTTATTCCAGTGAAATTTTATCAAAAATAGTTTAAAAAATGTTAAGGATTTATATATTTAGGTATATAGTGTGTGTGTTTGATAAGCGAAATAATCTACGCTTGTAATTTGCTTTTGATTTAATTTTTTTCAAACAGACTATGGTTTTAAAGACAATAACTTTAATCCTAAGCACAGTAATACAATACGGAATATTTAGCTTATGCATCAACGGTGGAACGACAAAATGTGTGTAGTCTCCGTTTATTCTTTCAAGATGAAGATGTAGAAAACACGAATCAAGAGCAGTGTTCTTGCAGTTTTTATATCAAAACATATTTTGGGCTAAATAAGATAAAATATTTACCCAGTATAAATGTAAGAGTTAAGTTGTCTCCACATAATGAATTCTTTCAATTATGTCCTGATGATTAATGACAACTTTGTCTCTTCATTTAAATGTATGTCACCTAATTCCACTATGCTCATGACAGATATTCAACAACTGTTGATATCACCATGTGAAGAAAATTAAACTTTATGTTTCTAATGAATAAATATTTGATATATTTTGGCCAATATAAAAGTTTTGCAATAAAACTGCACCAACACTGATCCTTTTTTCGCGTATAATAAACTCATACCATAAAATATAAGGGAAGAATCATCCTTAGCACTGGATTATTCCTGTATATCCGAGTGTTAGAAATAATTTGAACACTAAATCAAATATTCAGGTTTTGATTCACTTGTCTAGGCGTCACTTTCCTAGCAAATTTAATTGATTAAAGCACTTATAGTTGCATTATTTTATATCATCGGAAGATTTACGAATGCACTGCACCATTATGTTTGTTCTAAATGTAGGTATACTCTATTAACATTATTCCGTGAATATTTAATTAATTTTAGCGTTCTAGGATCCCTAATCTGTGATCATTTCTCTGAAAACTTTTAATTATATGAAGAAATGTGTATATAGTTGATTAAGTCACAACAGAGCTGAAACTTTGGGTAAGTAGTATATTAAGTCGAAAAATCCAAGGAACAGTTGACTGTCCTGACATATTTATCAATTTTATCAAAGTAATTAATTTCTTATTATATATTTAAGTCGCGTGGATCCATTCTAATAATGATTATTACTAACGAATGTATAAAAATTACATCATTTTATCCAATATAGTGCGTATGATAAATTTCGTAGTAAATCAATAAACTGTAGATATTATTTCCTTAATTTGCACATAAAATAGTTAGTTCCAATTTTAAATCAAAACTTTAGAATATCAATATAAATAAATCTTATAGAATGCGGTAAGGTTTTTAGAAACATTTTCCACATAGTTAAATATTATTCGCATAACATGTTATGTTATTTAGTGCGAGAGAGAGGGAATATTAGTTTTGGTGTATCTCGTGTTTAAATTCACGTAGCACTTAAACATTTACCAAAATAAAGTTTACCTCTTTGTATATCATGTAAAAAAAAGGTTATTAAATTTATATTAGAGTAATATTTCATCATCATCATCATCATCATGTAAAAAAGAGTGTTATTAAATTTACATGAGTAATATTTCAAACTAAATACTGAAACCTAAACATTAACTGCATTCAAATAAATGTATTCATATGAGGCAGATATTAAACGGTTCAGTTTGACTTGTGGTTGGTATTTCATCGGCCTTGATTGCAACTATCTAGGATGAGTTTTGAAAAAACATAATGAAAAGTAGTAAGCAAACAACTTCTTAATTGTGATAATAGAATTCAATGTGGAAAAATAATTTGAAAAATGGAGTTTAATATAAAGTCACAAGATCAACTAGTATATAAGATATAAAGCACAATAGAATAAGTAACATAAATTTGGAATCAATTGACAATTTTGAGAACTTAACTTTTTTAATATGATAGAAATCTAGTTAAGAACTTATTAAAATATACGTCATATATATAGATAATACATTAAAATATATATAAATATAAACTTATGTGTTTATGTCAAGTGTGAGTTAAGGCAGCAAAATCAAATGTAATGTAGGTTAGAATAGTGAAGTTCTCAAAATTGTCAATTGATTCCAAATTTATGTTAATTATTCAATTGTGTTTTATATCTTATATACTAGTTGATCTTGCGAATTCATATTAAACTCCATTTATCGAATTCTTTTTTCACATTGAACTATATTATCACAATTATCTAGGATGAGTTTGAATTTTATAATACCTCTTTAAACATGATGCTACTTTTTATTTTAATCATGTTAGTTAAATAATTGACGATACATTGCAACTAACAGACGCTTTTAAAAAGATAACACTCTAACAAGCTTGTGATGATTTCAAAGATCTAATTTGTTAGAGGATATTTCCATTAACGCCAGTACAGCCTAATTTTAAGCGAGAATACAGTTCAGAATTGTAATAGTATTCTAACACACTTTTTTTTATAATAAGTTGTTTTCAATTGAGACCTTACTATAGGTTCATATTAAAACTAGGATGTTAATAAAACTTGTATAAGCAAAGAAGAATCATAGTTGATCAAGAATATTTGAGTGGCATAAAAATTAATTGTTAAAGCAATTACCAACACGACATGAGAAAATGTAGCATGTTTCTAACTTAAACATCTGTGCATGGTTGATTATATTTTTGTTCATACAGTTGCAATGCACGATAATATTGTATGTGGCTTTGCGCGTAATATATGTTACCACTGAGATGATAATTAATATATAGTACTAATTATTTAGTTTTAATAGCGAAATTAGAAAATCTAATTATAACTATAGCTCTAAGTGAGAGTTGATACAAGCTAGCTCAGTGACAATACTTTTGGAACGGAACACTTGAATGTAGGTCCATATAAATTTTCCATATCCACGTATGTGGTTTTACAAAAACATTTGAATGTAGTGACAGAAATAATGGATCTTTGTATAAATTTCTCTAAAAACTAAGGTTAGAGTTTTTTACAAGGATGGATGAGGAAATGATTATCAGCTTATTCTAAATGTAAAACTGTTAAACAAGTAAATAATGGAAGGAGGGATGATGAAATCGACAGTCTGGTGATTGCATTTTGGAGGGTAGTTGGATGTCTGTGGACTATTGCAAAGAATGAAGTAGTATCGAAAGAGGCAGAGATGGAAGAATATAAAAGTGTGGAAGTGCCAACATTGTTTTATGGAGGTTTGTCAGGAGAAATAAAAAGAAAAGTGAATGAGGTTGGAATGGTATATCTTAGAAAAATTCGTAAACAAAAAGTGAGTAATTAATAGAGGTTAAAGAAGCTTGGTTTGAAATGGAATCCAATCTGTAAATGTGTAATAAGCGTGTTACGATTGTTTGGGAATGTTGAGAGTATGAGTGTGGATCGAGTGACGAAGCAAATATATGAAGGTAGAGTGTAGGTTGATATAAAGTAAGGTGCAGGCCATGTAAGACGTAGTTAAATGTTGTAGACGAATGTGTGAAAAACAGAAACAATAAGAGTCTTAAGTATAGAATAACATGTATGACTGTGTATGGATGCATTTGAAGCGATGGGTGTATGCAAGGCTAGGGAGGAGGGAGCAAATTATTGGGGATGGATCAAGTGCAGAGTTGTTTTTTGAGATATGGGCACAGTTTATTGCCAACCCCATAAAGAAACTACGTGATTATGTATGCATATATGTATATAGATGTAAGTATTTAGATAGGTGTGTGTAGGTATTGATGTAAAAAAGAATATTTGTAACCACCCACAAACTAAATAAAAAACTCAATAAAATCAGGATTAAAATATGTGGCAGTTATTTTAGTTGGATTACATTAAATGTTATATTTTCAAATCTAGTTTTCACGTTAGTTCAAGAGATAAAAATACGTCTATTTTACACATATTATATAATTATTTTGAGTCAGCAAATACGAAAATTTGGCGATACGTATACGTGTATAAAGATTCATGCCTTTTATTTTTGTACTCATATTTTTTCCCTGGTTTCCTATCTTATCTCTCACTTTGTATCATTTTACCAAACTTGGGCCGACCTTTTGTGTACAAAAACACCTGTCAGAACCTACTTCAGATATTTTAAATCAAAATAATTATATATTTCAAAACAATGCCATTTTTTATGAGATAATTAATTAAGATTTCGAGAGTTTATTTGTAATTTTATATTCAAGGTGGGGGGGGGGGGGGTAAAACGGCAGCTTTTTATGGTGGAATATCTAGTTATTAGTAGTTTTTCAATGACGATGCGAATATACCTTAAAATTTATTTTTAAGATATAATACGTATTGTTTGTAAGTTAAAATGTTATTTACATAGAGCAAAAATAATCTCAAATAATTTTAAAAATACATCAATCAGTTTTAGCTTAATTATGCGTTTAAATATAAAAATTATGTAGCTACATATATATATATATTACAAACTTGCCAATTTTATATAATTTTATTAAAATATATATTAATAAAGTAAACAGTGGGTCTGAAATAAAATCCATAGGGTAGTGAAAGTGTTTCTACTTAAAAATAAGGGTTACTAAAGTTATGCTTTTGTGTAAATTCAAATTTTTAGTCACTCACCGGAATTCGCACCACCAGTCGCAACCACATAGATGACATATCCGGTGAAAAGAAGAAATCGTAGGATTAAACCTACCGATGAACTTGATGCAGGCATAATGTTCATTGTTCATCTTCTACACTGTAAAACACGATAAAATTGTAGTAGTTTCCATCATTTATATATTTATCACTGATACTAGTGTATAATATTTGTTTTAAAATACTCACTATTATTTAATATTGTTACGTGCATTAAGTAAACACAGAAAATTAACATGTTTTACCATAACTGCTGTGCCAAAAATTTCACCATAACTGATGAGTTAACTTTTGATATACATATATATGTTTAATGATTATTGGAGTAGCCATTAGCACATTGACACCCCGTGGGAGAAATTCACCTCTCTATAACAGTCTCAAAACTAAGTCATTGTATTTAGTTGAAAACAATTCCATAGAAAATATATTATTTATTTAATCCACTTATTTATAAAAAATCTTTCAGGTCATTTGTTTCAAGTCTAGAGTAAATTTTTCTGCTAAAGATAACAAATTTACTGTATCATTTTTGATCAAATAATTAAATAACTGAAATTAAAACATTTCAGGTGAGAAGATATTTTACAATGTTCTGATTAATTGTCGATTAAAAGCTAAACTACTGGCAAAATGGACAGCTCTACACGGTTACACGAAATCACGATGTGTCACAACACGTTTCACACTTATATAGCTAATTAATTATTAATTAATCATACATACATCATAGTCCATTATTTTGTATACCGCCAGCATTTATTAAATATTGATTAACTGTAAGGTTCACAGATAAATTTTCCCGGGAACCGACGGATAAACCGCGATACAATGTGTAGGAGATAACTACTGATTTTAATTTTTTTTTAAAAGGGAGCCACGGTCCTCTTTTTTTTCCGGGTAAGTTCCACCCCTTTCGCGAGAGATTCGGTAGCTTGCACCCAACTGATCACACCCCGGTAGTCTACCCCCCTCCTCGCAGATGGCGCTTGCGCACTGTGCGATCGTGCAAAATCGGGAGCGCTCGTGTCTCGTTCGGTTTGAGCTGGTTCGAACCCAGAGAGACTCCATGCAAAACCATAGTGGTTTTTTTTAAATATATATCACCAAAAAAATCCGCGCTTAACACAAGTATTATCAGATCATCGCGAACCATGAAACAGACAAGAGATACAGAGAAAAATAATTGGAGTTGATTTGCGAGGGGTTTTACGTAATCATTAACATGTCGGTAGGTGTCGCTGATGTCATGTTGTTGTGTTACAAATTCTATATGGATTATTTTTCGTTCACGTTAAATGCATGAAAACCGGAAATTTACATTTTGAAGACTAATATTGATGGTGTGGGCTCGTTATTTAATTTATTTCGTTATAATCGGGGGATTGTAATATATTCGTAATAACCACATAGGAAATAATTTGACATTATGTACGGGTTGTCGTCCCCATTATCAAACGCCATCCATATATTTATTGCATCAACGAATAGTGGATTTTCAAATTGCTTTGTCATTCATATGAACACTTAATATCTCTCCAACAATATTGTTTAGCGTTACCCTCACCTCTAGTCAGAAGATTGATTTAAGGCAGTGGTCAGCAACCAACGGCCCGATGACTGATTTGATCAAACCCGCAAAATATTATCAAACAATCCATTGCGTTCGTAAAAATAAACGATTAACTAAGTACTATATGAAAAGTTACTTGACTAAATAATTTGCAGCTCCAGTCTAAGAAACTGAAATTAAGGGTTGGAAGGTCAACTATGCTGACCACAAGAGACCCTAGATAACAAATGTTGGAACCATCATCGTTAACAGAGGCGGGCTCTTGGTCGGTATAGTTCGCTTACGGGCTCACGCCATGGAGTTTTTCATGTAAAAAATATAAGGTTGAAGTTTTTTCCTCGATATTTATTTCCAAATCAGTTCACAATTTTGCTTAAGCCGATACGGTCCATGATATCAAAAAGATAGCTGGACCATGGTCGAAGGAATTTATATCGCAATCGACTGATTTGCCAGCTGTTAATAATTAATAATCGAATCTCAGATGAGTGTGCTGGAATATTATTTATCACAAATGTTTTCCTATATTACATCCTCTATTGCCTCCATGATAATTCCTCAAATTACCCTCACAGCCCCTAAATTTTGGATTAAATAGCTTATAATATTTTATGTTGAGCATATTAGTTAAACAAATCAATAATAAGACTCAGCTGTGCAATAGATTAATAGGACAAATAAATGCAGGCGTCAATAAGTGATAATAAGAAATACTAATAATTTGAGATCGATACTCTCCATTATCCAACAAATATTTAAAAACAAAAATTAGGTAGAGAAATGCTAACTCTATGAACCTACAGATTTTCCCTAAACTTCGTACTCTATGGCATCCCAAATGAATTGGGTCATAAAAAGCGAATAATCAATAAATATTGTACAAAAGGAGGGTGTTAGTTGAATGAAAAATACTGCTAACCAATCTCGCAATAGACTGGACTATCAGTTAATGGGGATATAATAGTTTTAAACACTTCCTATTGTGAATATTTTTTCTTAACAGGTCTCACATTCCGCCTCCAGCCAAATGCGGGTATATTCACTCTAAATCCCACCTTACATAGCCATCTAAGATTATTTTAAACATTCGGTAGTAAAACGCAAAGCATACACACACAAAATCTAACCGGTTGTATGTTCCGGCTACCAAAATCTCCCATCTTAGGGTTAGAACGATGGGTCTAGCCTTGTCCCTCTGAGGTCAACCACCAGTAGGGCTCAGCCTTTCCTCTCTGAGGTCCACCAGTAGGGTCCAGCCTTGTCCCTATGAGGTCCACCAGTAGGGCCTAGCCTTACTCCTCTGATGATGATTTTACTGCCTCTTCTAGCGTTACTAAAAGAGTCAATACGTTCCCTTCTTAGGCCCCAAGAGGTTCATGTTCGTGTCCCTGTATGATATTTCAATTCCAAATGTATCATAAAAGATACAACTGGATCGAAGTGTTTAAGATTCTATTAGCTCTAAAACATTATTACCTCCAACTGTGTGAACTATTACGGAAGGCTGTTCCCTCTTTGCTGTGAAGTAATTCCAATTGGTCGTCCAACAGAGATCGGACATGGTAGGGCAGGTTGGGTGACGTTATAATTGGGTCGAACACTCTAATGGCAGACGAGAAGGGCTCCTGACCATATTACATTCAGCTGAGTTGGTCACAGTTGCAAGTAGCGAGGTACCTTAGAGCGAGAGCATACCATCTCCGGAACTTTTATTAAAACTACGAATATGGTAGCTATGAGTTGTACACCTTAATGGGATTCGAACCTTAATCTTCCCATCATTGGAAACTTAGTCAAACGTGTGAGAGACGCGTTAAACCGTGCGACTGCCGATGCAAGTAATTTATAAATTTAATCATTAACATGTAGTTGAAAAATCCTACACTCGCTGACAAATTTGGGAAATAGTGTCTTATTGCTATTTGCTAAATGTGACGTATTAAAGTTATTATTATTGTCATATAGCATACTTTTGGATAAGCATGGTTAAATAAACACTCCTCACAAGCTTAATTGATACAATTACAAACAAAACACTTCTCTACAGAAGGTAATTCATCAGTGTCAGAGGAGAATTTTCTTTATCAAAATAAAAAAATAAATTGATATTGCTGATATTCGAATCCGTGACTAAATACTATCAGAGCTAAAATTATATTAAAGTACAAACATGGTAGGAAATTAATTTTATAAAATACTAAAATAAATGTGATCAACATTAACAAGACCTGTTTCGGTGGCCCATGGTCTAAGGCAGCACTGTTGCAATAGACTAGATTATGATAGGGAGATTAAGCTTCGAATCTCTGTCGGTGCATTGAGGAGGGATTTATCCAAAATGGTTTTACGATCTACCTTCACGTAAATGTGCGTACACTTCCTCTAAAAGAACTCTTACGTTTCTCATCTCTAACTCATTAGCGTAGTTAACAGAAATGAGTATGGCCTTAACAGAAAGTAAGACGGAAAAAAAAAAAAAAACAGCAATTCTTTAACGGACTACTCCATGGTAATTACACCAAAGTATTACCAAATTAAGAGTATTAATATTAATAATTAAAAATATTGTTATTTAAATTATATATATGGAAAGCTTTTTTTTTTTGTTGGACTACCTGTTACCTGAATTAAAAACTTTTGCAATTATTATTTAAAAAACTATATGTTTAGTTATTAGAATAGTTGTCTGTGAACTCACTAAATAACTAGATTTTAACTATTTTACTACCCACACTAATGGAAATCAATTTAAGGCAAGAGTCTCGTCTGGCCCAATTTATTACTGACAAAGAGGCTAGTGTTAAAGTTACAATCAGCTAAACATATTTTTTTAATGTCTTACCACTCTAACTCTCTCTCGCCATGGATATGAGGTTTTGTTTATTTTACATCCTACCTACATAATTTCTATCCAATCAAAGACAAATTTATGGATTACCTATAGATGAAGTGAGATTAATTGCATGAAAATATTTTATTAGTGGGCCCCTAGTGTAAATTTATAGTAATTTATTATAAACTAGCTTTTACCCGTCGCGGCTTCGCCCGCAATAATTGATAAAATCTTTTACTTTTTAACTAAACTGTTTTGGTCATAAATCAAACTTTATTTTTTTCAAATAACTATGCGTTTTTCTCAGTTCTAGCTGTAAATAATTTGGTCGTATTTTAATTTTCACTTTTAAATATTTCGTAATAAGATAAATATATATTTAAGTTATAAATTATAATTTTTTTATTTTTTATTTTTACCTTCATAATTAGTAAGATAAATAAATAAATAAATAAATGAAATAATATTTTTTTCGAAATATATAGCTAAAAAATCACATATTTATTATTTATTAGTATGAAATTACGTCACACTAATTACTCTTTACTTTACTTACAAAATATTAAATCACAAATTCTTAAATATCATCATTTCAATCACATTATAATCATATATTTATTATTTAAAATCAAAGGTTGGGAATAGTCCTATATGTTATTCCAGGACATACTCTACCAACGTATAGAGTTTCATTCGAATCCGTTCAGCAGTTTTGGCGTGATCGAGCAACAAACATCCAAACACACAAACTTTCGCATTTATAATATTAGTAAGATTATGGTCAGGTATAAAAAAAATTGTTTGGACTTTACATAAAAGAGTGTCTTTTTTTAAAACAGTCATCAAATAAGATATATGTTTTTTTTAAAGTCAGATAACCTCGCCTGCTTATACGTCTATGACTCACTACATCACACACTCGTTTCTCTACATCCTGTGATCTTTTTTCTCACCAGGGATTTATTTCCCCCACCCTCATGATATCCTCACCTGGGTGCGTTATTGTTATTTAACTCACAGAACCATTTCATCTCACAATCACCCTACCATTATACATTAGTGTAAGTTCGTATAACCCGAACGGGTAGTAAGACGTTGTGCTAATAATAATAATAATAACGTACAGAAAGTGGATAATTGTTTCCTAGAACTTAGTATCGTCCACCAAGAGAACAGAAAGAATAATTAAGAGGAGAATCTATGGAAGTTACAGATCCTAAAGTCTTGATTATCTTAGCTTGAGGATTTGAACAAATCAATACGCCTATATGACTACCTTCTTACACAATATTACGAGTACTGATATATAGGCCTACTTAGGGAAATTGAGGGTGTTGGGCAAAAAAAATAATTATAGCCTTTATTTTATGAAATATCTATTATAAGTGATTTCTAGTAATCTACCTCTTGAACTATAAGTTGTATTTATAGTCATTCAGAACTTTGAAGATAGCTAATACTAATAAATATTATATTTATTTTTATAGCTAGATCTCATATTACTGACATTTAAATAGTGAATACTTCTTATATGAATCCATGAGTGGTAGGTTTTTACCTTGACAACCTCAATTTACCGGTGAACACGCATACTAAACATCAAGCTCATGTGACCTGAATTTTCGATGCTGGGACGGCCAAAGGTTGAATTATAACCGGGTTGCAGTCAAGGTGGGTTTTTTTCTTTAAAAAGTACCACACTCTCCTACAGGTAAATGTGTGTACATTTCCTCTAAATTCTACCTTCCTTACCCTTCTGTTACAATCCATACCCACACTGTATTATCACCCCATCTTACTACCTGTTCAAGTTATACGCATATATGATCATTACTATAGTGGTAGGGATGAGGAAGGAAGTATTTTACAGGTAATATACTCGCATTTGCGGGGAAGGAGAGTGGGAAAACATTCATGGAAAGCCACACGAAGTATATTTGATGGGGATTCTCCCCGTCATCGGGAAAGCCAGTCTAAGACTAAAGTGACGTCTTAGACCATTAGGCCACTGATGCGGGTCGCACTGGTAGTCACGTAGCCAGACGTCAGACTGGCAATAGACTGGATTGCCGATGTCAGGAAGGTCAAGATTCGAATCTCGGCTGGGTGTACTAGGAGTGGTTTTCTTCTTAGATTTTACCAATTTGGTTGTTCCTAACCTCTTGACACACTAATTTGGGTGCATTTCCTCTAAGCTACATTGTTGATTCCTAAACACTTAGATTTAAATTCGTAAGTATCCTTGATTTTAAATGTACTTACGATTAAAAATTTATTGAAATGTTTAAGGAAAACTAAAAGTCATTTAAAAACATATGTACACTATTTTTACTAGCACCTCGTCTTACTACCCATTTGAGCTACATTCCTATATACCAATTACGGTAATGGTATTAGGGGTTAGGACGGTCATATTTAGAGGAATTTTACCCGCGTTTGCGTGGAGATAGAGTGTAAAACCATTAGGAAAAAAACCTTAGGAATACTTACAGAGATTTGAACCTCGATCTCCCCGTCATCGGCAGTCTAGTCTACTGCGAGAGTAGAGCCTTATACCATGTGGCCACTTAAGAGGGTTACACGCGTTAATTAATGTATATTTTTCTGTAATACTAATTAGAAAAATTTATCTATCTCAATAAATATTTAAAATATTAAATTTCAATAAAAAAAATGTATATAATTTGTTGCCTAAAATGACCTCTCATGATATAATTTTTATGTCGATAGTGTTATTATATTTTATAATAATTTTACCACAAAACCAAGTCATAGTTCATTTTTCATCTAAAAAATACCCGTTTGAAATATCCACATAATTACAGTTTAAATACAGGAATTAGGAAGAATTTGAGGAAATGAGCCCGCGTTTGTGGGGAGAAAGAGTGATAAATCATATGAGAAAAGGCACGCCAAGATATAAACCCCAAGATCTCCATCGGCAGATGAGACTAAACAGACGCCTTTGCCCACGTGCCCATCAGTGCGAGTAACGTTTACTGACAAACAAATATAGTTATTTTACATTTCAGAATTTGTCACATTTTTATACCTCCTCCTCTACTTTATATATTTTTATAAAACAATTCTTTCTGTTAATTTTTTTTGTAAGGGAGATCAACCAATCCCCATCCAAAAATTAAAAAAAAGGAAAGTTATGATGGAGAATATTTTTGAAATAATACTGAATGCAAACCAAGAGGTAAAAGAAAAAGACTTTAAAACAACTTTTTACGGAATCTACAGAGTTGAATGCTCATTTATGCGCTACGTTACACTAATTTGCTTTACAGCTACAGTTATTGCCTCGTCGGCAATCTTGTAATCAGAACACCACATCCGTTTCGTGTTTCCATACTTATCGCGGCTATTTTCATGGTTCGTTTTATTTACTGTGTAACATATATTCTAACAGAACGTCGAGTCTGATTAAATATACATAGATATTGTATAGAAAATTTATTTTACTTAGCATAGACTTTAATAGCACCCTGTGTGAGCTATTTAGTTATATAAGCTTTTAATAAGAAAACTATCCGATACGGTGGCCACGTGGTCTGACACGCTACTCTTGTGTTAGACTAGACTGCCGACGACGGGGAAATTGAGTGAACCAAGTTTTTCCCTGAATAATTTTCCACTATTACTCCATGTAAATTTGGGTGCACTTCTAAGTTAAACCTTCCTAATTCCTAGCACATAAGTGTTATTAGAATAATACATAGGCGTATAACCCGAACTGGTAGTAAGACATGGTGCTAAACCTTTTTTTTTATAAGAAAATTGTTTTGCAGCAAACAGATGCTTAGAAATCGTATCTAGATTTTATACTTGCACAAGAGTCATATTAACCGTATGGGATAAACATATATAATGCATCCACAATTGCTTGACGAGCACCCACCCTCAGAACACCCGGTCGAAATTCACCATCGCCTCAACTTCTCTGGTTATTGTAGATCTATAAATAATTGTAACAGTATGTCGGATATGCACTTGTAATAATTTTATATACAAAACCATACGCAAGCCCAATCCCACATCGAAATTGTCAGAGCCACTTATTGGAACATGATAGGCACTGTTTATATCTCGTGTCGGTGACCTGGTGGTCTAGGGGTAAGGTGTCTGACTTCTATGCTGGCGGCCGGGGTTCAATCCTCGGTCCCGGCAAAGATTTATCTGATTACCAAACCCTTCCTTCACCTCTGACAAGACATCTTGTGAATGTGGGGAATGCCAGACCTCCACCGTGGTTCGGATTCCACGTTAAACTGTAGGTCCTCCATTTCATCTCACAATCACCCTACCATTACACATTAGCGTAAGTGCGTATAACCCGAATGGGTAGTAAGACGCGGTGCTAATAATAATAATAATATATCTCATGTTTATTATACCCACAATATCTTACAAACGGACATATCTGGCAAGTAAAGAGATTTACTTTTACATATTCATACGTCTAATCATATTTTTTTTATCTGAAGCTGTCAATTTTGATATATTTATTATTATTATTATTATTATTATTATTAGCACCGCGTCTTAATACCCGTTCGGGTTATACGCACTTACGCTAATGTGTAATGGTAGGGTGATTGCGAGATGAAATGAAGGACCTACAGTTTAACGTGGAATCCGAACCACGGTGGAGGCCTGGCATTCCTCACATTCACAAGTTGTGATTAATACAAGTCTTGTCAGAGGTGAAGGAAGGGTTTGGTAATCAGATAAATCTATGCTGGGACCGAGGATTGAACCCCAGCCGCCAGCACAGAAGTCCGACACCTTACCCCTTAGACCACCAGGTCACCTTGATATATTTATCAACCTCTAAAATAACTAATACTACATGGTGTTTATAAAAGAACTCCAGGGTTTTAAAGCAAATTTTACTAATGAAAACTGCCAAATATCAGTTAAATGAATACATATCATGAAAGGTAATGTCTTTAAGTTTTGAAACATCTATGTGTGCCCCATTCTACCGCACTTTATGGTTTTAAAATGAATTTTCAAAAACTTGGAGTTCATTTGTAAACACCATGTATAGAAACATACTACCAATAATGTCAGCAACAACAAAAAAGTTAGAATCTTCTAAAAGGTGCTCTATATGTCCATTCATAAGAAACTCAAAGTATAATTTCATTGGCTTGCGTTTAGCCAATGAGAAACAAAAATACTATAGGCGTATATCTACTACTTTATTCAACTAAAGAAAAGGAGTTATTTTTAACTAAGTTAAAGGGACGTTTCAAAAAAAAAAAATTGTAACTATAATTATTTATCTATGCATTATTAGAATAGTTTTATATTTAATTATTATTTGTAAGCTTTAATATGACCTAGATTTAACCATATTGATTGAAATTACATCTCCTGACAGTCCTTATTTAGTCATAAAACAAATACAGCTCATCTTGCAAGCGCACGTCAGACAGATTTTAGTCTTGCCATGAACCTAAGTAGATGAGCTTGACGTCCTAGTCTGTATACCCACCAATGTGTACTACATTTTACTCGCAAGAAATTATTGGAAGCTACCGATATATGATTGAATAATATAAGAAAATACTTTTAATTACTATTTTTAAGAAATAAGAACTAATAAGTTCACTGACCAAATCAATGCAGATTGTAAATAACAAAATATATGTATTTTTTGACCCCCACCCCACGTATTATAACCCACCCGAGCTATCAACATGTAGCCACAAAAATGCGATAAGAATGAGAGCGGTAACATTCATAAGAAATGAATCCGTATTTTTATGAAAGGCGAGGGGTATAACTTTCAGGGAAAAGATGTATACACCCTACACTTTCCCCAAATTTGAACTCCAACCTTTCTGTCAGTGTAAATACAGTATTTTAGTACAGTGAAGCTTTATTTTAGACCAGGGGTGGGTATACTTTTGGATTCCTTGTAGGACCGCACAACACACCTAATGTACAGTAAATTTTAGCAAAATTTTTTAGTACGCCAATCCAGATAAATAGATCGATATTTAAAATTAATTAAAATATACAACGTTGGAGAATGAATATTTTTAAACGATGAATGTACATAATTGAATTTTAAAAAAGTGCTTAAAAGCCGCACCAAACATTTCAAAAGGTGACAGGTTCCCCATCCCTGAGCATGAGAGCTACGATTGTCATCAACCAAATCTTAATTAATACTCTCAAATATTTACCCAGAACATTAACATCTTTTGAACCCCACCTGTCCTGCTCTACCCTCCAGCGTAGGAAAAGGCCCGTTCGAGCCGGAGTCGAGAAGATTTGAACCGTATTCTCCTCCTTATTCCTAGCCATCTATCTTTCCACCTGGTAGAGTTCTCACGAATACATTTTTTTTTTACATAATTTTACAACCAAACATATGTACACCTTGGTATAACAACTACACCTCATATTACGTTGCCAGCACTGCAAACCTCCATTTTACCAAATTTTGCAACAAACCACACACAGGCAGTCAACAACTACAGGTCGTAGCAACATATTGTGTTTCATCACCCAAACGACGTAAGTTTATATGTTTGAATATTCCTGCTTTATCTATATTTTTTGTTCTATGGATGGCATTCATCTTTAACTTAATTTTACGTTTGTTTCAACCTTCATTCTCTAGTCTTTAATTTCAATTCAGTTCCATGAATATGATACGCTGTTTCTAGTATCGAAACATGTTTGATGAATAACGTTCCAGTGATTTCCAGCACATACTGGAACTTCGAAAGGAGTACAGGGACCAGAACATCAGATAAAATTTAGGTAATTATCAAACTAAATTAAACCTTTACGGAAACTTCTTGAACACTGAAATGTTACAATTAAACCACTCATCAATTTTGTATAATTTATTTTAAATTTTTGTTTTAAATCGTCCCAAAGTTTAACTTCTTTCATAGCTAGTTCGTTACTGTTAAAATTGTTTAAATTTTACTTTCATTTTAAAATAATTTATGATTAATAGTATATTATGTCATGTTAATAGTTCATTCCTATTTGACTATATTACATATTATAGGTAACTTTACAAACTAGTTCGTTATTGTTATACTGGTTTGACTTTTATATTCATTTTAATTAAGTGGTTAATTAATAGTGTATTAAGTCATGTTATCAGTTTGTACCTATTTGACTCATATTGCAGCACTCGTTGTAAATGTAAATAGTTAATACCAAAGTATGCTAACGTCTTGAAAGGGTTAATCATAATGTCAACTATACGCAAGAGTTCATTTATCAATTATCTAATTGGAACCATCCTTTCATAAATTATAAAATATAATATCTAAGTCTTGACTTGTATTATATTCATTCACTCCTTACGAAAGCTCAATTAGAATTTTTTCTAAAATGTTATATTTTACTTACGATTTACTTTTTCGTATCAAGAGAAAGTATTGTAACTATGAACATTTTTGACTTCGAGGTTATGATGAATATTTACGTTTTGTATGTATTCAAAACCCCTAAATATTGATTTTAAAATACTGTCTATCCCCACGTCTGTCTGTATGTATTCCTCCCAGTTCGTGGCCACATATATTAAATGGTTAGATGGATGTTGTTCAAATTTGGTATCTAAATGTTATAAGGCAATTCCTGGAGGATTTTTTTTTGATCGTACTTTCAAATTAAGAGTAGTTAACTCATGAGGGTATTTTTTTCAAATACAAAGTTTTTCTAAATCTTCTCCATTTATTTTGCTTAAAATGGATATATAGAAAGTGTTTGACCTTCCAAATAACCCTTTATGCTTAGATTTAGACTAAAATAAGGGTAAAGTGTAGTTTATTAATGACTCGTTTTTGAAAATTCAAAATATTTTGAAAATAGCTCAAACGATTAAAAAAAACGGTATATTTAGTGAGTGTTTGAGATGACAGATGAAACTGTGTATTTGTCTTTGCGGGTACATTCATTTAAGGGTATTCTACTGATGAGTTTTTTTTAAATGAAGGTTTGAAAATGTCATTTTTTTACGCTATGGATGGTTAAATATATTTGTTTTCCTAAACAAATTATATTTTATAGTGGTTCGCTGATGAATGTTTTTTGTAAAGTTTGAATTTTCTTAAGAAATAACTCCAAAAATTTTGTTTAAAATAGGTATTGTGGGATTATTTTCATAGTCGTTTATAATGTACGTTTATTTTTCTAATATAAATCAATTTAAGGGTTGTCCACTCAAGACGAATTATAAAAAAATTAAATTTTTCGAAATTGGCCTTGAAGATTGAGATAAAAATATGTATTTGAGAATATTCATTCTTAAAAGTAGGAATACATTTTTATTTTTACAATTGAAAAATAGTCTTGGAGTAGTTTACAAATAACTTATTTTGAAAGTTTGAAATTTGTTAAAAATATTTAAATAATTTTTCGTTTAAAATCAATATATAAAGAATATTTATTGTGCTTGACAAAATTAATTGTTTGTTTTTATTAGTAAATCTTAACCAAGAGTGGTTTACTTAAAACCTATTTTTGATCATTTTCTTCCATTGATGTGACACATTGTAAGAAAGTTTGTGCAATTGTGTCATACCATCTATTTTAATGTTTAGTTTAAATTATTATGTTATACTCATTAACAATTAACAATTAAAATTAACTGATAGGGCTAAAAAAGGTATTTTAGTTCAGGTGAACTTGAACTAACTTGGAGAAAGAATGGTAAAATAATATGCGGGGTATGTTCACTTATCCCCAAGCGCACCCTACCAAGCCTCAAACCTAGACCTCCCAATCCATCAAGCATAGATTCCTTAGACCAGGAGTGCCAAACTCATTTGAGCTAAAGGGCCACATTGAACATTAAAAATACTGAGGGAACAATTAAAACAATTATTGACCCTAATTTAGGTAAAAAAAACTCCAACATAGGATTTTATTGTTAAAAAAAGAAGAGTACCCCCCCCCCCCCCCCCCATTAAATAACACACGGCTTTCCCTGTATTTGCTTAGCAATATTTTTTTATTTTTTTAAATATTGGGGTTAATGTTGCAACAATGTCGCTGGTGCCAGTCTTTAAATCTTCTAACAAATTTATTTTTAGTGTTGAGAAATGTTTGTCCGTAAGCCGAAATATTTCGGGTGTTTTGGTTCCATTTAATATGAAAAATCAAATGTTAACATTTATGTCTGTACTGTCAAAAGCTGTGCACATTTAGTGTGATTCTCCTACAATTTTTGAGATTTTTTTTAGAACCCCATCTTACTACCCGTCCATATTATAGGTTTATTTATCCATACAATAATGGTTTTAGGGATTGGGAAGGTTATATTTATAGGTAGTGTAACTGCACTTGCGTAGAGGGAGAATTAAATTTTGATGAACCACCCACAGTACACCCGACCGAGATTCGAACCTTGATATCCCCGTTATCGGCAGTCTAGTCTACCACAAGAGTATCGCCGTATACCATGTGGCCATCGAAGTGGGTTTTTGAGAATTTTATTCACGTCGAATAAAGAGTAAAGTTTAATTATTACACCAATATCATATGCCTGAATTCTTCAAATTATGACAAACTTCTGAGTATCACATTACAAAATATTGTAGTTCCTCCAAAGGTTATATAAAAATTGGATTTGCATTGAACGATGGTTCATCATAAGGTCTACGTACCAAACAATATCATGGACAGGACCGCGTGTGTAACATACCTGCCTGGGGTAGTATATTTAGTACCACGTCTTACTTCCCATTCTGGGTGACCTGGTGGTCTAGGGGTAAGGTGTCAGACTTCTATACTGGCGGCCGGGGTTCAATCCATGGTCCCGGCACAGATTTATCTGATTACCAAACCCTTCCTTCACCTCTGACAAGACATCTTGTGAATGTGTGGAATGCCAGGCCTCCACCGTGTTTCGGATTCCACGTTAAACTGTAGGTCCTTCATTTCATCTCACAATCACCCTACCATTACACATTAGCGTAAGTGCGTATGACCCGAACGGGTAGTAAGACGCGGTGCTAATAATAATAATACTTCCCATTTGGTCTTTACACATATGTAATAGTGAGTCTAATGTGTATAGTATGAGGAAGGTATACTTATAAGAAGTGTACCAGCATTTTAAAAAAGATATACAGAGAGTAAAAAACCATTTAGGACAGGATTTGAACCCCTATGCTTCCGTCATTGGTGGTCCCTTATATTGCCTGAACACACCTTTGAGCATTCGACCATTGAAGTGGGTTTCACAAGTTAAATAATATGTATACATAACATATATGTCCTATATTTGTATTATGCTAATGATTCTTCAACTATTTTTTAAGCGAATCTTCTCATTGGATGTAATATAGGTTATATAAAACTTTATCTATCTAAAGAGTTTATAAAATAAATCTAGGGAAACGATTATGATCTTAAAATATAGCTATTAAAGTGTTTAAATCAGTGAACTCATTAAGTTAATAAAATAAAGATAGTTTGCATTGCATAATACAATGTTTAAACACACGAATCGATTCTCAATTTGTTGTTCGATGGTAGTATTGTTTTACCTCACCTAAGCACATCACTATCTAATGCTTAATAGTATATTTTTGTTCACTTCACATAAGCACCTCTTATCTGGTGCTTGATGTGACTTATTCTATTACTTCACTAAGCACCTCCTTATCTGGTGCTTGATGATGACCTTATTCTATCACTTCATCTAAGCACCTCCTTATCTGGTGCTTGATGATGACCTTATTGTATCACTTCATCTAAGCACCTCCTTATCTGGTGCTTGATGATGACCTTATTGTATCACTTCATCTAAGCACCTCCTTATCTGGTGCTTGATGACCTTATTGTATCACTTCATCTAAGCACCTCCTTATCTGGTGCTTGATGACCTTATTGTATCACTTCATCTAAGCACATCATTATCTAGTGCTTATGGTGAAATTATTGTCACGTCACATACACATATTCTTATCTGTAGCTATGTGATGACGTTATTGTGAGATGAGACTGATAACTTTGTAAAATATTGATCCCAATGAATAGTTAGTTTTATCTTTGTAGAATGCGTTGATTAAGAAATGAATTTAATTCATCATTAAATATTTCGCTTGGAGGGAATTCACGATTAAGGACTGTAGTATGTGTATATCTTAATTTCTTTTTTCCTACTACATCTGAAAGGTTGATTGATTTTATTTTATCAAAGTGAGCTCTTCCAAGAAGATAAAAATAGAAGATCCAAAACACGTGGGGAAGATGAGCTGTGTGTGTTCGTCCAGAGGAGAGAGAAATAACTCAGTTAAACTTTAGCGAAACTTTCCAGAGATGAGCTTTGCAGATCCAATAGTATTTCATTGATTTAAAAAAAAACAGCATTTTCTGCTAATGATTATGGGACATAGATTTTAATTTCATTTTCATACAAAGCGTTTTAAATATTAGTCCTAATCTAATTAATCTAATTTTACATATTTTTATATTAATATAATATAAAACTTGAGGAAATTAACAAATTTTATAGTATAACATCCCCGTTTTATTTGGGTTCCCGGTAGCCAACCCTAACTACAACACTACCGCGGCACCGTGGAAACTTACATGGTTGGGATGGGCCCCGAACGGTAGGGGTTGGAATGGGTGGTTCGTGGGGAGTGAAACTCAGATGTGAGTATAATAATTCCTATTTATTTATCTATTCAGATGACGAAACTACTACGTAGGTAACCTGATAGATCTCCCGTGACGAGGGAGAATGCACGATAGTGGAACTCGCAAACATTTCTATAGACCCGCAATCAACCCTCCGGTGGGGGGGGGGGGGGGACCACTAGATCACATTTGCTTCCCTCCGTCTGACTCTTCATGCATTCCGCATGACCTCCATCAATCAACAAGGTGTTATTATTATTGTCTTAAACTTGTTGATCTCGATATCCCACAAGCCAGGAAGGTCCATCGGTCGCACCGTGCTCGCTTGTTAACAGGATACAATCTATATATGAGTCATATGTTATTCTCAGCAGGACGGCACCCCAACACTCTTGACTTAAAATGAAATGTACAAGCGTGGGTTAACCTCTTGCCAAAAACAAATTGGCCTATTAAAATCACTGATAAAATAATAATAATTGAGCTTATTGTTTTTATTCTCTGATCAAATTTTATAGTGGATTATAAGCTATTTATTAATTTTTATATACAAGGAAAACCCACTCATTGACTCACTCATCACTGATATTTACCCAACTCCCGTGCTTGGAATCTTAGGATTTTGCGTGAAGATTTCTTTTAGGTTCTAGACCAGAGATAAGAATTTCTTATTTTTTTGCCAAATTCGACCTTTAAAAGGTGAAAAAGGGTGTTGAAAGTTTTCAAAAATCACTCGCGTATCTTTTGAATCAGCGGATATAGAGCCTTGAATTTTAAATTAAATGTTTATTTCTAAAATTGTGTGATATATATTTTTGAGGGTTTTTCAAATTGTATCCCCTGAGAGACAGAAAGGGTTGGGAAAGCTTATTTCATTCGATCTCGATGAAACTTGATATCTTTTGAGTTTTCAAGGTTGAAGAATACGAATATGACATTAATTTGTGTACGACAGCCACATTATGTGTCCCGAGACCAGTTGGAATAAAGGTTTAGGAGTATGGGGTGTTCAAATTTCCAAAAACAAAACAAATAACTACTTATTTGTGTGGTGGAAAATTGAGGTTTGGCAGGCAGCTAAGGGGACCACTACAAATAATTATATGAGTATGAATTTTTTAAATATTTAGGTGGTGTTAGGAAATAGAGGAAGGGGGAGATTGATATAAAGTGCTGGGAAATGTGGGGTTGGGGGTAGGGGTGGTTGGTGAGGCTAAACTTTCTGAAACCAATAAATAAAAATCTTTTTGATCATGGTGGGAAAATGTATAAGGCAGACGAGAAATATATAAAAAAAAACTAATACAAAAATTAAAGATTATCATAAAATTTATACACAGCTAAAAATAAGCGCATAAGTAGAAGAGTAATAACAATTTAAATAACCATTGTCAGACTAGTCATAGCTTGGGGCCGTAATTCTCTTTGGGAAACCATA
The DNA here is from genome assembly GCA_039000515.1 of Timema cristinae. Lineage (NCBI taxonomy): Eukaryota > Metazoa > Arthropoda > Insecta > Phasmatodea > Timematidae > Timema > Timema cristinae. Next base: position 36,501,400 of record JBCFYV010000024.1, on the reverse strand, counting down.
ATATTGAGTTTTTTCTATTAAAGACTCTCTTATTTCATATTTTTTTCAAAATGTTTATGTAAAATGTCTATTACTTTTCCCTCCTTATATCTATCACTATGCTTAGGTAAATACTGCGTTGTTATAGGATTGGGTTTGTTTGTGAACTCAGTCTGTGTACTAGATAATATTTCCTTTTATACTATTATTATTCATTAATGGCCATACTTAGATTGTGATTGCTAGAGTTAGATCGGTATTATACTTCGAGGAACCATAACATTTATGGGAGCCGGATTACAAACGTCCTGATTTGATATAGTTTGATACGGCTTATCCGTGCCAAGAACGAGTCAAACTGCTAGTATAAAATAAAGGAAAAGAAAAAATAAGAGCAAACATAATTTTTTTACAGTGTTTTTTAGATGTTCGGGCTATACTTTCACTAATTACTCTAAAGGAGTAGAATTGAAATAGGTAACATTTTAGAGTAGATGTGTACGTATCTGATTGGAGGTGGAATGGGAAACAATTTAGAAAAACAATACTCAGATATCATGTCGGGCTTTGAATTCTGATCTCCCCGTCACCAAATAACCGAACTTATACGAGAAGGACGCATTAGACCATATGACCACCAATGCAGGATTAACCCAATATTGCTTACACAAGTCACAATATACCACTTACACACTTTGCCATATTCTTTATGTCTTACTACCCACCTAGGCTATCTATGTATTTACACTAATGGTGCATGAATGAAGAAGGTAGAGTTTAAAAGAAGTACAAACACTTGGGGGGGGGGGGGAGTGGGACACAACCATAGAAATGTCCAGAACCAAGCGATAATTGAATGCTCTTAAATTTGTTTAATTATTCTTGAATTTTTTCATGCCTACCATCATTGAAATTTCAGATGTATTCACTATTATACAAAATGTGCATTTATATAATTTTTACTCTACATAAACTCTAAATTAGATTTCTTACAATAGTCTTTTAATTTTATAGGAAAATTTGGACAAATAAATAAACTCTAATGAAATCAATCCAGCAAATACGTAAATGATTTTCAACAATATTAGATTTAATGATCTCACTGTGGAAGACGATCAATAAGACAATGAACTACCCTCCACCTAGCCCGTTACCCCACCCCCCATACAGGTGAAAAGTTTTATATGTTCTTATACCCACACCGGGGGCTGACTGGCCCAAGAGTTAGATTCAAAATGCACTTTATATCCTCTTATGAGGAGATAGGAGAAACAAAACCGGGTTAACCACTCGCTAGTTTACACATGTGTAGTTTTACTATTTTAACTACCCGCAAATGTGGGTACATTTCTTATGAACTACACTAACTTCATGTGATCAAGCCATTATTAGCTTTTAAGTGTATGTATTTTTAGAAAACTAATAGCTTCGTTATGAACCGACAAAAAAATATTAGTGACTGTATATTTTTAAAAACATCAATAAGGATTATATTTTTGATTTTCTGGACCCTTTATCACCGGTGTGATTAACTACAAAATCAAAAAGATATAAATATGAAGCTTGAAATATATATTTGGCTAAATAAAGTTTTACTATTATACTCCTATAAATCCACATAGCTGACTCACCCATTGACATTAATGTTTACCCACTTCTAGATGAGATCGAATCTTGAAACTTGGCAAACTTATAGCTTATAGCCTGTAACCGATGATAAAAATTACAAAAAAAAAAAAATTAACCCCGAAAGAAATTCAAAATGGTGGAGCAACCTTTCTTTGGAGGTTTCTTATGGCTAAATGGTAAGATCTATTTAAAAAAAAAACTGCTCTGGAATTACATTAGTTTACATTCACTTGCAAAAAAAAAAACACACTGGGGGCTTAGGGGCGGTGCCCCCAACGAGCAAAGCGAGTAAAAACTACAAAACCACTCCCTTTAATTCACGTTCCTTACACTCACACTTTAAGAACATCAATCTGTGATTTAGTTAGTTAAGCCTGCATCATATGTAAAGAAAAAAATAATCAGAGCTAACCCAATTTTATCTATACATATATATTAAAATAGTATAAATATATATATAAAATATTTTTATGTATATTAAAATAATATAAATATATATACAAATATATTTGTATATATATTAAAATAATTTTTTTTATTTCTATACATATATACTCAAATACAATTTGGGTTAGCTCCAATTATTATTTTCCTTTATAATGTTGCGAGCTTAAATATTTAAATCACAGATTGATGTTCTTAAAGTGAGAGTGTAAGGAACACGAATTAAAGGGAGTGGTTTTATAGTTTTTATAGCAAAACTTTCTTTAGCCAAAATAAATAAACATTTCTCAAGGAAAAACATGAGTTTAATTTTCTTTATAAGGCGATATCAAAAGTTGTTGAATATCTATCATCACTATAAAGTTGTTATTAATTTCCAGTACACACTTGAAAAATATAATAAATTAAAATAGATTAGAAAGAACAAATCGATGTCAACCCAATCATATACATATAAAACATCACTTTAAATCTTTTGGCTTTTCCTTCCTGTAGGTCATTTGGTTTTTGATTTTTTTTAAATGTTTTAAAGTTTTTCATAAATAATTTGAGGGTAACCTTTATAATTCGCCCCTCTTTCCAGAAATGTTAAACTCTCTATGTCTATACCGTATAGTTATTTTTATTTTGGCCAAAATGTATATTGATATTAAAATTGAGAAAATATTTCTTTTAACTTGCATGTCATACACTCCCACTTAAGTAAGAACACATTAACTATAAAAAATTAGTGATGTGTTGTCGGATTGAGTATTTATTAATTTTCTCTTGAAACTTGTTATTTTTAATTTAAAGAGAATCTTCCCTAAGCCCCATAACTTCATCTGGGAAACTTAGGACATCTACAATTAGTTAATATGTCACGAAAGCTTGTATCTGCGCTTTTATTATTCGTATTCCAGCAGAGAAAAATTTCTGACAAATTTATTCCATTATACAAGTGAAGTAATAGTGACGTTGTTGAGCTATTCAAAGATTTTTACTGTATCAAAGCTACAATTGCAATGTTTATTAACTTTTTTTTAGATATTGCAACAGATTCCGTTCTTTTAACTATAAAATATCCACAAGGACTAAGGCACTAAAGATACACTGAAAATAGTATATTTATGAGTTCGGTTGTTCCCTGGCCTTATCTAACATCATAAAGAGAGCTATCAACATTGAAATGGACGGAAAGGGTTGATCTTCCACTGAGATTCAGGCAATGGAGTCCACGTGTGGAGAAATAGTTAAAGAAAAGGAGGGAGCCCTTAAATTTATGGGTTTAAGAGAAAAAAAAAGCACGTATGACATTTTATGCTTAATGGTAACGAAATTGAACGTTTGGGAAAATTTAAAAGTTACTTAATGAATTCCGATATGTTGCCGATTTTGCTCAAATTCAGCGGGCGACAAAACGCAGGATACGGTTGGTGTATTTTAACAGACACACTTGTTTATTGTGATACATTTTGGTAATTGTGTTTTTTTATATGTTTCGTATTTAGGAAAACCCAACAGAGTTTCCGAGAAGGTAAGAGTGGGAAACTACTTAGGAAGTATTATCTTACTATAATTTTCTTTTATCAGCCCTATACTACCATTCGGGCTATACTAATACTTATTAATTACGCTAATGGAGTAGGTAGAGGAAGGTAGTGTTTTCTTAGGAAATAGTCCTCCATTTTCCTAAAGGAATATTGAAGAAACAATTATGAAAAAAGAGACCCTCGGTACATCCAAATATAATTTTTTCCTCCACCCTCCTCCCCCCCCCCCCCCCCCCATAAAAAGCAAACCACGCTGTGTATATAACACGAGATAAGATCAGTGTTTGTGCAATGTTTCTATAAAAACTTTTTTTGTCCGAAATAAAAAAATATTTCTCCAGTAGAAACATTTAGTTTAATTTTCTTCACACGGTGACCTCAACAGTTCTTGAATATCTGTCATGAATGCAGTTGCATTGGATGACAAACTTTTTAAAATAAGAAAAAAGTTATCATTAAATTCCAAGACAACCTCTACAGATATTCAAGAAATGTTGATATCACCATGTAATAAAATTAAACCCCATGTTTATACTGGAGGAATATTTGATTTAATTTGACAAAAAAAAACCTTAGAAAGCCTTCCCTACACTCCCATCTTAACATTCAAACTAAGTGCCCATAAATTCGGGTATAAGTACAGTTTGGTTAGGATTCCTAACCTGATCTTCTTTTCTCCAGCCAACTAGGTAAAACAAGAATACCACCTTAGTAGTCATGCCCTCTAATTTGGGTTGGGGTATTAATGTTCCATAGAATAATATTGTATGTATGTATATATTTAAAAACATACAATATTTTTCCATGGAATATTAATAATTATAATAAAATAAGCTAAGATAATTCTTCCAAACTTTTCAGTTAGATATAAAATATTAATCAATTAAAAATTATTTCTGATTTAATACATACACATATATATAATTTTTGAGTTATATATAATTTGTATATATGTATATATCTGAAAAATATTTTTCATGAGATTAATATTTTAAATCTAACTGAAAAGTTCAAAAAAATATATATAACCCAAAAATAAGCTAAATATATATAACCCCAAATTAAGCTAAATACACACACAATAACACAATCCAAAATAATTTTTATGAGCTTGATATTTTATATCTAACTGAAAAGTTAGTAGCTTAGCTTATTTTTCAAGAAACACCCTCTAGCTAGAGCTGGTTTTGATTCGGTAATCGATGATAATTTTGCACATTCTATGCTGCTTGCTTACAAACCTACCTAAAACAGTCTTTAAAATGTTATATTAGGGATAAGTTAACACTTATTTTTTCTTAGCATCTAGTCTTACTACCCGTTTAGGCTATGCATATGTGTATTATTTACGCTAATGAGTTAGGGTTGAGTAAAATTGAATTTAGAGGAAATGTACCTACATTTGCATGTACAGAGAGTTGAAAACCATTTAGGAAAGTACTATTCGACCACCAAAGTGCCTAAATTATAACTAATATTGTATAAGATTTTCAAATGCTATTAAACTTGTGGTCTATACTGATTATGAGTATCTAGTTAATTTATTTGCCCTTAATTCGAAAGATAGAGAGAGAGGGATAATTATTTAAAATAAACTAACATTCGATATAAACTATTGAGGGAAATCAATATGTATATTAGTGGATAAAATTTAGGAAGGAAGAATTTAGAGGAAATATACCAGCATTTAGGTCAAGAGAGAGAGAGAGTAGGGGGATAAAAGATACTTTTTGGTATTTGGTACTCGAAAACTCAGCTACCAGCAACGACAAACAAGAAAAAATTAGACTAATGTCCTTGTTTTCGTAACCTTAAGTGAGGATCTGGCTCGCTGCTTACCAAATACTCCCAGCGTCAGTTGCTAAAATACGAAACACCTTTGAGTACAATATTTAACATGGTAACACTAATAACTTCTTTGAAATATTTACACAATTTATTGTCTCACGTATATACTACGTTTACACAACATCATTAATTAATGTGATACATTACATTCACTTTTTCTTGACTTTGAATCTCACCTTCATATTATAAACTAAGGGTAGCAAGTTTATCAACTCCGCCTGAGGGGGAGGGGGGTGGGGGAGGGCAGAGGGAAAAGGTCAGAAATAAAGGTTACACGGTGAAGATAGATGTCATGTTGGATGGGGGGATCTTTATGTGGCGCAACAAAAATAATTACTCTAGCGTTTACAAACATAAATCGAAATATGTTTGGGTGTGGCAAATAACATGTATATACAATCCCATTTTTAAAGTAAGGGTTATATCCGACAGCTATAAAAGTCACTATTTCTACCTTTATATATGTATTTGGAAGAAGGTACAGGAAAGGTGGCTAGAAAACATATAAAAGGGATCAAACACAAAATGGCTATTACAATTAAACTAATAACACAATTCACATGTTACATTGCTGCCACTGGACAAAAAGGTAATGGCTGCATCTCAAAGAGGCTTTTACATATTTTTACATGTTCATACGACAAGTCATGTGATCTGCAGTTGCACTTTTGATAGATCATATCAATAATTTTAAAATAACACAAATATAATAGTACAATTTTTTATCAATTTTGGCCATGATAAAATAAGTTATTGTTCTCTTTAAAATAAACCTATGGGAATTTTACTGTAGATATAAACCCACTGTATGTTTTTAAACCTCGTCTTACTACCCATTTGGGTTATACGCCTATGGACTAATTACACTAACAGGTTATGTAATGGGAAGGTCTATATGAGAGGAGGTGCACCCAATTTGCGTGAGGGGAGAGTGGAAAACCATTTAGGAAAAAAATACTCTCAGTGTACCCGACCGTGATTGAACCCCGATCTCCCCATCTTAGGTAGTCTAGTTTAACACGAGAGTAGCGTTAGACCACAAGGCCACCGAAGCGTGTGACTGTATATTCATGAGTGAAGAGTAGCATGGAAGACAGAGAACTTTTTTTCCCCTACCGTATCTTCTATGTGATTTAAATACAGTAACGGAGTATAAATGTCGAAGGAAGAATTTTAAGAAATTTACTCGCAGTTGCGTGTAGATGGAACAGGAAACAATTTAGTTAACAAACAATTTTTAATACAAAAGGCTTAGATTCAAACCGTGGCCTCCATGTCACCGACAAAAAGTCTTATAATTAGACCATGTACAGACCCATGCGAGTGACATAATGCAAAACAGAAAGAAAATAATTATATAAATAACAGCAAATATATATCGAGAATATGATTAAATCCATAACCAAAACCTACATAATTTTTGGCATCTATAGTTGGAATCAAATTTGGAAATAGGCCTACTTTGGTTAGCATTTATAGCCATGAGTTCACCAAGATGCTTTTTTATTTATTTAGCTAATTAAATCAGGGCTGCCAAACACTTGGAAAACCCGGTATAAACTAGAGAATTTTTGTTTCTGGAAAAATCTGGGGACTTATATAGGAAATTTCAAATAAAAATAAAAAAAAATGCTGGAATATTTCAGAATTTGGGCAATTAAACTGAAACCTATAATTAGTAGGTATATGCATATAATAAAAATATTACCAAAATCTATGCCAACTCGGAACACATCTATTATCTCTCCTGCTATGCCCCCTTTGCCCAATTGATTGGATTATTTAAAGACTCCAAATCATTATGGTTAAATCATCCTGGGCTGAACACTAATTACATGACTTCACATTACACTGAACATCACCATTGAGGAAACTGTAGCTTTTATAGAGAGAAGCTTTATCTTAGCTGCCTCTCAGTTAACTGATGCCAAATCTCCTTTCTTTCAGTTGTGTCTGAAGGTGGCGAGCTGGGGTAGGAAGGCGCTACTGGCAACCTCGACTAACCAGCGTTGCGAAACTTGTCTTATATTTAAGGTAAGATGGATCACACGAAAACAAGAGAATGACAACACTGTTTGCCCCCAATATTAATCATGCATTTCAGTTAGAGATGATATCCAGTGCAGTTTTTTTTTTCAAGGTCTCTTCGTGAATTTTCTGAAACGAATGAGTTTATCAGCGTAAGGAATATAAACTAAATTAAATACATAACAAACACAGCACCCAGACCTCCTGGAAATTAATTCATCTTTGTGAAAGGGGAAACCACAATTTAACTAATGATATTTTTTTCCTCCGACTATGCAGAAAGTCCCCCATAACTCAGTATGTAGACACACTACCGACTGAGCTAAGGTGTCTGACTCCACATAAATCAATTCTATAAAAAACATCATTCCTCTAAATTACAAATTAAAAGTTTCTGTCTACAAAGGTAATGATAAAACCAGAAAAAAAAAATTAATTTCTTAAAAGAAAATAGTGGTAATCCAAGTTATACTAAAACTTGCAGCTAAATCTGTAGTCTAAAAAGTTAATGATTAAAAACTATTGCTGTTGCTACGTGTAAAAAGGTACAATTTTCGTCGATTTTGTTTTGATGAGTGGTGTAGGGTTTGGAATTCGGGTATTGACCAGGTAGAATAAGCTGTATTTTTCTAAATTGTTTTATTACTCTCATTCCATGCAAACGCAATTCCATTTAATTTTTAGCTTCCTTATTCTTTCCATATTTAGGAAAATATGAGTATTTTTCTGTATATGAAGTAAGTGGATGGTAGAAAATAAAAATTGAAATAACTTTTTTTTTTCCTCTACTACCCTTAGCCCCGTTCCCCCCATTTTTAGATAAAACACAGTCTGACACGAAGCAAGTACACTTCATACTCAGTTTCCCTCTAATTATTTTCATGTGACGCCTGCTTTGAGTATTTTATTCCCTCACACGATGCACGAAATAGGTTAAAACAAGAATCCAAATAAAAAAAACAAGGTCAAAGTAGAATAGAACTAAAAAGAATGGAAATTGAAGGGAGTAGTAAAATAATTACAGTATTTTATGGTATGAACAAATAAAAAAAAGAGGGTAGGTCACCAAAGGGCAATAACGAGATTTGATATTCATGCTATGTTAGTTGCTCAAAGTGTAAAGAGCTTCATTTGGACGAATAATAACGTTTTACGTCCGTTTCATGGGAAGAGGATGGGGGTTGGTTGTGGTAGGGGGGGTGGGGAAGGGCGTAAATTTGGAGTCATTTTCATGCGCAAATGAACGCAAAGTAAAAAAACAAGACTGTACCATTATAATTGGTTCTCCAGAAAAATGATTGAATATGTGTTCATCAATTATTGTCATATATATATATATATATACACTTAATAGCTACAAAGTAAAAATTATGTACGCATACTTTGCAAACATTATTTTACTGCTTGTTAAAAATACGTACTCAATTAGATTTATTTATTTACTGAGAAGAAGAAATTAATATTGCAATAAGATTTTCTTGTCTTTTTTGTATGTGCATAACTTAATATGAAGAAATTCACTGCACATTTCTCCAATATTCAGAAACAAGGCCACACTTATTTGATAGTTACAAAATATAATATTTATATTGTTCATTGAGGATTGTTTATGGAGGATAGCTACTTGGATGAAAAAGTTTCCGGCTGTGTTTAGTTTCGTTCCTTTGTGAGAAAAGTGTAGAGGTTTCATAAATTGTTCGATCGGTTTATGTTGGTGGTTTGAATATTTTGGATGTTCTCCAAATTTTGGTTTAGTTCAATTAAATTTAAAATCATAACTATGTTCTTTATAACGAGTTTTGAAGTTTTTTCCAGTTTATCGATTCAAATGCGCTTACAATCACAGGTAAGTTGAAAAATAACATTTTTCTTATATTTATCATTAATATTTGGGTTGCTATTATTGAGGTTCTTCTTAATATTATTGTTGGTGGTGAAAGCAATATTAGGATTGTGTTTTTTGATAATGTTGGTGTTACCATGGGTTTCAGGACCAATGTAGGTAAATTTAATCCATTTTTTCTGTTCAGTAGTATTACTGTTTTCATTTATGAGGGTAGTAGGAAAATTATCTGGCTGTAATTTTTTGTTTTGTTTTGTAAAATTTTGTAAATAGTGGAATGGGAATATACATTATTTACTGCAATTTGTTTGATTGTATTGAGTTCAATTTAATAGTTAGATTTAATGAAAAGGATGTGAAGTAAACGATGGATTTGACTGTTGAAAGTGGCTAGTTTATGAGAGGTAGGTAGGGTGGTTTGAATCGTTGGGTATTATTGCATCAGTATAAGTAGGTTTTCTATATATTTTATATATAAATTTGTGGTGGGAATTATTGGTGGTGTTAAGTTCTAAATAGATGATTCTGCCATTATTCTCTTTTTCGATGGTGAAAGATAGTTTTGGGTGGATATTATTGACAATATCGGTGATGAAGGAAATGGTGTACTCATTGTCAAAAACAATCAAGATATCATCTACATATCTACAAATTAATTTGTGTTAAGTAAATTATTTAAGTTATTGAAAATGATAGGGTTGTATTTCTGTAAGAATTTCAGACATTATGCAAGAAATTGGGGAACCCTATCCATTGCTTTTTGTAAGTAGTATTTGTTATTAAATTGGAAATAATTTTTTTCTGTTATTAATTGTACTAATTTGGAAATTTAGTCTGTATAATATTATTGAAGTTTATCCCAATTAGGGTTTCATTTATTATATTAATAATTTCAGAGACGGGTACAGTAGTGTAAAGATTGTAAATATCCAAAGACATGAATTTTGAGTTTTGGCCAATGGGGATAGATTTGAGCTTTTCGGTTGGATGGATAGATCTTTTTATGTTGAATTTATTAGGAAGCTCTAAGTTTGCGGATAAAATTTTGGAGATATTTTTGGCGAGTTTATATGCAAGTGAATTTTGATAGTTGACAAGTGGTCTGATCGGAATGTTGGGTTTGTGAATTTTAGGTAATGATGTGAAAGTAGGTGCTTAAGGATTCATATTGATAAGTTTGAAAGAATCTTCTGGTTTAATTATTAGTGGGGATTCATTTCAAAGGTTTATGAGATTTTTTTATATTTATTAGTGGGCTCAACTTTTATTTCAATAATATTGTTAATATGAATTAATTCAAGGGTTTTGGATATATAATCATTATTGTCCATAAGGATCTATGGTGTTTCTTTTACCAGCTTTTACATTTATTATATAATTTTAATCTAATTTTTGTTTAAGGGTTGACATGTTTTTGTATTGATTTGATGGTTTACTTATTGGTTAATGGTTGGTTTCTATACTAATATTATAAAGAGGAAAGATTTTATTTTTTGCTTTTTTTGTTTTTAATGGATAAACTCAAAAACTACTGGACCGATTTTAAAAACTCTTTCACCAATATAAAGCTACATTATCATCGAGTAACATTGGCTATATTTTATTTTGAAAATTTAATTTATTCCTCATAAAAATGTCGATAGTATATTATATAGTCGTTGGAAAAAAAAGTTGTTGAAGGGAAAGTGGGGTTGGTGAAGGGGGCAATGGGGTAGGGGGGAGGAAAGAGAAATAGATGTAGTGACGAGGAACATAAAAAAAAGATTAAAATAAAATTTGGGGAAACTAGGGGAGTAAATGAATGTGGAGGAAGCTGAAAAATTAATTTGATTTTAACAATTTGTTTGATTGGTGTACACACAATTTCTTTCGTGCCTAGAAGCAAACAAAATTATAGAGGAATGAGATGAAAATAGGAGGGAGGATAAAAAGAGGGAGGGCGCTATACAGTGATGGTAGGACTGTATTTTCAAAAAATTAAGTAAAAAAGATTTGTTTTTATATTGACATGATGGATGATATGAAGCTTTGTTTTACAGGATTCTTTATAAAAATAATTTACGGGGAAGGGAGCTAGTATACCTTAAAGTAAACGTAAAGTAAAAGTTTACTTATTGGTTTATGGTTGGTTATTACCTTATATAATTTGTTTTCGACCATGTTTTTGATAAGGTTTTTATCGTCAGAAGGTAGTGAGTTGATGGTATGGCATCCTCACTGTCAATTATCAATGATCAAAGTTTTTGTTTAATAGATGGTTGTTTGAGATTAAAATTTGTATCCCTTATGAAGAGTTTCCTTATCTTGGTTGTTTAATTTTAATTTTTAAATGTTAAGAAATCTAGGGTAAAATTGAAATTCGGTGTTGTGTTCTGTTTTATTATCTTGCGGTATTTGGGATAGTGCGTTGAGTTTATTGTTGCAAGTTTGATATTTGGTAAAAATAATGGATTCGGTTTTGTTGTTAATGATCCCAAGAGTTTTATATAGAATTGTGGGTTGAAGTGTATTAGACAGTTCAAGATGTGTTTGATAAGCCTGTTTGTTTAAGAATTGCAACTTCTTGCACAGAAAGAGATTTCACATTTAGTTCTGTTAATTTGGATATTTCTTTGTAGTTTCCTGGTTCTATGATAATTACTTTTAAATTTTAAAAAGGCATAATTGGGGGTAATTTGATTTCTTAAACATTGGTGGTTAAACCATAAGTTAGCAAGTTGAAATATTTAAATTATATTTTGGCCTAGAGGGCATTGTACAACATTTTATAAAACATTCTAATTGATCTTTTGTAAGGAGTTAAGTAATATAATATAAGTCAAATTATAAAAGATAATAACCAAGTCTTAAGTTCGTTACAAACTCCTTTTCCAAAAAGGCCAGTTTAAGTAATTTTATCCATCAAAAAGACTGATTTCTATTGTGGTATTTTTCAGTTCTTATGAATAAACAATTGTTAAAGTAAGGTGTTCAAAAAGAAAAACCAAATGAAGTAAAGTCTCATGACATAAATTTTAATGTTTCCTATTTCCTCACCGGAAAAATGAGAGGGAGTTTAGAAACAAGCAATAATATTAACCTACCTTCCTTTTGGAGAAGATTGGCATGGGGAATTTCGTAAGTCTGCAACACATTTTTTATGAGCATGAGTTCTTACTTATGAATCAGTTTTACTAACTTAATCAACATAAAATATTACATAAAGTCAAGACCTAGCTATTTACAAAATATTAATATGTTTGTAAGTATCAAATAAAACGAGCGCTTTAATTTAATCTAATTAAATACTTAATGCACAAAATTCAATTATCATATTTGAAATAAATTTAAATTCTAAAATAGTTATTTGATTTTACTACACAAATAAAAATGGCGTGTTTGTTATTATATTATCAATAATTAATTTTTGTAAATACAAAAATTCAATAATATAATACTGTTGCCAATTAGTAATTATTTATTCGTCCACCCGATAAGTTCAATTGTTGAAAAACCAACTACCTCAAAACAAAGATCCAAGACTTAAATAAATGTTCAAACACATATTTTAGATTGAGATTTTCTCAATTGTGTACACTAGGTCCGGTATCGACTCTTAGCAACTTTTATTATTATTATTATTATTATTATTAGCACCGCGTCTTACTACCCGTTCGGGTTATACGCACTTACGCTAATGTGTAATGGTAGGGTGATTGTGAGATGAAATGAAAGACCTACAGTTTAGCGTGGAATCCGAACCACGGTGGCGGCCTGGCATTCCACACATTCACAAGATATCTTGTCAGAGGTGTAGGAAGGGTTTGGAAATCAGATAAATCTGTGCCGGGACCGAGGATTGAACCCCGGCCGCCAGCACAGAAGTCTGACACCTTACCCCTAGACACCAGGTCACCTTTAGCAACTTTTAATCCACCTAACCTAATGGATAGGATTAGAAGGTTGAATTACATAAGACTACATCAGCCTAGAGAACCAAATGCACCCTAAAACCGGTCAATTTGGTCGCGTTGACACCCAGCCTTCTAGGTTTTTTTTAATATCTTGGTTTACAATAGTTTTACCGGTTTCAATTTATGGGTGTGAAACTTGGTCTCTTACCGTATATGACTAAAATAAATAAAGAGTATTAAAAAACAAGTTGATTAAAATCAAGGCCGTAGCCAGACGGGTTTTGGGAGTTCAAACCCCCCACGAAATTTTATGAACAAAATATATATGGCTTTATTTATGGTTCAAACAATATTAAAATAAAGATACAAATACAAGTTATGGGGCTGTGTTACCATAAAAAGCACTTCAGAGAGTTTCTAGAGGTGTTTAATATTTAGAAATTTTCCTAGCCTTCGGCATTTTGGGGGTTATTTTACCATAAAAAAATCACTTCACAGAGCTTCAAAAAGGATTTAATAAATATAAATTTTCCAAGCCTTCAGCATCCATGGAGTTATTTTACCATGAAATAAACCACTTAGAGAGCGTCTAGAACTGTTTATCATTCAGAATTTTTTCTAGCGTCCAGCAATTGGGGGATGTGCCCATCATACCCTGCCCCCCCCCCCCCCCCATCCTTAAATTATTAACTGGCAACGGCCATGCTTAAAATTTATTTGGTACAAAAAGAAACGAAACTACTTGGGAGTGGGGTAGTAAGACGCGGTGCTAAATATTATTATTACTTGGGAGTGGGTAGCTAGCTACATACCTTGTACTCATCACAAAACATTGTTAGGATAACAGTCACCAGATTACGGTGGACAGGACATGCAGCGCGCGTGGAAGAATCTAGAACCTTGTCCATGGTATTGACTGGGGAGCTTGATGGGAAGAGACCATAGGGAAGACGTAGTAGCTATACGCAAATGGGAGGATAGCATTAAAATAGACCTGAAAGAGATAGGGATATGGTGTAATGAGGGGGACTGGATATAACTAGTTTAAGATAGGGATAGAGTGCAATAAGGGGGACTGAATATAACCAGCCCAAGATAGGGATAGGACGTGATGAAGTGGGTTAGATATAACTAGCTCAAGATAGGGATAGGGTGTAACGAGGGGGACTGGATATAACTAGCTCAAGATAGGGATTGGAGTGTAATGAGGGGGACTGGATATAACTAGCTCAAGATAGGGATGGAGTGTAATGAGGGGGACTGGATATAACTAGCTCAAGATAGGGATGGAGTGTAACGAGGGGGACTGGATACAACAAGCTCAAGATAGGGATGGAGTGTATGAGGGGGACTGGATATAACTAGCTCAAGATAGGGATGGAGTGTAACGAGGGGGACTGGATATAACTAGCTCAAGATAGGGATGGAGTGTAACGAGGGGGACTGGATACAACAAGCTCAAGATAGGGATGGAGTGTAATGAGGGGGACTGGATATAACTAGCTCAAGATAGGGATAGAGTGTGATAAGGTGGACTGGATATAACTAGCTCAAGATAGGGATGGAGTGTAATGAGGGGGACTGGATATAACTAGCTCACGATAGGGATAGAGTGTGATAAGGTGGACTGGATATAACTAGCTCAAGATAGGGATTGAGTGTAATGAGGGGGACTGGATACAACTAGCTCATGATAGGGATATGTGGCGTATTGTTTGTAAGTGCGACAGTGAACTTTCGAGTTCCTAATGCACTAGAGAAAGTGTCTTACCGCCCACCCGGATTATTTTCATCTCTACACTAATGAAATTGAGATAAAAATGTTAGAACTTAGTGTAAATGTACTTTCATTTGCTTTAAAGTAGAGTTAAGCCATATTTAGTATAAACTACCTCAGTACACCCTGCCGGTATTCAAACCTGTACCTTTCCATCACCAACAAAGCATAACGAACTCTTGCTAGACTACTATTGCCTTAGTCCACGTGTTATCCGGTGCGGGTGATATATATTCAAGCATGAGAAACATTTTCTCCGAGACCATCCTAGTTCATCGTCGTCAATCCATAAAATATGAATTTAATATAAATCATAAATTTCAAGGTTAAACTTAATTCATTTAATTGATTTTTTTTGCAAAAAAAATATCTAAAATATTTTTATATTATTTGTCATTACGTTGACTACCATCCAGGAAATCCGTATATTAATTAATATAGAGTGTTTTAGAGATTGTAAAGGTTTAATTTAACGAAAGTGTACCACATTTGTGTGGATGGAGATTGGAAAACCACCCTCAGTACACCATGCCGGGATTGAACCTCATTACACCCGTCATCAGCAGTCTAGTCTATTGCGAGTATGACAACTTAGACCATGAGACCGTCGATAGGGGTGAGATAGAAGAATGATAAAAGCTAGATTTAAAGAAAAGGGAGTGAGCTAGAGTAATGAAGCGAGTGTGAGCGAGAAAGTGTGAGTTGAGAATTCTAAGCCGGTCTTAAATCTCATCAGACCTTGTGTTGATCGTACAGGATGGTTCTGTTGAGGGTGGTGGAGGGTGAGGGTGGTGAGGATGTAGAAGAGGGGGGGGGGGGGAGATGAAGAAGCGTCTAGTGTCGGCATGGCAATGACGACAACCACGCTCACTTAAGGACGCCAGCTGCTCCAGGCGTCTTGGCTTCCTCTTCCTAGACTTCCTTTGTGAAATCTAGAACGGGGTTTTCGACGACGCTACCAACACCTCCGATCAGAATATACCACGGAATTCTCCACGAGTGAACCGATAAATTTAGCTTTAAATTACTATCTTAATAGATTATATTTATGCTGTGTAATACTTGGGTTAAAGTGATTAGGGTTAGTACACTTGACATAAATTGTTTTAATAAATTAGTGAATAACTGAAGAATAAAAGCAGTATAACTGATTTTTTTTCCGTTACGTGTTAAACTTTTACACATTAACTAAGCTGTAAGGTGTAAGGTAAGTCAGTCCACTCGTTGGGAATTTAAAATCTAGTCTCAATCTCCTTAGTCATAGTCAGAAACGCCATTTGCACACGAACCCCCACCCCCCCCACCCCCAAGCCCCCACCCCCCACAAACAGCGTATAACCCGAACAGGCAGTAAGACGTGGTGCAATAAATCATAACAAATTTTATTCTTGTTAACTAATTAATAAACACATAGCTTATTTGGGTTCAGATTATTTACAAAATACCAAAATGATCATCTAAAATCATTCTCTTTAATTGTTTAACTATTTAAAATCGTTTATATTTTAAACTCTAAATAAAAGAAATAAACGTAAAAAAAATTGCCTTCTTAAAAAAATGGTGAAATGATTATCTTATTTTATATTATCTATATAATGTTTCTTATCTGTATTAAATCATAACTTTCTTACAACAAATATTTTAGTCTGTTTTTTTCTCTGAATAAATCACTAATCGTACAATATTTATGCTCTTTGATATATGTTACAAACAAAAGGATGGTCTTTTTTTTCACTATGATTTACTGCCCATTTGGGCTAACCACGCGTTTAATTGTATTAATGGGGTATGGATGAGAAATATATAATGTTGAGATCAACGCAACACCAATTGTATGTAGAGAGGGTTCGGGAATTATTTATGGAAAGCCACAGTACTTCCGGACGGGATTCGATGTCTGACCTCCCTGCAAACTAGATTAGAGGAGCTTAGTATCTAGCCAAGTACCCGCCAATGAAAGCGCTTGTCGTGTTATTTATATTATGGTTTAAAAAGCTCTATTTCATATTTAGATGAATTAAAAAAAATATTTTCTTGGGTCCTTATATATATCTAGTGGGATTTTCCCCTCTTTTCCCCTGTACCGTTCATAGATATGCGTAGTCACGTGATCTGAAACTTTCCCTTTCGATATATATATATCAATACCTATAAAATAACACTAATAATAATGTTAAATGTTATCAATGTTTACCTAAAAAAAAGTATATTTTCTAAAACTTCCTTCCTACTATATTTCAGTTGATGGCAAAATCAGTTTTAATCATGTAAGTTGGTACGAATGTGTCAGTTATTTCCTTCTCGCTCTAACGAGAGATTTACTGGTCGACGTCTGGCACATAGGAATGTACTTACAAACCCCCCGAGAGTGTGTGGTAAACGTTTCATAAATCCCTGCTAGCACCGAGAGTTCATAAAACCTTATCCAAACCCTCCTCTCTGCGCGAGCGCACGGAAGACCTATCGTCTTGAAGGACTAACGTACTAACTAAACTTGTTAGTGACGGGAAGTTGCATGGACTGGTCCCTCAAAACTTTGACGAGGATTAAACTGTTAGAAGGAGCATCTCCATTTACATGGGACGTGAATAACTTCAAACGGTCTTTGATTGAGTAAAATAGCCACCGGGGTTTATTACCTAACCCAACATTTGAATTTATCAGTAGCATATATTTCAGCTCATGGGGTCAATATGCCAGATTTGTTTGTAATTCTTTCTATTTATTTAATTTTCTACCCGTACAATCTATAAGCATTTTAAACCGGATAATAAAGTTGAGATAAAAAAAATAGAATTTAAAGGATATGTTTGCGTATAACCCGAACGGGTAGTAAAAGACGGTTCTAATAGTAATAATATTACCACTCGTTCAGGTCAAGTTATATGTTTATGTTATATTAATAATCTAATGATTTTGTAGGGATATATTTATAGGAATGTACCCGCATTGTGCGGAAAGGAACTGGAAAACAATTTTGAAAAAAAAAAACACGCTTAATTCTTCCGACCGAGTTTCCAAACTCGATATCCCGTCATCGGCAGTATAGTTTACTGCGAGAGTAGCGCCTGAGATCATGCGGCCACTGAAGCGGGTTCTTACTAACTATTCAGGTTATATGCATATAATTACTATTACTATAGTGAAGTAGAGATGAGGAAGGTAGTATTTTAATGGTAATTTACCTGCTTTTTTGTGAAAGGAGAGTGGGAAAACCGTTTAAGAAAAAACCTTCCTGAGTAGACCCAACCTGGATTTGTACAAGGATCTTCCAGTCTTCAGCATTTCAGTCTAACACAAGAGTAACGTCTTGGAGCATTCGGTCACCTAAATATGTAATTGTACTATATATATTCAACAAAACGACATAATTAGAGTCTCCAAAAAGAAATAATATTTAGAACAGTCACCGACTAATGAGTAGATGTGGTTTTTATACTAACAGTTATTTAACACCTCAAAAATTGCCAATATATTTCATCATCTGTGAGATACTTGCTTTAAAATTAAAATTATTGAACGTTTTTATTCATGATTATTTTTTATCATAATAAAACCCACCAATGAAAATAAATTCAAAACTGATAGAAAAAAAAAAAAATACATTATCCTTTTATCGAATGGGAGTAAACGAAACTTTCACTCGATATAGGGGCAAAGGGCACGACTGGACTTTTCCATTAAATTTTCACTCCTGAAAGGGGGTTAGAAGAGTATTAATTTCGCCAAACGCTCGGGGGAAGAAAAATGTTTTTAATGTAGACCAATACTTGTCCCCTTACCCCCCCCCCCTCCCCCTCTTTCCGTTCCCTCTTTTTGCAACGTCAACTGTGAATGGTCCTTCAGGTTTTCAAGCAAAGAAGTTTACCTCATCCCCCTCTCCCCCACCAACCCTATTCACACCCTCTCAGACCTTTTATCCTGAACCATCAAACACTCAAACAGTGGTAATTATTCGGTGGCCTGTGGAAATGAGACACACTTTTGCTATCAGGTGTGATTCCCTTCTCCATTCCCCTCTACCCACCTTTCCCTCATTCATTTCCATCAAAAGTTACTTTAGATCACTAGATTCTGTCATAATAGTTGTATGTATCACAGTGGTTGTAATTTTTTTAGTGTTTTTATTGGTAATATTTAATTTTTATTTAAAATAAATATTAAATGATACAATTCTCTATATTATGAATGATTTTAATCTATACCTATGTGTAGGAAATTAATTAATATTTAATTCATATAACAGTTTTATTTGGTGTTTTTATTATTTTTGAAAATATAATAACATTGAATATAGGTACACAATCTTGTGAAAAAGTAATTTTCTTTGCGATTTATGGACTATGTTTTATGTCATTATGTGAATTAAATAACGTGTTTATATTTTTTTTGAACATATTAATTTAATATATTCTTTATTTGATAAATTATTAGCGTCCTGCTTTAAAGTGACAAAAAACTAAATTTATACTTTAGGTTTCCGATATGATAAAATGTCAATAATATACATAAGCTAATTACACATTCAAAAATTCTGAAAAAGGTTTTTCTTGGAAAATGCAATGGAATAAATTTGAGGAAAGTATATTAATGAACTGTATATCAGACATATTAAAAGCCATATCAAATTAATATATATTTTAGTATATAATATGAATATTTAAAATATTTCGTAAGCACCAGGTACACGAGTGACAAAAACGTCGGTCTCATTTTGTTTGGTTTCCCAGTGACAGATGTTAGACGCTAAAATCTCAACCAGCTGTAATGAGGTGGGTTTGTTTTCTTAAATTCCCCATTTTTCCTCCACAAAAGAACCCCAGATTTTTCTCTAGGATCCTTATCATTTAACTTCACCCCATAAATGAAAGTGTGTGAACATTCAGACATGTAGTTTTAAACTTGGAGGTAAGAATCACAAATTTGACAATATTAAGAAATGATTAAACAGTTTAGTATTTAAATTAAAACATATTTTGTAATGTTTAAGAATATATTATATTTATATTCAAAAAGTTCATAAATTTAAAATAAAACTATAATTTAGAAAAGTATGTATTGACACAAACTTTAGTTCGAGCATATTTTTGGAATCACAAAATATAACATTTCCTGAGTTTTGTAAATACAAAAGTATTCATAAGATATATATTTAAGAACTGTATGCTTTGCACACCTACCAACGTTTGTCAAATAGAGAAATTTAGAATGTTGGATTTTTTTAAAAAAAACTCCAGTTCACGTTTAATAAAACGACATATTAGTCAATCCCAGGATCCAAAAGATAAAAATTGGAGTGGAAAAAAAAACTATAAAAATAAAGGCGTTGAAAATATTGGCAGGACGAAATCAGAGACCGCAGTTTCAAAGATTAGTATCCATGCTAGGGTGAGATAAAACGTGAAAAACTGTCATACGATGGATTGGATGCTGGGAAAGAGTAAATGTACGAATAGCAAGTATTTGGAAAGGGGGTTTTAGAATTTCTATGGCTTTGTTAATCAATACGGCTGTGATTGGAAACGGTCCAAATATTTGGGAAAGGGCGTTCACCAGCATTAGTTTGTTTTATTTTTTTTGGGGGGGGGGGGGAGGGGCGGAGGTCTGGAGGTACTCCCCTTATTTTAGTTTAAATTGGAACAAGCCTGCTTTAGTGGCTCTATGGTCTAAGGCATCACTCTCGTTTTCGACTAAACTGACGATAGGGATCTCGGGGTTCAAATCCTAGTTGGGTGTACTGAGATTTTTCTGTCAAAATTGTTTCCCCCTCTACCCCCACTAAAATGCGGGTACACTTCATTTATATTCAACCATCCTCATCTCTAAATAATTAGCGTGATCAGTACATAAGCTTATAGCCTGAATAGGTACGACGCAATGCTTTAAAAAATATAACGGGGACAAATACTTTATCAAGCAAGTAAGGCTAAAATTTAAGTACATTACAAAACTAAATAAGTAATATGAAGTTAAAATATGCTCTGTTGTGGCTCTTTCTATGCAAACCACAATATGATCTGATTGCTGAAGTTACGCACTGATATATCCATCAGTTTTCGCAATATTAATAGCAACGTGGATTAAAATTAGATACATGCACATATCGAGTATTACGTCACGGAAAAAGCTACAAATAAAATATATATTTTATTTTGTCTGAAGTTATTTATGTGAGCACTATTTTTGGGATAGATTCTAAGCTAGAAATATAATATTTTATATATTTTTGGTTTATTTAGTAAGATTATTTATACCATGTCTCACGTATGAATAATAAATTATGTGTATATATAGATTACATCAACGTATGATAACTAGTATTGTAGTCATGAATTTTAATATACCAATGTATGTGGTGCAGAGCTTCGGTTATTATGTTGCCATTTTTATATATTTTATTCACTTTACCATACCCGAGTACGTAAAATCAAATGACACGTAGCCTTTTATAGCCTAATTTATATTTTTGACGTTTTATTGTTTTTAGTATTTATAAATAAAACTCGACAACAGATCACCTTAATCACTTTCGAAATGTAAATATTGTCGATGACGTGTAGCTTTCCCGTGATGCTTTGCGTTACACCCGTGATCTTACTCACTACAACGGCCACGATGACATAATTTTCCGTGATGTTTTGAGGTACACCAGTATTTCTGCTCACTAAAACTTAGTTAATGGCGTCATTGTATAATGCGTATCACCCACGTTTAACTAGTACTCTAAATACTTCATTTTATCTATAATTGTAAATTTAGTTTTTTAACAAATGAAAGGTTAGGCTGAGCTGGGTTAGAAAAGTTTTATAATAATGAATATAAAACTAGTTGTCTTATTACAGCAATGACGTCACCGGATGATGTGTAATATCCATCACTTATATGCGTGAAACTTTTTCTATTTTAATATTAAAGTTTTATTTTTTAGAATTGATTCTATGTTTTTTCATGTTTTAGGAAATGTACTGCTGATATTAATTCGCTAGCCATTTTAAATAAAATACAGGGAATAGGACGCCTAAAGCGTAATATCCCATTCTTTTCAAAAAATATATATGATCAGCTGACCTGTTCAGTGCTAACTTCAATGGATACCCACGACATTCATGAAATTTCAGGAATATTTGTTTTGGTAGCCTATAAAAAACAAATTCGAACAAAAATAATAAGACTAACTTTCCAAATAAAATCTAATTTCAAGCTAATATTATTTTAATAAGAAACATTATTTAAGAAATGTTCAATGTATAGTAAAAATTATGTCCATCCTAAGGTTAACCATCAATAGGCTTTTTTTTTTTAAATAGTGAATACAATTACCAGTAACTGTTTATACTTGGATGTTTATACTTGATTTTATTTTCTAAAAATGCCCTGTTTAAATATAAATTTTATTAAACCTCAAATGCAGTAAGCCCATTTTGTGCAATCTAAAATCTAGTCTCTTGTGTTTTTACACACTTGCGTAGTTAAATAAATTAATTAAAGATAGAAACACTTTAAGAACCGCAGCAGTATAATAATAATTGAATCTCAAAAAAACTATGAAGAAAAAAATACTTTATCACTAACACAGTTGGGCATGCTCATCTACATGTATATTTGTCAAAGAGTCAACATACCTGAATATTAGAACCATCTTGCTACTTTCTCAACATATTTATTACTCATAACACCACTTACATCGGTATTTTCTTCTTGTGACAATATTTTTGTGTTACGTTTCTTATAAGTAAGTTTTATTTCAATGTTTAGGACGAAATTTATAAATACTTTGCAAACTTCCTTTAAACACCGTATCTGGCACAGATAACCCTAAAAGACAGAAACTTTACATGTAAAGAAGTAGACAGACTAGTAGTGCCTCAAGTGGCTGTTCATATAATTAAATATCTCTATTACGCTGGATCAGTTGATAAATTTTTGCTTCTATTAATAAACCATTATTATAATCAAGGCTACAAGTGTTATTTAATTAACATAAATACGTCTAAACTCACAATCACATTTATGTATAAAAGTTTGTCTGGTAATTTTCATGTTAAATTTAAATAGTGTTTACTGTATATATAGGCATAAGTAGTAGCAATAATGTGTTTCTCAAATATTTTATTTTATTAGATCTTCTTGATAGTTATATAGCTAAATTTATATTTGTTGATTTCAAACTAAGAAAGTGACTCAACTCATTTAACTCAATAAATGAAAAATAGGCTCTTAAAAGATTGCATTACATAATTTACTAGGCCCAGAAAGAATAAAACCATTTACTTTCGCAAACATAGAGTCAATTAATGATTCACCATAATAATAGGTTTTTTCTTATGGGTGGTAATGTTTAGGTTACGAATAAATTGTTCAAACTAACTAATCTGAACCAGCTTCAGTGGCCGAATGGTCTACTCTTAGGCATCACTCTCGCAAGAGATTAAACCGTCGATGAGGGAGAGATCAGGTTTCGAATCCCAGTCTTTCCTAAAAAAAAAAAAAAAAAAATCTCTTCCTCCACGAAAATGTGTGTACACATCTTTTAAGGTAAAATTTCATCATCCTCAATACATTGACGTAATTAGTACAAATTAGTTCAATCCGAATGATTAGTGAGACGTGCTGGAAAAAAAACCCCACAAAGTCAACTAGTTCACCTTTACTAAGTATTCTAGTTCAAAGTGAACTACAAGATAATGCGACAGTAAGTGTAATGGTGATTTTTCAGTCTCTCTCTATGTGAGAGAAACTGTCTTCATTAGGTCATCAATCTCACGGATCATTGTGGCAGGTTTGTGTGTGGTCAAAGGAGAACATTGTTTGTTTAAGACGTCCCTTTCTCCGCTGACTACACAGCTCCAATGAGTCACCACCACTGTTCTAATTCGCTACAGTAAACAGTTTTGTTTTTAATTCTACCTTTAAGTTTGTTTGTTTATAAGAAATAATTACATAGAATAGTTTTTAATAGTGCCATTAAATGTAAATAATATTGTTGATATTCCTTCATGGTTTACTTATAATATTAATCCCACTAAAATGAAGTATTCTCAATCGTATAGGTTTCCGCACTGCTATCTAGTATCTGATGTCTTAACCCTGTTAGAGTTGAGTTCGATGGCTCACCGAGATTTGTGGTTACGTTGGATACACGTTAAAATAATTAGTTGTAATTATTTTATTTAATATATTTTGGAATCCCAAAAAAAAGTATTTAAGCTCTCATCAACAAGCTCTAATTCTATAAATACACCTTGGGGAGGTGGGTGGGGAGGGGGTTTCTGGGAAAATTCCGACGCTACCTAGGGCCTACATGCATTCACTGTGCCCCTCGTAATGCATAGCTACAACGAACAAAAGGTTTTCAATGTTCTTGTTGTTTTGACATCTTCCCTTTTTTTTTAATGAATAGCACTTGACTATAATTCAGTAGTGTAGGTAAAGAATAGAAAGTAAAGGAAGGGGAAGAGGAAGGAGGATGAAAAGCGTCATGACACACTTGAAGACAACTAAGGGTTGGGTGAGAGGTGCAGGGTGTGCGGAATGGGGGATGATTGTTTTATGAGTGTGGAGGTTTTATGTCTGTAATAACCCAACCCAAGGGGATTTCCCACCCTCGTGTTTGTTGTGTGGGCTGGTTTATATTTTGTTCTCTCCCTTTATTTATTCCCTCTTGGTTTATCTCATTCTCTTTATTTGTCTTTTCTTTTGGTTTTACTTCCCTCCCTGTTTATGTTAAACTTTTGACTGTCCTGTATATTTAGATCCAAGCACGTTATGCATATGCGATTTTATTTCCTCGAAACTTTGCTTAGTGAACTAATATATGTGTGTTGAAATAAAGTATAAACCCTGATTTTCTTACGAATGAGCACTCGAAACACATTTTTATGAAATACTAAAAAAATGTTGGCGGGTAACATTTATAACAGTTTAAAATCACATGATTTTATTTGATATATTAAATCAGACCTAGTAAATTTTTCTAGGTGTAAGTTTTGTCAAACCATAAAAGAATTCAGATATACTTTTTATAACATTAAAAATAAATATAACCCTTTCCAGTCCAAATTATCAAAATTGTTTTTAAAAAATTTTTATTCATAGTTATGATCTAAATAGGTATTAAAACAACAAACTTAAAAAAATCATTACGCAATTATATAAAATAAAAAGCACGATTCCAATTGGAATCGTTGGTCAGTAATAATGTTTAAGTTTCATTAGTAATTACTTTTTTCTGTCATGTTACATTCAAATGGCTCTAAAACAATAAACCAAAATACAGTTGAAAAACTACCTAATATTGTGTTGACTAATGACATTAAATAAATTACCACACACATAATATTACTTAAAAATCCTAGTTATAAAATTAAAAATAATACATAAAATAAAATATTACAAAGATTTTTTTTATAAAAACCTTCATTTAATTACATAAAATTAAATGCTTTTTTATTTCTAATGTTAGCTAGCAAAATTATTTAATCATTGTAAATTTTGGCCGAGCTTCTAAAGAATTGAAAAGAAATAGCAAGATAGCTTTCACATGATCCCAGTTAGGTGATAAACTTATTATTATTTCACATGATATGAAACAATTTTTGACTTTTGTCAGGCACAATGGCTTGTACATTTTTTGCACTTCAGTCTAGAATATTATTTTATGCAAAGTTTGTATCTTTGTTTACTATCAATGTGGACAGGCCAATGACCCTCACTATCAAATCTCACATCATCGACTGGTTTGGGTACAAGGGCAACTCTCTTTGTCAGAATTGAAGAAGAATTATTGATGGTCTTCCCCTCATCCGGCCAGCCTCTCTTCCAGCATTGAGAAGGTCATGTTCAATTTCTGAACGGAAAATAAGCAGTGACTTTGCAGCGATTATTTCCTCTTTGGTTGTTTGGTTGCCGATAAAGAAGCCACGCATTGGCTATGCATATATCAATCAAATGAAAAACAAAGTGTAAATAGTAACATTTAACTCCAATATTTGACCTATAGAGTTCTACTAACATGTCATTCAAGTCTACTCCACCCATGAAGCAATTGTATTCCTTCACAATGGCAGGACATGGGACATCTATGTATTTATTATCTGCGACAGAAGCCTCCTAACCGTTTCAAAAGGATGTATTCCTTTGTATGATGAAGTGAGATGGACGACATTATTGTCATACCATTTCAGTGCTATCACATTTTTCTATTTTGGTTCGATAGTCATTAGAGCCTCGTCCATTTTTCTTTAGCTCTGTGTCAGTTTTCAAGGTACATCCTGGCATCCGAACATACCGTACTATCCCCACAGCCAGAATACCATAATCCTTCAGAGAACATCTGAGGTTGTATGACTTAAACCAATTATCTAAAAAGACTTTATAGTTCTTATATTTAAGAATACCTTCAACAAGTTTTATTCTGCACAGTCCTTTTGCCAACATAAACTTCAAAATAGTATATGATATCACTTGAACCAGCACTGGAAAATACTTTTATCCCGCATTTATGGGGTTTATTTTTGTTGTACTGTTTTAGAGCACTTCTTCCTTTGAATGGACTAATTACTTCGTCAACCGAATTGTGCTCTTCAGCTTCAAACTCTGAAAAGCTATATTCGCTTGATTCAATAAATAAGCGAACCTTGAACCACTTATCATATCCGGGGCTAGCACGAGCCTTCATATTGCTATTGTCATTTACATTAATGTAGTTGCGTAGTTTGTCAAACCGATTCCGAGACATGGCATCGGCAATTGGTGCAAATCTAGTGGAACCTGCCCAATACATTCTATAACTTGGCATCACTACAATTCCTGCTAGAATATTTATACCTGTGCACTGTTCCATTTCATGCACAGTTGTGCTTAGTGATGAACCAGTTTTTTCAACACAATACACATTTGATTGATTAACCAAATGTTGAATACATCATCCTTTACTATTTGTTTGAAATATTGAAAGATGTCAATTCTCCATCAGGAGGATCAGAAAACTCCAACTCACAATGCGAATTTACTAGTTCTAGGTATTTAGCACGCCAGCGTAAAATATGCCTACGTTGGCTGGAATAGCTTGTGAATCACTATCAAAGATTGCTAATGTTTCATTGCACAAGGCCAAAGGGACATCATCTAAATCCAACTAATTCTCTTCGATTATATCAACACCCTTCCCAGTGTCTATAATATCTATAGCTTGAATATCTACATTGGCAGTTGTAGATGATGTGGATTGATATAACGCAACGTTTAATTCAGGCTCTTCATCAGAGGTATCTTCTAATTCAATATCAGATACATATTCTTCTAGGAGACACAATACATCCAGCTGGGAAAATCCTGACAATGGTTTTATCTTATAAATAATTCAAACTGAATTTAAAAATTGATTTTAAATGTAAATATTGGATGCATAGATAAATAATAAAAACATAACACAATAGTTATATACTAATATATAAAGCTAATGAAAATGACAAATTATGACACATTGAATCATACATATATATGCATATGTTACACATAAAATAAATACAAAAAATTAATCAAGCATTTGTTAGGTCAACAATATAGAGCTTAATTTCAATTTAAATCATCAATAATAAACAAAATTTAATAAGCTTACATTATTTGGTGTAAATTTAAAAAACATCTACAAGCGCTGCCATTGCTGATACAAACACATAAAACTCTAAAGCTATCCAAAGAGAAGATGTATTATTTAGATCTATGGTTTGGTGGTACCAACATAATCAAGACAGTACTAGGAAAATGAAAAAATCCCTACAGTCAGTCAATGACTGGGACAAAAGCTTTAAAAACTCACAGAGCACGATGATGCCATATGAAATCATTGGGCAGAAAAGGTTAATTCAAAATATAATGTACACTTATCTAAAGACGAAAGAAGCCTTTCATTACTAAGCAACCCATCTAAAATAACTAGAAGTTAAATAGCAGCTTTAAATCTAGAGCTTTGGTTAGCACTGAATCTCGCCAGAACGGTTAAGGCCGTGATTGGGTGCAATCGTCTCTTGGGGAAAATGATAATACAGATTATTTTTATTAGTTTTCCATTCTTGTACAGTACACTTAGATTAACCAATTTATTTCACTTTCCGCTAGAATGAGTGCTAAGATACGTAGCCTTAACAAGAATTATGTAGTTTTTTTTTATTACTTCGAAAAATATTTTAATTATTTTTATGGGTCATTAAAAACTTGACTATACAAAGGAATGTGAAAGCGTCATTACTGTTCCAATTTAGCCGTTGTGTAAACAGTTTTAATTTATGTTACTATTATTATTATTAATGTGGTGTTTTGTTAATACTACATTTATTATTTATTTAAACATGAACCTATGTTATTATTAATCCAAAAATGAACATTCAATTTTCCTTATCACCCAAAGAAGGTTAGTATTTGACTTCTATGATCCAGCTCTCAAAACTCCACGAGACCAGTACCAATTATCTAGTTTCCACCTGGGCGATTGTGTTTTGGTTTGGTTCACTTTAATATTATGTGCCTTTTTTATGATAGAATTTCCCATAACTCGAATTTCCTGAATATGACTGACCGAAAGCTTATGTGGCTTATTAAAAACTTATTGTGTATTGATTAAAATAATATTTATGTGAACTACACGGACTATATGATATCATGCCATGTTGATGTTGTGCAAGAATCGTGGGCGTGGCTAGGTTTTATATGAGCCGAATCCTCAAGAAGATGAAATCTCGTTAGACCTTACTCGGTTGCCTAGCAAGTAATCTCACTATCAAGTTTGAAGGTTTTTAACACGTCTGGCATTTTAATTGACAATTTAATTAGATTTTTCTTTTATGACAATATTTTGATTTCCTTTGACTGTACTTATAAATGTGATTTAGAATAAATATATATATATGTTTTGATTATTATGTGATTTTATATAAATATATATTTACTAGCTTTAACTATATGTGATATATATAACAAAGATAAGAGTAACTAAAGACAACTAAACATTACTAAGCATAAATAAGAATAATTAAAATATATATATATATATAATTTCAAATTAAGAAAAAATCCACTTAAATTATAATTTAAAATGACACACACATATATTATTATTATTATTATTATTATTAGAGGTAATTATCGTGCATTTTCTGAACCAATTTTTATATCAGAAAACCACATTTAATTTAATTTAAATCTATAACAGACACAATACCAAGCCTTCAGCCGTTAATTTATCATTATTATTTGTGAAATATGAGCTTAGCTTTTAACAACTCTTTCAACCATGTCGGGAAAAGAGCCAGGGACCCTTATCCCGGTAAGCAGACACTATCTACTGAGATAATATGTCGGATATCTGTGTTATAAAATTAAAGTAAATATAATCTATAAACAATATGCATTGTTTCATTTTATTTTTTGATTTAAAATGAGAGAATTAACTAAGAAAACTCACGTTGAGTTTATTTAAATTTTGAATAAAAAACTAAATATATTTTTGATAAAATAATAAAATAGTTTTGATTATGCTAATAATATAAGTCACATTCTTTCGTGTCAGAAAAAGTAATATGGGAAATGCTAGAGGTTGAAATTTTGTAGGTTCAATGATCACGTAAATCCACCATCAGAGCGTCAGTGATTCCGTAACCCTATTAGAAGAGGTCTAGTGATTCGACGACTCAACCTGTCTAGTGATGATTGTCGAATATGATGATATCGATTATTTATATAATCAATTTTTATCTGAAAATATATATAAAGATCATATACTTTTTACTATAACTGTATTTAAATCATGTTTTGTTGATTTATATGGTTTCATTAATATATAGTCCTAAAGGTTTTCCGTAATTGTATTTGTATTATATTTTAACTGTATTGTAAATGTTACAATCTTAGTCGGTATTCCAAGATTGTTAACGTAACTTCATCCAGAACAATTCTTGAATGTATAAATAAGAGGCGTTATTGTTCCTCGTACAGTTTTCAAGGGAAAGAGAAGCTTCAACGCATCTCAATAGTAGCGTCGTTACCAAATTTAAAACACCCCCTTTCTCGTCCCACTTTTCCTATCTCTAACTCTACACTTTTCGCTTCTCTTCACTTACCCTCCCCCTCACCATTTTTGGTTTTCTATAATAAACTACTTTCATGTCTTCGTTTTTCTTTGTAGACATTGATGTCCCAAGAAACAAAGGAAGACTAAAGTATGAGGAGCTCTCTTATCCATTTCTTTTGTGCCACTCCTATCGCATTTTCCTATTTTCTTGACTTCTGTATTTTTTTTTAAAGCAAAAAAGAAGGAAGAGATACAGGAGGTTGGAAAATGTCAGATGCATCATCAGAAATATTACCATCACCGCTTCTTCTGAAAAGAAAAACCAAGCTTACATTCAAGGAATATACCAAACTGATAGTACATAGGTGAAAGTTTCTCTATTCTGAAGAAGGCCAACTCAATTATTGGGAAAAGGTTATGTTTATAGATGCTGACAGAGGGCGGAAACTAAAGTAAACCATACGTTGGACGCTAACTTATTAGTAAAGTTTAAGATTTTGAATGAAAATGTGAGTGATTCCTTTACCAACTTTTTTTCCCCCTTTTCTTTGCTTCTTCCTTCCTGGATTATACGCATTTAATTAAACTTATATAATAGAAATAAGTAAAAGAAAAATGTAGAGGTAATGTTCATCCCTACATGTGATTACTTGGATGTAGAACGTGAAATCAAGAAGAAAAAAAACAACTTCAGTGCACTCTGCTGGGATTTCAACACTAGTATAGTTTTTACAATAGGCGTTTCTTAAGGCTCCTAGTTCTGTCGAGTGCAAGTTTAAAACCTATTTTGTGGGATGGTGGTCGGGAGGGTGAAAGGCGTGGCGTGGATTAGCAAATGACCAAGGTATCCTTCCGCGCCAACAAGAACGGATGGATCACGAAAACAGTAGATGGCGCTAGCTACCGGACAGGTCTTGCGGAAAGATCGTACGTTTGTAAATATCAGTTTTCTCTAGGAAGAGTGAAATTTTTTTAGTAATATTTTCAACACCTCTTCTAAGAAAATGTATCAATGTTTATTAGGTGATACATTTTCTTATTTTTTGTTATGCAGCCGACAGTTTACTATTGAAAAATGTCAAAATTATTGATATTTGATCAATGTTAAAATTATAGAGGAGGTGTGTATATAAAAAGTATAACTCAATCAACATGCTTCTATTCTTGAAAAAACTGTTTTCGAATAGAAATGGCCTAACAATAAAAATTCTTGAAGATCACTGTTTGTACCCATGGCTCTGCATTTCCATGCCAAATGAAAAAAAGCTCAATCGCCTTAATTAAAAATAGTTAAATATTTTATTTATGGATTTAAAAAAATCAAAACCTTAGTCTTTATAAATAAAAAATTACACACTTATTCAAGTGTTAACGAATAGATAAATGGATATAAAAAAAAACTAGACTAGCTATTTAGACACACAAAAAAGGACCAAACGAAGCGTATTAATACATTTTTAAACAGTCTAAGGCACCTCCTAGTTGTTAAACCTAAATTAATAAAAGCTGTATGCTTACTCAAACCAGTGAACGGTTGTCTGTTAACCAAAGGCAGATTAATTTAGTATTCATAAAACTTATGTTCGTCAACGATTTACGTATTCAAGACAATAATAAAACATAAAACTGTGAAACGTTTAGTGGGAACGCAATAAAACGCTGGGTGACATAGATGTAAGTGCGAATATTATAAATAGATACGTATTGTAGTCGGGTCAAAAGTCGTCTAAATCAACTTTATTGACTGTCTAAGTCACAAAGTTTATATAAAAAAAAAGGCCAAAAATAAGTTCAAAAGTCATGAGTTTTGATTAAATCTATAAATTCAAGACCTTAATATTAATATTATTTTTTATGACATCAGGAACCGTCATTTATTTTTAGCACTACGTCTTAATACCGGTTTAGGTTATACCCATATGTACTAATTACGCTAGTGAGTTTGTGATTAGTAAGGTTGAAGTTAGAGTAAATGTACCAACATTTGCATTGAGGGAGAGTGGTAGACTATTTTGTAAAAACAACCTTCAGTACACCTTTACTGGGATTTGAACCACAATATCACTGTAATTGGCATTCTAGTCTTAACATTAGAGTGATGCCTTAAGCCACGCGGACAGCGAAGAAGATAAACTTTGCCTTGATAGCAACTATACATTCATCGACTCGCTTAATTCATATTTATATTGCGGCTTCGCTACTAGAAATGTGTTCGGTTTGGATGTATAATCCTAGAATAAAATACTTTTTTTTAAGATCGGTGTGGTAAAACTCGAGAAATCGTTGTTGAAAAAAACCTGTCATTTTTTTATATTGTGACTGCCCCTTTAAATGATTTTAAGAAGCTTGAAATCTTTAATGGTCCACCAGCTTCTAATTTATAAAAGAAAAATACAGAAATTGAATGGATAGAACTTTAGGGGTTAGTTTTAGAAATGAATCGATTCGCGTTTTAAAGATATGTACTTCTCTTTATGATATGCTTATTTATTAGTGAATCTCTTCTCCCAAAACATTTGGGAATTTATGTACAAAGATTTTAGCTATTGAAACATCACATAACATCCAGATTCAACAATTATAATAAAGGAAATTTGCTCAATCAGTATCACTAAAATAGTAACCATTTAAGGTGTGGTATTAGTGAGTGTGAGTTTAGGGCAGTATTTTTGAAGTTTTTATAGCATACACATTTTTGGCCAATATAAATTCAAAATATATATATATATAGTAACATATATTTTAGTTTTCTGCACGTGTTATTCTCAACAGTTCTTGAATATCTGTCAAGAGTGTTCTGGAATTTAATGACAACTTTTTCTCTTCATTTAAAAAGTTTGTCACCAAACGCCGCTGTGCTTATGACAGATATTCAACAACTGTTGATGTCAACATGTGAAGAAAATTAAACTCTATGCTTCTATAAAGGAACAGTTTGATTTATTTTTGCCAAAAAATGTTTATGCTATAAAAACTGCAAAGCTACTGCCCTAAGCTAGAGATCACTAACACCCCACCTTAAAGAATAAAACTCCATGATGTCAGCAGAAAAAGAGCCCTACTGAACGAATGGCCGTCATTGGTTGGCGAATATAATGACAACTTTTGTGACTAGAGGTAAGAACAACTAGCCCTCTAGAGGTCAATCTTGTATTTCTAATCCGGAACCACTACTTGTTCATTCAAGTAGCTCCTAATTTGTCCTGACGAGGCTGCGTAGACCTCGCTCCAGACCCACTGCTCCTAAGAACAATCTGTAAAAACCGGGGATCGAGCCCGGAACCTCTAGTTCTATATTCTGGAGATCTGATAACTTAATTACAGATCATCATAAATACATAATAAATATAAAATTCCTTTTTTTTGTTCGTTTTATTACCAATAGAATATTAATCGCTTTTACCTTTGATTTGATCAAGATTACAAAGGCCAAGTTCCTTCAAGCTAGAAATATTCTTTCTTTTATTCAAAAGGGAGAGTCTTTTGGCAACGGGAAGAAATTTAGAGCACCAAAAAAAAAATCTCTTGAATATTTTTGTGGTATTGTTCTTTTCAGCAGTTATTTTTTTTGTTTCCCCCTCCTGGCGTTTTCTTTTATCGGGTCATGATCAAAATCATGATACCTCCTATACTCCTTTGGGGGTCACTCGATTTACACTTCAATAACCTGACTCAAGTCTCAAAGTTATGTAGTCCATTTTCACGCCCCCATCTAAACCTCAAACAAGGGAAGACTCGCTACATGTATTCTCATTGCCACTTTCAGGTCGACCCTCTAAGCTACAACCTATTCCACCCCCGATCCCCAACCCTATTTCACCCTTTTCCCTATCTTATAGCCCTAACAGCCGTGGTATAAAAATATTCTTTACTTCGATAGTCTAACAAGCGTGAGGTGTTTTTTTTTTCTGTCAGAATAAAAAATATGAATGAAACCTCCAAGAAGGAAATATATATGCAATAGGAAGAGTATTACTATTTTGGAACAAGCCGTGTTTCGTATGACGTCATGAAATTATGTATTCAAAATCTGTAATCAAAGAAGCTATATCTAGTAATTTAGTTCATAAAAGTTGTAAAGTTTTCTTATCTACTCGTACAACTATTTTTATATAATAAAAAACTACTAAAACTAATTATCAATTTATTGTTATCTCTCGTTCAATATTTTTAAGCCCCATTTCGACTACCCACATATAATTTAGAGGAAATGTGGCCACATTTGTTTGTATGGAAGGTTAGTAAAACATTCAGAAAAAAAATTATCTATGCATAAGTCCAAGATTCGAAAGTAAACCTCCACATTTCCATCTGTTACTTTTATTAATAAAAATAATGGGATAAATTTACCAAGAAAATATTTTAAGTTGACTTTTATTTTATACAAACTATACAATCGAAATTAGTGTGACATTTCAATGAGTTTCTTCTACTTAAGTTGGTGATCAAGTGGTTTGTGATCGATCTCCTTGAACGTGGAAGTTGGGGTTAGAATCCCGGTTGGGAACAATAAAACCATCTGATTATCCACATCGTACGTCCACTGTGGCTTAGGCCTTTCATTCTTTACCAAAAGATTGTGTATTTTTAGTTAAGAAACGTTCTTTTTGCTTACCCACACAAAAGAAGACTTGTATGGACCTTTGCGCTAAACGTACAAATAAAAGATAAATTAACTTAATTAAGTGAATTAATTACTGAAAACTATAACAATATAATTTAAGTATGTTGTCCCTGTAAATATTAAGGAGGGTGTGTAGGGAACTCAATTTAAGGGCATATTTCTCGCAATTTTAACAGCAAAACTTTTTTTTATCAAAATAAATAGTCTTGTTCCAGTAGAAATATAGTCTAGATTTTTACACTTGGTGATATCAACAATTGTTGAATATCTGTCAAATCATTGTGGCATTAGATGATAAGCTTTTTAAGTTAAGAGAAAAAACCGTTATTAAATTCCAGGACATCCTTGACAGATAGTCAAGAAATGTTGAGATCATCATGTGAAGAAAATTAAACACTATGTTTCTACTTGGAAATTATTTGGTTTCTTTTTACCAAAAAAAGTGTTGATATAAAAACTACAAAACTAGTTCCCTTAACTCATGTTTTATACATCCATAACTTAATTATGTGGCCAAATAAACCGTTAAAAAAAGACATCCCAACGTCTGATTAAGCGTCATGGCTACACTCAATTATATTGGGCTCTTATATTGGCAAGACTGTGGTAGGACTCGAGTTGAAACAGGGTGGACGTTCAGAAATTTTGACGAAAGAGATAATAGTATTAATGACGTGCATGGACTACATCAATCTAAATCTCAGTTTACGGAAAGATTATCCGATAACTCGCCTCGGTGGCGTAGTTGGCTAACGCGCTAGTCGTGTAGAGCTCGACTGCAGAGGACGGGGAGATTGAGGTTCGAATCTCGGTCGGGTGAACTGGGGGTGGTTTTTCCTAAATGGTTTTCCACTCTCCCTCCACGCAAATGCGGGTTCACTTCGTCTAATAAACCTTTCCAATTCCTAATCCATTAGCGTAATTAGTACTTAAAGCGTATAACCCGAACGGGTAGTAAGACGCGGTGCTAGTAGTAGTATTATTATTATCCAATACTCACCCAGGGGATGGCTGAACGTACTAATCGTACATACGTTTCGTGGTTGGCTCTTTCCATGTCCTGATGAGATGAGGAAATGGTGGTAATTAAAATATCCAGGTGAGATCAATGGAGATCTTAACATGACTTGAGCCAAATAAACTAAACCATGTAGAGGATGGGAACTATTCCCCTTTTGAGAAATATATTCTGTTACCAGCCGATAATTTAATCAAGGACCTTTAGGTTAGCAGCCAGGGCCTCTGACCACTATACCATGAGGCCAGTTGTCGAAAGAGACTTACCTACTTAATTGTATTTGAAAGTTCAACAAATAATTTACCGAGATTAGCGAGGTCCAGCTTTAACTTGACAATCTAGCATTCTATCTTTATATCTGTCCGTATGTTTGTTCCGTAATAACTGTCAAATATATTGACCAGTTCTAACGAGATTTGGCGTGCACATTTTTTGAACCTAGATCGAGCAAAATGTACTGTACATAATATTTTTCATTTGGCTATCAATTTCAATATGGTAGACCCTCAGAAGGTTTTCATTTAATAGCATATCACAAGTGATTTAAATCTAAAATTCCAAGCTATTTAATCGAGTACCTAGAGAGTATTTTTTTAATATACACATATATTGTAAGTTTGACGCCTTAAACCATGTGAGCAATGGTTATTATCTATATAAATATATTGTTCTATTAGATATGGTATTAATTTATTTTCTGTATACAGTCTATCATGAACACAACAATTAAATCCAAGGAGAAATGATTAGATATATTTCAAATTGAAATCTTAAGAGAACGTAATAACGATAAGAAAACATGACAAAATTCTTAACGCGACGTTTTTGGCATTTATTGAATGGCAAGAACAAGTTATATTATTTTGGACCCGCTTGGGTTATACACCTATGTACTGATTACACTGATGAGTTATGGATAAGAAAGGTTGAATTTAGTGGAATTATACCCCCATTTGGATGTAGAAAGAGTGTGAAACTATTTAGGAAAAAATTACCCTATGTACACCCGACCAGGATCGAGCCTCGACCTCCCTTTATTTGTTAGTCTAGTATATTGCGAGAGTAGCACCTTAGAACATGTGGCCATCACAGTGGTTGAGGTTTACTCTCATAGAACTACTTTTTATGAGGCATCCAGCCTAAGGGTACTACCTACGTCCCTCCGCGATATTTCTTAGGGAAATGGAAATTCTTAAACTTCTCCTTCACTAAAACCATTCTAATTTTTTTTTTCTGTTGCTACACCGCTAAAAAAAAGGGCACTATTTGCTGTAAGAGTGCCGTATCTATCTTGTTCGCCATTTTCATTAATCTCAGAGCTACGACATTTCACGTAAGAGATCGTTGAAATTGAGATGATTTTAATTTTTAATAAAAAAAAAAATTTTTTTAATAAGACTTCCAGTATAAATTTTTCAATTATAAATTTGATCTCTTTCACAAAAAACTTTTGTGCTTACCATATAATTTTAATGAATAAGCCAACGATAGATTAATATTGAAATTTTCGAATGTTTGTCATGCGTCTCATTGCCCCAGATCTCATCTCCATTGGAAATAGAAAATTCTAAATAATGATTATATTATTATGATGAATCTCAACACACAGATTGCAAATCATTTTAGTTATGGGAATGTCTGTATGTAAGAGATCTTATTCAATTAATTTAATTTAGTTGTATAATCACACCTAGTCATGGGTACGATTCCCGTGTCCAGCTGTAATTTTTCAACTATTTTAAGCTATATTTTTATAATTAGTATATTAAAAATTAACTAGTTTTTAAAATATAGCTATTTTACAG
Source organism: Timema cristinae (assembly GCA_039000515.1). Taxonomy (NCBI): domain Eukaryota; kingdom Metazoa; phylum Arthropoda; class Insecta; order Phasmatodea; family Timematidae; genus Timema; species Timema cristinae. Next base: position 36,463,913 of record JBCFYV010000024.1, on the reverse strand, counting down.
AATTAATGACATTAAACATCTAAAACACGTGACACAAATGTTTGCTATGATTAGTAATATTAATATATATATATATATATATATATATATATATATATATATATATATATATATATATTTGTATTATTACTTTTTTAGCACCGTGTCTTACTATCCGTTAGGGTTATAAGTCTATGTACTAACTGTGCTAATGGATTTATAGATTCAGACATTTATATTTAAAAGAAGTGTACCCGTATTTGCTTGGAGTGAGAGTGGAAGACCAATTATAAAAAAATATTATTATTATTATTATTATTAGCACCGCGTCTTACTACCCGTTCGGGTTATACGCACTTACGCTAATGTGTAATGGTAGGGTGATTGTGAGATGAAGTGAAGGACTTACAGTTTTAACGTGGAATCCGAACCACGGTGGCGGCCTGGCATTCCACACATTCACAAGATGTATTGTCAGAGGTGTAGGAAGGGTTTGGAAATCAAATAAATCTGTGCTGGGACCGAGGATTGAACCCCGGCCGCCAGCACAGAAGTCTGACACCTTACCCCTAGACCACCAGGTCACCATTTTATAAAAAACAACCCTCAGTTCACCCGACATATATTCGATCCCTGATCTCCCTGTCATCGGTAGTCTAGTATACTGAAAGAGTGGTGCGTTGTGAGTTGTATATTACCGTGTATAAGCATATATATGTAGAGAGAGAGAGAAATAGCATCAGATCTTACTATCCGTTAGTGCTATACGCATTAGATTGTAAATATTCCATTTACGAAAAGCTTTTACAGATTCAAATATTACTAAATATTTAAAAACAGAAGAATGTTTACAAACTTAAGAACCTTTGGCAAAAATCAAAACTTTGAAAATCCATAAGAAAGTAAATAGTTTTAGTAGAAGGAATGGAAAGGCCAATAGAAAAAAATTTAGAGTTTGAAGTCCAACAACTTTCTGAAAAGTACATGTTATAAATATTTTATACGAGTGTCACTTAAGCCATCTTATTTCTGAACCTTTGTTCAGTCAGACATGTATCAGTCCCCCCCCCCCCCCCTTCTCCTAAAAAAAAACCATATAATTTTATATTTTTTCGGCTTGAAAAGACTTGCTCATAACCGAGTGGAAAAATTCTCTTCTTATAAGATACCACTAAAACTTTTTTTTCAAATAAAATTTATTTTCTGTTTCAAAGCTCAAAATAAAAGTATTCTTTCATATATATATATAGTTCCTTTTTTTTATAAAGTAAAATACTAAACTATGAAACTGAAAATCAATGTTTTATGTATTTATTTTAATTTAATTACATAAAGTAAAAACTAAATAGAAAATTTTATCGGAGATATTTTCGTAAACAACATAGATTATTTTATAAAAGTCATTTTACTTCAGATAAATTGTTACTGTGATTTTAAAAGGAAATAGTCGCACATGCAATATCGATAAGTCTAGACAAATTTATCTTTAATTTTCAATAAATTTTAGTTGCGTATGTCGACCCAAAGCAAATCAATACATCGGCTAATGTTTATGAAGTCTTTAAATATCAGTTAAGAATAATATTAAATGTAATTTGCCTAACTTTTTTTAGTTTAGGCTACCAAGGCCGAGCGAACCCTAATATATTTTCAATTTCAATCAGAGCTTTTCTTTCTAATTAATCCTAATTTAGTTGGACTTATTTCAAGCACAGTGTTTCAAATAATTCGATTCGTCTAACTAAAATTAAGTCACATAGCATTAAAACATATTTTTGCCGAAAATTATTTTAAATTATTAGAACTATAGTCACCATATTCCAAAATTAACAATTATTTACAAAACATACCTACCTTTTAATTTGATGCCATTATTTGTGCAATAGTATATATATATTAAAGAAAAATAATCCTAAATGTAGAGCAAAGAATGTCGTTCTGATGTTCAGTTTTGGAAATATTCAAATTGGATAAACCATTATATTGGGTAAGGACACACAATTATTGCCCGGTAAAAAAAAATCATCTATAAATAAGCTGACAAATTTTCTTGTATAGGTTCAATCTACCTTCCTTGTTTATACATATCAAATCACTCTCAGGATTCACCTTTCTCATAAACTAAAAATAAGACGACGTTCGTTGAGTAAAATTTTCGGCTTCTTTTGCTATACTAACTCTTTTCTTGAAGAGAGAATGCACTAACTTAAACAGTGGCGTGTGGTCAATTCTGGACAAAGGGAAGCAATGAGGCAACAATAAAGGGAGTCTGAAGGATCCTAGTATAGTTAGAAGCTCACACTGGTCTTGTTAATTTTTGTATAGTTAAAATTATTTTGGGAAAGAAAGGAAGGGGGGTGACCAAAACTACGCATGGAATAAACAAAAAGTAATTTGTGACCTTAGAAATATTACCACAATCGTTAAACTATATATGTATAATAATTGTAATTCTAACTCAAATAATAATAAGGATAGTAATAATAATAATAATAATAATAATAATAATAATGGTCAATTCTTATTGCCGAAGTTTTCTCTTGGGTTGTGGCCTGAAAACTAGTATTACCTTTGGCCTGCCTTATAGTTTTGAATCCGGATTTATTTTACACACCATTATCATTAGTAAATAGTAAGGTCAACTAAATAATTTTCCGCCAACCAAACATACCGATGTTTACTGTACAATTTCATAAAATTAATTATTGAAACGTCAAAGATTTTTAAAGGCTGCCTGAAGATGGAGTGGGTCTGCCTGTTTCAATTATTTTATTTTTCTCATCAAAAAAGCGGGACGAAAAAGTACATTTCAAAATATGACCTATGAATGCAAAGCGGCTTCCACTGCTGTACTTGTTGACGCACTCGGAATTCTACTACTGTAGGCAAATAAACCACTTCTCTTGGAGGATCAAACCAGTGTCAATATTCCATAAAAATAAAAATAAACCTACTTTAAATTGATGATAAACTCGTTATTTGGTTATATTGTGCCCATAATTATATCTAGAAACAATAAATACTGATTAAAATAAACTAAAAAATAAGATTTTAACAGTATTAAACGTACGACTATACACCAGTCACGACAGTAAACTCATGCGCTAATATTTGTCTAGGGAAACGTTGCTTCCCTTACCCCGATGAGGGCCGGACAGACCCGGAAACAAACGATTGGTGGCAATGAAGAGTGAGCGGGACCAGCTGGCTGGCCGGTCAGTCTGAGAAAGAGCGTCTTACTTCGAAAGAAGAACTGTGACCTCAACTCAGTATACTTGTCGGAGAGGTTTCTATTGTATTAATAATTTGTTTTAACATCGTTTTCCTCTTAATTTATTCTTTTCCCTCTTTAATTTTAGGGAAGCGTTGCTTCCCTTGCTTCCATTGAATAAACGCCACTGAACTTAAATAAACCTGTATATTATACAAGTATCAATACTATATCTTACTGAGAAAAAATATAATTACTTTCTTAATCTTTTTCACTTCACTTGTAATAACTTGTGTTGAAGCTACGACTAATTGAATAAACTTTTTGTCTAATCTCTATATGGTTTGTATATTCTAATACGTCTTATAGAACATGTATCGATGGTTACGCAACAAAATGTCAGGCTCGTCTTATCTGATTTTTAGGTTACAGATAAGTTATATTTGTGAAATCAAGCTGGGACTGAGGGTATTTTTATCAAATAATTTCTCAGTCTACCTCCATCCAATTACGGATGTGTTTTATCTCAATTTTACCTTATTTATCCCTACCTAACTAACGTAGCTAAAAGTGGATAGCTCAGCTGAAATATAAACCTATGAATTTTGTGGTCCTTGCTATGTGTACGAATAACTTCCTAATCAAGTCCAAAACTAATTTAAATTATTTGAAAAATAACATCTGAACACGGGAATCGAGACCGGGACATTTGTATTAGTGCGCCAATGCTCTACCACTGAGGTATCAAGAATCCATAAAATGTTCAGGTCATTCTTCACTGATAGTTTAAGGCTGCGTCTGTTATGGACGTGTGTAGATCGTCAGCTAACACATGAGCGATCAATAGTATCGCGATTTATCAGAGTCCATCTGCGATTCAGGAGTGTGGTTAAGCTGACAAGTATACAATACAAGAGTGTGATTAAAATTAAATATCTATGAAGATTAACGAACAGCCCCTGCGTCGGTGACGTAGTTATCTAACGCGCTAGTCATGTTGCGCTCGCCTGCAAGGACGGGGAGATCTAGGTTCGAATCTTGGTCGGGTGAACTGGGGGTGGTTTTTCCTAAACTGTGTTCCACTCTTCCTCCACGAAAATGCGGGTTCACTTCCTCTAAATTTAACCTTCACACTTCTTAATCCATTAGCGTAATTAGTACTTAAGCGTATAACCCGAACTGTTAGTAAGACGCCGTGCTTAAAAAAAAAGTAACAAAATATTGTGGTTTTATTTCCAGTAGCTGGTCCACAGTAGTCCACAGAACAAGTCCTGGGTAGCTCAGTGAAAGGACAAAGTTTCCGGGTTCGATTCTCATCTCCAGATGTAATTTTTCAACTAATTTAAATTAACTGAAAAGTGGTCTTATTCATACGGAAATTCCCGTAATTACAAAGATTTGCAAATCTCTGTTTTGTATTTTAGGTTGAAACTACTGTCACATCAAAAAAACGAATCTCCTCCCTTAAGCTATAATTGTCAGTAAAATAATTCACCACTCATGTGAGTATATGCATACGGTGAATAGTATGTATTTTATTTTAATATAAACCTTTGACATTTTAATATATTTGCATCTGCGGGCTACGTTTTATATCGGTCACATTAAAAAAAAACATACGGTTTACCATGATAAAATATCAATACAACGTGGTAACTTTCATCACATCTCTATTTTGCTTACGGAGGTAAAAATACTTTGGACCTGCTACGACAAATAAAACCACAGTATTTTTTTTTTTCAGAGCGTGGAATATAAAATACTTTTTGTTCGGCGTGTTTCGTTGACCTAGTCCAATATTTAGCGAATAGTTTTGTTCAGTTTTTTTTATGCATGTGTTCTAGAGGTGGGTTTTTGTACCAAGTTTGGCTATTTAACCTAAAATGAAAACTAGTATAATTTAAATTAGAATTAATTTGTCACAATATATGTTTATGTTTGCATTATTAAGTGAAAAATATATGGTAGGCATAGAGTGCATCGTACTGACTTTTCTAAGTTAGAGCAAGTATTATAATAAATTCTACAAGTCCAATAACATAGTGGGGGTGACCGGCGGTCTAGGGGTAAGGTGTCAGACTTCTGTGCTGGCGGCCGGGGTTCAATCCTCGGTCCCGCACAGATTTATCTGATTACCAAACCCCTCCTTCACCTCTGACAAGACATCTTGTGAATGTGGGGAATGCCAGCCTCCACCGTGGTTCAGATTCCACGCTAAACTGTAGGTCCTTCATTTAATCTCACAATCACCCTACCATTACACATTAGCGAAAGTGCGTATAAACCGAACGGGTAGTAAGACGTGGTGCTAATAATAATAATAATAATAATAATAATAGCGTAGCTGTTCAATACATTAATAAAAACTTAGCCTAGTATTTGTTTTTTATTCAAGCAACACTAAAATACATTGTAGTAACACTATTTAGCGCTATTAATTTACTATTATTAAGGTCAGGTTCGTCTTTAAAGTCAATGTATAGCATTTGATATTAAACAATATTTAGTTTTATTTATGTTTTACTCCATATCCGTGATCTCTTAACAAATTTAGACGCATGATTTTGTGCCCTTTTCTCTAACTTATTTGTTTTTCTTACACAAATTTAAAATCATCTGCGATTTTCTGAATCACCGCTCTGATAGTCCCGAAACAATTATGACAACAAATAAATAAAAGTTAATTAACGATTTGAAACCAAATTAGAGCCCAGATCAGATGTAAAGTAAATAAACTGAGTGCACTAAACGCGCCGCGTTCCATAAATGCAAATATATGCATATCGATCAAAAGATAAGCGAAAAAAAATTAAATACGTTGTTACAGAAACATAATATCAATAAAATAGCATCACATTTAATTAAAGAGCATAAATTAAATAATATAAACTTAACAGAAACATATTAAAAAGAGAAAGTAAAAAACGTCATGATTCGCTACGTCAGTAGATGTTTATTTTGATGGTTCTGTCGCCACTGGCTGGTCGATAAAGCTTATTTCTATTATTTTCGTCAGTATAAATAGCTCATCCCATTTTGAAAATTTCCGGAAGTATACCATGTATTAAAGATAATTAGGAAAATATTTGGTCCAAAACGGGACGAAGTTACTGGGAGTGTGGAGGAGGTTACATGATGAGTTAAATAACATCCCAATACAATGTTATAGTAATAATATCTTGTAGATTACGGTGGTATACGTATAGGAGTTATAGGGGGTAATATACGTATTTATTCGTGTGGCTAAAATATTACATTATAATTATTTAGAACTTAACTGCCAAATTTGTAAATATTTTTGATATGTGGGAGTAGGCCAATACACTTGTACGTACGCGTCTGTGGTAATAAAGACAAATAAACGGAGGATCACCCTTAAATAATCAAAGAAACAAAGGGCACAGTATAATGGAAAAATTTGGCTTTAAAAAAGATTACCTTATCTGTTGATCTCGTGGTCATCTTGTAACTCCTTTTTTGAAAAGATAAAATTCTGTTGGGTTGGTGTTTTGGGTATAGATGGGTCTGGATAATGGAATGGTATGGCTCTAACCTGAGGTCACAAATGTTAGCAAGAAACAAGGAATACAGAAGATTGATTTAAATAATTTCATTTTCCTTTAGGTATAATGGCTGAACTTACAACCAGTCCGAGATTCGATATCACAGTTAAAGAAATTTAAAACATAGTTTACAATTTATACTAATATTCTGGTCGACAATAAAACTTCAGTTAGAACACGAACACAATAGATAATAAATGCGTACACTTGGTTTATCAACATAAAAACCAAACAGTAGGTGAGATTCATCTATAATAATAAAATCCAAAACAAAGGTTCCATGCCATTTGACGGCTCTACACGAACGTTTGAATGCACAATACAACAATAATGAAATGGGGGGTTGGGGGGGGGGGGGGGCGACGAGGTCATACTCACTTTCGACAACAACCATCTCCAGTAGAATTTTCCACAACTAAATAAGATGGCCACAACAACGCGATAGTAATTAGATTGATTTACGTGGTAACCATTTTAAGTAATTCTTTATTTTAGGAATATTTTATTATTACAAGTAACACAGAAATATATATTTCAATATAAGTGTAATAATAATATTCAGCACCGCGTCTTACTACCCGTTCGGGTTATACGCTTTAAGTACTAATTACGCTAATGGATTAGGAATTGGGAAGGTTGAATTAGAGGAAGTGAACCCGCATTTGCGTGGAGGGAGAGTGGAAAACCATTTAGGAAAAACCACCCCAGTTCACCCGACCGAGAGATATAAGTGTAATAAATACATCTTATTTACGCAAAACGTTAAGCTTATTAAAATATGATGTTTTATTTTGTAATTAAGTGAGTTTTTACTTTATTTCCATTCATGATGGAATTATCAACTCTAGTCGTATCAGCATTATCAAATGCACCCATAATGGAAACACAATAGCAAATTGTGCAATGTAACGACACTACAGGTCACACAATGGCATTAACCGTACCTTTAAGTGAGAGGTCTTCTCATTACGCGAAGGGAAGCGTCTCTCTTAGCAGATGATTTTAAGAGGAAGAGTCGTCATATACGATTTTAGCTTAGTGAGCAGAATCTTTAAGAGTCAGTCTCACGACACGGGTTACGCCTAACTTAGTTAGGTAACACAGCTCGATAACGACTGAGGTAGCCTGGAGACGACATAGAGAACAAAATGTAATTTATACCAGCAAAACCATTTCATCAAATTTAAAAAAAAAAAAAAAAAAAAAAAAAAACCTAATTTAAAATGGAAACTGAGATGGTATGGATATGTAATGAGGATGGAAAACGAAAGGATACCAATGAAAATTTTGTATGTTAGAAAAATACCCCAATGGAACTCAAAGACAGAGATTGAAGGAGCGGACAACAGAAAGTGTTTAAGTGAGAGGAAAAGAATGGACATTATTATAAGAGGAAATATTGTGGAAGGATAAATGAAGATAGAAACATTTTTCTAAACTGACCCAGCCACAAACTGGGGACAGTTGTTGATGATGATGATTATGATGATGATGATGATGAGAGATTGAAAACAATTTCACTGATCGCAATATCGATGTTGCTAACTGAAGAACACCCGCCTCGGTGGCGTAGTTGGATAACGCGCTTGTCGTGTTGAGCTCGACTACTGAGGACCTGGAGATCGAGGTTCGAATCTCGGTCGGGTGAACTGGGTGGGGGGGGGGGTTCCTAATGGTTTTCCACTTTCCCTCCACGCAAATGCGGGTTCACTTCCTCTAATTCACCTTCCCAATTCCTAATCTATTAGCGTAATTAGTACTTAGAGCGTATAACCCGAACGGGTAGTAAGACGCGGTGCTAATAATAATAATACTAATTAAGTTAATGGATTTAGGAATTGGGAAGGTTGAATTAGAGGAAGTGAACCCGCATTTTCGTGGAGGGAGAGTGAAAAAACCATTTAGGAAAAAAAAAGTTCACTCGACCGAGATTCGAACCTCGATCTCCCCGTCCTCAGCAGTCGAGCTAAACACGACAAGCGCGTTAGCCAACTACGCCACCGAGGTGGTTCATAATATTTAAACTTAATAGTTAATAACCCTACTATTTTGATTATAGTTTTGTATAGACATGGGATGCTCCATTTTATAAATTTTGTTTGCTCAATAAATGATTCTCAACCGGGATTAGAACCCCAAACTTACCGTGACAGGCAATCTAGTCCAACATAAGAGGATCGCGTTAGACCATGGGGCTTTATGTTGGGGTTTTTTTCAAGCACTTGGATCGTCAGTTTATCGTGCGCTCTTAACCCCATTTATTCCGTATCCTCTTATGAATTTACAAACCAAAGAATAAACTCGAGCTACCCTCAAAATTTAAAAGTGGTAATGCTTGAATGATTTTTCTTTCTTGGTCAAGTAAAATAAATTGCTGCATTTTTTTTTCAAAGAGTATAAAATGTTATAGTAATATTGATATTTACGAAAAGGAAAAAATATTGCTAACTTAATATGTATCTGGATATAACATTTCTGGTAGTAAATTACATTTCACATTAAATCTGAAGAAAGAAAACAAATTACATTTTATTTTCTGAATAAAAATAAGAATAAAAAAGCTCATCAACTTTTTTTAAAATATTTTGAACTAGCCAAGGAAAATGTTATTGCATTATATAAGAACCAGCCTCGGTGGCGTAGTTGGCTAACGCGCTAGTCGTGTTGAGCTCGACTGCCGAGGACGGGAAGATCGAGGTTTGAATCTCGTTTGGGTGAACTGGGGGTGGTTTTCCCTCAGACCAGATCTCCTGGTTACTAATATAGAGGTACCAAGACTTGTTCTGGTACTACATAATTATCATCATCATTTCACCGATGTGGAGTAACTGCACCTACATCATTCCCCAACTTCAGAAAATGATTACATATCTGTCAGTAGAAGACCAAGAATGTCAACCCGACAAATACTCGTGACATCCGCTATAAAAGATAAACTTCAAACTAAGATTGAACCAAACTCCTTTATTACCTTAACATCCTAACGGCCTCTAAGTATTAACCCAAATCTTACAAACGTTATTTCAAATAATTGATGTTGCATCTTACCAGAATACAGATTAACCATAGTTATTGGATGTATAACGACACATTTTAACAGCTCATTAAAGGATCACTGGTTAAAACAAAATATACATTTATAAAACAAATAACACCTTAGAACTTTAGACCAGAATCAGCTTCAAAGTAAAGACACTACACTTATGTACTGATGAAAGTTTCTAAGTTTCTAAATAGGTTATTAAGTAACACATAGCGTATAATTTACCGTGACGGTAAAAATAAAATACACAATGGTTACAATGGTCCGAATAGTTAAGGGTTAGAATTTCAAGAGTCAGTAAAATAGACGGTAAAATTATTCTCAACTATTTTATAGTTTTCTGTAAAATTTGACTACTTTTATAAACATATTATCTTTGTTCTCGCTATTTTAATGCTTTTTTTACTATCGCCGCGTCTCACTACCCGTTTGGGCTATAATCATATAAAATAGGGGCAGCAATGTAAGGTTCAATTTAGAGAAAATGTACCCGTAGTTGCGTGAAGGGAGAGTGTAGAATCATTGAAAATTCCCCTACGTTTAATACAACTGACCAGAATTAGAACCCCGATCTCTCTCTCATCGGCAGTCCAGTCAATTCTGCCACCGAAACAAATAATTTAGTTGGGAAAAAAAGTATTTAAATCTCATATATTATTATTATTATTATTATTATTATTATTAGCACCGCGTCTTACTACCCATTCGGGTTATACGCACTTACGCTAATGTGTAATGGTAGGGTGATTGTGAGTTGAAATGAAAGACCTACAGTTTAACGTGGAATCCGAACCACGGTGGAGGCCTGGAATTTCTCTCATATAAGCGGTGTATATTTTTACCAGCAATATTAAGGTCATAATTTTGGGCAAAATTTTCATAAATCTGAAGCTAGTTTTTTTTCTTAATTAATAGGTTAGCAGTATTTCTAGTTGTTAATTCCAAAAGATTTGACGCTTTTTACTTACCAAGTATTCTCAAGTAATTTCTTATCAAAGAGGAGGGAAGAGGTATTAAAAGAAAATCAATCACGTGAGAGGTAACGCCCTTGGACAAGGTTATCTTTTCCTATTGATTATGGAGTAAAGTGTGTATTTCCGTGGCCAGTTCAAAACTTATTCAGTAGAGATAAGAATTTAAAGAGGGTTTGAGACCAAATGGAATGACATAAATGGAGAAAACAGTTGGAATGTTCGCCAAGTGAAGCAACTGATTGAAAAATATTTCCTTTTGACTGGTATAGACATAAACATAAACTTTTGTAAAGGAACCATATAGTTAACTTATTTATAATTTTCTTAGTGAGTTTATAAAAAAAAATAGATTTGAATCATAAAATATCAACTTTTAGGGGTTTAACAGTGATAATTGTTGGTAAATACATGCCAAATCTAAGGATGCTATAACGTTTTTAAATAGTTTATAGATTTTATTCCAAGACGATGAGGCTAATGAAATATGCTAACTATATATATATTTTATTTTTTTTAAATCACTCCAATGAAATCTATTTTTCAAATGTGTGTTTTAAACTTAATTATATTATTTATTTATTTTGCATTTTTCCCTTTATAAATCATGATAGACATTAAAATCAATAAATTTGATGTTTATAAAGTCGATATTTAATGTTGATGTAATCCAATATGCTAACCAACTGTCGATATTAGAAAATTAAGTAATTGGTATAATACTTGTAATTATATATATATATATATATATATATATATATATATATATATATATATATATATATATATTATATATATATATACACAAACAAACCAGTATTCAGCTCAAGTTTTGAGTCACTAGTATAGTATACAGTGAATATTTTAGAATTCTTTTATTTTTAAATCAACGTATTAGTTTAACAATTTTTTCAATGCTACATATTTTAAAGCAAACTTCTGACAGGGAAAATATACTTATTTATTCGTGATGCTAATATATAACCCTATACTTATTTATGCCTTAACTTTATTTGTGGTAGCATTAAAATACACTTGTAGGGACGCAGGTGTGGCAATAAAGGGCAATTAAATGGAGGACACACTTGAATAATCAAAGAAACAAAGGACACAGTATAATGGAAAAATATTATGTTGAAAAGGATTACCTTAGCCGTTGATCTCGTGAACACCTTGTGACTCCTTCTTGAAAATATAAAACTATGTCGGGTAGGGGTTTTGGGTATGAATGAATCTGGATAATAGAATGGTATGGCTTTAGCTTGAAGTCACCAATGTTAGTAAGAAACAGCGAATACAGAAGATTAGTGTAAATAATTTCGTGTTTTAATTGAAGATGTTTTTCCTTTGTGTATAATGGTCGAACTTCCAATCAATCCAAAAATCAAGAACGAAGTTAATGAAACATCATTCACAATTTATGCAAATGTTTTGGAAGATAAGAACACTTTAGTTAGAACACGAACACAATTGTTACTAAACGCGCAGGCAAAACACTGGTCTTATCGACTTAAAAACCAAACAGCGAGTGAGCTTCATCTATAATAATAAAACTCAAAACAAGGTTCCATGCCATTTGACGGCTCTACTCGAACTGCTGAATGCACAACACAACAAGAAGAAAAGGGTGGGTTGGGGATGGGGGGAGGGGATGAAGTCATGTTCACTATAAACAACAACCACCTCCAGTGACATCTTCCACAACTTAATAAGATGTCAACAACAACGTAATAATAATGAGATTAATGTTAGGGTTGACAATTTTAAGTTCTTCTTTCTTTTAGGAATATATTACTTACTACAAGTGACACAGAATGATTTAAGAAATATATATTGCAATATAAGTGTAATAAACAAAACATCGTATTTACGCAAAATACTAGAGTTATAAAAATGTTATATTTTATTTTGTACATTAGTGTTTTTTCTATTTCATATCCACTCAATATGAAATTATCAACTCTAGTCCCATTAACATATTCAAATGCACCCAGAATGGAAACACTTTATTAAATTACATCATGTAACGACACTACAGGTCACACCATGATATTAACCCTACTTTTTAAGTGGGGGGAAAGGGGGGGGGGGGAGAGAAGTTTTCACTACGCGAAGGGTTATTTCTCAGAAACATGTATTAATACTTTTCTTATCTCCAACCATTATTATAGCTTGGTTTAGAGATTAAGTTAAGTTTGGTTAGTGTATTTTTGGCTTCACTTGTTAACTTTATGTTGTGACCTGGTGGTCTAGGGGTAAGGTGTCAGACTTCTATGCTGGCGGCCGGGGTTCAATCCTCGGTCCCGGCACAGATTTATCTGATTACCAAACCCTTCCTTCACCTCTGACAATACGTGTATTAATCACAACCTGTGAATGTGGGGAATGCCAGGCCTACACCGTGGTTCGGATCCCACGTTAAACTGTAGGTCCTTCATTTCATTTCACAATCACCCAACCATTACACATTAGCGTAAGTGCTTATAACCCGAACGGGTAGTAAGACACGGTGCTAATAGTAATAATAATAATAATAACTTTATGTATTGTACGCTTGGTTTTGTCTGAAATGTGTTAGACCTACCTTGATCTACGACTATGATGGTATCTTGAAATCCACACCAATAGTTTACATCTGCGGCCCAAGACGCGCAGTGTCTTTTTTTCGAGGCCTATGAAGTTTCATAAAAAAAAGTAATCTACTGTAGTAAAATTGATGTTTTTGTCCGTGAAACGGAAGATTTGTACTTGATTGAGAAAAATCAATGAAAGCTCCATATGTTGTTAATGTTTATTTACTTCCTCGTAGCTACTGTATTATATTGACAAATCAACGATGGTAAATTTTAGTATGAAGATTTGTTTATCATATAATTAAACGTGTTTAAATGATTACCAAGCACTTATTTCATTCACGATTAAATAGTCACTAGACTTATGGATTCAATTGTGGCCCTCGGGCACTTTTAATCTGTAAACGTCTAGTTTATATCGTATGTGTCTGAAGGAATAAATAAGGAGTTGCTAGAAAATTGTTTATGATTAGTCTTACTATAATATTTTCTTTTCAAACTGTGACACTTTTAGGGTTTTACTGGAAGAGAATCATGATGCAAGACCTCATTGGCGTAAAGGGAAAATTATCACTAACACACTTTTAAAAGTTTCCACCTCCCCCCCCCCCCCCCCCCTCTTCCACCAACATCATCTCTTACCAATCCAAGAGATGTTCATAATGCCATTGGCGATATACATTTTGAAAATTAATTCCTATTTAAAAGCTACTTTTGATAATTTATTTAGATGAAAACTGAGGCCAAACTCACTCGAATGTATTACAGAGAAAAGTATGAATAAAAAGATGAAGTTATAAAGCATAATTTACTATAGGCTAGAGAAATAACAATCTTAAAGTCTACAGCTAAAAACCTTAATTATTATCTGGTCTAAACTAATTGTATTTGTTACTTGCGTGAAACTTTTTTTAGAAATGCTTTGTTATTCTTTATCTTTTCATAAAACTCATTACAACTTATTTCAATGTTTATTTTGTAGTACATTAGGTGTTTCACTGTTGATTCTGCCATTCTTCCTCTTTCTTGAGAGCACACATTGTTATCAGTGAAAACACCCATTCCACTACCTGGTAGGCAGAAAGAGAACTCCACAACTCGGACGAGGTTAGATGCAGAAATGTTCTGGTCTTTGAAGTGATTGAATAGTTGAAACTACTTTTTTTCACAGTTTAAGTTTGTAGATTTGAAAGTGTCACAGTTTGAAGTCCAAAACGCCTTGGCAACTGCGACTTTATCAAACAGTTCATCAAAGTTTATTGCACTATTTCCAAGTGTTTCATTAATTACTACTGATGAATTTTCAATTTCGGGCTATATAATATCACCGTTGTTATCCAGACAGAAAGATTCTGCTACACCAAATTATTTACCCATAGATCAATGTAGGACCAAACATCGATTATAAAATTTTGTAAATTCTTTCATAACTATATCAACATTAATGCTTCCAGGTTCCTCTAGTACCTTGAGCATATTTTTTCTACTTTTGGTATAAATCTAATTACCCGTCTTTCTTCAAGATGTGTTATCAATTTCTTAAGTTCATAACAATATCAATTCATTTGCTTTTGTTTTCTCTGTAGTAATATTGTTTTGTTAATTTTTTATATTCATAACATTTTTCTTCTGACCGGGATAAAATGACCAACAGGTTGCGACCCCGGGACTAGATCTCACGGTGTAGGTATACAATTTATACCTTTTGGGGGATTTGCGTGGCGTTATTTTCTTTCAGACATGTTGTTTATTTTCGTAGAGTGGTCATTATTATTAGTTTGTTTAAATTCATGTTTTATTTAAGAAGTTGAAGGACTCTATTCAAACTCACTGACTTTCTGTATAAATAAATATAACGAGATTGAAGTATAATATCATCGTTAATGCCCACATATACTTTGTATTATTTATATGTATTTTACTGTTGAAATGTTTGAGCACTTTTCATAATTGGAATGTATATGCATGTACACACAGCGTTGGGACAAAGTATAAGTCTTGTCCCTTCTGGTTTCCCCATGACGTGGTATTCAGTGTTCGAATTCATCAAACGACAAAGAGCGTTATTTTCCACGATGGTTTCTCACTTTCATTTCAATCAAATGAAGTTATACTCACTTAATTGATAATTCTTCATCCTTATCGCAATATTGTGGAATACGTATACATACCGAAAGGGTAGTAAGATGCAAGAATGGCTGTAAAGGGTTAATGCACGTGAAATGTTTGTATGATATTAATAATCCTGTCTTAACCAGCATTAGAAAGTTAGATTACATTTATAATAGGCTAAATTAGTATTATAATTATATACATTAAAAAGCAGTTGAAAGTACTGTGATTTCTTAAAAATATATTTTATAACATATATTTTGATACTTAGAAACAATGAGAATCGTAAAGGCAAACTGTGACATTATACTAAAATCTTAGTCTAGTTTAATGTAAAATTTATCAGCTGTCTATTCATAAATTAGTTATTTAAATTGTATAGTCATTAAATATATTTATTAATCAACCGGGGATAGTTCGTTATTTCACAATCGTCCAACATTAAACCAGACATATTGTAGATCTATTGAGTCAAGGCAGTCTCCTAAAGGTCAAGTTTCGGATCATAGGGCTAGTCTGTTCCCTGTTGTTTTGATCTATTTTTAGATATTTCAAAACAGAAGGTAGTGCTATTTGTGTCTATGGTTCTGAAAATTTATCGAATATTTTCCTGTAGTAACTTTATTATTTTTTTTAATTTCAGAGTTTTCTCATAAATATGACTTGCTTTATAGTGTCCATAACAAATTTCATCTCCATGGGTCTCCATTTGTAAACTGAGCCCACCATGATGTTTCAGGTTTCAAATTTGTATCTTAGTATACAAATATCAAATTTCATTTTTATACGTTTAAATATTGTTGTTGCGTTCACCACTTAAGATCCGCCATCTTGTTTATTTTTTCTCATAACTATGGCATGTGTCATAGTGTCCATACAAAATGGCAGCTCTCTAGAATATCTTTAGAGGACAGACAGACACCGCAAGGATTTTGTACTAAATACTTTGCTGATTACATTTACATATATGGACTGGGTAAAAAGACGAATATTTCATAATTGTGTATAGTTTTTGTTTTTTATTTATCCATACAATGATAATGTGAAGGATGATATTTCACAATAAAAATATTACATAAACTGAGAATATCTGGTTCTCTCAATATATTATCTTTAAACACCAGAGTTAGCTCTGACCCATTCCCTGAGAGCAGCAACGTTAGCCCAGACTCCTGGGAACCCCCTCTGGGCGCAACCACTGCCCCAGGATGTAATTCCCACCAGCTGGTTACCCCAGACCAAAGGACCACCGGAATCACCTTGGCAAGCGTCCTTACCACCGGCGGTTACTCCTGCGCAGACCATGGTGTTGGTGATCCTGAAATACGTCAACGGTGAACATTTAGTAGAATTTTGGCAAAATGAAAAGAAAAAAAAACCATGATATCTGCAAGTGAACTATACCAATAGAACGGCCACCATATGTTGGTGAAGACAGTGCCAGCATTTTTGGATTGAAGGTGTCATGTGGTCGGTACAAAGTACCGTCTAGCCATTAATCTCAGTTTTCCGGTACTCATTTATTCAAGTAGCTCCTCATTTGGCATTACGAGGCTAATTTTAACCTCATTCCAGGCTCAATGCTTCACAGAAATTTTTGAAGCACTGGGGATCAAATACAGAAACTCTGACCACTAGACCATAGAGGCAAGATAAGATTTTAGAAAATAAAACTCAAACATATTTTTCCCGTTAAAAAATTATAACATTTTACTATATCGTTATCGTTAATTTATAGGTATTAATAATATCGCTATCAAAATCGGCTTTACGAATGAATACGGGAAAGTATATATAGTAACATTTTGGCCAGCTGGTAAGGTCCTTCCTATGAAAATTGGACTCTATAAGGTGATTAACATAACAAAGGGGGATTTTTTTATAGAAATATAAAATGTAAACGTGGGTTCAGAATAGTCAAGGATGAGAAATATTATTAATGAATGAGAAAATTGGTACTATTTTAAAATTAAAATTATACCTAGTCTACTATGGATTCACCCTTTCACTATATATATATATATATAACTAAAACTTGGTCAGACGATGAGCTCCAAGCCATTTTTAAAATTCCAGAGTTTTCCACTAGGTAGGAGTTGAAATAAGTTCGACTTTGTTCGCCCATTACCAAACTATGCTTCTTATAAAAGCCAATAATTGCAAATATAATGGTTTTGCCTTTATTATATGAGAGATGACCTCTAGTTTTGGTGACCCTGTGATTCAAGTTTGGGTCAACAAGGTGGATAAAACCTTATCATTTATTATTTTTTGTAATTACACATGCATTCATTGCTATAGTTTAATAATTTTTTTAAGAATAAAACTAAAATGTTTAATATGTATTTAGTTAGCAAATTGTTTTATTTATATTACTTTCCCATGTAATTTACAATCCACGATATGGACCTGTTAAAGTTATTTACGCAGTAAAAGTGCAGCAAACAAAACATTTTATATTTCTACTGTTGGCATTGATGTTTAAAGTGAAATTATTGTGAACGGATATTATAAGTTATTGTACTAACTGTAGAAGTTATTGTATGCATTTAGGAAAAGTTATTGTTCCTAGTTTAAAAGTCACTATGATTATTTTAGAATGGGTAACACATTTTAGAAAATATCACGAATATTTTTAAAACTATTTACACACATAAAATGTTTATTTTGTAATATTTGGCATGTATTTTTAATTACCATTTACCTATTTTAGAATACTATGCATATATTTTATAAAATAATATGCAAATTTTAAATTATAATAAACATATTTTAGAAGTTATTGAGGATATTTAAGAGCGTAAGGTAAACATTTTAAAAGAGCTTGTGTATAGCGTAGCTAATGTGCACATTTCAGAAGCCCACACAACAAAAAACTAGGGATACAAGAAAAAAATAAGCAATGTAACATTACATTTTTTGTCCATGAAAACCACTTTTATACCTCAAACCCCATTTTATATGTTTTTCAATTAATTTAAATAAGACACAGACCTGTTTTAGCCATTGTCTTAAATGCTTAAAAATGTTTTTTTGATTGTCTAAAATATAGAAGCACTAATTCAAATAGAGTTATACCTTTCTTATTATAAAGTATTATTTGTTGCCACAACTTGTAAATTCTCCTTACCTTCCAGAATAGGCCTGGTTGCACACTTGATGGTCGATGACGTAGATCTCAACTTGTTGAAGTGAAACAGGGACGGAGCCTCCTTGTGTCAAAGTTCCGAAACCGGAAGTGACGACTGGACTTCCTGCAGGTGGGGGTGAGCTTGCCAAAGAGATTGGCTGGACTCGGTTGCTGTAGACGAATGGGGTTGCAACCTAGGTAAAATCAAAATAACAATTTGGAAGTGAGTTGTTTCACTTGGAAGGGATTTTATCACTGAGAACTGTAAGTAGTACTCTCCAAGGCCAGATAACTCAGCGAAACTCCGTCAAGTATGTGCCTGGTATGTGGCTGTGTCCTTGTACCAAGAAGTAGCTTTGAGAACTTACCCTGATGAGCGAGATGTCATTGTCCGTGGCTGGGAAGGTCGAGTAGCTGGGATGATTGATAATTTTGCACGGCCTGATGCAGTGATCCTCCGGAGGCTCTCACGTCGGTACCAACACGGATAACGATGCTGTTCACGTTAGACCTGGAAGAAAACAGGATATCGTAGTATCAGCAGTTCTTGGTTTTCTATCATAATGAGGATATACATCTTGTCTTCAACTTATACGAATGCACTCACTAATCTAATGTGTTAGGGACAAGGAATGTTTGTTTTAGAGGAAATGTACTCACATTTTCGTGGAGGAAGAATGGATACCCATCCCGTCATCGGCAGTCCAGTCTATTGCAAGAGTGACGTCTTAGACCATTCATTCAAATAAATTGTTTACATGTATTTAATATGAAAATTTATATCAGTGGCCAAGTGGTCCGTAGGGTTATAATATAATTGAGTAGGGTCACTATTGACGTGGAGATCTGGGGCTCGTTTCCAGGTTAGGTTGACTAAGAGTAGTTTTCTATCTTTAATTTCCATTTTAGTTTTCCCATCCTTTCAGTGCACTAATTTGAGCTACCCTCATTAATCACACCCCTTTAATTAAATAGCTTTCCTGCGTCAGTGGACTAAATTCCAGTATTATCTAATCTTGTTTTCTGATTTAGGAGAGGTCATGGTTTGAATCCCGTCCGAGATTATTAAGGATAGTTATTACTAAATAATTTCTTATCTCTCATTTACGAAAATATCGTTACATTTCCTTTAATCTTTACTTTCCTCAACCCTAACACTAACCCACTAGAGTAATTAAAATTAATTCAAGGATGGGTGCCGACATATTAGGGGCATGGGGTGTAGTGAAGTAGCTAACATATATTTGTTAAATGTAAACTTTTATAAACATTTAAACAAAAACTATGGAATAAAATTTAAAATTAATTTTCTTAATGTTTTATTAGAATGAATTTTCTTGACTTTATAAAGTATTAATTAACTTATGAAATGGTCCAAAGTTTTTGTGACTTTTTTGTGTACTGCATCTTATTACCTATTTGGGCTTCCCAGATATTTAACTAGTGGTGTAGTGATTAATAAAGAAGGATTTACAGGAAATTTGCCCACATTTACGGGAATATAGAGTGTAAAAGAATGAGGAGAAACCCCACACCAGTACACGAAGCCATTAATCCAATCATAAGCCTCTCATCACTAGCCAGCTAGACCAGATGAGCCTGACGCCTTAATCCATGTGCTCAATAATACGGATCCTAAAGTTAGTTCTTACCTAATACTGCAGTGAGCGGCTGTCAAAGCCCAATAATGGGAAATAATGACAGCACCACATCCAGGGCTTCCATTGGTCAGGTAAGAAGCCTGGGAACATCAAAAAACATATTCTTTTATTGAATGGACACTAAAAGATTTTAAAAAATTTACAAGGTTACTCATTTAAAGATATGGTCAGATTCTGGTAGGAAGGAATTTTTAGAAGGAAAAAAATTATCGGTCCAAGTTGATATTATTTTAGTTTATTAATATAATTATTTTATAGATTTTGATAATTTATCTCAAAAGTGATATTCTCAAAAGGTCCAAAAGTTGATAAAAAAAACCTTTTTTTTGTGTGGTTGTTGAAATTATACAATTTCAATTTTTTCTTTAAGTATTAGATTAGTATTACAATATATATCTGCTATTTACGAAGGTGTTAATAGTAAAATCACCAAAAACGACAGAGGTCTTTTGGTCTTTAAGACTACATGGTGTATAAGATTTTTTGTTTGAATTTCTATTTTAATATCGGATTTTGTGTGTACGTGTTCTTAAATCGTAAATAATATTGAGCTGAAAAATATATAATTATTATTTTAAGAAACATTAAATAAGAAATTTAAGAGGAATACGTTCTCTTTTTGCTTCATAAGAATTAATCGATTTAATTGATAGCTAAATTAGTAATTATTATAACCATTATATCTTTTATATTAACTTGCGGGTGTTGCTGAGGTGCACAGGCAGTCAGAAAGGGATATCTAAGTGCACAGCTCTTTTGACACCCCTCTTGACTTCAGCCAGCCAACATGAGCTTGGGTGTAGTTAGACAAACACCCCCATCTATTGGGCAATACTTCCCCCACCCCTGGTATTCACAACAGGTAGCTTAGGTTAGGTTAGGTTGTGGTTAGGTTAGCCTGAAATTTGAATCACAGGAGATAAACATAAAGTATTGCCTTTAGCACAGAAAGAGTAACTGGTTTTATCAACTGTCTCTCCAGTTGGTTCTATCGCCACTCTGTTACTCAAACACTTACCGCTCTTACATTTGTTCTGTGTTATGTAAATAACAACAAGGGATTAAGTAAGGAGTCACCTGCGTTAACAACCTCGGGTCCTCAATCTGTGCACTCAGCAGCCCTCAGGTATGTCCAGGGCAGAACCTTCAAAGACCCTTCAACATTCCTTTGACCTTCTGGGCACTTAGGTGTACCCTTAATTGCTTATAATAAAATTGTTGTAAACAGTAAATTTTTAGCCTGTTCGGCAGCCACTAATCTAATAAAGCGTCACTCTCACAATAGACTAGACCATCGATTACAGGGAGATCTGGGTTCGAATCCCTGATGGTTTACTGAGGGTGGCTTTAAACCAATCTCTTTCGACGCAAGTGCTGATAGAATACCTCTAGTTTCAATCTTCTTAATCTCTAGCTTATTAACGTAATTAGTAAGTTACGTATTCATATAAACTCAACAGGTACTAAGACGCAGTGATAAAAAAAAGTAAATTTATATATATTTAATAATAAGAAAGTAGTCCACCTAGTATAACGGATGCTTTTTTAAATGTTTAAAAACATTGGATAAAGAATTGATTCCAAAATGGGGCTGGACAAAATCGTGGAGAGATTTCTCTTACCTGGTAGGGAGCTTGCTCGATGCTGATGGTCCTACCACCTACAATACGACCATCTAGGATTTCAGAGATGGAATCATTGAGGGGGGCTCCTGAAATACACAAGAAATAATGCACATTTGTATTACTCTCGATTCATTTTCATATGCTGTGGGTCTGAGAAATAAGGTAATCTCAGCCTCGTAAGAACAAATGGAGAGTTACGTGAGTGAAAAAAGTAGCGCCTCCGGGATATAAAACTTAGATTTATGGCTGACAGGCTCATTGTGCCAAATAATTGACCACACTTATCGGTTGAAGTTGATACTACCTTCCCAACAGACTGTGGTCATTGGATTTTTTTTATACTATTCATCTTTGTTAGTTTGATTATATTTTTAGTTTCAAATTCTAATTTTAATGTCCAAATATATTATTTCTAAATTAAATAGTAATACAAATTTAGTATTTATACTAACTCAAAACATAAATCATAGTGAATAAAATTTTAAAAATACGTAAACATCAAAATTATGTATTTATCTTCTATATTAATAAATAAGTTATTTTGCCATGAACACTGTGCAATATCTACATTACGGAGAGGTCTTAAATGTTTTAAATAAATTGTATACTGTGCACTAACGTGTACACCTTGAAGACGGAATTTTAAAATGTTGATTTTATTTCTTTAAGCTAATTAAAAAATCTCCTGGGATCCATCGGATACTTCAGCTCGTTAAAGAACAAATACATAAGATAACCATTATAACTCAATTTAATAACGATCTTAAATTATATAAAGGATAGTATAGATTCTAAGTAAATCTTATTCAAATTAAAAAGTATTTAAACTAAACATAAATAAAAAAGAAATATATTTTCATTAATTATATAATCATCGTAGTTGAAAAACTTAAATAAAAATAAAAATGTATTTCACAGATCTAACCTCAACATAAAATTTAAGTGAGATAATTTAAGAGATGAAAATAACATCATTGAAGTCTGGGATAATTTTAGATTTAATTTTGCGTATTACTATTTAATTTGTATTTGTAGTTTTTTGAAGAATTATAAGTTTTCAATAGATAAATTTATCCAAAACATCAAACTTTAGCTTAAACTAATCTATAATCAAGTATTTGTTCGGGGTGATTGAGGTTCGTATCTCGGTTGGCTGTACTGAGAGTAGTTTTTCCAAAATCATTATCCATTCTTTACGTGAGTGCGGGTGCACTTTCTATAAATATAACCTTCCTATTTCCTAAAACCATTAGCGTAGCTAATACATAAGCGTATAACCCAAAAGGGCAGTAAGACGTGGTGCTAAAAAATAAAAGTTATTTGTTCCTTGTTCACTGTTTATGAACTACTAGACAATCCCGCACGGCGTTTCCCATGACCCACTGTAGTAAAAGATTTATAAAGATGCCCCCCCCTCCCCTATGGTGCCCGATTTCAAATGGAAACCTTATCTCTGAAACGTAATTCTAAGCCAGATTATGTTAATAAATATAGCTATATAATACCTTTTGTAAAACTATCGACATTTTAATGAGGAATAAATTAAATTGCCAAAATAAAATATAGCCTATGTTACTTGATAATAATGTAGCTTTATATTGTTGAAAGAATTTTTAAAATCGGTCCAATAGTTTTTGAGTTTATCCATTACAAACAAAAAAACAAAAAATCAAATCTTTCCTCTTTATAATATTAGTATAGATTCGCCATAGTACAAAATAAAAACCTGTTCTGTAAAAATTCCAAAATTATCTCCATAACGAATTAACTCAGCTTCCTATATCAATGGTGACACTAAAAATACTCGACCTCAAACAATAATTATGTTTTAAATCAATATCTTTTCATTTTTTTTTTTTTTCAATTCAAACCAAATATGAGTAATTATATTTCTTACCGTAAGAGGAAGCCACCAACAAAGTAACTAATAGTGCACGGATCATGTTGCCTGTGGTAGTACATGTCGATGATCAAAAAATTGTCCTATTTATACGTTGATCTACACGATTTTCCTTTGGACTTTAAAATCAAATTATTGCTACCTAATGCAGCTCTTCAGATAATATTGACAGGACAAAAGATTCTAATAGCTATCTCTAAGACATCTAGTTTCTTTTTTATTATTTGTATGTGCAAATTGGGATCAGTGACGTGATTTATCAAGTACATTAGTAAGATAACGAATGTTACCCACGTCGATGGCCACATGGTCAAACGCGCCACTCTCTCAGTATAAAAGACTGCCTATGATGGGAAATCCAGGTTCTAATCTCGGTCGGGTGTACTAAGGGTATTTCCCTAAATGGTCTCCCACTCTCCCTCCACGAAAATTAGGCACACTTCCTATAAATATTGCCTCTTTCATCCTTTTACCCATTAGTGTAATTAATACATAAATGTATAATCCAATCGGATAGTGAGACGTGGTGCTAAAATAAAAAATCATTTTATATATATATATATGTATATATATATATTGGCTGTCTTAGGGCTTTGTGCCCAACATTATATATATATATATATATATATATATATATATATATAATGTTGGGCACAAAGCCCTAAGACAGCCAATATATATATATACATATATATATATATAAAATGATTTTTTATTTTAGCACCACGTCTCACTATCCGATTGGATTATACATTTATGTATTAATTACACTAATAAAATAAAATAAAAAATCATTATATATTATATATATATATATATATATAATGATTTTTTATTTTAGCACCACGTCTCACTATCCGATTGGATTATACATTTATGTATTAATTACACTAATGGGTAAAAGGATGAAAGAGGCAAAATATATATAATGTTGGGCACAAAGCCCTAAGACAGCCAATGGACGGATTTTTTGCTCAATCCTAGAATTATACTTTTTAATATGACCAATGCTTAAAGTTATATTCAATTTCAGGCTTTGGCCGTCTCCAAACAGCCAAATCTAGGATTGTTCAATTACTAAATGACCCATTCTTGAAATAACATTTTAGTTTGTTCCTAGACCAGACTGAGAAGGCGGCGCACGCCAAATTTTGAGCATCCCCATGAATTTAAGAGGGAAAGTGGATCTCATTGGTATACAAATAGAACTGGTCAAAGATTACAAATTTATTTTAAATTATCGAGACCACCTGACCAAATTGGTTTTTTAGGCCTAACCTAACTTAAACAGACTAACGACTCTATCTTCAACTTTCTTTAATTAGTAACTACACAATCCTAGGTTTGGCTATTTGAAGATGGCCAAAGCCCGAAATTGAATAAAACTTTGGGCGTTGGTCATTTTAAAACGCCCATTCCTAGGATTGAGAAAAAAACATCCATATTCCGTTTTCGAGTTTTGATTCCAACATCAAGGCTAGTTAGTGACTAAATGATCATAATATCAACGTTATATAAATAAACTCAAAAATTTAGGCCTATAATCAATAAATTTTTTGTCTGCCAAAAACTTGAATTGCAATAAGAATATATGCATATAATATGTATGTGTGCTTGTAATACACAGAAATAATATTGTGTTAAGAGTTGATTAAGACTTACTCAACTAAAAAGTTGATAACTTGTCTGTAATTTGAGGCTTAGTGCCTAGGCACATTGCTAGATGGTTCGGTAATGTATTTTTCTAGGTGCATCTTCGTCTATTTGACCTGAGCTAGGTTGATCTACATATGAATTATATATATAAATATGTGAGATGCCAGATAATTGTCTTACAATACTCAGGACAAGTTTTACTACATGTTTTTGGTATAATATGTCTATATAATTATTTTTATTTATTGAGATACATGAGATTGATTTTGTAAAATAGCCAGTAAAAACCGGTTTTAAAATAAGTTTTAAATTGATAATCTTGAATGAATTTTATAAGGGTTTAGTGGCCTTCAGATCGATCAAAGATATTGCAATTTATCATAACAAACATGATAAAGAATGTCTGGGAACTTCTTTCTGTCAATTATATACAACGTATACACATACAATATACATTGCTTTATCTTGTCAGCAGTTTTTATGTTTTAACGATTGATTGATAATATTACAATCTCAAATCGTAATTATAACTATATTCAAGTACTCGACTTCCCCCGGGTGAGGTTCATTGTCACAGTTTTTTTATTAAATATAGTACATGTATTGCACATGTAATAATGGCAAGCACTTTCTGTAATGTAGGACCGTAAATTATGACCCTCAGAACGTATTCGCATTTCTACATGGACTGGTGTGCTGTTTACTAATAATCGTGGTACTTGTTCTCTGCAATCTAAGGTTTAAAAGGTAAAGGACGATGGTGTGCGTTACAAATAAATATGGGAGAGTTTTTATATGGTTCATTCACACATAAAGCAAGGGCCATGGCTGGAACTTATGGGGTAAATTAGTCAATTTAATTTAAACAATTTCGTTGTATTTCACATGTGTGTGAAACGTGGTCTCTTACCTTACATGATAAAAAAAATATGTGGGTGTTTGAAATCAAGGTGCTTGGAAAGATACTTGATCCAAAATGGGATGAAGATAATAGGGAGTGGAAGAGGTTACATAGTGATGATTTACATACCATTTAATCATCGCAAGACTTTTTTTAATTTAGTCAAGTCTCATAGATTACTGTGGGCAAAAAATGCAACGCGAATTGGAGAAGCTATAACCTTGTTCAGGACAATGATTGGTAAACCCAATGGGAAGAGACCATGGGAAGATACCATTAGAATTGACCTAAAAGATATAGGGTGTAATGAAGTAGACTGGATACAGCTTGCTCAATATAGGTACATGTGGCGTAATTGCAGAAATGAACTTACGAGCGCCTAATGTCACAGCGTAAATAAGTTTTATAAATATTTAAAATGGCTGCAATAACCTTTGTTATGTTATTTGGTTAAGTAAAAATTTGTGAAAAAGTGTCTCGCAAATTCTAGTCGTGAGGCATACAAAGTAGCCAAGGCAGTGTGGTCGAACCTTTATTTTATCTTGGGTCAACTTTCATCATGCATCAAATAGAGCGTGTCGCGAAGGGAAGAGGGGGATGAAGTAATTATATTAATAAAACAAGTGACATATTTAATTACAAAATAATATAACCTATAAATAATTAAAATACAGTAGTAATTATGAAAATACCAATAATGATAGTGTGGTGTCTGAGCATTTTTTGCGCCACAAAATTGTCAATTATGTAGATTGGAGCTGTGAGTATTTTTTTATTATTCATTTAAAAATGAGGCCAGAAGAAAGCAGTTCAGGGTTGGTATACTATACCACATTGAAGAAGCCTCAGCCCTTCAACACTGATAGTATAGAGAAGGTATCAAAAGTATACCTTACTTCTTAATAAAAAATATATAAAACATAATCAGTTAAATATAGACTAAATTTAACAAATAAGTTAGGGATGGTAGACTAACGGTATTGAAAATGGTTTAAGGTGGGATTGTTGAAACATGAGTTAAGGGAAATGCTTTTGCAGTTCTTTATTGAAAAACAAATGTTTTGTTTAAAATTAATTAAATATTTCTGAAGTAGAAACATATAGATTAATTTTCTTCTCGTGGTGAACTTGATAGTTTTTGAATATCTATCAAGGGTGTCCTAGAATTTAATGACAAATTTTCTCTTAATTTAAAAAGATTTTTCGTCTAATGCCACTATGCTCATTACAGATATTCAACAACTGTTGGTATCACCATTTGAAAACAATTAAACACTTTGTTTGTACTGAAGCAATATTTTATTTATTTTGGCCCAAAAAGTTTTGCTTTAAAAATTGCAAAATCATTACGCTTTCCTCGCGTTCCCTGCATCCCCACATTAAACCAACATTTGAGTTAGGAAAATTTTATGTTCAGTTTAAATATGCCAAACCGTTTGTTTAATTTTATTAAAATATATTGTCTCTCTTACTTTATACACTATGTATTTCATTGATTTATTAAAGCATTTTGTAAATAGGTGACCTGGTGGTCTAGGAGTAAGGTGTTGGA
This sequence comes from Timema cristinae, assembly GCA_039000515.1. Classification (NCBI taxonomy): domain Eukaryota; kingdom Metazoa; phylum Arthropoda; class Insecta; order Phasmatodea; family Timematidae; genus Timema; species Timema cristinae. The sequence continues at coordinate 36,436,036 of JBCFYV010000024.1, read as the reverse complement.
CTACTGTGCTGGTGTCTGGGGTTCAATCCTAAGTCCTGGCACAGATTTATCTTACTACCAAACCCTCCCTTCACCTCTGACAAGACGTGTATTAATCACAACCTGTGACTGTGTGGAATGCCAGGCCTCCACCGTGGTTCGGATTCCACGTTAAACTGTAGGTCCTCCATTTCATCTCACAATCACCCTACCATTACACATTAGCGTAAGTGCGTATAATCCAAACGGGTAGTAAGATGCGGTGCTAATAATAATAATAATATGTTGTAAATTGTTCTGTTGATATTTTACTCCACACACTATGAAATGATTTTAAAATATGTGTGCATGATAATGTCAATGTGTTATTGTATTTATCTTATGAATATTAAAAGATTAATTTAATCAAACAATAAAATGTATAGTTCTAGATAAAACAAGTACCAATACTTAACCATGACACGATATAACAAGTGACGTAACTATACGATTCGTTTCATATTGGCAGTCATGATATCATGCACTTCACATACAAATTCATAAGTGGTCTAAGACGTTTCTTTGAGCATGATTAAATATAATTCAAATATCAACAGTAAAATCAATTTTTATCTTATTAAATTTATATTATCAGTGTGTTTAAAATTTCAGACAATAGAATTGACTTTTTAATTATCTGAGTCATTGTCCTTGTGAGAAGTTTATGGAATGCTTAGAAACATTCTGCTGATGAAGTCAGTGTGTGATCTAAGGTGTTAGGGTCACATTTAATTTGACTGGAATAAATGTGTTGTTCAGGATTTGTGCCCCATCCGATTTTGCTGAGGATTGTTATTCCAAATATAATTTTCACTATAGATTTTACAGCTTCTTTTTATATTTAGGGGTAATGCGGGTTCCCTTTATAAAATTGACCTTCAAATTAACTCACTAGCAGCCTTGTACTCTTTAACATGAGTATAACCCGAACGGGTAGTAATACGTGGTGCTAATATTAATTTAACATGGATAAAAGTATTATAAACTTTATTTAATTCTGGCTAGAGATTATTTTTAAATTTGAAAGAAAATATTAAATTCTTAAATGACGGTCCCATAGTTTGAAATTAAGAATCACTGTATTTACAAGTATTTTACAGTGATATATATATATGATATTATATATATATATATATTATATAAATTCAGTCTTTCTTATTGTCGAAATATAGGACCGTCATTTAAGGATATATATATATAACGTTTATTGCCATTTTTATTTTAACTCTTTGATGGAAGTTATTTAAACTTGATCTAAATTCACAATAAATATTCATATTTAACAACCAAATATTTTAACTTTCATTTCAATAAATAATATAAACACTATTTTCTATATAATATTACAAATATTTAAGACTTTCACCTATCTTAAAAATATGATAATTTATTTTTAAAGTATTTATTTTGATATCTATAACATTTTTTTAAATTAATTCTACAGTGTTAATTTTCCATGCAACTAACAAAAATCTATAAACGTTGAATCAAATCTAAAAAAAATTAATGGCTTTATTAATAAAACTTTTTAAAATATATTAAAAATTGTATTCACTGTCAAACCTAATGGGATAAAACCAATGGGAAGACCTGGACTCAGATGGGAGGGTAACATTATAATTGACCTTAATAAGACAGTGTGTAATGAGGTGGACTGGATAGAACTAGCGCTAAATAGGGTGTAATGAGGTGGATAGTATAAAACTAGCTCTAAATATGTATATGATGCAATGAGGTTGATTAGATATAGCTGGCTAAAAATAGGAATAGGGTTTAATGAGGTGGACTGGATAGAACCAGCTCAAGATAGGGATAAGGTGTAATGAGGTGATTTGGATAAAAAAAAGCTCGAGAGGGGAATATATGACATACTCTATTAATTGTGGCATATACTTTAAAGCTCCTAATGCCATAGAGTAAGTAAGTTTATTCCAAACTTAAACATCTAAATCAGCAGTTCCCAAATTTTTTGAATGACTTCCAACACCAACATTTTTTGTAAATTGGAATACCACCGAGATAGTATGAATATATACTATTTGGGTACACTTTTAATGTTTATAATAACACATACTGCGTGCACTGGCTGTCTTGGTTTGAATCAAAGTTACCACCCTTCCAGCCACTGTTTAAATCGGTTTTACTTTTGTTTAGACTTGGTCATAGTATATTTATAAGATTTTCTCTAGTCTTATTTTTTACGACTTTAATTTTCTTCTTTCTTTTACTTCGCACGGTGCGGGAATAATTGTACGTACCACTCATGGTACGCCGAACATGATTTGGGAACCGCTAACATAAATGGTTAAAGCATTTAGAAAGCATATATAATCATGTTTGAATAACATGTTATTTAAGAAATATATTTGTTTTATTTTTTAATAAACAAATTACCATGAGTAATTTGTCATGTGTGATGTTATATCTAAATCAAATAAAGCATAAGATATGTGATGTTTTAGAAACTGCTGATGTAGTAAGAGAGATGTACAAAATTTAGTAAAAAAAATCGATAGTAGCTTTGTTACACCCAAAGTTTACTTGTTATTATTATTAGCACCGCGTCTTACTAACCGTTCGGGTTATACGCACTTACGCTAATGTGTAATGGTAGGGTGATTGTGAGATGAAATGAAGGACCTACAGTTTAACGTGGAATCCGAACCACGGTGGAGGCCTGGCATTCCCCACATTCACAAGATGTCTTGTCAGAGGTGAAGGAAGGGTTTGGTAATCAGATAAACCTGTGCCGGGACCGAGGATTGAACCCCGGCCACCAGCACAGAAGTCTGACATCTTACCCCTAGACCACCAGGTCGCCAAGTTTACTTGTTCTACGCAATATGAACTTAATTTTCATCACTTGGATTTAGGTTTTACTTTGAGATTAAATGTTTTTAGAGAGCTAGTTTAATATAAATAGTCTTATAATAACATTATAAATATTATTTTACAAAAAACTCTTTTACTAAAGCATATGAACCACATCATGTAATAGTAATACTGAAAGGGGATATAGTGACGATAAAAATCATATGTGTATTACATTTATATTTATCACAGTCTAATTTAAATGTATTATTCTTTCCTGTATTTCATCCTAATATTTGGTACACATACGGTTTATTGAAAATAGTTCCGTAAAAATTGGTAGAGAAAGAGTTTATAACTTCACACACGAGATGTGGCCTTTTAGAAAATATTAACAGGATGAAGCAACCACTTTCCCTTGTATTTAAACTTATTTTTTTCCAAATTATATTTGCTAAAACGTTTGTTTTTTTGTACAAATCTAAAGCCGGACAAGAAGTTACTCATACACACCATTTCAAAGAGTGGTAATTATTTGTTTATCAAGGAATACGAGGCTGTATCTTGAAATTTGAATTAAAATAAATAGTAGTGACCATCTAAAAGGAAGATATGTATTTTTTTTATAAAAAAAACTCATCCATGGACATAAAGTTACTGGCAGTAGTGGAATAAATGTATTTATTATGGTCTGTGGCACAATACCCCTTCCATTTTCCCGCAAGGTTCAAAGGAATTTGCTAGATTTCACTAATGCGCAGTTCATACCTCCAAACAGGTTCTGTATCCTTTCTATTGTATGGAAAAGTTTGAACATATGCTTTTCATTTTGAGATTAATAAGGAATTGTCTAGAGTACATTCTCATCATATTTATTTAATGTCTCACTTTTTTAATATATTTCTTTTCACTTCAAACTTTACTAAGCACTAGAACACTTCCTAAAAATGACAATAAATTTTTGTGTGAAATCTACGAGCAAAATAGAATTTAGGGGATAATGAGCTAAGACTGTCAAATGCACCATTGAAATCACCCAATTAGGACATTTTGAGCCAATTCAACGAGAGGCCTCATTCGACAATTACCATTGTTAAGCCTTCACGCAACTTTTTTTTTCCCCTTACTTTGTGGCATCAAACTTTTTATTTCATTTTCCCCAAGCTTGAAGTAAAAAATAAAAAGATTCTTCCACACCTTAGGTAACATCTTCGATTTCCTCGTTACACGTTCAGAAGGATGGAGGGGGGGGGGGGGGGGAGAATTGAGGCGTTGTGTCAAAGAATATCCTCCATTGTATGACGAGGAAAATTGGAACGTCTGAAAGAGTGAGTGAGCTCGTAGCGATGAAGAGTGTTAGAAGTATGTAAAGTAGTAACATTGTAAAAAAAGATGACCACTGTCCCACCTTTCACGATCTAGGAGGATATCATTTGTGAGGGGTCAGAGTACCGCTTGAAATGAGGACGTGTATTATCACTTTTTTTTTGTTCAATTTTTTTAATAAATTAATTAAAACTAAGTACACAATGGTGAGTAGTTTATATTTAAATATTGTTTTAAATGCAAATGTAGGTAGTAAATAATACAGTTTAAGCCTTCACCTCAACCAAACTATGTCATTCTATATGGAAGAAACCTACCTCGGTGGCGTAGTTGGCTTAACGCGCTTGTGTTGAGCTCGACTGCTGAGGACGGGGAGATTGAGGTTCGAATCTCGGTCGGGGGAACTGGGGGTGGTTTTTCCTAAATGGTTTTCCACTCTACCTCCACGCAAATGCGGGTTCACTTCCTCTAAATTCAACCATCCCAATTCCTAATCCATTAGCGTAATTAGTACTTAAAGCGTATAACCCGAACGGATAGAAAGACGCGGTGCTAAATAAAAATATATAGAAGAAAGCAACGCTCTACAATTAAGTATATATGTAATTCGGAACTTGGGGGATGAATGATTATAATTACTAAAATCATTCGTAACTGAATCATATTTGAATACATTGAAAAATGACATCTGAACACGGGAATAGAACCCAGGAACTTTGGTATAGCGTCTCAACGCTCTACCACTGAACTATTTAGGGTTGCACATGGTCCACATGTCCATCACAGTCTCTGCCTTAAAATATGAGTGGAAAATGACCACGGGCACGAGACATTCCTAGAATAGCTCAATATAATGGTAATGGTGCACTTATCCAAAGGTCCTGGAATCGATTGCCATGTTCAGATTTCATTTTTCAATTTATTCAAATAAGTCACATTTACTTTACACCTTAACTTACTAAATATACAGGTTATCCGTATATACATAACTACACTAAATGGAAAGGAAGAATGAAAGTAAAAATTAAAGTAAATGTTTACTAAATTTCATGAATAAAGAGGGGGAAATCAATTAGTAAAAAATAGCCCTTAGTGCACCCGACCAAGAATCAAGCCTTGATATCCTAAACTATACACGATAATCTTTACGTCTAGCCCACACTTCAATCGATGTAAGGTGTGTCCTAAATTATTCATTGAAATTTACTTTAAAATGATATTGTAATTGAATAAAAACAAATGTCAGCAATAATTCGAAAAGGAATTTTGTCAATTTTAATTATATCTCTCCGTATTATAAAAAAAAATTGATGATAGTGGCCTCAAAGTGTTGAAAAGGCTTTAGGAACTATGGGGATATTTTTACCCCTTATAAATAAAACGACTTTTTAAGAGATTGATTAAGGGAAAAACGTTAAATAAGAATTTTTTTAGTATCAATTGAAATAAATAAGAAAAGGTTAACCAAGTTTCTAGGTTGTAAATATTCCAATAACTAGGAATTGTGATTTTTATTTCGTTATCATTTAAAGTAACTCTTCAGAATTAACTCCAGTAAATTTGGAGTTCGTGCACCTTATTATTTAAATTGATAAAATTGACTTTTGTGCTAGGCGTTTTAAATAGGAGAAATGTGTTTAAAATGTGTTAACTTAATTTTATTTGCATGAACTTATTTTTAGTTAAAAATTATACCTTTTTATAACTTTAAAGAGAATGTAAGTATGCACTTTTAGCATAGCATAATGTGGTCCATATTCGTAACAGTTTTGATGGTAAAATATTTTAAATGTTACTATATTTATAACAAGTGTCAGAAATAACTCGTGGATTGTTTCCAATGTAATCAAGGCTTGAGAGAATTATAATAGTGATTTGTTTCCTTTCCTGCACAATAAACAAAATTAATTAATAAATGAACTTAGGTGTATTGACTTGAAAGTTCAAGTTAGATATTGAATGTGGAAAAAACAATTTCCCAGTTCAGTCCTGTCAAGTATGGCTTGACTTAGTAATATCTCACGTGGTGACCTGGTGGTCTAGGGGTAAGGTGTCAGACTTCTGTGCTGGCGGCCGGGGTTCAATCCTCTGTCCCGGCACAAATTTATCTGATTACCAAACCCTTCCTCCACCTCTGACAAGACATCTTGTGAATGTGGGGAATGCCAGGCCTCCACCGTGGTTCGGATTCCACGTTAAACTGTAGGTTCTTCATTTCATCTCACAATCACCCTACCATTACACATTAGCGTAAGTGCGTATAACCCGAATGGGTAGTAAGACGCGGTGCTAATAATAATATAATAATAATAATAATATCTCACGTGTATCTCTTCTTTCTTAAACTGTTATTCTTCCTCCGTTTGTAAAACCTTCAATATAATCTACACTACTGCCTATCCTTGACCAATTCCTCCGTGAATTAACTTTGCAGCGGCTTCAGTTTGGTCGAACAAGCCCTCCAGGTCCTCTGAGACACAAGGTAAGTAAACAAGGGAAATAGCCAAACTCTATCATTCCACCCCTGAATACTCCCCCATATAACCCCAAAAAAATGATGCATCAAAATAAAGGAAGAAAAAAGTTGTTTTTTTTCATAGATATATTTTATTATAGTAGTGACCTGTCGTTTCGCTGTCTTAGAAATCAAACACATGGTTAGATTATAATAAATGTATTTAGTTTTAAGATTGCGAGTTAAGGATATTATTCTTTGCAGTTTGAACAATCCAAGAAAATGAAATCCAATATTTATTAATTAGAAAGAAAGTTTAATTTTCTTCACATGGTGATATCAATAGTTCTGGAATATCTGTCAAAGGTGTCCTATAATTTAATGACAACTTTTACTCTTAAATTTAAAAGTTTATTTTAAATGCCTATATGCTTATGACAATTATTCAATTAAAATTAAAATCTATATTTTTACAGGAGCAATAATTGGTTAGTTTGAGATTTTAAAACAAATATTTTTTATATAAATTTCAAAAACACTAATAAACCCTAGTTCGATTCCAGGTGTTTTGGACAATATATTTAACACATAAATATTTTCTCTCTACGCCACCTTTTTTTTATCTACTCGTTGGGGCTATTTGAATTATTGAATGTAGGAATGAGGAAGGTAGATTTGTCACGGGCTAATCTGGCTTAGCCCCGTTCAAATGTAAAACACAAATATTTGTTAATGCAAGCAAGTCGTCAAAAGTTTACAAGTCACATGCTATTGTTAAATGCTACGCTCGTAACATATGTTTTTCTATTTACATACCCGTTTCGCTGAGTCGACCTTCGAGCCCGAGACCCCACTGGAAAGAACAACATCGAGAAAAGTGACCGACCGCAGCTACATGCCAGAACTCCTGGCTCAACAACGACAACAAGTCAACTGAAAGCACCGTGAATGCGGGTGGCCCACGCGAGCCATTGTTCTGGCATCTCATGGAAGTTTCCCCCACCACTTCAGGGTCACCACTTCTCCACATGGACTCCGATCACTATATATTCTCCAGCTCACTGGGAAGAAATATAGAACGCCATCAGCTCCGTGCCTTACAACACGCTCTCATCACTACGAGTAGGCTATCATATCAACGGTGGGCTTGCAAGTTAGGGAAATGGATCCGCTGGACAGGAGGAAGTCTTATGGATAGACGGATCGTATGGGACAGATTTGGTGTAGCAGACTCCGTGGCAGGATGCACAGAGTACCCTTTCAAATTAGACGTCAAAGATTAGGATTAACCGATATCGTGGCTGGTTGTATACAGTCGCTTCTCAGTTAGATTTTGGAATGGGGGATAACCTTAGTTAATATTGAAATATTAGTTTTGTATTTGTATTAGGCTAGTTGTTTAGGATTAATGTGGAGTTATGCCACAATATCATGCAACCAGGTTGCAACCAATACTTGCTGTGTACCGCGCTTCTCGCGTATCAGGGACGGGGCCATTAGGGCCAGTCACTTAACGGGATAGTGAATCCCGCAACAGACACTATATGTGCACTGTTCTAATTCCAAAGGTAGCTTGCCAGGGATAGAGATAGTTCAAGTTTATGAAGGCCTGGGATCGATACCTAGCTAGGTTTATTATGCTATCACTAAGCATTGTTTTAGGGTGATTAACCTGTGGGCTGTTCATGCTCCTCAAGCTTGGCCCGTGGTTAATCTTTGTTACTGCTAGTAATACTCCCCTTTGGAGTGTACAGCTCATGAGCCGCTTCTGCCCCTCTGGCACGGCTGGAGAAGTATATTATTCCTTGTTTGTATATTGTGATGTTGACCACCTGTCAGGTGCTCAAATGGTGGAACTTCTTGCCGGCCCGGCATGGCCCGTAGTTTCTTATACGTTAATGTAAATTGGCCTTACATCTTGTGAGGGGTTTCTGCATTGTATCCAGGGCACTCATATTTAATTGAACTTGAACTTGCCCGATACATGCTGTGCACGGTCAACAAGCCTTGTTGATGGATAGATTAGTAACGTAACTCAATTGTCTGAGTTTGTCCTTCTGGCGCCTCACGCCCCTGGCTGACCGTAACTTAGGCAACGCTACCTCATATCTTATTTAGGTTGTATTGACTGTACTTACTGAGATAACGTGCTAAATATTAATAATGTATTTTGCTCCATTAAATAACATTGCTTCTAATTACCTCTTGTTCTCTCTGTATGTATGTATATGTATGTATGTGTACACCGGGGGCTACTGAGATTAGGAATTGCTATCCCTACTCAATGCTAAGAGAGTTGTGTAAAATAATTAAACCAAACCCATCCCCCCGGTGCAGAATTTAGAGGAACCAGACCTTCAGTTATGTAAAGAAAGAAGGGGAAACAAGCCATCCAAATAATATTATTATTATTATTATTATTATTATTATTATTATTATTAGCACCGCGTCTTACTACCCGTTCGGGTTATACGCACTTACGCTAATGTGTAAAGGCAGGGTGATTGTGAGATGAAATGGAGGACCTACAGCTTAACGTGGAATCCGAACCACGTTGGAGGCCTAGCATTCCCCACATTCACAACATCCAAATAAAAGTTCGGTACAATAGGAAGGGGTTTGAGACTCGACATCAACGTTAAATCATTCTTCACAATAATGAGGCCCGTGTTCATTTATCCGCTAATGCAATTTTAAAATTATTATTTTTTCATATCGATCCGACTATGAAAAATACGTATATTAAAAACTTTCGTAAAATGAAATTTTCACAAAACATATAACACATTGGCCACTTACTTAGACATGGGAGTTTTACGTAGCTAATTATATAATTATATCAATGATACAGGGTGAAAAAGGGTATATACACATTTCACACCTTTTCAAACTCAAAAAATATAAAATATCTACCCCATAGGGAGGACAGAAAATTAAAAAAAAAAATTTAACATGCTTTGGTGGTCGCATGGCTAACGTGCTGCTATCGTGTTGGACTAGACTGACAAAGACGGGGAGATCGGGGTTTTATGCCAGTCGAGTGCATTGAGGGTGATTTTCCCTAAATGTCTTTCCACTCACCATACACACAAATGCAGGTGCCATTCCTCTCAATTAAACCTTTATAATCCCGAAACTATTATTGTAATTAGTATATAGGCATATATCCAAACGGGTAATAAGACGCAGTGCTAAAAACATTTTTTGTAAGCATGACAAAGACCTCTTTTAACCAAAATCTTAAGTGCATTAGAAAGGTATCTTGATTGTCTAACAGATGGAAGCACTAACTTTAAAATTGGGGCTTTCCTCCTTTTCCCCATGTACCCTTATTACAATGAAGGTGAAAATGCAAAGTAATACCAAAGAAGAGATAAATTAAACATATAGGGGAAGATATTGGCAACAACAAATATAAATATGTAAAAACTTTGGCTCAAGATAGGCAGCAGTGGAGGGAGCGCTGTAGCAATCCAATCGAACGAAAGATTGATGACAAAATATGAACATGTACACAAAAACTTTAACGTCAAATCTTTAGACCTTATTTAACAAACAAATATATACATAGGTGTGAGTAAAACCTTTTAAGAAAATAAACATTTAGTGTTCTTCGAAAAAACAACAACAAAAAACAACAGATACCACCCTTGTAGAATCGGTAGAGTGCATCAGGGGTCAAACTGTATCATACACTCGACCGAATACAAGTCAAAGAAGAGCTATCTTCAAGGTGAACTGAATTTGATCGAACGGTTCCCCCCCCCCCCCCTCCCGGTGGTGAAGCTGACCTGATCCAAACAGGGCTGTAGCCCCTTTAGGGGAAGTTGGAAGGTCTATAGAGAGAGAGAGATGGTGAATGGGATCACTGTCTCATATGACTCAAGAAAACCAGTGTATTGGCTCAGAAAGGCAAGAAGCTGTGGAAAAGATAACTCTGGTCCGATACTTTTTTTTATATAGACTTCGTAACGTAAAGAAGTAATAAAAAGGTGTACTTTGATGGAATCCCTAACTTCTTGACCTCTCGAGGAAACTCACGTCGAATAAAAATATTGTAAATTTTTAAAAATATAAGATACTTTGTTTTTGACCAATATATTATTTCAAAACAAATTTTAAGTGAATAACACATTAAGATAGTTCTTTAAACAAAAATATAGCTAATTACTTAATGGGTTGAAACAAATAAAAATTAATCTTACTTCCATTTTAATTAATCTATGACATTATGAGCTATAAAGCTCATTTCCTCACTAACAAAAGTACGCCCCTTATTCCCATATTCAGTAAGTTCCATCCAGTTCCAACTCATTACGCCATATTTTTTTCAGGTCCATTCTAATGATATCCTTCCATCTGCGTATAGTTCTCAATGGTCTCTTACCATAGGGTTTGCCATTCAGTATTCTGATCAAGGTTCTATACTCTCCCATTCACTCTGAATATCCTTCCCACAGTAACAGATTAGGGTATGTAATTATGTAACCTCCTTCAAACCTAATTACTTTATTTTAGAAAATACTTGAAATGTAATCAGGATATTTGCATCTAATAGAAGGTAGTGAGTGATAGGTTTCCATTTATTTATACATACATTTATGATTTTTTTTCCACCCCGAAAATATTTGTGCAATTCAGTCTTGCTAACCGTCCTGAGTATACGAATACTTACATTTATAAGATAAGGACAGTGGCGTGACATGTTTTGTTGCTAGTTTAAGCAAAATGTGTTCATACTGTACCCGTGAATGATTATCCTCATTGGCTAGGTATAAGAGAAAATACATAACCATATGAGTATGTAAATACTAGCTTCAGTGACTGAATGGCATAAAGCTTCATCCTCGTGCTAAACTGGCTTGCTGAAGACGGTGAGATCGGGGTTCTAATCTCGGTTATGGTCCACTGAGGGTGGCTCGTATCAAATGGTCACCCCCCCTCCCCCCTTCCATGAAAATGCTGGTAGATTTACTCTCAAACGCGCTCTTCCTCATTACTACCTCATTAGAGTAATTATTATTAATATGAGTATATCCTGAACAGGTAGTGATAAAAGGTATGTAAAGTAAAGTATATTTGTGATTGGTCAGATTGGAATCTAATGTGGCGGAAAATATCACAGGTTCAGTTCTTACAAGCTCTACTTACAACAAAGACTCTTCACGATATGACTCTGTGTAAATATGTAGAATGTATCCACATTTTAATGTAGGGAGAGTGTGAAACCATTTAGAAAAAATCTAATTTTTAACCTTGACAATATTAAAACAAAGATCTGCCGACAACTACCAAACCAGATTATAAGAGATTGATTCCTTAGTCAGAGTTTCCACCCGACGCTGGGTTCTAAAATAAATCATAAATATAATATCATTACATAATAAAGGAAAACTTCCAATATTATTATGTTTTCTGTCATTTAGTGCATACACAATATTAATATTATTTTGTAACCGAAATTAAATTGGTAGGAAGAAACAAATTTCAACTGTAGCTTTATAAAAAAAAATACATACTTGGTAGTTGTTGTTTTTTGGAAATAATATAACACGAAACCTACAGAAAGAAACAACATTGTTTCTTGTGAGAGATGCTGCGTTTTTTTTAATATGTGTAACCTCGTATCATCAATCAAGTTCAAGAAAGATTCATCATCTTCAAGTTGGGAAGTAAAACGAGCTAAGTTTCTGGTCAAACACAACACCGAGAACACGAACTTGTTAAAATAAGTGGCCCAATACAAACACACACACACGACACATGTCTGATAGATCCCCAACACATCCTTTCAGCCCTTACTCCAGAAGACAAAGATCAGAAATAGATTTATAATGTGATACAAATGAACAGATATATTAAACTGTTATTTTCCGTTAAATATCCTAATCCTTTCTTCTTTTTTTCACTAATTCAATTTGAATGTATTAAAAGAAATATATATTCACTTTCTACAACACTGATTATATTATAATCATGTATGTTACTAAATAGTTATTTAACTTGGGACAGTATGCCTATAATTACACACTTAGTATTGAGTTTTATAAAGTCAAACAAGCCCATATACATACATAAATATATACCTAATCACGCCATTTCCTTATGGGGTAGGCAATAAACTGTGCATATAGATTCAAAAATAAATCTCTCTGCTTAATCCATCCTCACTAACTTTCTTCACACTTTCATATCCTTGCATATCATTTTTTGATTCAACAACATCCATACACCGAGATATGCATTTATTATATTCTTAAACGCTTAATATTTATCTTTCTCACACATTTATCTACCACATTTATCCACGTCTAGCATGGACTAACATTTTCTTTTAAACCACAGACTTCAATATTTTCTTCGTCCATCGATCCACACTCATCCTCTTAACATGCCCAAACCTACGTAACACGCTTCTTTCAAATTAATCTATTGGACTCCTCTCAGACCATATTTATTCAGTGCCTATTCATTACTGACTCTGTCCATACGAGTTTTTCCATATACATCTCTTAGATATCGCATTCCAACCGCAACCACTTTGCTCTTGTGTTTATCCTGACAAACCCACGTTTCACATCCATAAAACAATGTTGGAATTAATACAATTTTATATGCTGCCATTTTGCCTCTTTAGATATTACTTTATTCTTTGCAATATTCCACATACATCCAACTACTTTCAGAATGCATTCACCCTTCTGTCGATTTTACCTTCCATCCTACCATTTTTACGGAACATTCTTCCCAGATATACAAAATCATGAACTTGGTCTAATAGTTTTCCTTTCTTACAAAGCTGACAACCATTTAATCATCCTTCCCTATGAATAAGTATCACCTTAGTTTTGGAAACATTTAAACGGAGATTTTCGTCACATTCAAACGATTTAATGCATTTTGCAAGTCACCTTCACTCTCAGCTATTAATGTATTATTTTCAGCCATTATTAATATGTCATCATTTGCATATAACAGCACTTTCATATTCACATCTATTTGTACACCAACCACGTCCTCATAATTATCCCTTATGCACTTATCCATGAATACATTAAACAACTAAGAAGCCATAACACAACCTTGTTTAACACATTGTTCAATGTCAAACCATTTGCTCAAAGTTACATATACCCTAAAGCAATCTTTACTTTCATCATACACCGCCATAATTTCATTTACTAACCATGCATCAACACAATATTCTGTAAGAACATCACATAACATACTCCTCTTCATCCGATCGAACACTTTCTCTAGATCAACGAATACACCATAAACTTTCTTCCGTATAGCCATACGTTTCTCAATCACTTGTTGCAATGCAAATATCTAGTCCATGCAACGTCTACCTGGCGTGGAAACACATTGCACACCCGAAATATTATCCGCATTAGTTTCACGAGCCCTCTCAGAACCATCCCAACAATAATAATTCGAGATTTATTTTGTTAGCAAATATATTATATAACTAATATTAAATTCAAAATTTAATTTAAAATAATATTTATAGTTTCTTGAATTACATATTTTTCTTTGCCTTAAACATCTAATAATAGTAATTAAAATAAATTTTATATAAGCCTTTAATAAACGTTAACAAATATTATTATAACAACATATAAACATATTATGTACGATGGCAAAATGAATCAATTATAAAATCTGAAAACAATATATAAATATTTCTTTGAAAATGTTAAAATTTGCAAAGTAAATTATTTTAATATTATAATTACAATATTTTTGTTATTAAGTATCATTAAATTGGTGCTTTCATGTAATTTACGTGGCAGATCGTTATCTTCAGTGTACAGTATTGTATACTTTCTTCAAAAAGCTTTTAATAAAAGCAACGAAAGAAGACAATAAATCAATTATTGAAATTACAATTGAAGGCTTAGACTCTGAATAACAAATATAAAGACAGGGTTAATGGTCTGTTAAAAGTGTATTTTATATCAACATCTGAAAACTTTAGAAATTGATTTGATTAAAACTTGATGAACATAATACAAACAAGAAAAAAACAAAATACAAAGTACTTACACCTGCATTTGTAAACTCTATTTGTACTTTTTTTTTACTAGCCATCTTTTCAACTCCACTAACAGTACCAGGCTGTATAATCTTTTTAATCAAGCCAACACCAGTCTTTCTAATTAAGCTGCTCAAGCCTCCATGCTTTAGAAATTAGATTACCTCGTAATTAAAGACACTTCGCTACAAAAAATAAAAGTAGAGCAAAAGAGAGATATAGAGAGAAACAGCATCAGAAATCTGGTTGCTTTTCATACCATATGACGTCGTGGGGAATTGGTCCAGGAAAGAGATTGGAAGAAAGTTTTTGGCTTTCTTTCTCCGCTGATTAAAAAGCCACAGGCACGAGTAGAGTTTAACTCTTTCTTTATACCAGACTGAGATGATAAAGTTTTATATATGTATATAATTTATCTCGTGATACGTTTATTGGGAAGATGAAGATAACCTAATTTTTACTTATTTTTTAAATCAAATTCAACAAGCATTTTTCTTTTTTCAAAAATATGTATTTTTTGTCAAATTTGATGCTTTTAGCTATATGGAAGTATAAGTTACGCAAAACCGATTAATATTATATTACAAATTTATTAACTTATATTTGTTAAAAATCGTTTCAATTGGGCTTAGGGAAAATGTTATCTTTATTTTGCTGTCTTGCTAGCCACAATTTATTTGTGAACAAATACTAAACCGTAGAAAATATTTTATCAAATTAATAATTAAAGTTTATAGATTTAGAACAGTTCTATAAACAATAAAGATTTTTATTTATTTTTTACACCGCGTCTTACTGCCCGGTTGGGCTATACGTTTATGTACTAACATGTATTAGGGATTAAGAAAGTTTAATTTAAAGGAGTTTTAACCACATTTGCGTGGAGGGAGATTGGAAAACCATGTAGTAAAAACCACTCTCAGTGCACCCGACCGGGATCAAACCCGATCTTCCTCTCTTCGGCAGTCTAGTCTAATACGAAAGTAGCGCGTCATACCATGCGGCCACCGAAGTGGATCTCAGAGATTAATATATTCACACTTAACCAAATCTATACTTATAAAATAACATGTCCTGATTGATTGATTGATTGATTGATTGACTGACTGACTGATTCATCATCGCCGAGCGCAAACTATCAAGGCTACAAGCATGAAATTCGGACTGTATATTCATTTTGTTATGTAGGCACCCACTAAGAAAGGATTTTAGAAAATTCCACCCCAAAGGGGTCAAAATAGGGGATGATAATATGTATGAAAGTCCGTCATTTTGAAAGTTACATAAATAAAATTTTGTATTTCGGTTATTGACGTAAAACAAATAAATATGTGTTTCAGGAATTTTGGAAATTTTATTTAATAAGAGATGAAAAAGGGGGTGAAAGTTTCTATCGGACTTGCATTATTTTTGATCTGAGGTCAAGTTATGGTCATCAACGTAACGTAATATTTTAAATTAATCTGTAAATACATATGTATATTTTCGTATTTGTATATAATCAACTTCCACGCGAGCAAAACAGCGGGCAACAGCTATCTAGTATTATAATATTAGAAGTAAAAAGCCAATACCAATTTATTGTAAGGAGTGGTATAATTTAAAATAAATGTATAATAGAGTATTTAATTGTACCTGTATCGGTAGGCACGCAGACTAAGGTGGCATTCTTGTTTGGTATTGTTGGCCGGTGACGGAGGTTGGAGTTATAAACTAAGTTGGTTGTACCGAGATGGGATTACTAAACGGTTTATCACTCGCACTAAACATGTGGATAAACACTTTTTTCTAAATTATGCCTTCATCATCCCTAACTCATTAGTCTAAATAAATCGATAACCAGGACGAGTAGTAAGTTTGAATTATGTAACATATCAAGGTGAAGGTTTAAGTTGTCGAATTATAAAAGAACGTCAAAAAAAAAATCATGGGAAAAGGTTTTAAAAGTCATAGACAAAAAATCATTGAAAGTATTACATCAATATTAAATAATTATATTGAAATATTATCTAATATATATTTAATATATATATTATATATTTAAGTTAATAATATTATATTCAAACAGAAAATTTAAGAAAAAAATCATGTACATAGGAATCAAACCCGACAACTATAGATTAGCACTCCAACAATTTACCAATAAGTCATCCAATGAAGTCTTTCTCCAGGGCCATTCTTCACGAGATGTGGTGAGGTAATTTTGATAAATGATGAAAATATCAGCCACTCATGGCTATCCACAATCATCATAGTCATGGTGTCTCTTATCTTGCTTTAATGCTGCCAAGTAAGAATTGATGTATTGTACCTCTATCAATCAAAAACTGATACGGCATAGTAGTCCGCAAAATAAATCGTGATCCTATAATCAAATCCATTCAATCCTATGATTAGATTATCATTTTTCATTTGGTATCAGTTTGTGATACATACGAATAATCATTATTTAAATATCAAATAAAATATTTCAAAATGTTCTATTTGGTGCCAACTTATAAGCATTTTAAATAAATGTCAGAAAGTACTGATTGGTCCAGCCTCTATAATATAGCTAACTTACCTTATACCTTCTTTATATTGATATGATTAAACGAAACTTAAATTAACAAACTGTTCTTTCGTTATTTTGGCCAAAATACAATTTGCTTTAAATATTTCACTAATACTTGCCTCAGTGTGCTTTCCCTTCCACATCTCCTTAAGGTGCTTTCCCTTCCACAACTCCCTAAGGGCTTTCCCTTCCACAACTCCCTAAGGTGACTTTCCCTCCACATTTCCTAAGGTGCTTTCCCTTCCACATCTCCTTAAGGTGCTTTCTCTTCCACATCTCCTTAAGGTGCTTTCCCTTCCACATCTCCCTAAGGTGCTTTCCCTCCACATTTCCTTAAGGTGCTTTCCCTTCCACAATCTCCTTAAGGTGCTTTCTCTTCCACATCTCCTAAGGTGCTTTCCCTTCCACATCTCCTAAGGTGCTTTCCCTTCCACATCTCCTAAGGTGCTTTACTACTGCAATTTATTCTTATAAAGGTGCTTTCCTTCCAATTCACTTAAGGTGTTTTCTTCAATTCCATAAATTATGTTTCCTTCACTCTCCTAAATGTTTTTCAATTCCTTAGTGCTTTCTCACATCTAATATGCTTTCCCTTCCACATCTCCCTAAGGTGCTTTCCCTCCCACATCTCCCTAAGGTGCTTTCCCTTCCACATCTCCCTAAGGTGCTTTCCCTCCCACATCTCCCTAAGGTGCTTTCCCTTCCACATCTCCCTAATATGCTTTCCCTTCCACATCTCCCTAAGATGCTTTCCCTTCCACATCTCCTTAAGGTGGGTATGTAGGGGACGTGAGGTAATGGCAATTTTTTTGTATATTTTATGGAAAAGTTTTTTTTGCCAAAAATAAATAAAGTTTTATTCGGTATAAACATAAAGTTTAATTTTCTTCCGTGGTGATATCAACAGTTTTTTGAATATGTCATGACTGATTATTGCAACATTAGTGAGAAACTTTTTAAACGAAGAGAAAAATTGTCATTAAATTCTAGAACACCCTTGATAGATATTCAATAAATTTTAAGGTCACAATGTGAAGAAAATTAAGCTATATGTTTGTGTTAAAGCAATATTTGAATTATTTTTACTAAAAAATGTGTAGATATAAAAATTTAAAAAAACATTACCTTTTATCCCGTCATATATATATTCAACCCTTATTATATCAGAGTAATTTGCTTCCAAGTATACGTTACACACTCCTATAAACTATTTAATTTACTATGAAATAACGTGTGTCATAGAGTACACAGTGGTGTAAAAAATGTATTATTGTCTTTTAAATAAACTTTAGCTTTCACAAGAAACTTCCTCTTCTACAATTATGTAGATTAAAGCCTATCACGCACATATAAACATTTTCCGAAACTTTGTTTATTTTGCTCTTGTTCCTGAAATGTTCTTTAGTGTTTTTCGTAGATGTTTGGAATTTGTTTGACAACATTTTGCAAATCATTTGAAACAAGTTTACGTGTTTCCACTGCGTTTCCCAAAGAGGAGAACGTGTTTCTTGTCATCCATTTCAAATGGACTTCAAGAAAAAAAGTTTGAATGTCTGTACGTGTTTGCAAACATGGTCGACAAAAAACGACGTGACTCAGTCTGGTTTTGTTTTTTTCATATAGAGCACATCAGTTTCTGATTTTCCCGTTAAGTTATAGTTTGTTATGTCGTGGACAGTTTTAAAAAGAACTATTAAACTGATATAAATATTTAATACTTATACAATATTGTGGAATGTGAGCTATTAAGACTAAAATAACCGCGTCATTTTTTTAAATGAAATAGATGGAAAGTTCTTAGTGATAATGGAGTTGAAAAAAGTTCAATGCCCTTTATGTGCAGTTTCATTGAAGCATAAGAATTAATTGAAAATTTTAAAAAATTATGGAAAAACTATGTTTGTTTTATCATTGAGTTCTGGAATTCAAACAGTGTTTGTTTTATCATTATAGTTAGGAATCAACCAAAAAATGTTTTATTATTGAGGTCTTAGAAGCGAAACAATGTTTGTTTTATCATTGAAGTCTGGAAACGAAAAATTGTTTGTTAAACTGTTTGCAAACAATGTGACAACAAGTGCTTACCTATGTTTTAAAATGATTTACTCTACCTCTTTTTGTGAGAAGCAAGAAACATTTCAGGAACACAATAAACAGTTTCTGAACAAAGTGTTCAAACAATGTTTCCATGTCGTACTACGCTCTATAGTACAAATTTTGCAATGCTTCGTGTGGTGTTACACATCTCAAGACAGTTACCACTCACATTGTCAATATCGCACTGTCATGTCTTCTAGTCCAAGTGTTTACATGTCAGTCGAAGCACTCAAACAGAATGAAATATGTTGATTGCAAACTACATGCGCCAAATAACCCCCCCAACCTCTCTTCAGAACGTTAAATTATTCAACGTAGTTGGTCCGCTAAGGCTAGAGATGGTCTTTGGAAACGGTTGGAACTGGTAGGCGTTCGGGTACTTCCTTGACATATATTTGTGTACGTTAGGTTTGTACACGTGACGTACACTTTCATATAGGGGAAAGGGATTCATTCCATACAGTCTACTCAACAAAGAAGTAACCATCGATAATTCCTCAAAACAATGTGTCACATGATCTACTTTTTTTAATTTTTATATAGAGAAAGTACTTTACCGGTAATCGTGACAGTTTAGGCATCAAAATTATGATGAATCTTGAGGTTTTTGTGTTGTCCCGAAATCCAAAAAGTTGTTCTTACCATGATGACTGTTCCCATTTATATCCGTCTGCCTTTATCTGGGGTACAGCCAAAAGGGTTTGCTTAATTTCATCCAATCCAGATATTTATATATGATATGGTAATAACGCAAGAAAAATTTCTGATTTTGATTCTGTAACAAGTTAAGTACTCAATTTTGCGGACACTATACTTGCAACTTTAATTGTCTTCCCTCTTTTTTCCCTCCATCCTTGTCTAACAGGTATCTGGGCGAACATGACTGCCAAGGGACTTATAGTAGGCCGAGGGGTGAGGGGGATCATATAAAAGAGAGCTTGTGGTTACCAAACTAGAAGTCTGGGGTTCGAATTCAGGCTGGTACCATGGATATTTTTCTTCTTCTGAAAATGGAATCATCCCAATGGTCACAAGGGTATGGTTAGTTACGCTGGTTTCACACGCTCATTTCCTCACCATCATCATCATCATCATCCACCACACACACCTTACCTTATCGGAACATGGAAAGAGCCTCCACGGAAAGGATGTATGATTAGTAAATCGTTCCCTGGTAACGGTACATTAGTACCGGCTAATATTTTCGGGCTACAAGTTATGTAGCCCAGACACTATGTATATACTGTAAATTATTCTACTTGGTCACGAGAACAAGTTCACTTATATAGTTTAAACAAGCTCCACAGAAAAATGGCATGTAAATCAAATCTAATTTTATTTATAATATACAAGAAAAAAAGTCAATATATGGCTCTCGAATGGGTTTTCAAGGGCTCCAACAACAGGTGAAAAATTAAATGTTATAGAACAATTTTACGTACTTTCTCACTATATATATACATGTGTATATATAATTACAACTATACTTACTTCCTCACAATATATATATAGTGTGAGAAAGTACGTATAATTGTGTTATAACATTTAATTTTTCACCTGTTGTTGGAGCCCTTGAAAACTCATTAGAGGTGTCCACCATATATCGACTTATTTTCTTTTATATTATAAATAAAATCAGATTTGATTTACATGCCATTTTTCTGCGGAGCTTGTTTAAACTATATAAGTGAACTTGTTCTCGTGACCAAGTAGAATTATTTACAGTATGTAGTAATTAAATAATTGTTAAATAAAAGCCATTAACCTATTTTTAAATAGGTACATTTTGTGAAACTCTCCTTAGGTAAATCAAAATGATAAAAATAAAGGGGAACTTATTATAAGCAACTTTTTAATCATTTGGGGGAGAGGTGATTTAAAAATAGATAAATTCGCAATTAAAGTTATGAGAGGAAAGTACTTTTATGGTTAAAATACCCAAAACTAGATTAAGGACATCACACAAAACGTGTATATGTGGTATATAGGCCTATATTTAAAAAAATGACCTTAATTCTAAATAATATTTTCTAAAGATCTTATTAAACTATTTATTTCACAATGTTCCACAAAAAAAAAATTATTATTGTTATTTAATTTTATTTTGTTTGGGAACATATATATATATATATATATATTGAAATTAATTTTGTAACTACCCTGTAACAAGGTGTGATCGATTAGCCTCCTCTTAAGAAATCTATTAAATCCTTTTCTTTTATTTGTATCAACTCTCGCTCTTTTTCTAGAGTAAACGAAAAATACTGTAGCAGCACATTGCAAAGGTAAGTCAAGAGGATGGTGGGAAAGTAATATTACACTCCCAAACTCACACAACAACATTGCAAAGGTAAGTCAAGAGGATGGTGGGAAAGTAATATTACACTCCCAAACTCACACAACAACATTGCAAAGGTAAGTCAAGAGGATGGTGGGAAAGTAATATTACACTCCCACACTCACACAACAACATTGCAAAGGTAAGTCAAGAGGATGGTGGGAAAGTAATATTACACTCCCAAACTCACACAACAACATTGCAAAGGTAAGTCAAGAGGATGGTGGGAAAGTAATATTACACTCCCAAACTCACACAACAACATTGCAAAGGTAAGTCAAGAGGATGGTGGGAAAGTAATATTACACTCCCACACTCACACAACAACATTTCAAAGGTAAGTCAAGAGGATGGTGGGAAAGTAATATTACACTCCCACACTCACACAACAACATTGCAAAGATAAGTCAAGAGGATGGTGGGAAAGTAATATTACACTCCCACACTCACACAACAACATTGCAAAGGTAAGTCAAGAGGATGGTGGGAAAGTAATATTACACTCCCACACTCACACAACAACATTGCAAAGGTAAGTCAAGAGGATGGTGGGAAAGTAATATTACACTCCCACACTCACAACAACATTGCAAAGGTAAGTCAAGAGGATGGTGGGAAAGTAATATTACACTCCCACACTCACACAACAACATTGCAAAGGTAAGTCAAGAGGATGGTGGGAAAGTAATATTACACTCCCACACTCACACAACAACATTGCAAAGGTAAGTCAAGAGGATGGTGGGAAAGTAATATATCACTCCCACACTCACACAACAACATTGCAAAGGTAAGTCAAGAGGATGGTGGGAAAGTAATATTACACTCCCACACTCACACAACAGCATTGCAAAGGTAAGTCAAGAAGATGGTGGGAAAGTAATATTACACTCCCACACTCACACAACAACATTGCAAAGGTAAGTCAAGAAGATGGTGGGAAAGTAATATTACACTCACACAACAACATTGCAAAGGTAAGTCAAGAAGATGGTGGGAAAGTAATATTACACTCCCACACTCACACAACAACATTGCAAAGGTAAGCCAAGAAGATGGTGGGAAAGTAATATTACACTCCCACACTCACACAACAACATTGCAAAGGTAAGTCAAGAAGATGGTGGGAAAGTAATATTACACCCCACACTCACACAACAACATTGCAAAGGTAAGTCAAGAAGATGGTGGGAAAGTAATATTACACTCCCACACTCACACAACAACATTGCAAAGGTAAGTCAAGAAGATGGTGGGAAAGTAATATTACACTCCCACACTCACACAACAACATTGCAAAGGTAAGTCAAGAAGATGGTGGGAAAGTAATATTACACTCCCACACTCACACAACAACATTGCAAAGGTAAGCCAAGAAGATGGTGGGAAAGTAATATTACACTCACACAACAACATTGCAAAGGTAAGTCAAGAAGATGGTGGGAAAGTAATATTACACTCCCACACTCACACAACAACATTGCAAAGGTAAGTCAAGAAGATGGTGGGAAAGTAATATTACACTCCCACACTCACACAACAACATTGCAAAGGTAAGTCAAGAAGATGGTGGGAAAGTAATATTACACTCCCACACTCACACAACAACATTGCAAAGGTAAGTCAAGAAGATGGTGGGAAAGTAATATTACACTCCCACACTCACACAACAACATTGCAAAGGTAAGTCAAGAAGATGGTGGGAAAGTAATATTACACTCCCACACTCACACAACAACATTGCAAAGGTAAGTCAAGAGGATGGTGGGAAAGTAATATTACACTCCCAAACTCACACAACAACATTTCAAAGGTAAGTCAAGAGGATGGTGGGAAAGTAATATTACACTCCCACACTCACACAACAACATTGCAAAGGTAAGTCAAGAGGATGGTGGGAAAGTAATATTACACTCCCACACTCACACAACAACATTGCAAAGGTAAGTCAAGAGGATGGTGGGAAAGTAATATTACACTCCCACACTCACACAACAACATTGCAAAGGTAAGTCAAGAGGATGGTGGGAAAGTAATATTACACTCCCACACTCACACAACAACATTGCAAAGGTAAGTCAAGAGGATGGTGGGAAAGTAATATATCACTCCCACACTCACACAACAACATTGCAAAGGTAAGTCAAGAGGATGGTGGGAAAGTAATATTACACTCCCACACTCACACAACAACATTGCAAAGGTAAGTCAAGAGGATAGTGGGAAAGTAATATTACACTCCCACACTCACACAACAACATTTCAAAGGTAAGACAAGAGGATGGTGGGAAAGTAATATTACACTCCCAAACTCACACAACAACATTGGTAGAACCTAACTCTTAACCAAGTATCTGCTTGTTGTTACCTCCATTAACAACATATGTGCTAAACTTCGCACCTCAACTCTGTTAAGGCGTACCGGCACTTCCAGCTTGAATTTTAGTGGGTTTTTTTTAAAGAGGAAGTTGACCAATAGTATACGTTTTGATTTTAATATTAGATTATTTACAAAATATTAGTGTGTATTATTATTATTTACACCCGCTTTGGTGGCCGAGTGATCTTGCGATATACTCAACTTCCGATGACGGTGAAAATGGGGTTTGAATCCTGGTCAGATGTAGTGATAGGTTCTGGATCTCCCTGACATTTTATGGAACCCCCCTCCCCCCAATGTGAGTCCATGTATATGCTACACCTTATTATTGATACTGCCCATCTCACGAATTGGGCTAATTTCTGTTTCTTACGTGATATGGCCCCCTTATATTGACAATTTCACGAATTGTATTAAAATTGCATGAATACTTGCCTATTTCATGAACTGAAAATTATTGCCCTATCTACTAAAAGTTTAACTTAAACTCGATTTTGGATATTATATGTTAAGAATTATAAACTAACCCAACCTAACTAAACCTAACCTTACATTATTAATTATTCAGTTTATTAATCGGGCTCCAAACGCTACTTGATTCGTTAACCGGACGAGCTTTTGCCCGGTTCGTGAAATGTACATGCGATGAAGCAAATTTAGGTATTTCTCATAAGTTTGCCCAATTCATGAAATGGTCAATTTCAGTTTTGAGGTGTGACTTATACATATGACAAACTTTATTGACTAAAGATATTGTAAATTTTCTATCGGACCTTCATTCTTAAAAAAAATAGCTTTCCACGCTCTTGGCCTATATATGTAATTGTACACATGCATATATAGCGGATAGGGAAACAGAAATCCTTACTGTCGACAGAATCTTCTGTATACAGTCTAGTCTGGACCGGTCGTTTCCTGTTACGTATGTTTGGTAGGAGGCTATTCCAAAGGAACAATATTGAGTAAGTTGGTGATAGCACAATTATGTTCCAACCGCGTCTTTGTGGTGAGACCTGCTCGCTCAGGCGCCATGAACTAGTGACCTAACGTCCTTGGAGCAAGATTTGCTCGTTAAGGGCCACAAGCTAGTGATTTAAATTTTCTTATTAGCGTGAAGAAAGAAGGTTACCGCGGCTTTGTGGGTGAGTATGCCGATATAGGTCACAGCGTCTAGGAGAGAAGGGGGTATCAAATAAAATTCATAATTCACTAACTGAACATATATTAATTATATTAAAGTATACTTATTTAAACATTAAGGTAATATTTTATACATAATTAATTGATTTTTGAAAAATATTATAAGTTGTAGTGAGGAAACAATATTTAATCGTAATTATAATAATAGAATTCAATGTAAAGAATAGTTACAATGTGGGATAGAAAAATATTTTTAAATGGTACTGAGTATAAGATCAATTGAGAATTAAAATATGAATGATGTCTTTAATATCTAAGAAGCTATCAATATTGACAATATTAGTCAAAATCACAATAAAACAAATTAATAAATAGAATTATTATATTAAAAGTGATATAAAAGCAATGATTTAAATGTAGGATAGATAAATGATGTAAAAGATATTAATCTTAGATTAGATTACAAGTTTAACGTTAAATTACTGACCTTCACAAATTCTAAAAAGTTCTTAACATATTAAAAATGTGAGTCAATTCATATATAATATAAAAATAAACATGTTAAAATACATGTAATAATAACACATGAGTCAAGTAAAGTTTAATACATATTATGATGAAAAATTGATAAGTTATAGAGTTATGGTAGACAGTTGTCAAATGGGAGAGAATAAAAAATAAATAAATGTGAATTGAAAATTGAATTCTATTCTTATCTTGAGATTGAAATTCCCTTGTTCCTTGTGATGCTGAATGTGAATCAATAACTAATCTATGATTACGTCGAAACATGTCGATTAGTGATTGATTTACATTCAGCATCACAAGGAACAAGGGAATTTCAATCTCAATATAAGAATAGAATTCAATTTTCAATTCACATTTATTTAATTTTTATTCTCTCCTATTCACCTACTAACTTTATAACTTGTCATTTTTTCATCATAATATGTATACAACTTTATTTGACTCATGTGTTATTATTACATGTATTTTAACATGTTTATTTTTATATTATATATGAATTGATTCACATTTTTAATATGTTAAGATCTTTTTAGAATTTGTGAAGGATGTAATTTAACGTTAAACTTGTAATTAATCTAATATTAATATCTTTTACATCATTTATCTATCCTACATTCAAATTATTGCTTTTATTCACTTTTAATATCATAATTCTATTTATTAATTTGTTATATTGTGATTTCGACTAATTTTGTCAATATTGATAGATTATTAGATATTAAAGGCAGCATTCATATCTTAATTCTCAATTGATCTTAACTCAGTACCATTTAAAACATATTTTTCTATCCCACATTGTAACTATTCTTTACAATTTAATTCTATTATTACAATTACGATTATATTATATAAGTTACACTACAATGTAGACAAGCAAGAAAAGACCTTTCAGGATGAACGAAGTGTATTGTGCATACATAATTTATATAAAGATTAACTCACAATTATTTGTATATTTTATTTTGGTAGTTATTATTTTAAAATACCAATAGTTTCCTTAATTATAGAGGCATTAAAATAGGCGATCCATTTAAATAATAATTAATATATATCTATATAATATATATATCTATATATATATATATATATATTTATTCTATTAAGTGGGGATGTAGGGGGACGTGATAAAAGAGCAGGGTTTTTAGAGTTTTTTAAATAAAAAAGTTGTTGGTTAAATAAACAGAAGATTTCCCAAGTACAAACAAAGAGTTTCATTTTCTTCACATAGTGAAATCAAAAGTTGTTGCATATATGCCATGAGTATAGTAGCATTAGATTTTTTTTTAACTTGTTAAATGGAGAGGTAAATTGTGATTAAATTCCAGAACACCTTTGACAGATATTCAAGCAATGTTGATATCACTATGTGAAAAAAATTTGAACTCTATGTTTGTAGTGAAACAATATTTGATTTATTTTGACCAAAACAAATTTTGATATACAAAAACTGTAAACCTACATCTCCACTTCAACGTTCAACCTATTTTATCAGATGTCATCATAAATGAAACAACTCATAACATGGATTCATTCAATTAGAAGACTGTAATGAAGCTTTTTTTTTTAAAGTAAAATAGATTTGACATTTTAATTAGGAGTAAAAGTAACAAATTGACGTTAATAACAGCAATACTCAATACTTTGTTTCACTTTATTTTAGTCCGCGTGGCTTCGTTACTTGAATATACAAAATAAGTTACGTTTTTAATTTTATAATTTATTGGGATATCATACTATTTGTTTAGTTTCAATCAATACTAACATCTCCAGTGGGCATGCGGAATTGATGTTAAGCTCCTCTAGTATAATTTGCCTGTGACCAGGGCGTATAGGCTCAAATCCCTACTGGTTAATTGTGTGTTTTTATTCTTAAATGTGTTTTTAATTCACACCAATGCAGCTACATTTCCACTCCAATGTATCTTATTTATTCCTAACATCCTACCACATTAATGTCATTAAATGTGTATAATCCAAAATAGTATATACATGGAGAGCACATATATGTGTATATCGTATAGATTCATAAGACATACAGGGTGTATTTTAATTGGTGTAAAATATTATAAGGGCATATTTCCATAGACCAAGCACTAATAAAAGTCTATGTGTGCATAGAAAAACTTAGTTGTGGAGTTAATGATTTTTCTCAAAAATGGATTGGTCGTGGGGGATCCGTTGAAATGGCTTGCTCTATTAGCGTATTTAGATCTAATGGATTTTTATCTCTGGGGACATTTAAAGTCCATTGTTAACGCAACTCCTGTGTCTGACGTAGAGGTTTCAAGAGAACGTATCGTAAATGGATATGATGAGGTACGTAGCATCCCAGGTGTATTCAACAGAGTTCAACAAACTATGTAACGCAGTCTCAGAGAATTCATAGAAGCAGGACAGCATGTGTAACCATTTTTGTAGCAAACTGCTTTTGTCCCGTGAATTTCTTTGTTTCCGTTAAACCTTGTCTTGTTTCATTGTACTTAGCGCCTACTTCTTCTCGTTGAACTGATTATTATTAATTGAACAGTAAAATTCCTACCACCTCAGAAATAAATCATTTCTAGACCCATATTTATATTAACTCTTCTAAATGTTTGGGGAATGGAAATAGGCCCCTAGAATATTTTACACCAATTAAAATATACCCTGTATATTACATGATATCGTAAAATGTTAGACTAAATTATCCGGCGTATTAATCAATCAACATTTTCAAATTCATTTTGGATTTGAGTGAGCCTTTTTAAAGTGAAGCTCCTCTAAAAAAAAATATGTAAAGAAAGGGAATATGACGTGTGAGAAAGTTTTTATCAATAATTGAACATAGATTGAAACCGAATGTCCTCGAATTTAAAAAAAACCTCTCTTTTTTTTCTCCCCCTTTTTTTGTTTTGTTGAAACATTATGTGGCAAATGAAGGAAGTCCAGGTCATATAATATGTCCTCATACAGATAAACTGTCAAGACAGAGGCAGGAAGTAATATCTGTCAAAAACCACCATGTGGCAAAACCTTATATAAAGCACCTCGACTAAGGTTTAATCTCGCAATCTCTTGATCCCCCTCCTTTTCTCCGGTGGGAGGTGATGGGGTGGATGGGTGGATAACCCTACAGTCACGTGATGCTGAGTGTAGCCACAGACCAATAAATCTCAGTGGAGGTGGCGCAGGAGGGGTAGTAGCAGCATCAGGGGTGAGAACGACGCTAGGATGGTCCTCACCATAGAGCATCGAGGATGGAGTCAGTGATTGGCGGAACCTTACTTAACATTTTAGAAAACATTCTAAAAAAGTTAAGTAAGGAGTGGTGATAGTTAAAGTTAAGACTTAGATAGAAAACTCAGGAGAGAGCTATAACAAAATATTTAAAAAAAATTTTTTAATGAATTAGATAGTTTCAAAATTGTTAGATGAATTAAGATACATTAAAATTCAAAAAGATTGATTAAAATTCGTTTCTAATGAGCAACAAAATGTTGTAAAATGAAAATTTCCAATAAAGTGATATTACATCGTCAACTGAATTAAAACATAGGTTGACGAAAAGTCAAAAAATACACGTATTACATATTAAATTGCGTTACAAAACTTGAATACAATAAATTAAGGACCAAACATAGTTTAAAATCCAACTGCGTTGTAAATAAACTATAAAATTTAAATTAGTAGGTTAATATCTCCCATATTAAGTTTAAAAAAATGTATATGTGTTCGTGTTACAATTATTTGAAGAATATAATAATTTTAATTTTAAGGTTATGTATAAAATCTAAGTCTTATCATATTCCAATCCCATTACTCCTTTTGATAGTCAGCCATAAAAGGATAATTGTTTAAAGAGGGCAACAATATATATCAACAATAGTCTAAAGCCTAATACGCACTTATAAAAATTGTTTGCAAACATTGTTTCTCGATGTTTCCGAAATGACTTTTGTTGTTAACAAACATAGGTGAAACAGTTATAATACGGTTTGCAAACATGGTAAACATATTGTTTGCAAATAGTTAAACGAACATCGTTTCATGTACATATTTCAATGATGAAACAGACATTGTTTCCCGTACAGAGTTTAGTTGATTAAAAGATATCTACAAAGGAGAATGCCGCTATGTCTTGTGCTTTGTACTGTATATAGTTATGGCTAGTTCTAGAAAAACATAATAAGAAAACAGTTGTGGGTTCGTACAGTGCTTGAAAATGATTCATACCATGCAAACTATTATTATTATTATTATTATTATTATTAGCACCGCGTCTTACTACCCGTTCGGGTTGTACGCACTTACGCTAATGTGTAATCGTAGGGTGATTGTGAGATGAAATGAAGGACCTACAGTTTAACGTGGAATCCGAACCACGGTGGAGGCCTGGCATTCCCCACATTCACAAGATGTCTTGTCAGAGGTGAAGGAAGGGTTTGGTAATCGGATAAATCTGTGCCGGGACCAAGGATTGAACCCCGGCCGCAAGCACAGAAGTCTGACACCTTATTCCTAGACCACCAGGTCACCCTATACCATGCAAACAAGATTCTGACAGAACTGAAGCTCAAATATGGCAGTGATTTTAGAAACTTCACTCGTATGTCTCCCACAGATTTTTAAGTTCTTTAACAATATTTTTAGGTGACCTGGTGGTCTAGGGGTAAGGTGTCAGACTTCTATGCTGGCGGCCAGGGTTCAATCCTCGGTCCCGGCAAAGATTTATCTGATTACCAAACCCTTCCTTCACCTCTGACAAGACATCTTGTGAATGTAGGGAATGCCAGGCCTCCACCGTGGTTCGGATTCCACGTTAAACTGTAGGTCCTTCATTTCATCTCACAATCACCCTACCATTACACATTAGCGTAAGTGCGTATAACCCGAACGGGTAGTAAGACGCGGTGCTAATAATAATAACAATATTTTTGGTCCCAGAATAGGGAACGACTGGCCTTGTCCACGTTGTTTGTTGTCTATAGTGTTGAAAAACATGTCCAGACATGCAAAATTTGTTTATTGTAACGAATTTTAAATGTATGGCAAGAAGTATGTTTCCTCTTTGAGAAAAACATAAGCAGTAAGTTTTGTTTTTTCTTGGAACAATATGTAAATTGTTTCTGAAAAGACAAAACAAAAATCGTAAACAAGTGCAAGCAATGTTTCCAAGTGCGTACTAGGTAGATTTATTATACTATTAAAATATACCAGAGAGGGAGAAAACGGAATAAATATTTAATAGAAATTATATTTTACAACTTTTTAAGTACTGTACTAATTAAAATAAGTTTAAGGGAAGATAGTTTATTTTTAACATATATCTAAATTAATTCTACTCCAATAGAATTTTTTAGTATAGGTCTAAAGTAAGTAATATTATTATTATAATGCAATAATTTAATTCATGCAAATAATTTTTTAAATACTGTTCCATTTAAATAACAAAATTAAATCCCCTTTTCTTTCCCTTTATATACGCTGACATGCCTTAATCTTTTTTTGACCTGTGTAAAAATCCAAGATTACCCGAGACTAAGCAGAAAGCTGGTCATTTGAAAAAAGATAAAAAAAATCGTTTAATCTGTACCCTATTAGCAGGAAATAAACTACTTGTACAGCTATTTTGTACCAAAATAAGTTTTACGAAACAATGACGTGGCAAGGTAGAAAGTGTTCGAAAAAATTGATGAAGATGGAAGAAAATATATATAATATATATATATTATTATATATCAATAGAATGAAGGGTTCCAAAAGAGAAGAAATATCTAACTCGTTTTGTGAACGAAAAAAAGAAAGGATAAACTGAGGATTTGTGGACCGGAAAAAAAAAGTGGATGGCTATGTTTTACAATCTCTATTTCTTTTATTAGTTGAGGTATACAATCTACATATATTCTCAACGCTCTTTTAAAATAGAGAAACTAAATACAATAAAAGACTTTTAAATATAAAAACTATAGCATGTTGATGTCATTGAGTAAAATATGTTAAAATGAGAGAGTTTAACACATGTATGGGAAACACAATCTGCATTGCAGTGTGTTGTGCGAAAATATTTTGTTGGCAGTTAGACTTCACATTCTTTATTTTAGGTGTAATCTTTTTATTACTATTATTCCATTATCATGCTGGGAAAGTAAAACATACCTTGAATATAATAATCTATATTTAATTTTATAGGAAACATCAGGACGTGACTTAAAAATAATGTATTGTTGAACAGCACATTTAATAATAATAAGTGTTATCATATTGCGTGAATTTTGAATTATGCTGAAAAGGACGTAAACGGAGTAGAATGATGTTTTTTTATTCACTCCATGGGTATTTATTATGATCCTTAGATTGTTAATGACCTCTCTAATAATTCAGTATACAGACCAGCAATACTAATAAAGAATTATAATTGTAGTCATAGAAAGAATAATTATTGCAGTACAGACGAGTAAATGATCGCAATCATCTAGGTATTTAATTTTTTAAATTATTAATTAGTGAAATCAAGAAAGTAATAAAGGGTTTATTTAGAATATATAATAATATTCATGACAAAAATAATTTAAATAGATAGCGCTTAATGAGCTGTGGTTTATTTGAAAATATGCTCGAGACAGGGATTAATCTCTAGACCTCAAGCTTATAACTCTAATGCTCTACAAACTGAGAAATGCATGTTTTCAGACATATATACGCTCTCTTTTATTCATTTTTCCTGCTTCTCACTATCCGTTCGGGTTGTATGAAATATAAACCACGATAACGCGGTAAGAACGAATAAGTTAGAATTTAGGGAAAATATACCTGCATTTTGATGGAAGGAATATTGGAAATAATTTTAGAACAAACCACCATACATCAGACCGAGATTTGAACCCCGATATTCCCATCAACGTTTATCTAGTCGAGGGTTCAACAACCTTTAATTAGTGTTGTGCCAAAGTAACATTGCCAAGTCACTCAGCGTGCCAACCGACATAATCCCACCCAAATCGTTTATATTTTTATACTAGTTAACTAGTACAATTATTAAAACAAATTTAAGTTGATCTTAGAAATGTAAACGTAACAATATGTTTATAAATCGAATACATTAAATAACTACTGTTTCTTGAATATTTAATATTTTTGTATAAATCAGATAAATCAGAATAAATACAAAAGTTATAAATGTGTTTTGTAAAATGTAAGTTCTGAAGATATTATATTAAATTTTTTAAACAAAACAATTAAATCGTTGAATCATAAAACACTTTATTTTTAATTGACATGAGTAATAATTTTAAAAACAAAGGTGTTATATAAGTTTTATTCAATTGCCATTGAAAATCGTTCTGACACACTCATGGTAGTCGTGCCGTAGGTTGGCTACCCTTGAGCTAGTATATTGCGAGAGTGACTCGTTAAACCATGCGATCACCGAAGTGGGTTTTACCATAGCAAACCATATCTTATTTTTTACCACAAAAATATGAATATTTATATAGTAGTATTTAGCAAGCGTATTTATTCTATCTCTCTATGCCTTTAAATGGTAATGAATTATGAGCAAACAAATCCTAAAGAATAATTTTATAAATGATTTTGTGTTTTAAAATATTAATGTCAAAGCTACACAATTTTTTTTAGCACCGCGTCTTACTACAGGTTCAGGTTATACAGTAATGTACTAATTACGCTTATTGTTTTAGAGGTTATGAAGGCTATATTTATAGGAATTGTACCTGCATTCGCATGTCTGGAGTGTGAAGAACCATTTTGAAAAAAAAAACACTCGGTAAGCTAACTACTGATCAAGCGACCGAGACTAGAACCTTTTTCTCTCCGTCATCGGAAGTATATTCTACTGCGAGAGTAGTGCCTTAGACCATGCGACCACTGAAGTGGGTAAAGATATATAATAATTATAATAAATAAAATTTTCTCTCAAAATTTAATTTTTGGTAATATTTTCTCTCTCCCAATACTATTTGAAATAAAAGTGAAAATCACAATTTAAAAAAAAATCACTTTAAAACCAAACACACTATGACTGACATTATCTAAAGGAAAGTTACATATTACACATAGTCACTTATGTGTATTTAACTTTTGCATTTATTATTGTTATTAAAATAGATTACATTAAAATAAAAGGACAAATCAAAATGAGTTTAGTATTATTTTCTGTAGATGAATAGAGCTATAATTGAGATTTCTCATAAATTGCATTCTATTAAGTTGAATGAATCATTATTAAATATGATCGTGTGTACTAGAAGTTTTACTTGATTGCAGTAA
Source organism: Timema cristinae (assembly GCA_039000515.1). Classification (NCBI taxonomy): domain Eukaryota; kingdom Metazoa; phylum Arthropoda; class Insecta; order Phasmatodea; family Timematidae; genus Timema; species Timema cristinae. Next base: position 36,402,086 of record JBCFYV010000024.1, on the reverse strand, counting down.
TTATTTTGAAGGAAGAGGCTCTTAAAGTTATTTAGGTGTATCGTGTATCTTCTCCAAAGGAGTTCAGAGAGTAATTATAATTCATACTACTACATTTAGTTAGTAATAATTAAGACAATAATGATGTCTTAATTATTTTCTGCCCTATTAATAAAATTTGAGGCGCACTTGAAATTCAACTAAACAGTATTCTTAAAAATTTGTACGAAATAATAACCAAATCTATTTTTGTTAAGAGAACTAAATATCATATAACTTGTTCTTTTAGTCTATATTTTAACATTTAATCAAGTATCAGTAAATTAAAATATGAAGACAAAATCTAAATTAAACAAAACTAAAATAAAGTCATTTTATTTCTAACTTTTTAGATATAAATACTTTTAAACTCTTGGTAATCTTTGATGAAACAAAACTAATAATACCACTAATATTATATTGCACTTCATCTTGATCCAAACTGAATAAACATATTAAATGCATTTTTAATTTGATGGTTGTGCTTTGAATGTAAATATTAGTTAGTTCAAATAAGCATAAGAAATATACTATTATTACTATTTGAAGAGTATAGGAGGAAAAGGAAGAAAGTCATATTTTAGCTCAACTTGAGCTTGTGCTGCTATCTGTTATACAAGATTGAAATCTTTTTAATGTATTTGAGATTTTGGTTGAAAGCGGTATCTCTTATATTCAAACTTGCTGGGGTATTAATGTGGTTTTAAAAAATAAAGTCACTGTGCTGGAAAATATGTGTAATAGACGTTTCCCTTTTATTCCCCCTTGTACTCCTAGTTAGAAGTATATTCTTGAATCGCTTGATATCATAAGCCCTCATTGATTCTTACTAATTAAATTTATGTCAATACAAAAGTATTTAATAAGCTGACATAATATAATTAGAAAATATGCCCACTAAAGAGTTTCAAAACAATGCCTTGATTCATGACAGAAATTTTGGGAGATTTACAACGTGGGATGTAAGTCCATAGACAGTTCATTTCCAAGTCCGATAGGTTGTACGACTCGAGTATCTTTATATGAAGAACAGTGGCGGCTTGTAGCTAAAATGAGTAGGGGTGCTGCTCCAGAAAATATTTAGCCTTTGTTTTAAAATTGTGTAAAAGGAAAAAAACATATATAAAAAGAAAATTTATTCAGGAACTTGATAAAATCTTAATAAAAAACATGTTTTACTTAATTTAACTTAAATTTTTACAGTTCAAGCTTGATATTTTCATTTAAAAATGAAATACATTCTTCTTGTTTTAATTTGCGCAAATAGTTAAATAATTTTCTCCTTGATCTCTGGATGACAACTGAAGAAATTTTTCTCCATTGAAAGCACTAAAAGCGCATTTAGTCTTTCTGTTAAATAAAAGAACGGAAAAAACTAATCAAATAGAATAGTTGGAAGAGTATAATAATCCAATTCTACACTCTTCTACACTTTATCACATTCAAGAATTTGGTACACGGTTTTTAAGCACAACACACGCTGAGTAAAAAAAAAAACTTCCTTCCACCATCACGCCAGAGCCGGCACTGCGAGAGAAACAGTGCTCTCTCTATCTGGCAGTCCCGCCGTCCTCCCTACCCCCCTCTAATATGCGCATGCTCACAACAGTCAAACACCGCGTCGCTGGCACTGTGAAACGCACAGTTCCATACAAAGATTTTTGTATCTTTTTTCCTAAACAGGGGGATGGCTACTTAAGTACTGACATTAAGCTTAAGGAATGTATATTGTAATACATAAATAAAGAAAGAATTAAAGAAAAACGGACCTATTATATTAAATGTTATCGATAATATTAAGTGGAAATAGGGGGAGGTTTAAGTCCGCAGTGCCTATCCATACACGAGCCGCCACTGATGAAGAATTAACTCAAATATAATATATGAATTTTGATTGTATTTGTATGGAAAAGGTATTTTATTTAACTAATAAACTATATAATTATTGTTTAAAAAAATCATCAAATTTATCAATTATATTTAGGTACAGTACATTTTAATTAGTCAATACTTAGCTTGATGTACTATCAAGTTTTTCATTCATACTTAAATATTTTCTAGAGAAATGACACTTAAGTATCGTTATTGAAAATTGCCTTGAGATATTAATTGAAACTCTTAAACACTCAACACATTAGACTTGCATGGGTGGGCACGAAATTATTTTCAACTGGTATATTAAGTAAAATTTAAATATGTGCCCCTTTTATTTGAATATTTATTAGAGTGGAAAATACAAAATGTATGTGATGTAAAATATACCTTAATGCATCGCCAATGAATCAATTACATATCCACTGAACCGAAGAAAGTAAACTTTCAAATAGTTTTGTCAGATTTTTTAGCCAAGGAGTGTCCACCTTGTGACTTGTGGGCCGCATGTGACCCCATTTATAATTTTAAAAGGCCCGCAAACCCTTACTATGGTAGTAAGGTAGGGCAATCAAGCACAAAAATATGATAGTGGAGCCAATATTGATTTTACTTTCTCGCTATCTTACAGTTAGAGAGAGTATTGTGATCGTCAAAAAAATCGAACTCGACATTTTTATGAATTTTGACGTTTCATGACCTCCCGAATCGAAAAAAGTTGTTTTTGAATTTCAATCTCACTGTCTGTACCTCCGACAAGAGCCTAAACTATTTTATAGATCGGGCTATAACTTGGTATCTAGGATTTTTATATGGTCGCAACTAGGGGTTTTTGGAATTGGTTATCTGACCCTTAAATTAAGGTAAATTTACTGAAGGGCAAAAAGGGAAAAATTCGATTTGCTCAAAATCAGCTCTAAGGATATTGATTAAATTTCATTTCAAAATATTTATAAATATTCTTAACAAAATGGCTACTCTCAATATTTCGGCAAAATGACTTGAAGGGCTTCGGTCTGACGTGTAAATTCTCATTTTTTATCATATCTCCGAAACTATTTGAGATATGAAATTAATTATCGTTACAAATATGAAGGTCTATTTGTAATAAAAAAAACTTTTATTTGAGCATAATTTTATAAAACCAATAACTTTCAAACTATACACAGATATGTATATTTTTTTAACTTTTCGAACACTAATGGTCGAGTACTGTGACCGTAAAAAATATAACTGAAATGTTGATGGATGTCAACGTCTTATGATCCCCCGAACCCTAAAAATTGGTCTTTGTAATGCCGCCTGTATGTGTGTCTGTTTAAACTTAAAATTAAGAGTAGTTTAATAAAAAGCGAAAAGAGAAACAATCGATTTTCTCAAAGTCAGCTCAAACAATTTTGATTAAAAATCGAATCTAAGCGTTGATTAAGATTATAAATAAACTAGCTATTTCCATTTTACCATGAAAATGAATTTTAGAGTACTTTACAGAAGCAGTAACTTCCGTATCTCCGCAACTATTTGAGACACTAAATAACATATCATTGCAAAATTGTAGTACTATTAAAAATTAAAAACTTTTTATGAAATATATTTTTATAAAACCAACAGTTTCTGAGATATTGGCAAATATATTAATACATTCTTGTGAGCTTTAGTTGTAAGTAAATTGAACTCTAGATTTTGATGGATGTCGACGTCTCACGACCCCCACGAGCCCTAAAAGTGTTTTTTGCAACGCCGTCCATCCAACCCTAAAATTAATAGCAGTTTACTAAAGAATGAAAACAGAAAACTCAAATTTTCTCAAAATCGGCTATAACATTTTCTCTCATTTTAGACTCAATAGTCATTAATTACCTATTTAATTGTTCAAATTTATAAAAGAGAAATTTAATAGAATGCAATAACCATAAGATATCCCCTAGTAAAATGACGAAAATTTTAACCGTAAGTCAAAATTTTAATATGAATTGTTGACCCTTGGGGACCCAGTATTGATATTTTGTATTGATCCAAATATAAAAATGAGGACGTTAATTCTTTAAAAATGAAATCATGAAATTTAAAACCATGAATAAAAAATGTTTTACATATGTCTATCGCATTTTGTTCTCGGGTTTGCTAGTGTATATTATATTACGAGTTTTAGTAAATATCTCCATTTTTAAGAAATAGAGTGAGAAAGTCCGTGCAGAGTTCCGTACCATTTATTTTAACTATATTATTATTAGTAATAGGCCTAGTATGTTTTCGTTATTAATACTATCCAGATTTATGAAACTAGATATCAATGTCAACTCTAGGGTAACTGCAGGTCTTGTGAAAAAAAAAAAGCTTAATCTTCACTCTCACTCGGTCAACTGTTGCTAAATCTCCTCGTTATCAGTTATGACGGAAGGTTGTATGCTTTTGTGTGGAGATTTGAAATAACCCATGGACAGATGTACAAAGGATGGTAAAGAATGTTTTTTCACAAATAGTTTCTCACTCTTCCTCCATAAACCTTTAAATAAATTTACTCTAAATGTTTACCTACTTATTACTAATTTTTATAAATATATTATTAATTCCTTTAAGTCCCGATATGGAGAATACATATGGACGCAACAAATCTTCGCTTGTTGCAGATTTCTATGATAGTTTATTTCAGGTGGAGCTGAGCTATTTTCACAAACCTTCCAGGTATCGTTTGGATGACAGAATTATTATCATTAGCCCCACGTCTTACTAACCGTTTGTGTTACACGCACTTACGCTAATGTTAAATGGTAGGGTGATTGTGAGATGAAATGGAGGACCTACAACTTAACGTGTGATCCAAAACACGGTGGAGGCCTGGCATTCCACACACATCCACAAGATAGATGTCTTGTCAGAGGTGAAGGAGAGGTTCGGTAATCAGATAAATCTGTGCCGGGTCGAGGATTGAACCCCAGACCCCCAGCACAGAAGTCTGACACCTTACCCCTAGACCACCAGGTGATCTATCGGATGCCACAATTGACATGGGACCGAAGGCTCTATTTCACCTCCGTAGGAAGTTGTGCTACGTATTTTTATCGTTCAGCAAGAATCCACTGACCTCAGCTGGATTTGAGCATACAAATATTGGTACTAAGGTGAGCACTTTACCCGAAGACCATCCAAGTCGACTTCCTACTTTTTTTAGTGTAGTTAAATCTTAATAGTGAAGTTGGTAGTAAGACGCAATCATAAGAATAAAAACTTTTTGATTTTTCAGATAGTACTATATTATATCGTGTTCCAACTTTAGTTGCACCAATCGGCTTAGCTTGAGGGTAGAATAAACGTGGTCATTATTTCAAGCACCTTATTATTCTTATTTACTTCCCTAATATCTTACTCATACTTCACAAGTGACATTTTTAAGAGCTCTATATACAAGGTGTACAGTAACATGTGAGATCCACCTCAGCGGTGGTAATGAGACACAGTAGCAAAGTAAAAGGTGCATACAAACACGTGTCCCATTTGACCATGATTTAATATTATGGTCATGTTTGTATAATTATTGCATTCACCTCTAAAGCACTAGTTTCGTGTTGAGCTAGACTGCCGAGGACAGGAAGATCAAGATTCGAATCATGCTCGTATGAAATGGGAGTGGATTTTCCCAAATGGTTTTCCAATCTCCCTCCACCAAAATGCGGGTTCACGTCCTCTATATTCAACCTTCCCATTCCTAAACCTTTATTGTAATTAGTACTTAAGCGTATAACTCGAACGGGTTACTACCCGTGGTGCTAAGTATAATAATGATTTCAAATATTTCACATTTTTCTTGCGTGAGTCATGATAGTTTAAAAATGTAATTCTAAAGATAAAGACTTTCATTTGTTTTAATTACCAAACAGTAAACCCTTAAGAAACTTTGCACATTCAACCTTCCTCTTTCCCCCCGAATCCCCTTCCCCCATTTTTTTGGTCTTTTATTGGGTTGTTGAAATTAAATACTCAGCGAAGTGTATACACAAAATAGAAAAGAGAGTTTATTTCGGGAATTGGTAAAAAAATATTGTTAGATTTTTTCTTTTAACTTAAATTTTAAACAAACCATGTGTTTTAACATAAGCTGAGTATGCTATGTCAGAAATCAGTAAAAAAAAATCCTATTCACTGATACCTTCTTCATCGCTGTAAGCTTTGTTTGTATTAGTTGAGAAAAGGGATGTTGACAACAGAAATAATATACAGGATTCCCACTTTTATTTATTTTTAACGTGCCAAAAGGAGATGAATTGAATACATCGGAAGAATTATCATGAGCTGTAAAGTTTCATATTGACCAAATTCTATTACAGAACCTTCCGATTTAAATTCCTTAAATGAGCATAACCTCTCAAATAACAAGACAAACATAAATCAAAAGGGAATGTACAGTAAAGCACCAAAGGTGTAGAAAATCTGTTTTTTTTTTGTTTTGTTTTTTTTTGTTTTTTTTTCCACCAGATTGTGCAACGCGTCGGATAATATTGTTGCTCAACGAGCCATCCGTCTTATAATTGGGTTCGCTTTGACTCAATCCCTCCTCCATTCTCCCTCCCTCCCTCCTCCCTCTAACCATCCCGACTCTCGTCTGTATAGCACGAGACCACCTGGAACCCTCCTCCCAAAAACTCCTTTTTTTATTTCTTCTTCAAGCTTAATTTAATTGCGCACTTCTGTCTACAATTTACAAAACATACCAAGCGTTAACCTTTTTTTTTTACGCAGATATGCGTTATGTTTTCTAATTGTTCGTTACACAAATATTTTAATAAAGAACGTAGTTATTGACTCAAACCATAGTTAAAAGTTATTTTATACCATTAACTTTAAATACGAGTTTGTAAGTGTATTTATCAATACATCGATTATTATTATTATTATTACTATTATTATATATACCCGCCTCGGTGGCGTAGTTGGCAAACGCGCTAGTCTTGTTGAGCTCGACTGCTGAGGACGGGGAGATCAAGGTTCAATCTTGGTCGGGTGAACTGGGGCTGGTTTTTCCTAAATGGTTTTCCACCCTCCCTCTACGCAAATCGGGTTCACTTCCTCTAATTCAACCTTCCTAATTCCTAATACATTAGCGTAATTAGTACTTAAAGCGTATAACCCGACACGGGTAGTAAGACGTGGTGCTAAAAAAATATTATATATTACTATTATTAATTACTATAGACATAATATACTATAGACATACTATACTATAGTCTGACTAATTCCTTTGATTAACTTATTTATTAAACTTTCTTCCGTGGTCGCATGGCTTAATTCATCATTCTTGAAAGAGACAGGACTGCCGATGTTACTGCGGTTACACTTCATCTAAATTAATCCTTCCTCATCCTTAACCATTAGCGTAGTTTGTACATTTGTGCAAACTCGAGTAGATAGTAAGACACAGCATTTAAAAAAAATAGGCCTGTGTGAAGCTTCGAAATGTCGAAGTTGAAGTTGAAGTTCAAATCTATTTCGCTTTGCTTCGACCCCCTCAATAACCTTCAGGTCCTCTAAACATTTAAAGTAAGAAGAAAACTTAAATATATTATGAACAAATTTTTTATGAAAAATTATTGTATTAGTATCCGACACCTTAGCTCTGTTGTCCACTAGCTAAGGGTCCGGGTTCGATTCCCGGTATGGTCGAAAAAATTGTAATTGGTGAAATGTGGGTTTATCCTATCACATTGGTAAATTAATGGCCTGGGACTGGACGTTGTGCCTGTCCTAGTATTAAGTTATATCACATGGTATACGACGTTACCACTGGCTTAGCCAGCCGTTAGTGGAAAATATATAATTTTTAATACAAAAACTGTCCCAGGTCATAGACTGGAAACAGTAATGGATGTAAAATTGGTATTAGTAATATACATATGAACAATATTTGAGATAGTTTACTAAATATGACATCTTTCAAAGTATTACCATTTATAAAAGAACTACTAAACAATATTTGGGATTAAATAACAGTTATTATAACGTAAGTGTAAATCGATTCAAATATGATTACATAAAATAATATAAAATGATCTAGCACCTTAATCTAGTGGTCAATATGCCTTCTTATTTACCTAAAGGTCCTGGGTTCGATTTATGGTGGTATCATAGGTACTTTTACCTGAGAGGCATTGTTCCTATGGTTGCCTTGGTCTGGACAACTAGGCTTTAGTTAAGTTTAATACTTCTACTAGTGCCATATCAACTTCATTATTATCTCATCCTCAGAGTAACTACCACCGTGGCAGTGGGACAGTGCCCTAGGGCCCCTGAGCATAGGAGGCCCCCGAGCAATGAGGATTAAAAAAAAAAAAAATTAATGAAAGCAGACCAAAGTTTTAATCAAACGCATATCGTATCGTATGTAGATATATATATGTGTGTGTATATATTATATATAATATATATATATATATAAATAAAACTCTCACCGTTTTTCCTTGTCAATCCGTTAAAACTTTCGTTGTACGAGACACAATTTGCTTGTGTATTTATATTGAGCTCTTTTTAATTAGTATTATTTTGTATTCATTAATCAGTATTCACTTTGATCATAAATAATCCTTTAAGCTTTCCAATACATCATACGACGCATACGACATACCATATTAATTCTATTTTTGATTATAGTATTTATGTCGTTTATCTTAGTAATCCAAAGTAGTACTATTTGTATTTGGTATATGATTGAATTGGCCCAGCGTAATTGTAAAGAATAATTTACATCAAAAAGACTTATTAAAATATAGTGGGAATGTAGGATTTAGAGGTGAGAGGGGAAATAATAAGAAAGGGGTGTCCCATTATTATCTGTTGCCCTGGGGGCCCCCAAGCCTCTAGTTACGCCCCTCCTCATCCTCTAATCAGGACAAAGTAATGCACCTACATGGTGTCATAACCTCAGACGATGATTACATATCCGCCACTGCCAGTAATAGACAGTATTAGATGACAAATTTTTGCTGGTATACGCCATAAGTCTTTCTATTTGGTGACCTGGTGGTCTAGGGGTAAGGTGTCAGACTTCTGTGCTGGCTTCGGTCCCGGCACAGATTTATCTGATTCCCAAACCCTTCCTTCACCTCTGACAAGCCATCTTGTGAATGTGGGGAATGCCAGGCCTCCACCGTGGTTCGGATTCCACGTTAAACTGTAGGTCCTTCATTTCATCTCACAATCACCCTACCATTACACATTAGCGTAAGTGCGTATAACCCGAAGGGTAGTAAGACGCGGTGCTAATAATAATAATAATAATTAATAATAATAATAATATAATCTTTCTATTTACCTATATGCACACAATGGATAGTTTCAAAATTGAAAGTAGTGTTATTAGACAATCAAAACTTTATCTTCAACTTTTCTTCACTTGTTTCAAGCTTCGCTTCGCATTTAAAGGGTGACCTTTACACATTCCAATATTTAACAAATATTATTAGTTTTACTAATATTCTTTCAGAAGAATTAAAGTGTATCTCATAAACACGTATAAATAAAATTAAATTTAGTGTTACTTTAAATGTAGTAAATTTTAAAATGAAACAACTCAAATTAAATCACCGTAAAAATAAAAATATCAATTTATAAAATTATTCTAAACAATATATTTTTAATATCTAGGTTTAAAAGGTTACTCTTTAGCTTTTTAATAACGACTGAGGTTGTATTTATCAATGAAACGGTTACTATGTTTCAGACAATTTATGAAAACATGGGTCTCAATTTATTTATCACAATTTTAGAGACAATTCATATTTTTAAATATTGTTAATTACAAGTAATTTAGTTTCTGTCTCTAATATTGAATTTAGTTATGCTCCCTACGGTGGTGTTTTGTCTTTATCAATTTTTCTTTTGAATATAAATTCTTATTTTTATCTCTAGTTAAAATTACTTATGTATATTTTTTGCTTTTAAAAATCGTTGATTATCTTTTTCTTCCCACAATTTTTTTAGCAACTGAACATATTTATTAAGATATTCCTATATCATGAACATATAAAATATTCATGATCTTATCATAAATTTATACTCTATCATCGGGAAATTATTTGGGCACATATTTAATAGGTGTTTTTTTTTGTAAAATCTAATTACAATCAAATGCAGCTTTCTTTTATAGCTAACGAATTAGGTGTAATTTGTCATACTCTAATCTAAGTTTGGAGACAAAGTTTCGATCCCAGACCAGAGGAACAGGTAGTATTTATTCCCGTGTTATAATGTTATTCCTCAATCTTTATTTGTGCCTGATAATGTATTTTATTATGTTTTGTTTCATTGGATAAGTTCATCTAACTAACTAATAATCAGCAGTAAGTTGATGCAGTAATGTAATTATATTTTTCATAAATATATTTATCAAATACCGCTTTTAACTACACTAGATCAGCCATCAGTATATTAATATAAGTTTTTAGATTTCAACTACAGTTGGTGATAGAAAACTTATATCTTTGAAAATGGGTGTCTTTAATTTAATTTTAAAGTTGTATATTATAAGTTAGGGGGGGTTCGGCTGTTATGTTTGTCGTTTGGTATGTTTATTACAAATATTAAATGCATATCAAAATAAGTAGGACTGTTAACCTCAAAACTATTTCACATTCTATGAAATATTTTTTTAAATATTATTTTACCCGGTTGTATTCGAGTTCATACCAATATTTTTGACTGGGCCAGGAAGTAATACAGTGAAGTGGTCTGCGATCCATTACCTGATATAATCCGGCTCTCGTGGGACATTAATCATTGGACCGCAATCGGTTATTACCACAAGGAGCGGGGCTTATGAGTTGGGTTGAACGGGGAGAATTGGAGAGCAATAAGAGTTGTAGGTTGTGTAGGAACAGGATGTGTGCCAAGAGTTGGCAGGAAAACACTTTTTAATTGTCTCGCATTAAAAAATAAAATAAAAATATTACTCGATTTGCCATCATTGTTTAGACAATTTATTTTTTTCAATTTTATTTATACAGTAATGTAAAAAAATAAATAGTATGCCATAATTGCACAAACTTTCCTATATTGTGTATTAAATCTTAGAACAAAATGTGAAAAGCAAAAAAAAAAGTTTTCATTATTTAACCCTTAAGTGAAATTCTCTCATAAAAACACATAATGTGACTAATCACAATAAAAACTCTTTATAAATAAATTTCAAACAAAATTGCTCAAATAATTTTTTTAAATAAATTATTCAAATTACTCTAAATTTTAATTTCTAAAAATAGAAAACTATAATTAACTATTACAAGATATCCATTATTACGATATAAAATTTATGTACAAATGATGCCCCGCGATTAGGCATTAATTATGGTGATTCAGTATTTTACTGCCCCATTATTGTGGACGATACCGGGTTTTATGATGATGACGCGTACATGCCTTACTATGTACTTATCACACTGTTATGTGATCTGATTATATGTGATATTTATTCTTAAGAAATCAGCAAGACTTTTGATGTTGATGTTGTAATATTACATGTTCCATGTGTAGATATATTACTGTCTACTCTGTGTTACTGGCACTGTGTGGATTCTTACGCTCAAGAGGTTTGAATATGGCCTACCCCTTGCTTCTTGGACTCCTTGTCACCAGTGTCAAAACTAACTAATAGAAGAACTCCTGACAACCTGAAGTTGTGAAGGCTGGCTTCCTATTGGGTAGAAGGATCCAGCACGTCACATGCTTTTTTCTAATTACAACGGAGTTAATCTTTATTGAAAAAAAAAATTGAAACTTTTGTATTGAAATTATTTCTAAAAGCACGTGAGTTTCTATGGATTAAGTATTAAAAGTATATTTTATATACAGTTCATTAAAGAAAAATACACTTCATCCATGACATATATATACGTATATGTATATTTATGTGTGTGTATATATACATATATATATAATTATCTATACACATATATGTTATATGTGTAATACATACATACATATACATATACATACATACACATATATGTATATATGTGTGTATATACATACATACATATACATATACATACATACATATACATATATATATCATATACATACATATATATACATATATACATATATATACACAACGTGTATCTAAAACATTGCATCAAACTTTGGCAGGCTATTCCTTGGGTGAAAATAGAATAATTCACATCTGCAACCTAGGGTCCATCTCTAATATTAAGGGTGGTATACACCCCTAAACATAGAGCTAAAAACGACTATTGTGTGAAATATTATGAAAACTGATTAAAGTATTACAACGAATCTTTGTATACTACTTATTGAGACCTTGATCATTAATAAACTAAATGTGCTGTTACCGTTACCCACCCCCATCATGTAAAAAAAGGGGGGGGGGGGTTGTAACACATTTTTTCTGCAATAAAATATTACAGAATAAGTATTACTAACTTTGACTTAAGATTACAAAAACATGAAGTAAAAATTAACAAAAAAAAGGTGTCTTGGAGAAACTGTCTATCTTTCCCCGTTTCCGAGATAATCATGCATGTTTGATTTCAAAGAAAAGTGTTCATTCCTGCCAGGTAGGCTACCAGTATAGCTGTTGCGTAGCTACCACGCTCTCCTTACGACTTTTTTCTGTGAGTCTTTTTCAAACCTTTGGTGTACGAGACAGCCATTGAATCCAAGGAAGACCTGTTAGCAAGGCTAAGTGATGCATGTGATAAGTTTCAAGAAACACCACGTGTTTTCGAAAGATTACGCCAGTCATTGATACACCACCTCAATTATTGCAATGACGTTAGGGGCCACTATTTTTAACACTTGCTATAAATCTGCTTTTGAAGTTAGGAATTAAAACATACAAGAACTACGGTTAGTATTTCTTAATTTAGCTTTCAATATTCCAGTGAGTTTAATGATTAAAATCCCACCCAAGTGTGAACTGTGTAAGCATAACTTACTAATGTGATAAATAGCAACACATCTGAGCTTATGAAGAAGGAAAAGTATTTGAATTTCTCCATCATTACACACAAACCAGCCTTGTTTACAAAATTTACGTGATACATAGTCCACGTGCCGGTAAAAATGGTTAAACGACTTCAGTGCGAAGTAACACTGCGATTCTGGTTGCCTACCTGGCAGGCATTTACACTTGTCTCTGAGCTCAAACTTGTGTGATTATCTCGAAAACTGAAAAAGCTAGACAGTTTCTCCAAGGCACCTTTTTTGTTAAGATTACAAAACAAGGATTAAAAATTAAGTCAAAATTAGTAATAATCACTCTGACATATATTATTGCAGAAAAAAGTGTTACAACCCCACCCCCAAACCCTTTTTACATGATGGGGGTGGGTAACGGTAACAGCACATTTATTTTATTAATGATAAAGGTTTCAATGAGTAGTATTCAAAGATTCGTTGTAATACTTTAATCAGTTTTCATGATATTTCACACAATAATCGTTTTTAGCTCTATGTTTAGGGGTGTATACCACTCTCTAATATTCAAGATGGACCCTAGGTTGCTGATGTGAATTATTCTATTTTCATCCAAGGAATAGCCTGCCAAAGTTTGATGCAATGTTTTAGATACACGTTGTATATATGTACGCGTCATATATGAGAGGGGTTCAAAACAGTATCATTATGAGCTCAATTCAAAACCAATTTCAAATAAATTCAAATTTTCTATAATATGTCACAAGTAAACTACCCTTAAATAACTTATTTAAAAAAGTAAACATACTTTAATATTGATCATTTAAAATGATCCTCCGATACTAATTTTGAACAAAATCGTTTAATAAACTTTTTAATTCAAATTTTACAAAAATCATTCTTCAGTAAACTATTATAAAATAATTTCGTCTTTCACAATAATATATAATATATATTTATCGTGTAAGAAATCAAATTTATAAATTAATTTATTTTTAAATATTCAAATATTTAAAAACAAGTCATTATTAAAAGCAACCCTTAAAAGAATTTACCCCAAAAAAACGAGTATCTAGTTTTATTTGTCATGTCAAACACTCCCAAGATATAAATCCAATTTAAACAAAATAACTACAGCCATTTTTAAAACTTTAGCATTTTCTAAAATTACCCATCAGTAAATTACCCTATAACAAACAGACAGACGGCATCACTAAGATCACTTTTTCGGTATAGCTCACTTGGAGGCTCACGGGGTCATGAAACGTCAACATTTATCAAAATCTCGAGTTCTTGATGATCACAATACTTTTCCTCCGAGGTGTAAAGAGAAAGTAAATCTATGCCTATTCCTTAACATTACATTCACTTTAATTTACACCTTATGCAAGAAATAGACAAGAAGAAATATAGGCCAAATACAATCATAAATAGACAAAGGTAACCTACGTGTACAATTTAAACAACTAAGGTACAGTAATTCCAGTTTATTAATTAGTTTCGATTCATAACTTAACTTGTGAAGACATGCTTGTATTCTTATTATCACACAAAAGGGCTGATCACGTGACTAGGCAGTGTGTTCGCACGGAAATATTTGTGTCTTCTGACTGAATTAGTTCAAAATACCATGAATATACCCCACAAGATAGTTCGTAAAAGGTCTGTGTTTACTTTACTGACGTAACATCACCGGTCTGAAACTCAGGATTCATGTATTCATATAATTATATTTGTGTGTGTGTGTGTGTGGTGTCTCTGTTGCATGTGAGTATATGTAGTAAGATTTTCTTCGGGCTCTGGGTTCATTGCATTAATTTATCTTATAACGGACTTAAAAATTAATCAAGTCCTGAATTTAAAATATATAAATATCTGAATTAGGTAGATAAACTAATCATTAAAAATATTAATTTGAAAAATTACCAAATAATGTATAAAATACATGTAAAGTAATGGATTATACAAATTTTCGTAATATTTATCAAAATCTTCTGAATACCACACGTGTGTTTTAGGTGCATTCGATGTAGGCCTAACTAGTGCGTTAATTTAAAACCTTTTTTTCCATAAAATATGGATATTTATTAAAAACTAATAAAGCTATGTCCAGTGGTTTTTTGGGGGGGGTTATTGTTTTAAGGTAGGTAAGCTTGATTTAAATATGTATTAGAGCACCCACATCAAATTTAATGTAATAGTATTATTATATCAAACATGAAAAAGTTAACTGTGCCATTCAAGCAAGATCGTATACATCCTTTGAAATTCTAAGGTTAATATTTTATGTACAACAAAATGTTCTTTATATTTTGTACATAACATGAGAAAAGTAAAAGGATGAAAAACCAATTTAGACAAACGAAGGTAGTATTTCTTTCCCTCCCCTCTCCCATTTTCCCAACCCTCTTTTCGTTTATTTTTTTAACAACCCGAGTCACGTCTTCAAATAATGGACCTAATCCTCATGGACGTCAACTTTCTACTGACCGCTGTTAGTTATTGTCACCAACAACCTTTCACACACAGAAACAAACATTTATCTCGTTTTAACCCACGTCATTTCATGGCTTTTTTAACGAACTGAAAACTGAATTTTTACGCTATTTTATTCTACTTGGTTAGTTTCGTGGGGAGGGGATTAGCTGGGGTGTATTTTTAGTTGTTTACCATCATCCGAATAAACCTTTATCTTAGATATTTTAGAAAACATTTTAAAGTAGTTTAAAGTAAGGAGTGGTAATAATTAAAGTTAAAACTTAGATTTTTCAATTTAATGAATAAGATAGTTTTAAAATTGGTTGATGAATTAAGTGAATTTAATATTCAAAGGATATATTATATTTTGCTTTTAATGAGCAACAAAATGTCATATATAAAAATGTTCAATAAATTGATATAACATCATCAACTGAATTAAAATATGGGTTTACTACAAGTCTAAAATGCACATATAATATATTAAAATTTATATACAAAACTTGGATACAACAAATAAAGGACAAAAAAAATTTTTAATAATCAAGAGTGTTGTAAATTAGGTTATAAAATTGAATTAGGGGGTTAGCATCTTCCAATGGAGTTTAATAAAGTAATGAAAATGTTCTTGTTACAACGATTTTGAAGAGTATAATAATTTTAAGGTTATGTATAAAACCTAAGCCTTGACTTGGTTCAGTCCCATTATTCCTTGTGATAATCAGCCATTAGTAGGATGCTGATTGATATTCTTCCGAGATGTTCTGGTATAAAAATACCATACTCATGGACATTGTAAAATGAAATTAAAGAACCATGAAGAAAACTTGAGAATTATGTTTTAAGATAATCTTGATAATCTACCATTATATTAATGAATTTGTAAAAGACAATTAATAAACAAACAAACTCACCCAAGTTTCTGTGCGGGACACAAACTGTCATTACGACTGGAAGATGGAAACTAACCAGGGTGTGGTTGGAAAGAAAAGATTGTGGCAAAAACAAAAGACTAATGAAAAACGAGCTGAGCGAGGTAAAGTTGTCATGAGCACGGTGTGAACTATTGGTAGGGAAACTACTATTGAAAAAGTGAATGTAAAATCATCTATGAAAGCGAAGATGGATACATTGATTGAAAGGATTAAATAAGTTAAGGGTAAGGAACTAATTTTCTCAACTTCCACTTGAAAGGGTCTATTATCTACGCTGGAAGGTGAAGCAGGGTAATTGAAGTTAGATGATTTTAATGTTTTTAGGTAAATGCGTTAATCTTTTCACAAGAATTTGATTTGATAGTTGTAATGGTTCATTAATGATTAATATATTTCGGAATCAAGCTGCTTAATGATAAAATTTTCGGCTGTGTTTAATGCCGTACCTTTATAAGATATGTGAAGGGGTTTCCTAAATTGATCTATTGGTTTGGGTAGACGGTAAGAGTTTTTTAAATAATCTGCAAATTTTGATTTGGTCCTATTGTGTTTGAAATCAGAAATGTGCTCTTTGTAGCGAACCCTAAAATATTATCCAGTCTAACCAATGTAAATAATATTGCATTCACAAGTGCGTTTATAAATTCCATTTTATTTAAATTACTGTTGCTAAGGTCAAAGGTTCAAAAGGTATCTATCTATACAATTTTATTATTTCAAGAGCCAGCTGTTACGTTTTGAAGGTAATGCCAATCTCGACAGCTCAATTATGAGAATAGGAACTCAAACTGTTATGAATCCTGTTAATTAACGTCTAAAAGTATTTTTACCAAAGATAACAGTTCGATTTAATTAGGAAGGCACTTTATCTTATAGATATTAAAGCCACTCAACCATCTTTTAAATATTTATACTTAAAGCAAACCGGCCCCGTGGTGTGAGTGGTCAATGCTACGAGTCTATTGGTCCCAGATTTGATTCTAGGATGAAATCTTGAGTATTTTTTCCCTGTAAGGTTAATTACCCCAATAGTCACCAGGGTTTGGTTAATTAGGCTTAAGTTAGGTTTAAATTATTCCTCTGATTCTGTACCCTCTTACTCACTATCGACATCATTTCATTTCATCGGGACATAGAAAGAACCTTCACGGAAATAATTAGCGATAAGTACATTCGGGCGTCCTCTGGGCAAAGGTACATCAGTACTGGCTAAGCTCTCCACTACTGGGCTACGAATGATGTAGTCCAGATATGATATATATAATTGATGTATTGGATCTTCGTTTGTCACTTTTCATAGGTAAATGTTATTACCTATGAAATTTAAAAAAAAATCAGAGTGTCAGTCCGCAATCAAGCGATACCGACCAAATGGGCGTCTGTTGGCAAATATCGTGCTAACTTCTGTGGTTAGAGGGCATCATGTGGTCAGTACCCCAGTAGACCAAACAGGTATACAAACCCTGGTCCCCCAGTCTTCTCCAAGCCAGTATAACGTGAGAGTGACAACTTAGACCATTCGGCCATTGACGCGGTATTAATATAGTTAAATAACAAATGGTAATGGAAGAGATCCCAGATGGATCTGTCACTAGAGTGGTTGTTTCGTAACGCCATAAAAAAATGTGTATGTGCTGGAGGAGCAAGCGCGAGCCCTGGGAACTGGATTCCAGTACGACTGAGTGTCTGAAGGAACACGGGGGATGCCCTTGAGATCCAGAAAACCGTTTTCCAGTCGTATGAACAAAAGTTAGTGGAATGATTATGAACTCTGAGGGGTTCCCTGCACCGTATGACCCACCACCTTGGAAACAAGAGATGTGGGTTATGGTTGATGGGCCCTCAGAGTCAAGATGCAGCCCTCTGGTACCATCTGGGTGATGGTGTTCCCCGGCAGTAATGGGAATAGAATAGTTTAGTATTTAGCTTAGCTTAGTTAGTAGTTAATATAGATAATTAGGGACGGGGGAGCTAGATAGGGGTAGATTAGGAAATTCAGCTGCAAGGGTAGAAAGTAGGCGGGGCACCAACTCTGATAGGGCGCCTCCCCAGGTGGTTATTATGGGGATGCCCACCTCTGCTGAGCGCTTGGGGAAGGGCCTAGCGGGGGAGGGTACCGGGGGCGTAATATACCCGGGGTGGATCAAATTGAGCTAAGGGTAGTTGAATTTAATTTAAGTTAAGAGCCAAAATATGTGTTGTAATGTTAAAAAGGAAATTCATATTAAAATTGTGTAAATTAAGTGAAAGTTGTGGAAAAAAACGGCCCGGATTTAAAGATTGTAAGATACCGGGCCTGTAAACACTGAATAAAAAACAAACAAAAAAAAACGCCATATTGCTAAGTTTCAAATTCCCGTACGGCAGTCATCTTATGTAAAATTTTATAGGTGATTGTCTATTTATTTAAATTAAGAGAAAACTGATGAACTCATTTTACCAAACGAATGCTAATTTTAAAGGTTAGACGTCCTTGATGTTGAGAAAAAAATGGCTGCTTTCAACAAAAACCCAATTTTTCAAGCAAGTTTTCCAAATTTTCTGCTGTGCACATAATGAGTTGCTCATCTGTACAATAATTATTTGTTTACATCACCATGGAAACCATGATTTGGGTATGATTGTAGAGAGATAAATAAAATATTTATACTTGATAAAAAATTATAACTCAATTCTTATCTAAGTGGTATGGTGCAATAAATAGAGAGTGGGTCGTTTCAAAAGCTACTAACTGGTGCAAAGGGTCGTGGGGAGGGGAGGGGGGATTTGACTCTGAAAGTAACAAATCTATGGAAGTTTGATAACCTTTGACATGTAAACCTTAAGCTAGAAAGTCAAGTTAAAGTGAGGCCTTAGTATATATAACCTTTCCAAATATTTTTTTTAAAATAATGTAACTGTAACAATCTGCAAACGAAACATGGAAAGATGAAAATTCAAATAAAATAAGAAATAATCTCAGAGTTCTTTTATAATAAGAGTGTCCCAATGAGCATCAGAGATGACTCATCAGACTTCAGCATCCTTGGAAAGCTCAAGACAACTAATGGAGATACGGTTTGTTTCTTTTGTGACGGAAAGTTTTCAGAAGATAAAAAAGGTGAAGAGTGGATTCAATGTGTTGTGTGCAAGGAATGGGCACGCGTATAATGTTTAAGAGTTGAAGCAAGCTATTTTGTAAATGTTTCTTGCTACCAATTTAAAATAATCTAATCTGCTTCGTTGGCCGCATTATCTTAGGTATCACTTTCTCAATAAACTAGACTGACAATTACAGAGAGATTAGGGTTCAAATACCCAGTCAGGTGTAATTAGGGTGGTTTTTACTTAATGATTTTCATTCAAATGTGGGTACACTTCCTCTTAATTCAACCTTCTCCAACTATGTTATGTAATTAGTACATATAAATGTAGCCTGAACAGGTAGTAAAAAGCGGTGCTAAAAATATTAAAGATATTTTATTTTAGTTTCTGTATCCAACCTTATTATATTTTATATTTCTATAATTTTAAACTAATCAATAATGTTGAATTTTTTTTTTTGTTAATTCATGTAAAATAAATAAGATATTATATTTTGTAAAAAATATTTGGGGTTTTTCTGGAAAAAAATGCCTTTTTTCAAATTTTAATTTGGCCTTAGGCCTTAGGCCATGCGGTCACCAATGTGGGTTTGTCGATAGTTAATTATTTAAAAAAAATCATTTTGGCTAACACTTGAGTGGGTGCTTTGCGTACTTCAAACCCCAATCAGTTTCCACTGAACTATTGATATTTAAATGAACAAACTAGTTGGTTTTGTAAACTTTGTTATAATTAGAGTTAATTTAAACACATCCCAATGAATATAATCAAACTAATTGATAGATAACATCCAATATTGTGTTATTAAATATAAAATGTCATATTTTAGTATATGAAATATTTTCTAATGGGGATATAATTTCCAATTATTCCCAATAAATACTAGTTGGGTTATTATTTGGTTAATTGCTACCAATTATTCGAATATAATGTAAATACACATATAATACACACTTAATATATCAAGTTAATAGTTTTATTTTGTTTATATGGGCACTTTCAGGTGACTTGGCGGTCTAAGAGTAAGGTGCTTCTGTGCTAGGGGTCTGGGGTTTAATCCTCGGTCCCGGCACAGATTTATCTGATTGCCAAACCCTTCCTTCACCTCTGACAAGACGTGTATTAATCACAACTTGTGAATGTGTGGAATGCCAGGCCTCCACCGTGGTTCGGATTTCACGTTAAACCCAGGTTCTTCCTTTCATATCACAAACACCCTACCGTTACACATTAGCGTAAGTGCTTATAAACCGAACGGGTAGTAAGACGTGGTGCTAATAATATTAATAACAGGAACTTTAATCATCTTTCCCTCGGTCCTGATATAAAAACTCCTGCAATATTTTAGCAAATACTGTGGGAGGCATCAACAAAAGGGGGAAAATTATCAACATTGTCCTCATCGTCCTCGTCGTTGTCATCATTATCAACATAATTATCATCTACATCATCGTCATCACCGTCATCATTATCACAGTCATCATCGTCATAGTCATTATTGTTTTAATTATTATTATTATAACTATTATTATGAGAATTTAAGTTCTCAACAACTATTTTCTTATACCAGAATACGAATTACGAACTAGTTTATTGGTTATGGATTTTTTATCTCTCAAGAAAAATACGTTGACCCCGGCTGTGTTTGAAATCGCAAACATTTGGTCCTGAGGCGAGATTTTAACCCCAAGCCCACCAAGGTTAACCTGATTGGTCTAAAGCGTTACTCTAGCAGTAGATGGGATTTCTGAGGATAAGGATATAGGTGTTTGAATCCCGGTATATTTGGTGAGGCAGTTCTTTTTTTTTTCTAATTTGTTTCCCACCATTCCTTCATGCGAATTTTACTATTTATCCTTTAAATTTAAATTTTCTCATCCCAACCCCATTAGCGAAATTAATTACTATATATTGTAACAAGTAGTGAGACGCAGCGAGTTAAAAATAGCATACATCACATACATACATCACATACACACATACATCACATGCATACATACATCACAACATACACGCACATATAATCACGCCGTTCCCTTCAACTCTGTGCTTATCCATCCTCACTAACTTTCTCCACCCTTCCCTATCCTTGTCCACGCCCTTCGCTTCAACAACACCATACACCTAGTCATACATGTTCTGTTATTCTTAAAACTTTTAATGTTCTTATTTTTCACACATTTGTCTACAACATTTAACCACATATTACATGACCTATCCCTTCCTTTGATCCACACTCTCTACCTTCATATATTTTCCTCGTCCCTCGAGCCATACTCATTCTCTCAACGTTCCCAAACCAACGTAAGATGACATAACATAACATAGCACCCAAAATTAAAAAGTACACGAATCAAAACGGTAAATTGTGTTTGACTTTGAGGAATAAGTTTAAAAAAAAGGCTTTGTTTTATATTTAAAATAAAATCGAAGTGTCCTTTTTTGTAAAGTTAAATAAGTTTGAAAACATTTCCAGAGAGTTATTTTCTTCTCCCTTGTACTACACCCCAACCAATGTCCCCCCTTTTTTTCTCCCCCTCACCCACTTTCTCTTGCCCTCCACTAAAATTTCAGGCATGAATTCGATTCAAGTTGTCTGGACAAGCCGCGTTCCGCAGAAATCCGAGACCAAACACACAACTGGACTGCTTCGCTCCAAACGCCATCTGTTTTTCTTCTTTTTCTTTTTTTTTGCATATTGAATACCAGAGGCCGCAACATCGTTCCGTCTCGCCTGCCTACAACACAGCAGACTACATTCAGATCCATCATTGTCTTCTTCCAGGGAACATTGCTGCTCTACTTGGAATAAAAGAGAATGGAGGGTTGGAGGGCACTGAACGGGGTAAAAAAAAGAAGTGACTTTCTCATACACAAAATGTGTCAGCAAAGGAGATTTGGTTCTAAAAGTATAAAGAGAACATCGGAAAAGATGAATGCATTGTAAATTACAATGTTAACTAAATAAATATGGCTTTGTAAAAAGACTTCAAAATAATCTTATATTTTACTATACCAAACAAATATATTTTTTGAAAACATGAATATAACTATGAGTATAAACTAATATTTATATAAAAAGGTAAAGCTGAATACATATAATTGCATTGTTTTCCGAGGGAAATGTTGTGTTAATACATTATTTTTCAAAGTGTCAAAATTTATTTGTAACTCCATCTTGTTTTTTTAAAGGTAAGCTTAATCCGCCTTATTTATCAAACGATTCAAGCAATTATATGTATGAATTTATTTCTAACTATTTAATCAAAGCCGTAAATTATCTCTTACCTATAATGGCGTATAAAAATGGGAAGAAACTTAAATTCCATCCTAGAACTTACTTTCTCTATGACATTAGAAAATAGAAAGTTTTTGACAAAAGTATGCCATCTATCCCAATCTTGAACTAATTCTATCCAGTCCACCTCATTACACGCTCTGTCTTTCAGGTCATTATAATGTTCTCCTTCCATTTGCTTCTAGCTCTTTTCAATGGTCTATTCCCATTGGGTATTCCAGACAATACCTCGAACATGGTTCTAGATTCTCCCAATCACATTGCATATCCTACCCATCATAATCTACAAGACTTTACTATCCTAGCAATGCCTTGTGGTGGGTACAGGAAATGTAAATCATCATTACGTAACTACTTCCACTCCTTAGTATATTCATTCCTTTTTGAAGCAAATACCTTCCAAAAACCTTACTTTGCGATAAACCATAGGTTGTGACTACCTTTATATGGTTTATCTACTAAGTTATGTAAATATTGACGCCTTAAATCGGTACATATTACGATCACTATTCGAACTAAATTCAATAATTTTATTTCGAAAGCTATATGTCATGTAAAAACACACCAAATATTCAATCAGATTCATTTAGTTTCGTGGTTAAAGGTTGTATCAGTTTTGAAATATTATTCTAAATTAATTAAAGACATTCAAGATAACCTCCCTCCCCCCACCACCCGATCGTTAAACTACCACTGAGGAAAGTGGACAGATACGATTTAGTAAATATAAATTATCATCCATAACCGGGAATCGAGCTCTTGACCCCAAGGTCAATCAACTGAATCAATGTGTCGGTTTTACCATCAACAGAATACCAGTTTAGTGGAGTGTATGGAGGTCCGAGTTGCGAGACATCACTAGGTCATTTCTCGTCATGACACTCGCGAGGCTGTCAGGCAGAAATCACGTCCTATTGTGATTGGCGTCGTCCATTTATATCACTCTCTTGCTCTCCCATTCTCTCTCTCCTCTCTCTTGTACCCAGGAGGCATCGAGCAAGACTATGGCCGAAATGCGTGGCACCAAAATCGATTTACAGCTCCCCCTGGGATTTACCGAAAGGAGGAAAAAGAGTTCCTCTTTTTTTGGGAATGGCTAGAAGAAAACTGTACGGGATTACACGCTTCCGAGGTTGAAAAAACCTGGTCATCCACCGGTTTTATCTTTGAAAGACTTTTCCAGTCTTTTACCTCAAGCTTATTCTAGATATAAGTGAAATGATAGATGCTGGACCTCGTCTTTATAGTGGTGACGTCAAAACCAGTAGCGGATAGAGAGAGGTAGATTGGAGCTATGGGGGGTATTTCCCCCCTCTTGCATAGAAAATAATCAAAAAATATTGAAACCGATAACTTAATTTTGTAAAGAATGACTGTCTTTAACATATTCATTGCCCTATCTCCTACATGACAGAATCAATAACACTTTTAGCTTAGTTCTAACGTGCAAATGGATTAGTACCAAAACTGTCCATTAATTGTACTGATTTAATTATAGTATGATAATTAAGTATTTGTACTAAAATACATATTTTTTATTAGTACTAAAATTGTAGGCCTATGTACAATACATATTTATTGAATTTAATGTTACAATGGTTTTTGTTTTGTTGTTGTTTTATTAAAATTACAAATTTATTATTTAAAATTGTATTTTTCTCCTTAAAAGTTCTTTATTATTACAATTCATTAAAATTAATGTTACAAATTTTAAATTATTATTATTTAAATTATTGTAAATTTAAATACTTGTTTATTAAAATTATTAATTTATACTTGAAGGAGTCTTATGAAAACCAAAGCCCACCCCCTTTCCTCATGACAACAGTCTCTGAAAACAGGTCTTTAAATTCGATATTGCATACCTATTTCAATCTTAAACGTCCTATGGTAAACAGCCCAGAATGGTATTAAGCTCCTACCTTCTGGCTTAAAGCGTATAAGAATTATTAATTATGATAGTATTAAGTTCTCTTAAGCATACAACAAAAGTTTTTAAAAAATCTCACCCTCTCCTTGAAATTTAAATATGTATCCAATAGTAGTAGCTCATATAAATAAATATTCATACATAAACTGTCATATAATAAGTTAAAACGCGAGAATTTTAAAAGTGTATTATACCCGTCTCATTGGCCAAATGTTTGCTGAAGACGGGGAGATTGAGATTTGAGTTCGCGTAGATAGATGGTGGTTTTCTTTAAATTGTTTCTTACTCTCGTTCTAAGTAAATATTGGTGAATTAACTCTAAAATGCTTGCTTTACTTCATAATCCCTACGCCATTAGAGTAATTATTATATATGCGTATAATCTGACTAAGTAATAAGATACAGTGATAAAAAAAATTAGATATAACCTATATAAAATCACGGGATGGATGACAAAAATTGCATTGTAATATTTTTCAACCTAACATAGCAAATATATTTATAAATACTATTTAGATTTTCCTGCCATTTTTAAGAGCTGAATCCCTTACGCATTTTTATTACTAAAAAATCTTGCCGTTTTTAAGAGCTAACAGCTTTATATGAAACCAACAGGTCGTTGCAGCGGAGGCTGCATATTATTGCACTAAAATGTATTCTAAGCTTTGAATTGAAATAATTTCAATATAATTATCCCTCACTCGACTTTCTAGTTAAAAGATTAGTCGTTAAAGGCTTTCAACTTTATATAGGTTTATAGCTTCAGTGTTTAATTTGAATCAAAACGTATATTTTCCCCCTTCACCCCACGATAAAACCACTCAATTTTGAATCGACTTGTTGGTTTTAGACAAAGAGAAATATTTAATTTACCAATTATACTTTTAGACAAATCATGGTTTCCATGGTGATGTAAGCAAATACTGATTGAATAGATGAACTAATGCCTACACAGAAGGAAAAGATGTAAAAATCGCTAGGAAAATTTGATTAAAGTTTTAGTCTACTTTTTTCTTTTTTTTTTTTTTGCCAATATCCTGAATCTATAACCTTAAAAATAAGAGGTCTTTTGTCAAAATCTGTTCAGTCATTCCTCCATAATTTTCAACGATTAAAAAATTATATATTGTTATCCTAATATAATCTGTTTGTTTGATAAATATACAACTAATAATTGTCGTAATCCTTCTATTTGTTGTAACATACCACAAAAGAAAGAGTTGAGTTAGTATTATTCTTAGCCAGAGATAAATATTTTATTTACAGATATACATACACTCATGCACAAATAATAGTTTTAATGATGTAAACAAAGAATTAAAACATGAAAATTCTCTTTAAAAATAAGTTTTTGTTAGAAAATACTATTTTTCCCGAAATCCTGGAACCCTGATGTTTAAAATTAGTGGACGTTTGTCAAAATCTGTGTATTCATTCCCTCGTAATACTTTTTTATACCGGAAATGGTATTATCAAATTATACGGAGTTTGGAAACTCATAGCCCAAACTGCACATATAGTTTGTTTGAACCAAAAGTAATTAAAAAACTCCCTATATACTTACATCCGGAAAACTTTGCTAATACCATTAAATAGTTTTCAAATTCTCAGTGTGTGCCGGGAGAGCAAAGCTGTCAAGCATGCGTGTACAACAAGTTGCATAGGAGTTAGGTGCATGGCACTGCACATGTAATAATGGCAAGCACTTTCTGTGATGTAGGACCGACCGTTAATGATGACTCTCAGAACGTATTTGTATTTCTAGAAGAACTGGTGTGTTGTTTACTATTATTTGTGGTATGTTCTGCTGCCATCATTCAAGATCTGAAGGTGTATAGTGATGTGCACCTCGCTCCTATGAAACCTGTTGTACACGCATGCTTGAACAGCTTTGCTCTCCCAGTGATGTATGCTGAAACTTTGAACACAATTTAATGACTTTAGCATAGTTTTCCGGATGTAAGTGTATAAGGATGTTTTATCACTTTTGGTTCAAACAAACTATATTATCAATTTGGGCTATCAGTTTGCAAACAGCCTGTATATAATATGAATGTATATGTAAACGGACAGTTTTCATTTTGTATTTTATCAAATTAGTAGATCGAAATATTTTGATATTTTATGTGATCTTTTACGCTAAGTCTATCCTTAGGACTCACATTTTTACTCCTAGCAACGATTAATTTACCTCTACTATAATTAATATTGTACTGTAAACTAAAATACGAGACTATTTAGATAAATGTGAAGTCAATGAAATCACTTTCTGAAATCAAAATCTCAAAATAAATATTTGTATTTTATCGTAGAGAATGTTGCATTTATCACTTAACAACTTATGTTGATTTTTAGATTTTATTTTAATCAAATATAAGTTTAACTATAAAAAAATTAACTGTTCACAAAAAATTAAACGGTGCGGGACTATAAAGGGCAGACAGGTCAGTAAGGGATGTCGAAATAAAAACCAGCACAGCTAATTCCACACCATCCCGCCAGGGCGTAGTTGGCAATACCAACAAAAGAAGCAGGGGTGTATCTTCCGTACCGGATGTAGGCGTCACTTCCGCTCGTTACTGGTAGTTCCTGGAGAACAGAAAATAAAAATAAAGTAGAACGAAGAAAGAGTTCAAATTGTTACTAACAAATTGAAGACAGTTTTCAGAATCCAAATAAACGCTTATAGAATTTTTTAGCGCTGCGTTTTATTAGCTGTTTGGTCAATTACGCATATTTATTAATTATCATCATATTTTTAAAGTTGGGTAAGGTTGAATTTTGTGTAAGTGTACTCTCATTTGCGTTGAGAGAGAGAGAGTGTAAAATAATTTAGTAAAAAAAAAGCCTTAATGAACCCAACCACAATTCGAACCCCGATCTCCTTGTCATCGGCTGTTCAGTCTAGAGAAAAGGTGTCATCTTAGACCATGTGGACACCAAAGCGTGTCAAAGCATTATGAAAACCAAAATATATATAGGGACTGGGCGTGCTGTTCATGTAATGCAAGTTAAACGTATTTTATCCTCAACAAATTGTATCAAAATGATTTCAAATTAAGCGGCTCACTACTAAACATCGTCTACAATTTAATTATTATTATTATTATTAGCACCACGTCTTACTACCCGTTCGGGTTATACGCACTTACGCTAATGTGTAATGGAAGGGTGATTATGAGATGAAATGGAGGACCTACAGTTTAACGTGGAATCCGAACCACGGTGGAGACCTGGCATTCCTCACATTCACAAGATGTCTTGTCAGAGGTGAAGGAAGGGTTTGGTAATCAGATAAATCTGTGCCGCGACCGAGGATTGAACCCCGGCCGCCAGCATAGAAGTCTGACACCTTACCCTAGACCACCAGGTCACCTACAATTTAATGTTTCTCCTATACCGTAACAATATCATAAGAATTTAGATTTGAAAATACAGTAGAACCTCGATAAATTGGACTAATTGGGGATCAAAAGGCCCAAATCATTGATTTGTAGAGATTTTCGAAAGTACGGTACCTATTCCAAAAATTATAAAATAAGATTAGACGCGATACTTGCGAAAACTCAGTGTTAAGATAAAAATATTTTTACTTTATTTAAATGGTGTTAAGCCAACTAGTAAGGCTACTAATGGTAACTATGACAAACTCAGAGGGGAGGGAATACTATATATATATATATAAACCCTAAGTTTTGGCCATACCGAAAAGGAGGGTGACTGGAGATTCAGATTAAATGTTCAGTCTTCTAGTGTCTTGCATACTGCCGTTGCCTGGTCGATAATCAATCTGGAAGACTATTTCGGGTGCATTACCCGGGGTATGTTGGGCCTCATAAATTCTCAAAAGTCAAGTGATCCTCGAGTCGTAATATAATTGGAGCGTTGAGAACCATCGCAAAAAAATTAGAGATGCAGACTAGGTTAGTGAGTAGACTGGTGAATGTTAGGACACAGCTCTAACAAACCTTGTTCAACTACATCACGCTCTGTATAATCAAACAAGTTCCTACTCAATAAACAACTTAGTAAACCTAAACATTTATTTTATGCTACCTAACCTAAGCCACCAAGCTATCCTGACAGATTTACCCATGGGGCTGGGCGATTAGCGACAGGATTGTATTTTCGTTGAATTTAATTGCAATTTTCACTATAGCTCTGTATATGGTTATCATAGATGTATTCATGCTTAGCTCTGACCCAGTAACTATTAGCTTGTTCCATGGCTATATTTTTGACTAATGTTTAGTAAATTCCCTTAAAATTCATCTTTTCTCTCTTGGATATATTACATATTTTAAATTTTTTAAAGCGAATGTTCAATAAATATGTAATTCTTTTCGCCGCGTCTCATTACCTGTTCATGCTATTAGTTATGAAAATATGAGAGAGATTATAAAAATTTAATTTAGAGGGATTTTACCAGTCTTTGAGTGTTTTGTTGAGTGAAGGAAAGAATTTAGTAAAAAAACAACATTATTCTCGTCTGGAATTATAAAACACGAATTCTCCATCAACAGCGAACCGTACTAAATTAACCCAACATTTAGACCACAATCCTACTGGGGTGAGTACTGTATTGTATTAATAAAATATAATATTTAAACAGATGATATTACCCACTTACATGACTTCTATAACCAAATTGTATCAATATTTTATGTGGCTAGTGTTTGATAAAGATAATTAATTGTAACAGTAAGGGTTTACGAACTCTGAGCTTCTAAAAGAAGGTTAAGGATGAATCTCATCTCAATCGAGTGCTTTTTCACCCTCAATAGTGGTGTTTTATATATAATATCCTTTTAAGGGTTTATTTATTCAAATGTAATATAATTTTAGTGTATTCTCAATATGGATTAAACAGGTATCAAAGATGCAGCACGTACAATATTATAGTTGTAATTGTATGGATATTAATGTAATTATTATTACATTAATATATTTAATATATTATAATTGTAATTGTATGGATATTAATGTAATTATTATTTCATTAATATCCATACAATTACAACTATAAATATTGTACGTGCTGCATCTTTGATACCGGTTTAATCTATCTTAAGATTACATTAAAATTGCATTATGAATATTAATGTAATTATTACATTAATATCCATGCAATTAGGTACCTAATTATATCCATAAGTATTAATAATAGAAATAATAAAAAATATTACTGAAGGTGTGTTAACCTACTACGCAACCAAAATAAATAAAGTACATAATTAATCTGTTAGATAATTTACTCAATTAAACTAATTATATTTGAAAAGAGGATAGTTATCTTCAGTTAAAAACTCTTTTTTTTTAATGTTTTAAAACTTTCAGATTTTGAAATCAACCCATTTTTATATTTTGTGATTGATAAATGTTGAAAAATAAAAATACGTAGGAAGAGTACTCACTATAAAAACGTAATTAAATTTATTTTAATATATTCATGTGAATTGACTCTGGCATTATTGATAGTAGCGATACCTTTAACATATTATCAACAACAACAATAATAATAAAACATATTTCAATGTTATATTATTAATAATAATAATAAACATATTATTATTAATAATAATAATAATAATAATAATAAACATATTATAATGTTGACCGCAAAATACAGGGTGTAAATTAATTAGTGTCAAATAGTCTAGGGTGTGACAAAGAAAACCCTCCCTTTTAATTATAATTAATTAGAGTAATAAAATATACATATAGTTTGGTCTTACGATTCATTAAAGTATTTCTCTTTGCCATTTCCTTTTACTAAAGCTCTCATCCATACGTCACTATTCTAGCAATATTGCTAGCTCTAAACTGTATCACCTCTTTGCTGTGTATTTGGAAAGTTGTTTTGTTTTTTTGGTTTGTTGATTGGTTTTTGAAGAATGGAAGTGGACGATAAGTTTTTAGTTTTGGTCTTCTTTTGGCGTCGGTTTTAAAATTACAATAAAGCTGGAATGTTTAAGTTCACAATTAAGAGACAAAAAGGGACACTGTGTTGCAAGTTATTAAAACTTTACCCAAGAGTGTTAAATTTAACTTGGAGAGGAAGAGAGAAGATTATACATATCTTTAATCAAATATAACTACAGAATGGCTATGGTGAGAAGTTTTCCATTTTTTTATTTTGTTTTGTTTCAAGAAAATTATGTTACCTTAGTAATGTAAATTAACGGAGCTCCATAGGCAGGATTTGATATGAGTAATATTCAGAATACATAAATAACCTAACAAATAACTTTTTTTTTTTAATTTCATAACCTCGTAATTTGTTTCCATTACAATATAAGATAAACTTTAAATATAAGTGCCTACCTAAATCCAGAGGTCCCGAGATTAGGTTTCTCGTGCAACTGAGCTAGATAAAATAAACTATTTTTTTATATACAACCTTAGGAGAACTTATATATATATATATAAATATTTAAAGTTATTTAAATTATATTTTTTCCTTCCCTCCTTGTTTTTTTTTTCACAAGGGTGTAATCCTATCAACCAAACACTAAGAAAAGGTCATATAAAGATGGGTCTAAGAACTCATTGTTTTAGAGTTATTAAAGGTTTTCCTCAAATATAGATTGGTTGTGAGCTATCCATTGAAAGAACTGATTAATCACCAGATTTGAGCCCAATGCAAATTCAGGACTTCAGGACATTTAAAGACCATTGTTAACTCAACTCCTTTTTCCTGATATTGACCTTTAAAGAGAGCGTATCATAAATGGATGTGAGCAACCACGTAAATTTTCAGATTTATTCTATAAAGAATGACAAAGTACAGAACGCACGATCAAAGAATGAATCAAAGCAGGACACAATTTTTAACAGTTATTATAAACAAAAATGTTATGTTTTTTGTGAATATCTGTTATTATTTATGTATTGTTTTTATTATTTATTATTATATTATTATTATTATTATTATTATTAACACCACGTCTTAATACCCGTTCGGGTTAGACGCACTTATGCAAATGGTAGGGTGATTGTGAGATGAAATGGAGAACCTACAATTTAACATGGGATCCAAACCACGGTGGAGGCCTGGCATTCCCTACATTCACAAGATGTCTTGTCAGAGGTGAAGGAAGGGTTTTGCAATCAGATAAATCTGTTTCGGCTGCTGGGATCAAGGATTGAACCCCGGACTCCCAGCACAGAAGTCTGACACCTTACCTCTAGAATACCAGGTCACCTTGTTTCTGTTAAACTTTGGCTTGTATATATAATTGCGTTACATCTTCTGTTGGATTGCTTATTGATTGAACAGCAAAATTCCTCCAACCTCAGAAACTGTACATTTCTATACACAGTTTATATGAACTTTTCTTACACTTCTAGAATATGTTATATAAATTAAAATTCATCCTGTATATGCTCTTACTTCCAACCGTATAGGCCTACTTTACTACTCTCGTGATGTTAGGGACGCCTGAGTGTGTATACTATATGCACTAAATTTTTGTTCGCCGGGTGGTATACACAAATTATTGTAGGGGACAGACGGAAATCAACACTCGTTAACTTCATTAGTGTTTATAGTATTTTACCAGCCTACGGTGGTATGGAGGAAATAATAATGTAATATTCATGTTTGTCCTTTACTTTGAATGTGTGTGTAGTTGTGTTTTTGATATGACTTTTTAACTTATGGACAGATTTAACATAGTCTTTCAAAAGAATATGTTATATATATATATTTCATCTCAGTGTGAATCACAATTCTGCTGTCAAACGTCTAAGTATTTAAGAAATATATTATTATTTCAAAATGTAGAAACATGTACTAACCTTGTGAATTTTAGAATACGTGTAGACGAAAATAAGACATAGAAACATTTCCAAGGATAGATTCTAATGATACAATCAAAGCTACAAATTCGTGTTTATATGGTTATAAACAGTTTTATAACAATACCAAACCAACAACCGAATCTGTGAGAACGTAGTCTAAATATCAAGTTAATTTATTCTGGGCTCAAATACTGGGGTTGTACTAAGGATGTTTTAATCTTTAATTGTCTCCCACGCTCCTTCGCGAATGCCATTGAGTTCCTTATCATATATATATATATATATGTACATAACGCATATACATATGGTTGTATGTATATCCATCCACAAAAGAACATACAAATCAATTTCACATTCCATAAACATATATTTTTTATAGCTTAAATACTATTGGTTTTATCAAATTATATTTCAAATAAAAGATGTTTATTTTTAATAGTACTATAAACTTTACAATGAAAACTGGTTTTATATCCCAAATAGTTTCGTTGGTATGATAAAAAAAAGATATTTTCACTTATTTAAAGTACCATCAAATTTATTTTCATGATAATATGAGAACTGTCATGAGACGTCGACATTTTACAAAATATTGATCTCGATTTTTTTTTTTACTATCACCAAATTTCTCTCTCCGAAGTATCGTGAGAAAGTAAATATACTAAACTCACCAAACTCAAATTAATAAAATATGTGCGAATATTAAAAAATTGTTTTAAATGATAACAGTGTTAAACTTTTTTATTAATAATATTAAATCTAATTTATAAAAAAAGTTAATTTAATCATTTAACCCCCGATATGATATACACTGGAATAAACGACAGAGGAATCTAGACTAGTTTACCAATGACGGATAGGTCAGGGCTGGAATCCCAGTCAGCTGTATTGAGGAAATTATTCCTAAATGATTTCCCGTTCTATTTTACGGATATTTAAAATGGATGATAAGACATTGAATATAACAAAAAATATTAGTCTGTATCTAAGAAGACAAGTTAACTAGGATGTGAGGATTAAATTGTTAGAATAGTAAAAAAAAACCATAGTAATCCTTATCAGTGACAAGAGAACTGAAAGTCACGCTCAATAAAATGATTTGCTGGTGTCAGTGAGTTTGGGGCTTAAATATCGGCCGGGTAATCTCTTATGGGTTTTTTTTAAAAAAAATTCTCATTCCTCAAATACGGGAACAATATTCTCCAAATTCCACCTTTATCATCCCTACCCCATTTGAGAAATTAAAATGATTAGTGTAAAATAATAAACGTTAGAAAAAATATAATAAATGGGTGTTTAAAACCATTTAAAACACAAACCTGACATTTTATTTTAAATATATTAGCGTATTACATTTGTTTTTCTATTTTTCTTTATTTTCAAATCTGTTTTTGTCACTTAGTCGCTCATCAATTTAATCCAAAAAGCAGACATTTTTGTCTCATTTGCTTTCGTTTCGAAAGCAATTGCTTCAAGACAGGATTAAGGATCGAAAAGACATGAAAACCTTTCGCTTGACATGGTTGACTATATTCAGTCAAATGGGATCATCAGATTACTCTACCTTCTTTTTCCCTCCCCTTCACCATTCTCACTCTTTCTCTCTCAGCAATTGGCAATATTGAATCCACTTCCTTCGAGTTAGCTCTCGTCTCTGAAGCGCGCAATCCATTTTCTTCCCATTAAGTTGGTACGCACAATTTATATGATTTTTTTTTTACCAAAGATCTGACAACCGACATACCTCATCCTTCTTTTAATCCAATATTTTTTCCTTAAAATCGACAGAAAATTATGTAATTTTCTTGAGAAGACTACTAAATGTAAGATATCGTTTTAAGAATGAATTTAATTTATTTGTAATAAATTATAAAATATAATTAAGGTTATCAACAACCATTAATTATTTGTATCTACAGTGGGTATTAAAATGGTAATTAGAATACCGATTTAAATACAATTAAATATTTTCCTGCTTTTTTTTTTTAGCTCATCTTACAAGCTTTTAGAACTACATTATTGGGATAAGGATAAAGAAACTATATTTTAAAGGAAATATATATTTTTAAACCTCTACAGTCAGAATATTGTCACCACAGCTCCATCCTACATTTATGAACCAATTAAAACCAGTGAGGTCTTAATATTTTCGTTCCGACGTTCAGATTTAAAACTAATTGTGAAATTTTGAAAATGGCGTCCAGGAAGAAGTTTGTGACTTTTGATATACAGTACCTAAATCAGTAGGTTTTTGAATATATAAAAGGTCAGCTAGTAATTTCCTAAATATTATTTTTTAAATTATGACCATTAATCGCAAATATACACGGCTAGCCAAAAGGATTAAGATATAAACGGCTACAATCGGTTCGGAATTGCAGGAGAAGTTGTGGTGAAAAGCTTATTTTTACTTTCTAGCTATTTTACAGGTAAAGAAAGTATTATGATCGCCAAAAAAATTGAACTCGAGATTTTGATGAATGTTGACTTTTCATGACTGCCCGAATCCAAAAAATAGTTGTTTTTGAAATTCCGTCTGTCTTTCTGTACCTCCAACTAGAGCATAAACTATTTTACCGATTGGGCTAAAACTTGGTATCTACGGTTTTCATAGGGTTTCCCTGAAATATTTTTGGAACTGAATATCTAACCCTAAAATTAACGGTAGTTTACTGAAGGGCTAAAGGAGAACAATTCTATTTTCTCAAAATCGGCTAAATGATTTTGATTAAATTTAATTTCTATATATTTATAAATATTCCAAACAAAAAGGATATTCTCAATATTTCGGCAAAATAAATTTAAGGGTTCTGGTCTGATGCATATATTCTATTTTTTTTTTTTATCGTATCTCCGTAACTCAATGAGAAATTAAATTACTTAGTATTTCAATTATCTAGGGTTATTTATAATACAAATCTTTTATTTGAACCATATTTTTATAAAACCAATCACTTTCAAGCTATACGCAAATATATATTGACGTTTCGAACACTGAAGGTAAAGTATTTCGACCGTAAAAATAATCTAACCCGAAATGTTGATGGATGTTAACATCTCATGAACCGACGAACCATTAAAAGTGTTGTTTGCCAGGCCATCTATCTCTGTGTCTGTTTACCGCCTAAAATTAAGAATAGATTAATAAAATAAAAAGAGAAAATAGAAAAAAATTGATTTATTCAAAATTGGCTCTGACGATTTTGATTAAAATTTGTATCTATGCTTTGATTGAAATCACAAATAAAATGGCTATTTTAATTTCCCCATGAAAATTATTATTATTATTATTATTATTATTATTAGCACCGCGTCTTACTACCCGTTCGGGTTATACGCACTTACGCTAATGTGTAATGGTAGGGTGATAGTGAGATGAAATGAAGGACCTACAGTTTAACGTGGAATCCGAACCACGGTGGAGGCCTGGCATTCCTCACATTCACAAGATGTCTTGTCAGAGGTGAAGGAAGGGTTTGGTAATCAGATAAATCTTTGCCGGGACCGAGGATCGAGCCCCGGCCGCCAGCATAGAAGTCTGACACCTTACCCCTAGACCACCAGATCACCCCCCATGAAAATTAATTTAGTGTACGTTACAGAAGCGGAAATTGCCGTATCTCCGCAACTATTTGAGATACTAAATAGCTTATCACTGCAAAATTGTAGTACTATTATTAAAAATAAAAAACTTGTTTTTGAAATATATTTATATAAAACTAGCAATTTTTGAGATATTGTCAAATATATTAATATAATTTTGTTAGTTTTAGTTTAAGTAGATACTATTTAAATTTTGACGCAATAATTCTACAATGTCATAGAATAGTTACAAAGGTTATGTTATATTTCCCTAAGCCACTTGGTAGAAATGTTTTAGTCAATATTCATATATTTTATTGGTAAAAATTTATAAATGAGGATTTTAATACCAATGCGATGACCTGAAGAAATGAAAAACCCAATAAAATTTCAAAAATTTTAACCAGAAGTCGAAATTTAAATCGAAGTGTTGAAGCTTGTGGACCTAATTACGATCTCTTTTATTGGTCCAAACATATAAATGAGGACATTAATTCTTTAAAAATAAAATTATAAAATTTAAAACCGGCACTCAAAAAATGTTTTACGTAAGTATGGTGCATTTTATGTTTGGGTTTGTTAGTGTATATTATTTCGTTTCACATATATTACAAGTTTTGAGTAAATATCTCCATTTTCAAACAATAGAGCGAGAAATTCCATGTGAAGTTCCGTACCATTTATTTATTACTAAATAGCCCAGACCCACTTAACATCCATGTATCGGTTCTCAAAACTTTGATTTCAGTTTCATCGTCAAGATTTTTCTTTTACTTTTTCTCTATTAATTTAACAAACATGAAGTACTCAGCTTTCCCGGGAGATATAGCATATGGTAAAAATGGTAAAAAGATAAAAAAAAATTAAAAAGGGTAAAAATAAATCTTTTAGTGGAAATTAAAAAGGATAATCAGTGAAAACAGGATCAAAAGGATAAAAAGGTCAAATGGGTGTATTGTCCCTGATTTGACCCTAAAGAATATTTGAAAGCATTGACAATATTCTCCTCTTAATTATATATTTATATATAGATTTTATTTTTATTTGAATTTTATATTTTATTACTTGGCGCTTAAATCATGTCTTCTAAATTATTCAGATATGATAGTTACCAGATTCTAACTAATAAATTACTAGTTATTTCTTGTTGTTAAGTTCACGCCCTGAAGTTAGGAGGCATCAGCTACTGTAACTAACTTCAGTGTGTGACGTAGAGTTGAGTAAAAAATTGCAATGTAAACGTGTTTTAAAAATTAACTTCCTGCTCTCGAACAACCCAAAATAATGTAGATGTTCAATTTGAGGCAGTTTCCGGTTCTCGGCCATTATGTACGCTTTTATACGTTTTCGCGAACTAAACATTCTAGTAAGTTCTATTGGAAGGATATATATCACGAGTGATGTAATCTCAGAGCTTAATGTGGTGTCAGTCATTGTCACGGACGGACATGTGTTCGACGCTCGTGCAACATGGTCATTTTTCTATCAAAGTATCAATGTTACTATCATTGAATAAACAAATATCTACTTTATCTGACATTATTTATTTCTATCACAAAAAGTGAAACCCAATGTCGGGGAATAATAATAACTATTACGTAAGATAACAATAGGCGCACAACGTCGACCCATAGCAATAGACTTCGAAACATAGTGGCATAACAATTAGTGGCCCAACGTGGAAACAGCTAATTAGCAACATTACAAATTGGCGTACAAACGAGGGGGCTCGTAACGGGGGAGTTACATGGGCATTAAAGTGAAAAAAATATAATATTTAAGGGTAAAAAAGGATAAATAGTACCAAAGGTCCAACAAGGGTAGAAAGTAAATAATACCAATTATTTTAGAATTTTTTACTATTCTTAATATACCCCGGTATTCCCGATATGGTCGAAATATATATCAATGGTGAAATGTGAGTTATGAAACGACCATTGGATGGATCTTGTGTCGGTTCTAGATTTAAGTTATTTTATAAGTGGTGATATGGGATGAGACCATTGAAAAGAAATATAAGCAGATAGGAGGATAACATTTGAATGGATCTGAAAGATCTAGGGTGTTATGAGGTGGACTGGATATAACTTGCTCAATATAGGGATAGGGTGTAATGTGGTGAACTGGATAGAATTATTTCAAGATAAGGATAGGGTGTAATGAGGTTGACAGGATAGAACTAACTCAAGATGAAGATAAAGGTTAATGAGGTGAACTTGATATAACTCGCTCAAGATAAGGATAGGTGGTGACCTACTCTTTTAAGAGAGGAAATGAAGTTTCGACTTCCTAATTCCATATAGTAAGTAATTAAAAGATGATATAATTAATCTGTTCATATCGTGCACGTTAAATACTTTGAATTTTTTTTTAAAAAGGAATTGAGTTAAGAGCATTTTACGTCGTTTGCGTTAGGTGAGAATTAGTTTTAAATATTGTTATTAAGTTAATTAGCGTGTAATATAGAGTAGCTTTAAAATTCTGACTATTAATTGATTGTAGTTAACTGGTTTCTCTTCAACTTTTAACAAAATCATTTCATCAAAGGACTTGAAATAATCGTTCCCACTCGGTAGAAATTATACCTAAAATATAATTTATCAATTTATTTGGAGTGTAATATAATGTCTATTAGAAATTATTATCATTAAAGTAATTAACTTATTTTCTTCTCAGCTTTAGCAAAGCACTTTATCAAAGAATGAAACAAAGTCATTCACGCTAAGTAGTGATCATCTTCCAAGTACAGTACATACCAGTCCGACCAGCATGCGTGTTGAATACCAAGTGCACTTAAAACAAAAGACTACAAACGAAGTCTCCAAGGAAGCTCGCTTCTACTAGTGTCACGAGCACATCTCCCCCCCCCCCCCCCCCCCCAATCCCCCTTCTCCACTTTCCCAAAACACAGGACGAAGAGAAAAGGCATCACCACGAGAATGGTAGGAAAGCCCGGAGACTACATTCAGCCACCGGAAATCAAACCCTTAACAGCACTTCCGGTTTGAACAACAAACTCCGCTTTAAATTTCCTAACCACCCCTTTCGCTATTTCTAACTCTATTTCACCTTATCCCTTCCTCTCTCTATTTTTTCTCTCTCTATCTCTTATTCTTGAAATTTCATCACCGGTGTTATAAAACCCTCAGCTCTTTTCCTAAAAACCTTGAGCTCACTCGTCGCCATTCATCCTGTTTCTGAGATTATTTTTGCAGCTATCATCTTCTCTTCTACACTTTATGCCATCCTGTTCGTCTTCAGAAAACGCGTGTTTCCAAAAAATGACACCATCAAAGTTTTCTCCCCTTATTCATCCCCAATTTTTTTTTTTCCACCCTCGTATTTTTATGGCTTTATTTCATAAGTTTCAGATCTCTGAGAAAATATATTTTTCCACCTACTTCAATACGAGACATCAAAACGAGCCTCTTTCTTAATTCAATTTTCTTTATTTTTGTTCTTTTTTTTTACACTCCAGATGTAGCAATTCACTTAGTCGTTACAGTTTTAACCCCGTAGCAAAGAGAAAGTTCAAACCTTTTTGTTTCTTCATTTTGTAACTAAAAAAAGTTTTATTTGTTTAAAAAAACATATTTAAATATTTTTCACTTTCAAAATATAAAAGATAATATTATTCTTTGAGGTTAACCATTTAAATGTCTCACAAGTTGTTCCAAATGTTTTGTTTCTAAACGTTCATATAGTTATAAAGTATATATTACGTAGACTAATAAAGTCGTACACTTAAGCTCAGTCATTAAAGCAACTGTCTACTTAATAAAGGCTCATGGTTCGATTCCCAACAAACTACTAAAACACTAGCCCTTTCTCGCGTCCCTTTCCATTCCACCTTAAGTACTCCAAATATATTATACTTAAGGGCTCAGAACACTTCTCAGGTGAGTTATGTTTACCCTAAAACACGCCACTTCATTCCCTTGTGATGTTTCTAGTACTGATAGTAGATTTAAATAAGACGTAAGCAGTGTCGTGTCGTGGAGTGTTGCCAGAGTAAGCAAGGCTGATTTAGATTTTACCTCTGATAAGTTCTCATTAGTCAGTATAGTAATTAATGATCAGGTATCAACAGTAACACATTACCAATGTGAAGTATGAAGTGCAGATCATATATATGTATATATGATTAGTCAAATGAGGACCAAGTGAATAAGAACATACATTCACAGATATAGTTTTAACATGATCCGCTTATCCTGGCAATCCTCCAAGACACGACATTTGTAACTTGTATTAATTGGTCCTGACACACTCGTTGTGGCCGAGGGGAGCGAGGCCTTGTTTTAATTTGAACGTTTGGTAGTTCGTCTTTATATTTATTTGTTCCGTAACTCCTATCAAAATTAATGTATGGACCATTTTCAACGAAATATGGCAGAAATATTTTTTGAGTTTAGAATAAATAATTTATCTTTGTATTTTACGATCTAGCTACACGTTTAAATATGGTAGCTCAAAAGCTGTTTCGTTTAATATATTATCTCAAGCGATTTGAATTTAAAATTCTAAGTCATCAATTGAGTATATCAGATTTTTTTTTTTTTTTAAGTTTTGAAACATATTAAGAGAATGACGTCTTTAAACACGTGAGCAACGGATATTTCATAAAACTTACCAATGAATTATTGTTAACTTGATTTATAACTTGAAAAATATCGACTTCAAATCGTTAGATAAATTATAGGAGATATTCGAACTTTGAAACCAAAGATAAAATCTTAAGCCTGTACTAATTATATAAAATGGAGGGAGGGAGATCTACTGTTCACAGAACTACTAGTAAGACTGTAGTAACGATAATAACATGGAGGAAGCCGGGTCTACTGTTCACAGAACTACTAGTAACTAAAAAGGTTTCGGGTGTAGTGAGTATTGAACAAAAAGAACCCAAATTGGAGTGTCGTCTGCTGTAGATTTGTCGAGGGGCGACTGTGGAAACGAAGCTTGTTTTAACCACACGTAGGGGTGTGGAGATGTTGACTTCAAGCACAGTCTCCCTTCTATTTGTGATAAGTCAGTCGAGGTATAGAGACAATAAAGTCAAACCAAGCAGGTCCTTGAGAGGAGAAAAGGATGAACCACAATGCGGGTTGAAAGAGAGATGAAACAGAGACCGCAGGATATAATGGGACACCACTTTTCTTTCTTCCACCTTGATACAAAACTCTAGGGATACCAGTTTGCGGATAGCGTAAGAGGGTTTGCAGGGGAGAGAAAGGTTATCTTACCTTGGATAATAAGTATTTTTTTGTGTGGTATAGACTAATTTTTATTTGGTTGCTTTTTTTTTAAATTTTAAACAAATTCTCAACATAATCACATTTAAGGAACCATAACTAACACCTGTAGGCATGTCGACAAAGGCGTCAGTCTCATTTTGTACGATTTGCTGGCAATAAAGAGCTCGAGATGTGAATCTTCGCCGGATACACTAGAGGAGATTTTTACAAATTATATTCTCTACGTCCATCTCTAGTCTGGTTTACAGGTTACGAGAAGTTCGGGGTCAGAATTCTAGACATGAGTACTGGGGGTGTGTTTTTAGCTAAATGGTTTAACACTTTCCCTCCAAGAAAATTCTAGTACTTATCCAAAGGTCCCGGGTTCGATTCCTACCTCCAAGTGTCGTTTTTTCAATTTAAAATATATGATATTTAGATGGTGCTATAACCGTAATTATCAAATATAATAGCCTGGCTATATAATCCATCATGATATGCGTATTCATGCAGTTCCATTGCACTATTGGTGAGATAAAGCCCTCCCGAGTCGAAGGTGACCGAGTTATCTGATAGTTCTTCCACTTAAAATCACGGCTCCTTGTAAAACTTTAGAACGCTATCAGTACAACTCCTAAGAGACGTCCATATATTGAACTATTTGTACTGTTTAACTGACACAGAGCTAGAGTTGCGGTGTTGTCATATCTGTCAAGTTTGATCTGAAAGAGTGAAGGGGGAGTGAGCTAATCTGTTGTTTACATGGGTCAAGTTTCTTGGAAGGGAAGGGCTAGAGTGCGGCTTTCATTTATTATTATTAATTTGCAGAAATCTGGTTTATTTATAGGTTGAACTCAAATAATCAGTAGTATGGCTTTCTTTATATTTCTTACCTAGTGGAAGAAAACATTTGTTATTCGACTTTCTAGTATTATACTATTCCACACTCAATACACGCAAATGTGAATACATTAAATCTAAAATGTCACCTTCATTATCACTAGTTCATTAGGGAAATTAATGCGTGTGTATAACTCAAACGGGTAGTAAGTTGCAATGAAGAAAATACTATTGTGATGATTATCAAGAGTGTTGGCGAAACTTTTTTAGTGTCGGGATACATTTTTTAGAAAATTTTAGGGAATTTACTCCAAGCTAATGGAAAATATTTGAAAATCGGATGCCACTAAAAGCTATTTGGGGTGGCCCTTAAGCATTTAGAAATAATAATTGATTGCTATAGAAC
This sequence comes from Timema cristinae, assembly GCA_039000515.1. Taxonomy (NCBI): domain Eukaryota; kingdom Metazoa; phylum Arthropoda; class Insecta; order Phasmatodea; family Timematidae; genus Timema; species Timema cristinae. The sequence continues at coordinate 36,359,680 of JBCFYV010000024.1, read as the reverse complement.
CCATATGAGGTTTGATGCAAACCATATTTCAGCTTCAGGCTGTTTATTGATCAGATTACCAAAGTGTTTGATTGATACACCTAAGTGGATTGAGCCCGTGGTGGTTTTACGCCGATGTACTAATTAAGCTAATGTGTTAGAGAAGAGTAGGTTTGCTTTTGATGGAATACATTTACATTTGCATTGAGGATGAGTGGTAAACATTTTAGGGATAATAACCTCATAGCAGCCAACCAAGATCCCCGTCCTCGGTAATCCAGTTTATTGCGAGAGTAGTGCCATAGATCATACGGTCACCAAAGTGACTCCCATAATTATATTAATTAGGTATTCTACGCATATGATTTGAAATTAATGAATGAATTCTAAATTGCATTATTAAAATGGTATTTTCCATGCAGAAACGATAGTAAATTCATAACACCTTTTTTTTTTTTAAATCTATGTCACAAGAGCAGAACATTTATTTTTCTTTCGTCTGGTTGAGAAATAAAGTGGTTTTTTATTTTATCATATTGGATCTATTTTTTACAGAAACGGCTTCCATTGCAAAACGCATCGTATTTACACAACTGAATTCATAAATGAACGTAGTCGAGTTGATATTTTTCCCGTGAATATCTGTGAATCACAGCGCAACGCTTGGCATCACTGCCTTGAGTTTTCACGAGAGGCTCATCTTGTTCAACCTTACACCGATAGGTCGCAGCATACAGCACCACAACACTTTTTTTGAATTAAATTAAAATTGTACCACTTTATTTTAGTTTATAACAATATTTATGTTGAAAAATGAGAAGATAATTATTATTCTCAATCATATTTATTAGACTAATGCTTTATCTGCAGATTTAAAAAACAAAACATTAAACCAAGAAAATACGATCATGTAAAAATAATTAAAACAAAGCTGCTTACAAATATTTAATTTTTAATTGGCGTTGAATTATACTAAATTATAGAGAAACGTGTTTATTGTAATATAATGAAAACCGTTTTAGCCTATGTCCTACCACATTTCAATGATAAGCCCAGTTTGTTTTAAGCAGTGTTTTTTAAATTATTTTTTAAAACTTAAATTTGAATTGGCTGGGTGGATATGAATAAAACATAAATGATAAGTGAGTTGATCTTTACAGTAGTACAAATCTGATTCAAATGTGTGTGTATAATAGTTTTCTTAGTAATCGGGTACAGATAAATCGCCTTAGAAACCGACCGCGCTCATTTCTTATGGTGATCCATCACCTTAATCGATCACTCATCACTATTCCTGTATAACTCAGTGGTTAGAGCATTGGAGTACTAAGCTAATGATCCTGCGTTCGATTCCCATGTCCAGGAGTAGTTTTTAACTTTAAATAATATTTCTCGTATATACCACTCCACGCCTTACTACCCGTTAGGGCTATACCCTCAGGGTCTATATACTAATTACGCTAATGTATTTAGGAAGAGGTAAGGTGAATCTAAGTAAGATGTATCCGCATTTGAGTGGAGGAAGCGTGGTAAACCCTTTAGGGCAAAAAAACACCCTCAGTACACCCGACCGCTATTCAAATATCGATCTCCCCGTTCTCGGCAGTCCAATTTATTGCGAGTGTGACATCTTAGATTATGGGGCCACTGAAGTGGGTACTATCGTAACTAAATGTGGGTAGGCCGAACGGGTACCAAGACACAATGTTGTGGGTAATTCATTCGATGCCATACAGCACGTAAATAGTTTTATAGCATTTGTGAAATGTGTGATTCCTTTCCAGATAATATATTAAAATTTGTTAGTTAATTATCCACGTTCATCGTCACCATCGGTTCGTAAGGTCAAAGGTCCTTGCTTGGATTCCTTTGCTTTGCTTTGACCTCTCTTGGTTAAAATTAATTAGAACAAATAAATATGCTTTTACAGAAACACCATAAAAGCTATAGGATAAAATAAAACCAATAATTCATTTGAAATTATTATTATTATTATTATTATTATTATTATTGCACCGCGTTTTACTACCGTTTGGGTTATACGCACTTACGCTAATATGTAATGGTAGGGTGATTGTGAGATGAAATGAAGGACCTACAGTTTAACGTGGAATCCGAACCACGGTGGCGGCCTGGCATTCCCCACATTCACAACATTTGAAATTAAATCGTTACAAATTTATCAGTTTTATATGGTCAACACTTATAAAATTTTAGTTGATAGAAAATTATTTGGAAATAGGTATGGTAGTAATTTGAAAGGATTTTAAGAGATTAAAATAAATATATACTCGCCATTTTAAATCTAGAAATGTGAGTAATTTTTTTTTTTACATTTTATGAAGACCAAAATAAAATGTATACAAACTAATGTTTACTCTTAAAATAATTGGTCTAAAAGTTTTAGAGCTATTGTTTTGTTTAAGGGCGTTTCTAAACGAATGAGGAACGGTAGGAATCAGCGTGAAGTAGAGATTGAAGAGAGAGATCATTAATGGAGATAAAAGGAAGGATAGAGGAAGAACCAGAGAAGCTGTAGCAGAGGGTTAACTCCACTTAGATAATTAATGCAATTAATTAATTAGTAAATTAAGACTACACAACATAGCACCACGGCCCAAAATGAGGATTTCCACTTACCTGTTATAAACAAAACTCCTGCCCCTACCAACACTTCTGGATAGTTTAGTCAAACAAGACAAGTCTAATGGAAGCGGCTATAAACAACAATTAGAAGAAAGGCGTTATAATCGGATTCCGACAGTTACTAATATTACTAAAACTATTTTAATATACTCATATGTCTGGTCATGTGATCTTCAATGGTCACTTTTGATACATTTAGATCTCTCTAGTCATACAGGTAAATAAATGTGACATTTGAGAGGTAGTATTAATACATGTAAAATAACACTAACCATACAGGATGTTGAAAAGTCCCTGTATATTTTGATAAATAGGGTGAATTTCAATCAAATTTCTCAATCTGTATTCACATCATCATCATAACCAACTGTTTCAAGTCTCTCTGGGTCAGTTTATTAGAATTTATCCACCTTCCTCTTTCTTTCACCCCTATTCCTCATCTATTTATTTCTGTTCTTCTCATCTCCCTCCTACGCGTTCTGTTAACTGCTCCTCCCACCTTCATAGATGTCCCTTGAAGTCTTCTACCTACATACTTTACCTGAATTATCTCCTTGGGATCATTTCCTTTTCCATCCTCATTACATGTACCATACCATCTCAACATTGCTTCCTCTACTATCTTACATATTCCCGGTACCCCCAAATTGCTCGTACTACTTCATAACTGATCTTTGTTCTCCTTGTGACAGCTACTATAAGGCCACATGGCTGACTCACTTACTGACATTAATGTTTACCCACCTCCAGATGAGCTAGAAACTTGAAATTTGGCATACTTCTAGATTCTAGCTTGTAGGCCGACAGGAAAATTCTAAAAAGTTAAAAAAAAAAATTGTTTAACCCCAGAAAAAAAATTAAAATGGCGGAGCAACTTTAAAGATCGGTGTGGACCTTTCTTTGGATATCTCTTGTGGCTAAACGGTAAGATCTATCAGAAAAGACTCTAAAATTACATTATTTTACATCCACTTGCAAAGAAAACTCACCGGGTTTTTAGGGCCGTAGCCTCCAACAAGCAGAGCGAGTGATGATTCTAAAAACGTTAGTTTGTAGGCTTCCTTCTTATTAGTCTCTCTTATATCCAATGCCCATGTATCTGCTAAATATGTAGCAAAGTAAAGGGCACAACTCCTTTCCATATCAGATCTCTTACACGCCTGTCTTAATCACATGATTCATATGTAAACTTTTTTTTTTACAAAATACAAGTATTATAGATGTGTTACAACTCTTTTTTCTAATCGTTTATCGTCAACCTTGGTTGTTTTGGGTAAAACGTTCGCTTCAAGAGCCGAAGATCCTGAGCTCAATTCCAGCTAGGGTTGACGGATTTTTCTTTAACGGGAAAAATACGTAGCACAACTTCCTTCGGAGGTCAAGTAAATCAGTTGGTGACATGTAAAAGAGCCCTAGAAGGTATGTGAAGCTACCCTCCCCGGTTAAATTTGTAATACCTTTCGTCCTCGCTCATAGAAATTCTCGAAGGCCTAGTTACTCAATCGATTCAGAAAGTGCACGTTAAATACCTCAAATAAATAAATATAATATAAACTTTTATCATTTTCTTTGGAGACCCATAATTCATGTTTGATGTGCATGCACGTGCTTTTATAGAAGCGCGTCGCATCAAAGTGATGGATTTTAGTGATGTCAGGAAAAGAAAATTTATAAACTCAGTACTGAAGACAGCGCAATTCGTGTCTGGCGTTTCATAACATCAGAGTTTTATTGTATAATCTTTCAGATTTACGAAGACTTAAGAAGACAATTCCTAAAAATAGCCTCCGAGACTCTTGCAATTAATATGTACCACAAAGCAGCTGGCCAATTTTAAATTTTCATAGCCATTGCAGGCACACCTATTAAACAATATTTATATTTTGAACTTGTTTGTGTTATTTTTTTCGAGTTAGTATTTTATTTCTTATAAGATTACACGTTTAGAAAATGTGTTTGAAAGTCTCCCTATTTCGCTCAAAATACACATAAACCTTTGGGGACAGCTTGTACAATAAAATGTTATTACCTGTAAACAAAAAAAAAGTGTTTTTATTCTTTGAAAGGAGCTATCACTACGAGTGGTAGTCGTGGAATCGAGGTAAAGTGTAACTCTATAGAATGTTCATCAGTTATGTATTGCCACTCGGTTCAAGATGAGATTTCAATCAGTTACGAGGCTTTTTATTGAACTAAGGGTCACCAGTTAAACTCTCAATATGGGTGAAAAAATTCATCATTGATTAAATTTGACTTCTCCTTCCAAAGTATGGTTTGGGGAATAGGTTTTGTGCCAGTTCTAGAATTTAGATGGTTTATAAGCAATATATTTTTATAATAATTCACTTTATAAAGCAAGAGTGAGCGTGGATGGCAGAAAACGTGAATTAAGACAAGAATTTTTGAAGTTCATTGAACAAGAAAGTTTTCCACACCATAAATAATATATTGCTTCAATAGATACGTTTAGTTTAATTTTACGCACATAATATCAAAAATTCTTGAATAATTGTCGTGGGCATAATGCTAATAACTTTTTATCTTAATTTTAAAGTTTTCTATCAAATTTCACTATGTTCAAGGTGAATGATCAAGAACTGTTGATCTTACTATTTGCAGAAAATTAAACTAAGGCTTATCTACTGAAGCAATATTATATTTTTATTTGGCCATATAAAGTTTTAACAGTAAGAATATTATCTAACTTATAGCCGTAACTAACGTTCCCTACTATCGAATATTTAATATTCCAAACTTAATAATTAATCGGAAATTAATTCACACTGGAGCACTCACTGATTTTTTTTTACCACATCTTATTAGTCGCTTACACTATTCATTACATTGCATGGGTAGAGATTTAGAAGAAAATATTTAGATGAAATACAACCTATTTAGTGGAAATAAGAGGTGACCTGGTGGTCTAGGGGTAAGGTTTCAGACTTCTGTGCTTGGCGGCCGGGAATCAATCCTCGGTCCCGGCACGGATTTATCTGATTTCCAAACCCTTCCTTCACCACTGACAAGACATCTTGTAAATGTGGGGAATGCCAGGCCACCACCGTGGTTCGGATTCCACGTTAAACTGTAGGTCCTCCATTCCATCTCACAATCACCCTACCATTACACATTAGCGTAAGTGCGTATAACCCGAACGGGTAGTAAGACCGGTGCTATAATAATATAATAATTTAATAATAGTGGAAATAAGGAGAGGAAAAATTTAATAAAAGTCACCGTTTTACTCCCAACTGGGATTCTAAGCCAGACCTATCAGTCATCAGTAAATCAAACTATACGAGACCTATCACTTTGTCAGCGTGACTACTGAAACTATTGGCTTGATGTAAAATAAGATTTTATTATTACTTTCAACACAAGGTTTATTAATGGTTTAGTCTAACGGGGTAGGTGGGTAGACGATGAGTAATTTAGCTTAGAATCATTGCACCCGTCATTGGCGTGGAAATAGAACAGTAAAATCACACTGATGAATAAAATAATGAAAAACTACCCCCATTACACTTGTCTGAGAGTTCAACAACCTAGTATATCATGAAATTGACACCTCAGACCACCGGTCAGTGTGTGAAAAATGGGTTATTATAGACTTTTTTTTTTGCAGGAAAATATTTGTAATGCTCTTTTACTATACGTACCCCTGTTTTGATTACCGACCACAAAAGGGATATTTAACTGATTTCCTTTACGAGAAAGTTATATTTATTTAATGTATATTTAACTGGAACTTTCTTATCCGACTTAACGCACAACTTGACTAAATAATTTCCGAATATACTCAGTTGTCCAAACTTCATCACTTGAAAGGAAAAGTCCTAATTTCAAAAGCAATTAGTTGTTCATCCATGCTGAGAACCGAACCCGGTACATTAGGTATATGTTCAAAAGCCCTAAAATCTTAGCCAAGATGTCAGACATGTATATTTTCATAGGAATGTCTAAAAAAGAAATTTTAATTTGCAGCGTGGAGAGAGGATGACAAAACAAAATTGATAAACCTCATTTTTTTTAAAAAAAAAAAGCACCCCAATCACCCATCTGGGATTCTAACCTCCCTCGCCCAGTCACACAAGATATCCGGCCAATTACAATCCTTAAGCCTTATAACTCATGGCCATTATTATGCGTTAGGGAAGTGTAATAGAGGAATGAGTCATTTATCAAGGTTTGCTTGTTAAATAGTCCAAAATCAATCATCATTCATCAATAAATCATTTTTACTTTAAAAATATGTAAAAAAAAATACACATCCTTATCTATACTCATAAATAACATGTCCTGACTTACTGACTGATTCATCATCGCCGAGCGCAAACTATCAAGGCTACAAGCATGAAATTCGGACTGTATATTCATTTTGTTATGTAGGCACCCACTAAGAAAGGATTTTAGAAAAATCCACCCCAAAGGGGTCAAAATAGGAGATGATAATATGTATGAAAGTCCGTCATTTTGAAAGTTACATAAACAAAATTTTGTATTTCGGTTATTGACGTAAAACAAATAAATACGTGTTTCAGGAATTTTGGAAATTTTATTTAATAAGGGATGAAAAAGGGGGTGAAAGTTTGTATCGGACTTGCATTATTTTTGATCTGAGGTCAAGTTATGGTCATCAACGTAACGTAATATTTTTAATTAATCTGTAAATACATATGTATATTTTCGTATTTGTATATAATCAACTTTCACGCGAACAAAGCCGCGGGCAACAGCTATCTAGTTTACTATATAAAGCACTCTCCAGGTATCCATTTTCAACTAATCTCTTAAAACATTTTTTTTATTTCAAATTTTTGAAAATCAGTCATTTATAAGCTACCCTTAAATCAATTTGCCTATAAAATAATCATGCATTTTATCTAGTCTAACATATAAAACATTCCTCAAATATCTAATCCTAAAAAAATCGCTATAGTTATTTTCTAAATCCAGAATTTTAAAAATCAGTCTCAAGTATAACTATACTTAATTTTAAAGATAGAATCAAAAATTACGATTTCCCTTTAAGATACAATCAAATATCATAATATAGTGTTTGAATGACTTATACTTGGACTTAGATCTTTGTACAAACAAATATACCTATACCAATAAACCCTAGCAGAACCTTCGCACAATCAACCTTCCCCTCTCCCCCCTCCCCCCACATAGAGAAAATTTATTTGGCATTTTGTTGGGTTGTTGAAAATAAATACTCAGCAAAGTGCATACACAAAATAGCAACGATAGTTTATTAATGTGAACGTATTTACAATTTACAATACCTCTTTGTATGCAATATTTGATGTCATAATGCAATCATCTGGAATTTAGATTTTTCTTTTAACTTAAATTTTAAAGAAACAATTGGTTTTAACGTAAACTGAGTATGCTTTGTCAGAAATCGGTAAGAAAAAATCATATCCACTGATACCATATTCATCGCTGTAGGCTTTGTATTAGTTGAGAAAAAAGGATGTTGACAACAGAAATAATATATAAGATAGGGAGAGATAAACAAGAGAACAGACATAATTATAGCACCCCCCCCCTTTTTTTTTCGGGTACACATTTAAATTCAAGATTCATCATAATCTTTAGGTCGAAAATGTTTATAATCACAATACTTTCTCTTAGTGAGAAAGTAAAAAGACACCTCGACGTATTTACCAAGGATTTCAACCTAAAACTTCCTCGTTACTGACAAATCAGAGAAGATGAGTCTAATGAGATCTGTCCAAATACACGCTGATGCTTTTAGATAAATATAAACTCATTTTATTAATTAATCCCTTTCAAAAAGCTACATCTCCTAGTGTTGCAGCTTGTAACTTTGACCCGTGAAGTATGTGACGGAACAACCAAGACCAGTGGGGATTACCCCTGAATTAATCATAGCTAACCAGTCTGTTTGTTATGCTAATTACGATGCCCGGTATACTGTTAACTGCATACATTATGATGAACCAATTCACGGTTGACAAGACGGGAAAGTTATTGGGTAAATGGTCTCATCACTCGAGCCATCGGATCTGATACACAGGACGCAAATATGCCAACGATAGTTTGTGTATCAATTCTCTTGTTGAATTTCGAATACTCTGTTACGATTTATGGATAGTTTACCTACACGCATGAGTAGGGAATATTCTCACCTATGCATTTTACTTTCTTTTGACACCTTGAATAGAAAGTATTGTGATCGTAAAAATATCGAACTCGAGATTTTTATAAATGTCAACGTTTCATGACCCCCAGAAATCAAAAAAGTTGTTTTCGCAATGTCTTAAGTCTGTCTGTCCGTCTGTTTGTACCTCAGGCTAAAGCCGAAACTATTTACGGATTGATTTATAACTTAGTATCTGGGGTTATCATATGGTCTCCCTGAGGGGTATTTGGAATTAGATATCTAAGCCTAAAATTAGGGGTAGTTTACTAAAGGGTGAAAAAAGATAAAAAAAAACTAATTTCTCAAAACTCGCTTTAACGATTTTTATTAAATTGTATATCTAGATATATTGAATCACTATAAATAGGAGGAAATTTATCATTTTCTTATGAAAATGGCTGAGGGTACTTAACATGAGGGAAATCTTACACTTTTCATAATTTCTCCTCAACTATTCGAAATACCAAATAACTGGTCGTTGAAAGTTGTATTACTATTAAAGACAAAAATCTTTTGTTTAAAATATAATTTTATAAAACCAACCATTTCTGAGCTTTAAGCATATTTATATATATATTTTTTTGCTAATGCCATTGAGTAATTAAGTAACAATGTATATTATTTCAATTATGACCTTTGGTGTAGCGTTTCTACAACAATGTATAGCCCTATTATTTCGTTTCACAAATTTTACGAGTTTTAGTAGATGTTTATTTTAAGATAAAAGCGAGAGAAAGTTTGTGTGGTGCGCCGTACCATTTATTTAATGATACACGAGATATCTTTATTTAAAAAAAAAATTATAATAATACAATATAATAGTAGATACTGACAATCAAACAACTGTATCACTAATATACAATGGATCTTGTACCACGTGGACATGCAGATTTCTAGCGTTAGTATGTATTTCATTGTTAAAATCTCGCCTGAGTGCGCTATGGGTGGTTATCCTGTTCCTTATTCACGATGGGTGGTTATCCTGTTCCTTATTCACGATGGGGCGGGTGTTATCAACTTTAAATCTAGCGTCCGATATACCTTAGGTATGAACTTAGTATTGAAAATAAATGGTACGGTACACCGTACAAACTTTCTCTCTTTTTTTTTATCTTAATACTTACTAAATCTCGTGAAATTTGTGGGAAAAACAAATACACTATCACAGAAACCACCAAAGAGCATAAATGAAATAGTATACACTTTAACAGAAACATTGAGCAAATGGAGCAACATCTTATCCACCAAAGAAATTAACGACCAATTTAAATGTTTAAAAAGTTCCATAAAAACAAATACTTTCTCATAGCTTAGGAACCAATGGTTTCATAAAAAATAAATTCCAATTAGAATATTTAAATTTTTAATGTCACTACACCTTTATAACGATAATTTATTTCATATCTCAAATAGTGTGAAAATATGAACCAAATTTTAATTTTTTTCTTATTTAAACCCGCCTCGGTGCGTAGTTGGCTAACGCGCTATTCGTGTTGAGCCCGACTGCTGAAGACGGGGAGATCGAGGTTTGAATCTCGGTCGGGTGAACTGGGGGTGGTTTTCCTAAATGTTTTCCACTCTCCCTCCACACAATTGTGGTTCACTTCCTTTAATTCAACCTTCCCAATTCCTAATCCATTAGCGTAATTAGTACTTAAGCATATAACCCGAACGGGTAGTAAGACGCGATGCTAAATAATAATAATAAAATGCTTATTTAAAGTAGCCTTAAAGTCATTTTCATGTGTAAACGAGAGTTGTAATTTTGTTTGTAATGTTAAACAGTAGCCTGAATACAAAATTTAATAACCTTGTTGGATGGGTTTTGGAAAATATAATTTTTTTTCTTTCTCTTTTTGCCCTTACATAAACTGTATTTAAATTTTAGGGTTAAAAATCTTAATTCAAAAACCCCTGAGACGAACTCTATGAGAGCCTTAGATGCAGCCTTATCGGTAAAATAGTTTGTTTGGTTCTAGCCCAAGATAAAGACACACACAACAGACGGAAATGTGAAAACCAAGTTGCAAAAATCATGAAACTTCAACATTTATCAAAATCTCAAGTTTGATTTTTTTTTTTTTTTTTTTGCGATCACAATACCTCTTTTCCGAGGGATCGAGTGTAAGTAAAAATGAGAATAATAAGATATTTAAGGCAATCATTTATCACACCCTTACCCCCTTAAAGTCATCATATCACTAAATACTTATTTTATTTGTAAGATTAAATAAAAGTATAAATTAGAACCATAATTCAAGGATTATTTGGAGTCTATTAGTTCTAATGAATTAGTGATTCTTGATGTTATAACTTAATTTATTTTTAAAATTATTTTCGCGTAAATAAACTAGTTTAATTATCTTCTCGGTAAATTAAAAAAAAAGGACACTTTGCCATACACAATCTATTGAGTTTTAAAATACAAGACAAGATCTTTACTGTCTGACAGAGAATATCCCACCAAAATGACGACTTGGTCTTTTCCAAACAATTAAATCAACTTTTGTTCCCTCTATCCTTTATTGTATTCTAAAAACACAATTAAGTTCCTTATCTCAAGCAGCAGCAGGAAAATCCCTCTTTCAAAATAAATTGGACACCAAAAACATAAAGAGAGAAAAAAAAATGGGTGGTAGAGAGGGAGAAGATGAATCAATAAAACGGTTGTTTGATTTTATTTCTTCCCATTCTCGTTCTTGTCTTTTGGGTTTTCGATCCGATGGGAACGTAAAGCAAATCCTCTTACGATTATTATTGATGCTTGAGATTTGAAATATTGCTCAGCTGTCAGCTACTGGAATTTATTATCGTTCTTTGCTGATTTCTTTGTGAAAAAATAAAAATATATATATTTTAGGCTTTGTCATTCAGTGGAAATTTGTTCGCGGCGCTTGCACCACTACTTTCATTTTATAATGTGAACGTTTCATGTTTACAGTTTGGTTTTTATAGCGATTCTTACCAACAAGTCCTTCTGAGAGATTGGCATTAATTTCTTACATATAAATATATATATATATATATATATATATATATATATATATATATATATATAAATATATATATATATACAATATATATATATATATACATATATATATAATATATATAATAAATATATATATACAAATATATATATACAAATATATATATATATACATATACAAATATATATAAATAAATATATATATACAAATATAATATAATATACAAATATATATGTAAATAAATATATATATATAAATATACATACAAATATATATATATAAAAATAAATATATATACAAATATATATAATAAATATATATAAAATATATAAATAAATATATAAAATATATATAAATAAATATATAAAATAATATATAAATAATATATAAATAAATATATAAATATATATAAATATATATAAATAAATATATAAAATATATATAAATATATTATATATATATAAATAAATATATATAAAAAATATAAGCTAACTTATTTATAGACCTAGCGTACATTATATAATAGCGAAGATGGTGCCAACATTTGCAGATAGAGAGTGTCATGTGGTCAGCACAATGAACCCTCTAGCCGTTAATCTCAATTTTCTAGACCGGAGACGCCACTTCTTTACTCAAGCAGTTGCTCATTGGTCCTCACGAGGTTGAGTTTTAAACCCCGTTCCAGATCCATAGCTTCACAGAAAAATCTGGAAGTGCCAGAATCTAATATGTATGGATATCAAACCCGGAACCTCTGATAGATATATTTATATAACAAATGTCCCGTATTCGATGTAAATGTATACATACAAAGTGATGTATCCTTACGGTGGTTTATATATACATACATACACACATCACTGGGGTGTTAAATCACTGTTGCATCACACCAGAAGTCCCTACAGTTTGTTTTTTTCCCGCCAGATAATGTAATAGTAGCTGTTATGTATTCATGTAAATATTCATTCAGAAATGGTTCACTTACTTGAATTGTAACCATAATTTTATCTTATAACTGCAGTAAGGACTTTGGTAATAATAATCGAGAAATGGTTTAGTCATAGGGCAAATATGATGTTAATGAGAAGTTTTGTCAGGTAACACAGTCCATAAAATCACAAACTAGGATTGGCAAATTATGTAAAGTGCTCCCTACAGCTCCGATCTTGTCCGCATGACTTTCATCCGTAGTAATGATTGAAGAAGAATCTAGCTTGTAGACGTTTCAAATAGAAATCTAATCTGAAGGGTACGGCTGAAATGCATGTATGTATCCAAATTATTAGATCTTAGGTTATCCTGTTAAAGCATGTTGATCCTAGAATTTGCCGTCGACCCAAGTTATGAATTGCCATTCAGCGGAAACAATGGTTGTTTTGTAATCCTGTTAAAAATAATTCTGGATATGTTTTAATAGTTTGTTACAAAGTTTCCTTCCTTATATGTGTTGTATATCGAATACTACTTTTTGATATATAGATTGAAACCAGTTACTTGCTCACTTTACAAAAATATGTTACAAGTCAAAAATATATATATATTTTTAATTTATAAAAACTATAGTATTAACAAAAAGACATATATTATTATTTGTAAACCAACTAGGCTTATATCAAAGAATATATAGTTAAACAATTATCGACTTTGAAAATGTATTTGCCAAATTTTACTTTTTTATTGGGTCAACAATATAGAAATTTATCATGGAAATATATGTATTAAAAATTGAAGATCATAATTTTGGTTAGGTTTGGTTTGTTAGAGTGAAGGATTATTATAACAAATAAAATAGATTTGATTATTACGTTAGTTTTAACCTTTTACTTAAATTATATTTAGCAATTTTTTTTTTTACTGAATATGGTTATATTTGAAAAAATATTTCACATCACAAACTAAGCCATTTTACTGATAATTCAACGATTAACAAATAAAATAAGTAGTTTAATATTCCACCAACAAACTTGATTACATTTTGACATATTATTTTTTATAAGACACGGAATATTTTCTATTTCAATACTGCTTTAGTCGTTTTAATGGGCCTTTACAATGAATGTTTTATACTTGAGAAATGTGTTTGAGTAATATTATTATATAGAAAAGGTTTAGTAAACGCTGTTCCCAATTACCATTTGAAATGTTTTTTTTTTTATATTTAAGTGGATATTATTATTTTCCAATAGTGATATAATTTCTCAAATTTTCTATATAAACTGAATAAAATTTGTTTTAAAATATGCCACATTATAATATTAAGGAATAAAAAAAACACCCTTAAAAATTACTTTAAATATTTTTTTTTTGTATTATCTGTATTAAATTTGAAATTTTTTTTGTAGATAATTATACTCTTCGAAATACATTTAAGGTCCTACCATGTAACAAATTACTTAGTTACTATTTAGGTATTCACTCGTGGGAAGTTACAGGCAGCACACGGAAACTACCCTTCAACTAAAAGCGCGTGGTGTCAATCTCACATTCCAGCCATATCTTCTCTGGAAAAATCAATAATTGAAATGGATAGATATTCGATAAGAAACTATCGGTGCAGGCAACCATCACCTTGGCTCGTTGAGAACATTCGGAGACATCTCAAGCAGAAAAGACACGTACTCAACCCATTTGTGGGAAATTTTATAAACTCTGTTGATCCTTTACTTCAATCTCGTCGTATGATGGCTGTTTTCCTGCGGTCCGTGATAGAGATCAGATGTTTTTTCATGCATGGATCGCCTCTCCGAGCTTACTGTCAGAAAATGCTTCATTGCTGGTTATTCATTTGGCATCTACATATTGGTCCATATTATTTTGAATTTCTTAGATCTAGCTAGCAATCAGGTAGTAGGGAGGGAAAGAGATATTATCTCTGTACAAATAAATTTTAATTTATATTTTGTCACACCACACTTTATTCTTCTTCCGTTAAGATATTGGGTCGATACGTCCAGGCAATGTTGCTATCTTCAAAGGTGGAACAACTTTGAACATCATTATGAAAAAGTCACAGGAAGCAAACTAGTTCTAGTTCACAAGAAAATAGTGATAGTTTTAATCACAGGGAGTATATTATTGATAATATTTGCTCATCTTTGTCAAAACGCACCCCTTCTAATTTTTTTATTCTTCGGTTACTACAGCTTCACTACTTATTCAGATATTGTTCTATGGTGTGTACTCTGTACCAACACCTCCCTAGCAGCTGACCAACTGTTGTTTTCTTATAAGAAGTCCATGCTAGAGTTATCTCGTGAACGACCCAAGATAAATGGTTACCTGAGTTTGTGGCTAGAGCTACGTTCCATTTCACAAGTATTGGGAATGTTTTGTGTATTAACTACATTTGCTTTCTTCTACTACAAATTATCGCAGGAATCTTTCTTGGTTACAGTACTTTTGCAATTATGATAAATGGTCCCAGAGAACTGATGGTGTTTCTTTTACAATGTTTAAGTTTTTCCTCAACGTATATTATGATAAACTCATCCCATACCTGCAATGAAAAGGTAAGAATAACGTACAAATTAGAACAATGTGACAGTTTTAAACAATCAAGTAAATTTTTCTTTTTAAGATAGTACTTACTGGGGTTTACCTGACGTCCGATGGTGCTCACCCGAGTGACATTATCATCAAAGATTAAACAAGTGTAGTATGTAGTTTGATTTTATTTAGCTAGTGAGTAGGCTTATTCATGTTTCAATTCAAGTGTTAATTTACAAGTTACTAACTGTCTAATTGTTACGGTCCCATCATGTATAAATAAGACTTCGAGCAAAGATGGGAATCGAACCCAGAACCTTTAGTTTAATAGACAGAAGTGATACCTACTAATCTAAGGTGTCAGACTAATTGGTTATTATATATATTATTATTATTATTATTATTAGCACCACGTCTTACTACCCATTCGGTTATACGCACTTACGCTAATGTGTAATGGTAGGGTGATTGTGAGATGAAATGAAGGACCTACAGTTTAACGTGGAATCCGAACCACGGTGGAGGCCTGGCATTCTCCACATTCACAAGATGTCTTGTCAGGGTGAAGGAAGGGTTTGGTAATCAGATAAATCTGTGCCGGGACAAAGGATTGAACCCCGGCCGCCAGCACAAATTGGTTATTAATTATGGTAGTGATACATGACATTCCAAATAGTTGACTAAGTCCTGAGCAAAGTCTTGGCAAATACGGTGCTTGGACAAGTCCTTGAACAATAGTGTACATAATTGGATACAAATGGGTCTCATAAGTGTGTATTTGTGAGCTTTACCCAATCTGGGTACCGGATAAGATCCCAAGCATCCGGTGTGGGGTTTGAATCACTTTCTGTGAATATCGTTCCTGGGTTCTGAGGGATGTTGAACAAAGTACCCACACGAGGTGACCTGGCTAATTCAAGATATTCTTATGAATGTCACTGGATGACGTCAGCAATACCTTCGTCAGGATACAGAAAATTTTAATATAATTATATCGTTTTTAATTCATAATTCATGTGAGAGATAAAACGTTAGAAATTATTTTCGCTAAGTTGACTGACATTATTTTGCGTACTACTAGTCAATATTTTTGATTAAAATGCAAATTAATGGTAACACCAATAAATGTTTTGCCCGTTTAAGAAATTCAATACTTCAATCAAATATATTTTATATTATTTTAACCTTCCCCTGTACTCCTATTGTAAATAAACCTTGTTCCATGAGTTAATTGTGTAGGTACTTTTACATGTGAGGTAGGCAAGGAATGTGATCTCCTTAAAAAAATGTTTTGATTGGAACATATTTGTTATCAAGAGATCCTCGTTTATTCAACAATGTCCATAAATATGGATAAATATCTATGTTCATGAACAAAATATTATTAAAATTATTTATTTAAAAATTTTCTAAGTTTGCGTAAATAGAAAGATTAATCACTAGTGCAGCGTTGAATGTGATTTCCATCAAGCGTGATACAAAACAGTTTTATGAAGCATTCATAATTATTTTTGGATCATTTCAATGGGGGAGATTGTACAAAGTTCATCAGAACATCAAAGCTACCTGTAATTAGAAAATTAATTACTACTTCTTCTCTTTCGTTATTTTATAGAAATACTATTTCAAATTTATAATTCTCACATTAAATATTTTTCTTTACTACATTTTATAATGGCATTGATTAGATAATCCTTGATCCATAAGGACATTTGAATTTAATATTTTCTCTTTTATTAATTATTGATATTTAGGAATTATATTTTATTATTTATTGTAATACTAGATTTGTACGTAGACATGTACTCAAAGGTAGAATTTTGATGGGGTTGGACAACATTGACAACATTAACAACATAATTATAAAACAATAATCAACATTTATATGTCATTTTTACTTTTCTCTACCACTTAGAAGAGTTTTATGAGCGTAAAAAATAATAATTTAACTCTAGATTTCAGTATATGTTTCATGCCACCCTGAAAAAGAAAACTGGTTCTCGCTATGCCGTCTGTTAAGTCTATTTGTCTGTCTATATCTTGGACTAGACCCGAAACTATTTTACCAATATGGCTAAAACTTTTTATCTAGGGTTTTCATAAGGTCCATCTCACGGGATTTTTGTAATTAGCTATAAAACCCTAAAATTAAGGGTAGCTTACGGAATAGAAAAAAGGATAAAAATCGTTTTTCTTAAAATCCACCTTAACGATTTTTATTAAATTTTGTATCAAGGCATTGTTCAACGCTACAAACTAAATGACAATTCTCATTTTTCCATGAAAAGGAATTTGAGGTAACTTTAAATAAACCAAAATTTCTAATTTTGATAATATTTCTGCAACTATTTGAGATACGAAATTACCTATCATTGTAAAGATTTAGTACCCTTTAAAATTAAAAATATTTTAATATAGAATATATTTTTATAACCCCATTAATTTCTAATCTATAAGCAAACATATATATTTATTTATTTTATAAATAATGTCTAATTGATATATAGGCTCTATGGTGGACAAATATGTTCTTCTTTCCTCAATATTTCTGTAATAATGTATATTATTAGACTTAGGTTATTTGATTGAGTGTTTCTGCAACAGTATATATATATATATTTCTTTTCACTAAATTTACTAAATTTGGTAGATGTTTATATTTTAAGATTAAATATAGATAAAGTCTGTGTGATGCCCCCTATAATTTATTTTAAAATTGTGTTTGTTGTATCCCTGTTAAAATTCATATATTTATAATGACATGTTTTATTTGCCATAGTTACAGTACGTTGGCAAGCCCTTTGTTGATTGTCACTGTGGTAATTTACTATGGTAAGTTTAGGTCTTACACTGTTGGCTTGCTAGGAATCTCAGAACTTTATTTAACCAGTTGACTTTAGTTTCTTCGTGTTCTACAGCGTATATTTTTGTTTAGCCAAGCCACCACCGTGTTGGTCCACAGAATGTGGGTGAAATGTGTGCTGGAACCATCTATTATAACAGCCATTTTATGATCAGAGACAAATATTCAATAAAAAAGAAGGAAAAGTACCAATGCAAATAAAATTATATAATTCTAACCTATAATACTTGGATTGTTTAGTATATAACAAATTATAATAGTTGTGGCACCGTACAACTTAAACTTAAGAGTTGAGCTATTATATTTTACCAAAAAGAAATATTTTATTTGAAGTTTGAGATATTATTTTATCCAAGGACGAATATTTTATTAAGAGGTATAAAACCATGCACAAATCAGGGTTTCCATGGTGATGTAAACAAAGAATGAAATGCTTTAAAGTTCTGTAGGAAAATCAGATTTTCGTTGAAAGCTTATATTTTCCTCCATATGAAGGACCCCTAATCTTTTAAAATAAATTCCATTTGTCAAAATCTTTTCAGCCATTTCTTTGTAATTTCTATTAATGCAAACCTGCTTATAAAATTATGGTAATTTCTATTAATGCAAACCGGCTTATAAAATTATGGATAAGATATGTCTGACTTAAGTAAGCATTAATATGTAGGACAGTGGCTACTTAAGTTCAAATTTACTAAGGAGTGTGTGCGAAACCTCACATAATGGGACTAGGATAATTTATTTTATTCGTGTTTTTCGTTTGCTCCCAGGAATAAAAGAAAAACTATAATTTTTAATAAGGCATATGTTTTAGGTAGTAAGAGTTTAATTGTATTAGTAATTAAAATCACGATAGGTGTTGTAAAGTTTTAAATATCTTCGCTAAACTGCATTTATAATATTTCACATTTCAGGTTAATACCATGTTTATCAGCCAATTACAAGAGTTGAGGTTGAAAACTAGAAATGAAGAACTTAAAACGGAGGTTTGTAATTATATTACTACAGAAACATAAAACTATGAAATAAGCGTTACATTATCTATATCCTCTAGTAAAGTGGCTCTCAAACTGGGATACGCATACCCCCAAGGGTACGTGCGCGACTTTCAAAGTGGACGCGAGCCGCTCTCAAGGTAAAATTGACAAAATGACCAGAAGATGACCAAACGTGGCGGAAAACCAAATGGGGATGGGAATTTTCAAGTCAACTAAGGGTAATTTTCTCCTTTGATTACCTGGTATTTGTCGTTTTGGTAAAGTGTATCGTGAAGGTATAGTACATTGGGACTTTAGCTATAACAAAGAGGTACAATCTAAAGAAAGTTGGAGAACTACTACTCTTAGTATATATTCCTTATTCGTTGCTGTGTAATAAGTTGTAGAAAAATATGTAATTAATAGGGGTTTTTTTTCATTCCCTAGATCAACATGTTCATTTCAACTATCACGGAATATCACGGTGTTATTAGTCTGGGTGGCTACCTTACATTGAATAGACAACTGCTTACTTCGGTAAGTTAAACAAATAATACTGTAATTACTCCTAGCTTTTACATTATATAGATTGGGCGTCTGCGCTACAACAATCTTAGAACAATAATCGTGGAAATATTCGCCAGAACTAATGTACCATTGGCCAGTACCAATCGTACCAATCGTACCAATCGTACATCATTTTTATGTAAACCATTTCCATGTCCCTATGAGACGAGATGATGTTATAGTCAATATGAGGGTATGGAACCAGTGAGAACACTTAAAATCTCGCTTAAGACTAATCAACCTAGCCTTGGTGACCGTTGGGGTGATTCCCAATTTCGGGAATAAAATACCTTAGGTAGCTGCCGGGAATCGAACTCGGGATTCCTAAGCTCGTATCCAGGTGCACTGAGCTCTGCGCCACGGGGTCTGTTAGATTTTACAGTGACAACTTTACTAGAAGCATGACTATTTTTTTTTTTTTAATTTACTTAACTGGATTTCATAAAAAGAAAAATGTATACGAGTACATAACTAAGTTGTACGTGTTCTTTTTGTGGGTCTGCACCAAGTTGGTCAAAAGGTGTCAGCTCAATGTTTATAAGAATGAACGTAACATAAAGACAGACAGGAATTATAACCGGATTGGTGTGTTTCCTAGTTTTTAAGAAAAATCAGTCATAAGCAATATCATCATGTATGATTTAAAATGTGTATTTAAATATATTTTTCCAAATATAGTCCAATTTTCTTGGAAGAACTTTTTAGATAATAAAAACATATTTTTGCGAATAAAATTTATATTTTAACATAGTCGTGTCAAACGCCTTTGATCATAAGGATCCGATGGAAAATTAAAATAATAAAGGAACCCCGTTTAAAAAAAATGTTGATATTATCCCCAAATGAATAAAAATAAATAAATAATTTAAAACGCTTACTACTAATTACATACGCTATAGCATTAGGAATTCGAAAGTTAATCACCGCACTTACAAAAGTACGTCACCTATTCATTTTTTGAGATAATTCTATCCAGTCCATCTCATTTCGCCCTATCTCTTTCAGGTCCATTCTAATGTTATCCTCCCATCCGCGTATAGATCTTCCCAATGGTCTCTTCCCATTGGGTTTGCCAGTAAATAAATACCCTGAACTAGGTTATAGATTCTCCAATTCACGCTGCATGTCCTGCCTACCGTAATCTATGAGACTTTGGCTGTATCCTAATAGTCCAAGGTTCGGACCATTTAGTATTAGACTTGATGCAGTCTTGATGATTTTACACTTCTCGCGCTGTTCATAGCGAAGACTGCACCAAAATATTCGAATGGCAACAACCGTATTTAAAATGCCGGAAAACGTAAGTCAGTGCTCTAGAAAACGAAACGATAATACTGAAACGATTGCCAGTCAAACACCGCAGAACAGCGCACAGCCGGTAGACTTCGTATCCAAGGTGACCAACACCTCGAGAAGACTGCATAAGTATCCTTCGCGACTATTCGGACAGATATACACTTGGGTCACGTGATTACCAACGCAGCTATCAAGGGCACGAGCCAAGACGACGCCGCATAAGAAGACTATTCGGATGCAGACATTACTATCCTAACAAAGTCTTGTGATGAGTACAAGGTATGTAACTCATCATGATCTAACTACCTCCTTTTTCTAGAAGCCTCATCTCTTTTTGGAACAAATATATTCCTAAGCACCTTATTATCGAAAATCCTTAAATTTATTTTCATCATGACTACAGTATTACCTTATTATTATCATTATTATTATTATTATTATTATTATTATCACCGCGTCTTACTACCCGTTCGGGTTGTACGCACTTACGCTAATGTGTAATGGTAGGGTGATTGTGAGATGAACTGGAGGACCTACAGTTTTAACGTGGAATCCAAACCACGGTGGAGGCCTGGCATTCCCCACATTCACAAGTTGTGATTAATACACGTCTTGTCAGAAGTGAAGGAAAGGTTTGGCAATCAGATAAACCTGTGCGGGAACCGGGGATTGAACCCGGACCCCAGCACAGAAGTCTGACACCTTACCCCAAAACCACCAGGTCACCCTACAGTATTACAAAGATTAAAAAAAATTACATATATATATTATTTTATTTGAAGAAATAGTATTTAAATTTTAATGTTATGTTTAGTAAGTGTAATTAGTTATTTATAATCAATGCGTATTCACGACCCTGGATCTTTCTGGTATTTGTCCTTTTTCAAAAGAGAAAACAAACTGTTAACAAACTAATATGCTGCCAAACATTATGGGCTAAATATTTGGTAGCCAAATTTGAACCATTTTTGAAAATAAATCTTTGGTGAGCAATTAATTGGAAATAGGTACACCAATCTCACTTGCCAGATTTCCCTAAATAGCACCCTATTTCAAAATATTATGGCCCCAAATGGTATATTTCTACAAAATTTATAAAAAAGAAAAATCAGACCGCATTTATATGTTGTTTCATCAGAATACAAAAGTGCCGCAAAAGATCATGAATCATGTTTATCGTGCCTGATTTTAACATAGTAAAATTAATTTGATTTTATATGTATTTATATTATCTAACAAATGTTACAGCTGTAGATCAGATGACTTGACGTATGACTACGTGAAACTAGATCGAGTAGCTTATCAAACTGTTGTATCTTATAAAGTTCTTCCTATGTAAATTGAATTGTAGCTATGGTCATAAAGTGCCATTCCATAAGGATATCTTGCTAACCTATAAAGACAACACCTAGAGAACATAATAATGGTTCAAACCTAATAGGCACCTTGTATAATATACACAATATGGAACAAATTGTATCAAACATTTAATCAACTATTTTTTTGATCGTTTCTTTTTTTCCGCAGTTGTTTGGAATGATTGTATCCAATGTAGTCATCTTGCTGCAAGTTAGGGGGCAATATTTATCTTCTCGTACGGGACATTCTCAACAGCAAACAAACCAGTCTGTTCAAGAAGAAGCTTTCACAGGCTAAGATATGTACCAAATAAAACCTCCTAGCCATTAATATTAATATCAGTAATCTCCAAATAGATCAATTTGTTGATGTTTTGCTATAGTAGCTTGGCAAAAAATAAATAGTTAAATAAATACAGTAAGTAATCGAATGGAATGGTTAATTAATACCAAAAGTTTCCACACAAGTTTAAAAACCTCTTGATTGAACTATATTTAAATACTGTAATATCGCTATTATTTAGGTGCCCGATAGCCAACCTTAACTACTATACTACCGGAACACCCTAGGGGGTTACATGGGCAGGATGGACCCCGAGCGGTAGGGTTTGGGATGGATAGTTCGTGGGGAATGAGGCTAGCAAGTTAGACCCAGAAGATCAGTTTATTACTCTAGATATATACTAAGCTCCTACATAGGTATGAGGTAATTCCCCGTGACGAGGAGCACGCGCGATGACGGGACTCGTGAAAACTACCTAGAGACCCGGGATAGACCCTCCGGCCAGGGTGAACCGCCAGATCACATCTTATCTCTTCCCTTCACTACCGACAACCCGACTACACATCCATACATCATGGCTTCCAACATCAACAACGTGTGTCTTCTCACACACAAACATGCTGATCTCGATGTCCCTCAAGCCAGGAAGGTCCATCGGTCGCACCGTGCTCGCTCGTCAACAGGATGCAAGCTATATGAGCTATATGCTACTCTCAGCAGGAAGGCAACCCAATACTCTTGACTTCCAAGGAAATGTATATAAGCTGGGATAACCTCCTGCCAGAATAAGTCTTAAAATAATATAACTCTTACAATACTATGTAATTTTGATTGATATTTAAATAACGCCCATTTCAAAGAATGACTAAAACAAAACATACCTATTTAAAGTTTATACTTTGTTTATAATAGGTAATAAGTAAGTTCACTAACAAGACAAAACTTGCGTTCAATGTGTAGAGAAACAAAATGGCAATGATATAATCAGCTGTGTTTAAATTGGCGTTTGAAAGATGTCGTTACTATACATTAGTTGAAACACCGCACCACTGTCCACTGTATCTACGAATCCGTGAAACTCTAAACATGTGACTTGAGGATTCAATTAATATTTCCTTATTTAATTATGTGTTGAAAGTCGACCTTTTATGGAGATTTTACTGTGTTTGTTCTTATTGATATAAATATGTCTTATTCAATTTTACAATGCTGCCTTGTAGATTCATGCATAAAGTCACTTTGCAATATTATAGTAACCGCACTCCTTTAAAATATATTTATAATGTTACCTTAATTATTATAAATATTTAATTGATAAGTTTTATTGTTCAGATATTTTGTACTTTAAAAATTATATAAAATGGAAAAATTAATAAGATGTTAGCCTTGGAAGATCTTGAAGAAAATTCCGTTCTTAAAACATAGATATGTCTAGTATAAAATCCATCGATAATTTTACAAAGATGTTTATAAACTTATTCGAACAAATGTGTAAATGGACTGGATAGAACTAGCTCAAGATACGGATAGTTGGCGTACTTTTGTGAGTGCGAAAATTAATTTTCCAGTTTCTAATTATATGTACAAATTAAACTTTTTACTTTCTTTAATCCCCGTATTACTATCCATCCGAGCAATCAACTTATAGCTATACCAATGGGTTAAGGATAAGTAAGATAAAACAGAGTAAACGAACCAGTATTTGCTTGCAGATAGAGTGCAAAACTATTCCGGAAATAAAAACCCTCAACACTCCCAGCTGGGTTTAAAGCCCCGGCCTTCCCGTTATGGGTGGATAAAGAATGGATGAGCTTGACGTTTATTTCACGTACACATCGATGCGGGGAATAAAACAATTTCATTTACCACTAACCAATCTCTTAGGCTAGATTAATTAATTGAACCAAGTATGGAATTATGTTTTGATGCCTCTGTGGCCTGGTGCTCAAAATTCCTGACTACAGATCCAGAAGTCACGGGTTTGATGACCTGGGCTTCCAGATTTTTCTGTGACTCAGTCATGGGGTCAAATTCAGACTTGAACAAACAAACAAAAAGTAGCGTCTCCGTTATAGAAAACTGAGATTAACGTTTGTGGGTTCATTGTGGTGACACCATGACACCCTCTATCCGGAAATGTCAGCACTATCACCGCTAATAGTTGCAGTGGCTCTGCCGGTATAGCTCATACCATGGAGTGTTTTTTTAAAAGTATTTTTACTTTTAGTCACGTATATCTAAAGTAATTTCACGTGTAACTCAGTTAAAGCTACTCCAAATACATGTTGTAGAAAATTGTTTTACAGGCTAAACCTTAAGTTCCTACGTATTACTATTTTTATTGCTTTTTTCTTAGCAGTTGGTGCCTGATAAAAATAAAACTTTCTGCAATGTAAATAAATACCCGAGGCAATGAAACTAAACAACCGACCTTTGCTTGAAAATGCCCCCTTTACTTTGTCGACCACTCTTGAGTTCGCAGAAAGAGTTTGAAATTGAACAAGGGTATAATGGAGGTAGTGTGGAGTGCGGAGAGGGGGGGAAGTGGGGGGAAGGGGGGGTAACTGGAGCTAGTGGAGCGTGAGTAAAATCTCATTTTATTCGACTTAGTCTGGCGAATCATGGTAGGGAAAAAAATCTAAACTTGTTTGAAAGACCAGGGTGGTTTTAATTCGGAGCACGTTAAGAGGGAAGATTTAATAATTGTACACAACACGATATACAGTCCAAGTTTTAAAAATAAGATCCTTGTCTGACAGCTAGAAAAGTTACTAGACATACTTGCATACGTCAGGTGCTGTATCTGTCACTTTTGATAAATAATATCAATACATATAAAATAGTATTAATAATATAGTAAAATGTTATCAACGGTGGTCGAAAAAAAAAGTTGATATCTTCTAAAAGGTTATTTATATGAAAATTGGAGTGTACCTAAGATATTATATTTAAGATTATAATAATACATACTAAGGGGGAAATCAAATTTATAGCACACGTATCTACAAATTGACTCCAAGAGAAAATAAGTTTTTGGTGTTATACAAAATATAAATTTTCAATATTTTCAGATAAGATTACTCTACCCTAAGTTATTTCTCTGAACCCTAAATGCACCAGCTACTGATACCACAGACTAATTATATCTCCCCCCCCCTTTCCCCTAGACTAATAAGTCAGATGGACTTATTAACGTCACCTCTATACTTAGGAAATCGGAGAGAATTTTCTTCAGCGGCGCGGTGGTGAAAACTACGCCCAATACTCCATGGCCACCGGTTCCTTCGTAGAGTAAGGTATCAGAGGTTCCTTCTTCGATGATACGATGTGATAAAATGCCCTGAAGTGAATCTGAGCCTCACCTATTTTATACCCTTTCTCTGACTAGAATGGAACAAAAAGAAAGGAATAGAAAAAACGTAAAAAGGAACGACTGGAGCTTGAGGGGTTGAGGTAAAGGGGAGGTTTGAAGACACGCCGCCACAACAGTGGCGCTCGAGGATCGTGGGAGCGAGCCTAACTTAGTTGAGTTCTTTTTCATGACAGGAGATGTAGTGAGTGGATGTGTTAGGAAGCACCCTGTCGCCATACGTGTTAAATATTTTCCTAGAAGGCATGTTGGCGTTATCCGATCCAATCCAGCCACGGTGGGTAAGTCTTGAAGCATATTAGTCCTGAATGTATCAGCTTTAATTATCTTCTTTGGATTCCACTATTATAAGTTTAGTATTTTTATGCCGATTTGTATTATTAAAATCCTTTGTAGTATTTTATATTAGAAGCACGTGGATCATATCCGAGTCCATCCAATCACTAACAGTAGGTTTTGAAGGATATTATTATTTAATATCTCAAATTCAATTCTCTTCTTTTGATTTTGCCAATATAACTATTATAATTTCGCATTTTTACGTAGCCTAACTGTGTAGGTGCCAGCTTTACATGATTGACACACTACAATTCCATTATCAAGAGACCATTATAAAATACCATTTATGTCGTTTTGTAAGTATATACAAAAGTAGTTGAAGGGATAATTTTAAAGATGAGGTAGAGGACAGGACGCAATGGCAGGCTGAGTTCATTGAGAAAAGGAATGGATATGTCGTAATACAAAGCACTATTAAAATAATTTCAATTTCCTTTATTATAGTGCTGGCCAACAGTCGTAAGACCTCTAACAGACCAGTACGGAAAAGTACACAAGTACCTTACAAATACATATATTTACACGAGAAAATAAGATAAACAAAAATGGCTAAATAATGTTATATATTGATTAATAGTTATATAATGATAATAAAAAATATCAATAATAACAAAAAACTAAAGAGTGATTAGAAGAAGTAACAATATACTAAAAATAAATCAGAATATTGTAAAATTTAGATATTATAGGCGGAAGCTCTACATGATAAATTATTGATATGGGATTTCCTTAAATAACTCTCTGAGTTTAGCTTTTCTTTTATGATAGAAGTCGAATTCGACAAATCTATAATTGCCGCTATGGATACAACGACCTTTAGGGCTTAATAATAATAAAATATATTTCCATTTGGCAGTAAAGTAGTTTTGTTGATTGAAGATTCCGTCAATATTTACCGCTTATTCACATAGAGCCGCAATAAGACAACCAAGTGTGGAATATACCATTCTGAGATAAGAGTTTATGACGCTGAGGATGACTAGCAATTTTGGTTTACAAAACTCGAACAATGGTGCATGGCTTCTGAGGTTAGGAGACGGACAACTCCCCAATAAATGTAACCTGTAAAATCAAATCATCGAAGCTCCAGATCAATTGGAGTTAGAGTTAGTGACAGAGCTAAGGAAACGTTCGTAAGTCATCTTAAGGCAGTAATATATTAATATTTGTCGAGGAACTACATCGAGAGGGTTCTAAGACTACGGAAAGGAGAAAGCGAGGACTCTGTTGTGATGACGAAAGGAATAATAGTACTATCCAGTTAAGTTCCTCAACAGTCTTAATCCCTAAAGTATGCCACTACACAAAATGAATTTGAAAACAGATACATTATGAATATTGTTCCGAAATTTGAATACCAAAAGAAGGTTGTGGAATGGATCTCGCTTGGCAATCGGTAGTTAAGTTTAGCAAAAATGTAGTTTAATAAACCATCCTCACAGATTTATCCCAAATTAATCCGGCTGTTTTACTTCGGATAGATATCGCACCCACTTATATCATGATCTTCATAGAAATAACCGTATTTGTTGGTTACTAAAGTTACTTAAAAATGTAATATTATATTATAATATATATATATATATATATATATATATATATATATATATATATATATATAGTCATGTTATCTGCACATTTCACATTTGATAGATATCAATACCTATAAAATAGCACAAATAATATAGTAAAATGTTATCAATGTTGGCAGCAATTAAATATGTTTGAATTTTATAAACTGTTCTTCCAACCAAAATCAGGATATGCACTTCACTGGCTGCAGTTGCCCGTACGAAAAAATTTCACTACCTTCTTTTATAAAAAATCTAAAACTTGTTCAAAATAGCTGGAAACAATCTTCGCTCGAAATGATAAATCCGAAATCGCGACTGTCGGCATGCCTGGCCCTTAGTTTTAATATATAATATAGAAACAAGTAGCACTAACCATTAACTTATAAGACAATGAAATATTTTTCTGTCACTGTTACAAAAATGTATTTTATGATCGAGATAGTTAAGCACTAAAATGACTTTGAATCTAAAGACTGGGGCTTCAATCCCTGTTTGTTTCAGCAGGGGCTATTTATTTCCCGATGTGTTTTCTCAAACTCTCTCTCCTAGAGAATCCTGCTACAGTTTTATTTAACTTTAAATTACTTATTGTAGTCCCTTAGATTATAAAAGTCAAGACGAAACTAGCGAGTACATTTAAATAAACATTTATAAGCAAAATAAGATATTCATGGTTGCTTATTTGTTTTTGCACCAAATCTAAATAAGGGTGCAAAAATGAGGAAGGTGGCATTTAGCATAAATGGATCTATATTTTCATGTAGATATAAAAGGAAACTATTTAGGAATAAAAACCTTCAAAACTCTCGTCCCGTATTCGTTCCCCGACCTCCGTAATACCAGAAGTTAGGTCTAATGAGAGTGTGATGCTTTGTACCGCGTGACCAGCGATTCTGGTAGTATATACAGGGTGTCCGTAAATTTGCGGATACGGACTGTACCACACGATTCTCTGGCTTAAACTAAATAGAAAATACTCTTTGGTAAAACTGCGTTAGGCCGTTAATTTTTGAGAAAAATGACGTGAAAATAGATTTAAAAAAAACTTTATTCCACTTTAAGCACAGCACGTTACATCAACTATAATATTGGCTAACCTTCATAATAGGTGTTAGTAGTTTTCTCCACGCAAAGCGATGCATTTTTACGCACGTTTTATGCATGTTTCGTGCACGTGGTGTTGCATGGTGACGTCAAGCGTGGTGATAGCGGCATGTAACCGTGCGATGATGTCCTCGGCTGACTTCGGCAGGTCGTCTGGTAGGTAAACCAGTGATTTTAGTTGAGCCCACAGAAATAAATCTAGTGGTGTGAGGTCTGGTGACGTCGGTGGCCATTTCACAGACCCCCCCACGCCCAATCCACTTGGTGTAGTGTAGCAGTCGGTGCACTATTGCTGCATAGTGAGCTGGGCACTGTCACAATGAAACCACATTTCCTGGTCTTTAAGCAGGTGAGGTAAGATAGTGGCAATGAAGAAACGGTAATACTGCAAATTCAGTCGCTCCTGTAGCAAATAGGGGCCCACAAGTGTATCCCCGACAATACCGCCCCATACATTGATGCTGAATCACTGTTGATGAACATTATCTCGAGTGGCGTTCGGGTTAGCAGGTGCCCACAGGTGGTTGTTGTGAGAGTCAAGTCATACCATCGCGTGTGAAACAGGCTTCATCGGTCCACAGTATGTGACTGACGAAATCCTGATACACCTCATGTTGTTACAGAAGCCACTCACAGAACATTACACACAGCGAGGAAGATCACCTGGCAAAAGATTCTGCGTTGCGGTGTAATGGAACGGGTGGTCATGCAGAACCTGGTGTACCGCTGACTTTGATAAGTTCGTAGCCCACGAAATGTCACGTATGCTGGTGCCTGTTGGATAGCATCCTCAAGATCCGGTGTCCGCACATTACGTGGCCGTCCTGTATCCACACGATGTGCTGGTCCCATTTGACCAGTCTTTCGGCAACGCAGCTACAACCAGGTGAAACACATTTACACTTGCGTGACGTTTGTTGGGATAGCGATCAGCGTACAATCGTGCCGCAGGTCCAAATTGGCTGTTTGAGGCACCCATGGCCATGTTCATGTCCCAAATATCTACGTGTGTGTACTCCATGGCCTATTTGACACTACTGAACTCGAATATTGACCCAGCCCTATGCCTTACCATCAACTCATAATGTAAGGCACAACGTTGCCACATAACCTCTTTCTTCTACTCTTTCCAAAACTTTGATGTAGCTTTACTCAAGAACTGAGGGCCTAACGTACTTTTACCAAAGAGTATTTTCTACTTAGTTTGGGGCACAGAATCGTGTGGTATAGTCCATATACGTGAATTTGCGGACACCCTGTATAGTAGTAATTTTGGTAGGAAGAACTTTTTCCTTACAAAATTCAAGCATATTTTTTCAGTTACAATGATAACATTTTACTATATTGTTCGTGTTAATTTAAAGGAATTGATAATATCAATCAAAAGTGACAGCTGCAGATCACATAATTTGACGTATTATTACGTGAAAGTTGATATACAAACTTTTTTATTTGTCATAAAGTTTCCTTTTGTGAAAATTTTCTGGAGTTAGCTTTAATCTTCATAAGTGTTCTTTTGTCATTTTTTTAAAAGATATTAAACCGGAGTATATTTTGACAAATTACACCTACAAAAACAAAACTTTTTAATTAAACTAAAGAACACTGATGAGAAATAAAAGCTATTTGATTATGACGTCAAACGACCAAAAATGCTTCCGTGGTGACCACGATGTCAAAAAAAAAAAAGCGGAGGATGGCAAAAAATATATAAAAGTAGCAAGTGTAAGCAACGCGAGGGAGGTCTTTCATGTGGGGGTTGTGGTTTACTCGTCAACGTCCAACAGGAACAGTGAATAAAATAAAATCCTCTTGAGAAAAATTCGAAATTATTAACTATATTAAAATGTAAAGTACACTTTTTTTTAAAGAAATTTCTGATCATGAAACAGGGAAACATATTTGTGGTTTTAATTACTCATCTAATAAAGTCTTTAAAAATAGATTCTGGTCTGTCACTTTAACATAATATTAATAAGTTAAGGGTTCAATTTCCTGTATGGCCCGAAAAAAAAATAGTATTGGTAATATATGATTTCACTCCCACAGTTATGAACTAACGGCCAAGAGCCGGATGTTGTATATGTTTTAGATTTAAGTTGGTTTCTAAGTCAGTCAGTTCAGAAAGTGCACGTCAAATACCTCAGATATTAAATACATTCCGAGTCAAACCAATTAATATACAAGAGAATCATCATCACCATCATCAGCCCATTGCCTGGTCACTTTAGTAAAGAGCCTCCGAATTCCTATTCCCAAATTTCCTAATTTATTTGCGTCCATTATTTTCTTATCATTCTCACAACTAGTATTAATCTCCTCCTTTCATTTCTTTCTTGATCTAAAGAGGTCAATCCAAGAGATTATATTATTATTAATTATTATTATTATTTTATTATTATTATAGCACCGCGTCTTGCTACCCGTTCGGGTTATACGCACTTACGCTAATGTGTAATGGTAGGGTGATTGTGAGATGAAATGAATGACCTACAGTTTAACGTGGAATCCGAACCACGGTGGTGGCCTGGCATTCCCCACATTCACAAGATGTCTTGTCAGAGGTGAATGAAGGGTTTGGAAATCAGATAAATCTGTGCCGGGACCGAGGATTGAACCCCGGCCGCCAGCATAGAAGTCCGACACCTTACCCCTAGACCACCAGGTCACCCAAGAGATTACACAACAAATATACTTAATGTATAAAAATACAGTGCCAGTGTTCAATTTCAATATCTGTCATTTTTAAACTAATTTAAATTAATTTAGGTATAATTACAACATATGACCTTATCCGTAAACAAAAGTTTAATATCCACCTATTGTAGGCCTACATGCGTATTATTTTTAAATTAAAAAAATGATAGGACATTCAACATTTGCCAACTAAATTCACGATGAATAAAATAAAAACTGTTGTATTTAATTATTTTTAGAGAAAATAAAAGATTCATTAGAAAAATTATTAAAAGTCAATCATTTTACATTATCCTCCTTTTTTTCCCCCCATATGAAACCACATGACTTTGTTCAACTCTACGCAACACAGAAAAGGGAAATAATGAAAAAATCAACACAAATATGAACTGTCAGCGAGAGTTTACAGTCATGTGTGTGTGTGTGTGTGTGTGTGTGTGTGTGTGTGTGTGTGTGTGTGTGTGTTCAAATCACTCCACGTGTGCTATTTGCAGCTATCAGTAGGTCGACACGCATGTAAAGAGAGATACCACTATATCAGGAGAAAGTGAGAGGGAGAAGAGGGAATATGTTCTAGTGACGTCACCAACATGGCTGCCTGATCGAGCGCGTGGGGCGACCCACAAATTATGAGTTAGTTCCATAAAGTGTCAGAGATAATCGTTGATATGTGTCATCGGAGGACAAGAGAAGAGGAATAAAGGGAGTGAATGGGGAAACCCCTTGCCTCGCTGATGTCTGAATAATCTCTGAATATCATATTGTTTGAAGAAATTAAAAAAAAAAAAATGTCAACCGTGTTGATGTGAGGAAAACGTGATTTCAAATTTGTCATGAATAATTGCACTCGTAAAGTTACAGTTTGATGTTATTGGTAGCTATGAATTATCCATGACGTACGTACAGTTACTTGTATAGATAAACTCGCTTTGCTCGTTGGAGGCTCCGGCCTCGAAACCCCCGATGAGTTTTATTTGCAAGTTGATGTAAACAAATGTAATTCCAGAGCAGTTTTTGGATAGGTCTTACTGTTTAGCCACAAGAGACCTCCAAAAAAAAAACCGCACTTACTTTAAAGTTGCTCCACCATTTTGAATTTTTTTCGGGGGTTAAAAATTAATTGTTTTTAACTTTTTGGAATGTTTAGGCTAGAAGCTTGCCAAATTTCAAGTTTCTAGCTCATCTGGGAGTGGGTAAATAATGTCAGTGAGTGAGTCAGCCATGTGTCTTTATAGTAGTATAGTAATATATTCATTCGAGTTTGTTTTTTTTTTTGACCCGCATCAACGAACACGTGAATTAAATGTCAGGTTCATCTATTCTGGTTTGCCATCCAAATCCTAGTCGGATTTACTACTGGTGATTTTTTTATTGATTTTTTTTTTACTTAATGGTTCACCACTATCGAAAATGCTGCCTACTGTATTTTATATTAAAATTTCCATTCTTATTCATATACTTCAGAAGGTTAGTAAGAGAGAGTGAAAATTATGTAATTTCCTTCTGAAAAATTCAGTATTTGAGTTTCGGTGAAATGTATCTTATTTTTTCAACCTCATCATTGCTTGATTTCATTAAAAATAAAGCCTTGAATTTATAGTTAATTTCAAACATAATTAAATATTTTTAAATTCCATCTCATTAAGAAAGTATAAAACAGACAATTATACAGTGTACTATCGTTGAAGATAGAAACAGAATAAAAAATTTAGCCAAAATAAAAAATATTAATCTAGAAGGATTAAAATTTAAACTTACGCTACAATCACATCATTTGTTAGAGGCAGTCATGCTTTACGTGTCATCGGCCTTTGTGGTCTTGAGTAAAGCTCTCGCCTCTCGTTCCAATGGTCCTATGTTCAACCCAGCCTGGGTCAATGAATTTTCTTGAAATATATTAATCCGTAGCACAATTTCCTTCGGAGGGAAAGGAAATCCATCAAGTCCCATGTCAACTGTGGCATGTAAAAGAACTTTAAAATATATGAAATTACCTTTACCGTCAGAATTGATGGGCTCTTTCTCTCTCACTAGTAGAAATTCTTGTGTACTAATAAAATCAACATGAATCAATATTTAGGGAGAATGGTATGTCTATCTAAGTAACAAACTCGGCCAGGATTCAAACCCAAACCAGCAGTGAAATATCAGTCTAAATACGTTTGAAATAAAGTTCGTAAGTCCATTGATGAAGGTGAGATGCTATATTTCAAATAATATCAAAATAACATTTCAGTTTATTTTTAAGAAAGCTCTTGGCCTCCTCTTTCTATTGTCAGATATTGATTTGGAGCCAGATTCATACGCGAAGGTGGCCCATTCTATTCTGGTCTTGGTAGGTGACGTCTTGTATCGCCGCACTTGAGGTATACTCGCTCGGACTGGCCATTAAACCAGCCCATCTGTGGATAAGTAGTATTTTTACTTTAGTACTATTATTTTTGTGAAATATTATTAGCTGTTTAATAAAATCAAGATGAAATAAATTTAAAATGTTATAAAATATTTCATTTTTAGTCTTAGGTATATTTGAATTAGTATGATTTCGTTACACACAATGAAGTTTCTCAGTCGAATGATACAAATTTCTATTAACTTGATGGATACAGATATACTAGTTTTAATAAAACTAAAATCCGATATTAAAATATGCTCCAAGTCCATGATTTTTTTTTCGCTAGAATTTTGGAGAAATTTTCCTGCATTTATGTGAAGAAAAATTTGAAAATAAATAAGAAAAAAAAATCACCCTCAGTACATCCATCTGTAGTTAGAGCTATGACCTACTCACCATAGGTGAACTTAGCTACATGAACTTAGCTAGATGATCTTGACGTTTATTCCACGTATTCACCGATACGGATACGTAACCTTCGTTTATCCTGAAAGGTAACAGTACTTCCTTGATGGACTACACTTTGGATTCATCTTATAAGACATGTCATAGTGAAACAATGTAAGGTAAGCTTACTTACCTTTCAGGGTAATGAAGCGAACACTATGTTTACCAAAAAGAGTAAGAGTCTTACATTGACCGACTGCAGTATGGCAATATCTTATAAGATAGTTTTTATCCCCGCGTCTTACTACCTTTTCGAGTTATAGGCCTACTCATATGTACTAATTACACTAATGTGTTAGGTATCAAGTAGGTTTAATTTAGAGAAAGTGCACCCGCGTTCGCGTGGGGAAAAGAGTGAGAAACATTTTAGGAAAACCACCCTTAGTGCACTAGACTGAGATTTAGACCTTATTTCCTTATCTTCGGCAGTCTAGTCCATTACGAGATTAGCGCCTTAGACCATGAGGGCACCGAAATGTGTTCGTATAAAGTGCACCATAGTGTATCCCGTCAAGTAAAGCTTATCTTTCAGGGTACACGAAGTAGGGAAATCGAATAGGATTCATTTTCTAACAAATATATTTGAAACCATTTCCAAACCACAAAACTCCTTACCTTTTTCTATAGTAGATTGGTGACCTGGTGGTCTAGGGATAAAGTGTCAGACTTCTATGCTAAGGATCCGGGTTCATTACCCGTTCCCAGCACAGATTTATCTGATTACAAAACCCTTCCTTCACCTCTGACAAGTGGTTATCCTTGTGAAATGTGGGAGATGGCAGGCTCCACCGTGGTTCGGATCCCACGTTAAACTGTTAGGTCCTCCATTCATCTCACAATCACCCTACCATTACACATTAGCGTAAGTGAGTAAAACCCGAACGGGTAGTAAGAAGTGGTGCTAATAATAATAATAATAATAATAATAATAAATAATACTATAATAGATTGATAAAGGTTGTTGGTAGCCTTAACTTAAAAAAGAACATGCTGAACTAAGAGTACCACAGACGATGAAGGTACTAAAAAACCTTAAGTTAATCCGTTAAATCAGTTACCATGCCATCATCAATGTTTCATCATCTTTCCTTGACCTAGGATCATTTACCTCATTTGTCTGAGTGTACACGCTTTTAAATCTAATTCAAAGAAACCAGGAGGATTCCATTTTCCAATGAGCGCCCACCCCCCTAAAAACTGCTACTCAACCATATAAACCCCTTTTCCCAAACCACGTTACCAAACCCTCCCTTTTCATAACTAATTAACTCAAAGCCCAATTTTCATTTAATTCTATCATATTACCAGCCTAACTCCCCTCTAACCCTCATCTCTGGCAAACAGTCGGTGTTAGTCGAGCCCTACCCCCAACCCCTTATGAATGCTTCATTTCCGCAGTGTTCATGCTACCCTGGCCATAATATCCCCCCCTCGACGTCGCAGGGGATTACATTGTGAACCCTTCACAAATCTTTAGCGACTTCTGTTGTAGAATTGTACTGAACTGAAAATCCACGTAACTCTGCTCGAAAAGAAGAAGAAAAAAAAATTTTCAACATAGATATAAGCTATCCCGCTTTGATGAACACACAATATAAATAGTCTGGTTGGCTTTTGCCAGGGAGGTCATAGTTTTAATCCCTACTGGGGTATATTTCCTTAACAAGTGCTCACTCTGCATTCACGTAAACGCTGGTATATTTCTTTTTAATTAATCCTTCCTCATTAGCGTTGTTTATATTATATATATATATATATATAATATATACTCTCTCTATATATGTGTGTGTGTGTGTTTTTGGGCGCTAAGCCAAAGAACGGCCAAACAACGGATTTTTTTGGACTTTATAAAAGGACTAAAATCCCCAAGTTATATTCAATTTCAGGCTTTGGCCATCTCATAACAGCCAATCCTAGAATTGTGCAGTCACTAAACGACAAAAGCTTGAAATAACATTTTGAAATAACATTTTAGTTCGTTTCTCGACCAGACTGAGCAGACAAGTGGCGCGCGCAATATTTTGAACAACCCCATTTTTCAAGAGGAAAAGCGGAACTCAATGATATGAAAACAGAACCAGACAGAGATTACAAATTTATTTTAAATTATCAAGACCATCTGACCAAATTGTTTTATGAAGACTAACCTAACCTATCCTAACAACCTGTTTTCAACTTTGGTCGTTTAGTAATTGCACAATCCTAGGTTTGGCTGTTTTGAGACGACGAAAGCCCGAAATTGAATATAACTTTGGGCTTTGGTCATTTTAAAACGTCCAATCTTAGGATTGAGCGAAAAATTCCATTCATTGGCCGTTTTCAGATTTTGCGTCCAACATATACATGCTATGTATGTGTATATGTATATATGTATGTATGCATGTATGCATGCTAACTACATGAATATAGTAGACATGAATTATACATATATACTAACTACTATAGATATATGAAGGGGTCGGGGTAAAAGATAACCCTCATAGGTTAGATGGGATATTTTCACTATTTAAACGTCTATAAAGTCTATAAATCTTAGTTATAAGAAATAAATAAAATGTCCGTTGATACAGTATTAGCTATCCTCAAATTATTGACTGACAATAGTAACCACTTTTAACTCAAGAGATAACAAATATACCAAAAATTCACGCTAAAACATTTTTTTCATAAAATGAGGGTTATTTTGTTTTCACTCAGACCCCTTCATGTATAAATATATATATATATATATTTTTATAGATGTATAAATATTTAGATATTTATATATGTAGGCCAAATATAGAAAATGGGAAGATACTATCGATACTATTGTTTCACGCTATACTCATATATGATCATTAATCTTGGGGTAGAGATGAGAAAACATGCATTTTGGAGGTAATCTACCCACAATCATGTGGAAGGAGATTAAGAAACAATTTAGGAAAAAACCACCCTCAGTAGACCCTAATCTTCCCGTCATCAGCAAGCCAGTACAACACGAGAGTGACGCCTTAGACTATGCGGCTACTGAACACCAACACCAACGGGTACACCAATATTGATAGATAAAGTTATATTACCCGCGTCGGTGGTCGCATGGTCTAACGCGTCATTTTTGTTTAAGTCTGGAATGCCTGATGACTTGGAAGATAGTTAACATGACCGAGATTTTAACCTAAGGATTATTTTACTAAATGGTTCCTCACTCGCCTTCCACACAATTGTGGGGTACATTTCCTTTAAAATTATACCTTCCACATCCCTAGTTAGAGATTTTTTCTACCGCGTCTTACTACCCGTTTGGTTTATACGCTTTTATACTAATTACGCTTATAGTTTTTTTGGATAAGGAAGGCTATATGTAAATAATTTTTACCAGCATTTGCGTGGAGGGAAAGTGTAAAACCACCCTCAGTACACCCGACCTTGATCTCTCCGTCATCAGCAGTCTAATTTAGAGCGAGAGTAGCAACTTAGACCACGTGGGCACCGAAGCGGGTAATTAGGGTAATTAATGTATGCGTTAGCCCAAACTGGTACTAAGGTGTTGGGAGGAGGGATTGGGGGAAATGTTACATTACCAAAATTTAATTTAATGCTAGTTTTTTAGAAGCCCCCTTGATCTGGGAATCATGGTCGAGCGTTAGATTTTTTTTTTAAATGATAAACTGGAATTTAAGTAATAACCTAAAGGTTAACTCAGTTTATTTAAAAATTTGTAAGTTATAAAAATGTATTAATAGACACATAAACACATATATTGGATGTATTATTATTATTAGCACCGCGTCTTACTACCCATTCGGGTTATACGCA
Source organism: Timema cristinae (assembly GCA_039000515.1). NCBI lineage: Eukaryota > Metazoa > Arthropoda > Insecta > Phasmatodea > Timematidae > Timema > Timema cristinae. Next base: position 36,321,339 of record JBCFYV010000024.1, on the reverse strand, counting down.
CTTACGCTAATGTGTAAATGGTAGGGTGATTGTGAGAGGAAATGAAGGACCTACAGTTTAACGTGGAATCCGAACCACGGTGGAGGCCTGGCATTCCCCACATTCACAAGATGTCTTGTCAGAGGTGAAGGAAGGGTTTGGTATTCAGATAAATCTGTGCCGGGATCGAGGATTGAACCCGTCACCAGCATAGAAGTCTGACACCTTACCCCTAGACCACCAGGTCACCCTATAAGGGATGTAACTTTCATACACACTGAAAGGTAGCAGGCTTTGATGATTCCAATATGACACAGCTTATAAAATATGATCATAGTGTAAATCCGTCAAGGTAAGACTTTTACCTTTCAGGGTAAATGGCGTAAACTTATTTGAATGTTTTCTATTAATCATCAAATATCTGCCTTTATTGAAATATTTTTATTAAGCTCTCAGTCAATTGCATATATATCTTGATTTTAAAATGATCGAAGCTAAAATTTTTGGTTGTCAGCTATATAAGAGTAATCTACTTTTAAAACGGCTGCAGTGGCTTATTGGTATTCACACCAAACACAGTGATGGCTTCTATATCCCTTCCCCTTGTAAGTAGAAGAAAAAAAAAACCCACCAAGATTTCGAGTCTGTATTTCTCACGTAAAACCCAATTTACTTTTTCCTCCTTCTAGGAATCAAACATATTGAGTTTGAATCTCAAGAAACTTCCCACCAGAAGATTCCCTCAGGGAATGTACCTTAAGTTGTGAGCTAACTTTTCTTCCCAGTTCCTTCTCTACCAACACAAACTAGGGTTGTTTCAACCCCCCTCCTCTCACTCCCCCCTTATCAGATTTCCAGAAACCCAGAATCGCTTAAGAGGAAAATTTAGATCAAAAGGATCCCATCTTGTTATGTTTACACAGAACGTTTAAAGTCAAAGAATAATTATAAAAAAAGTTTTGTATTCTTTTTTTTTTTTCTGGATTAAATAATTAGTTTTGTTTGAATGAAAAAGATAAATAATACAAGATTGTGGATTTTTAATGTAATTAAAGAGAATTTTCAAATCTTTAAACCATTAAATACCCTACCTTTAGAAACAAATAATTAAACATTTTAAACCATATATGATAAATCAAATAAATATATAATGCAATTTAAAGTAGGCCCATAAATATACCTTGATTTTGGTTGGAAAAACGGTAAATAAAATTCAAAAATATTTATTTGTGGCCAATATTGACAACATTTCTTTATACTATTTGTGTTATTCTATAGGTATTGATTATCTATCAAAAGTGACAGCCACAAATAACATGACTTTATGTATGAATATATTAAAATTGTTTTAGTAACTTTAGTAACTAGCTTTTACTGTTCTTCCTACCAAAATCCAGTGGCGTATTCTCTGGGCACGCTAGTCCTGCGCCGCATACACAAAATGATAAGGACTAGTTTTTTGTTTAATTAAATGCTGTCTGTGTGAACTGTGTAAACACTAATGTTTAAATTGTTAATAAATATACATGTAATGAATTATTAATTTTAAAATTAATATTGGTTCATATTCCAAGAATATTGTGTTTTAAGTAATTCTTATTCCAAAAGGTTCTACTTAGCACAATAGGAAACCTTGGCTTGCTATTTGAAAAACGCAAGGCAAGCTGGGGGACACTAATGAACTTGCCCAATGTCGATGGGGTGGCAACACCTTTACGCTCGCCCACTAGTAATCGGCCAATGAGCTCGGGTTTTCACAACTCAGGTCATGCTGTTCCTGTGAAGCAAGCTAAGCATTGTGCCAAATATTGAAAAAAGATTCAAGATCACATTGTTTATTTATTAAGCTAATTTAGTATAGTTCAAGTAAAAATAAATAAAATAAATATATATATAATTAATTGTAAAATAATAGTTAGTATACGTAACAAGCTTTAAATTATACACTAATTAAATACATTGATTTATGTTTAGGTATTCTAGTCACATGTATTATCATGTATGTGGCAAACACATTTAACCATTCTTTAAAATTTAGGCATTTCAGCACCGATAGAGGGGAAAAGGGGGTGGGGGTAAGGTGGGTGACGAGGTTACTTTAACCGTTGTTGACAGTAATTCTAGTTTATCTTTAGTTGAAAGGAGGTGACCTGGTGGTCTAGGGGTAAGGTGTCAGACTTCTATGCTGGCGGCCGGGGTTCAATCCTCGGTCCCGGCAAAGATTTATTTGATAACCAAACCCTTCCTTCACCTCTGACAAGACATCTTGTGAATGTGGGGAATGCCAGGCCTCCACCGTGGTTCGGATTCCACGTTAAACTGAAGGTCCTTCATTTCATTTCATTCAAATTTATAAAAGAGAAATTTAATAGAAATGCAATAACCATCAAATATCCCCTAGTAAATGACGAAAATTTTAACAGGAAATCAAAATTTTAATACAAAGTGTTGACCCTCGGGGACCAAATATCGATATTTTGTATTGATACAAATATACAAATGAAGACGTTAATTCTTTAAAAATAAAATCATGAAATTTTAAAACTATATAAAAAACGTTTTACGTATGTTTATCGCAATTTGTCATCGGGTTTGTTAGTGTATATTTATTGTATATTATATATTACGAGTTTTGAGTAAATATCTCCATTTCTGAAAAATAGAGCGAGAAAGTTCGTGCGGAGTTCCGTTCCATTTATTTCATTTATAACTGCTACGGTGTATTCATTTACAGCTAATATTAATTAATAATTATTTAAGTGAACATTAGTAAATAAAATACAAGCTAAGTTATATTAATGGGCCTATTGATTATTTTAAACACGGCAATGTACACTCCATTTACCTTGAAAAAATGAAAGTCCTACCATGATTGATCACACTCTAGCCTATCTTATTTAAGAGTGTAGGTTGAAAGGATGCGAGAAAAGACAAGTGATGTTGGTGTTTTTTATAGCAAAAACATTTTTTCGGCTGAAATAAATAAAATATTGCTCCAGTAGAATAAAGAGTTAGTTATTTTTTCACAAGGTGATATCAGCAGTTTTTTAATATCTGTCATGAATATGAATTGTGCCATTGACAGATAGAAATATAGATAATTATTAAGTTTTGTCTGATACCCCTAGTAGAGGTTAAATTCATTATTACAGAAACCTGCCTTGTTGGCCGTATAGTCTAGGGCGCTACTCTCGCAATAGACTGGACTGCCGATGACAGGGAGATCGTGGTTGAATCCTGTTAGGATGTACTGATGGTGGATTTACTAAATTGTTTCTCACACTTTCTTCGCGCGAATTAGGGTACGCTCCCTATAAATTCACCTTCCACAACACTAACTAATTAGCGTCATTGGAATATAAGCGTACAATCAGTTTTGTTAGTAATACATGGTGCTAAAATAAAAATAAAATATATCAAAGTAATAAAATAATAGTACAAGTGTTGATTATTTGTACTGATCTCAAACTAAGCTTGTTTACTTCCCCGCGAATATAGAAGAGGAATTCACACCAAAATATTTACTATAAAAAAGCCCATGGTTAATTTTTTCAACCATTTTGTGTATTTCATTTAAATGTTTGTCACTAAACGGAAATTATATGCGTACGAGTCTCGGTTTCTACCGAAACAACAGAAATCAATTACCGTTTTGGGTTTATGGAGCTCAAAAAAAACTATGGCCATGTTAAAAGTGGAATTCCATTTATTATATTTAGATTTTTTAGTTTTTTGGTTGATTACGTTAAGCATGAAGGCTTGGTTTTTTTTATCATTTTTACATAACTTACACACACACACATATTATAATATATATACATGACGGATAAGATATACTAGATTTATTTCATACATAACATTTAAATATAATACATACAGGTATACATAAAGGAAGCATTTTAGAGGTAATATACCTGCAATTGCGTGTAAGGAGAATGGGGAACCATTTAGGAAAAATCCCCCTCAGTAGCCCGACCGGGATTCGAGCCCCATTATCCCCATCATACGTAATCGTGGTAAGACTGATGACTTAGTTCAGTGCTTCTCAAACGTTTTTGATCGTGACCCTAAATTTAATAATTTCCCGACCAGGCGACTCTAAGTGACTCAATTACCTACTATTTTCATATTATTTTCTATTAAATTGAATTAATTTAATCAATTTAATTAATAAAAACAAAATTAATTTCATTAACTCTAATAAGACCAAATGTAAGGTCTGATTGATAACGAAAATGTAACTTTGTTAAAATGTTTGGTAAGTGACCAAAAAGGACAATTTCAGTGGCCACTATAATGCTGTTTCCTTCTTGGAGAGAGTTATTTTGAAGTTTTATATTGTATCGACTAATGTTATAGCTAAATTGAATCAATTTCAGTAACTTTTTAATATTACAAGTGGAAAATTACACAAAATTGTATCGTGAAAATGTGACTTCCTTTCAAAATATGGTTGAAGATAAAAACAATTTTTCAGTAACAACCGTGATGGAATGAATGATACTGCTTCATTTTGTAGTTAGCTCTTCGAATTTAAATGTTATAATGGGCAGGGCATAACGCAAATCTTCTGAGGATTGGGGTGATTCTTTGCTTTTAGTTTGATCTTCATCAGACCGGAAAATCTTTGTTCATAGAATTATTTTGTTGGAAAAGGAGAAGGACCTTTTTCATCTCACCTATATAAAATGGGCTTGTTCTTGAAATGGGTCCAAAATTCCAACTACAGAAGGGTTCCAAAACCTTATTTTTAACACTGTTGCTATTGTCATTATTGCATTAATTCTTCAATATACAGCAGTTTGATGAGGTGTTTGTAATAGTAAAATTTCATAAATTTTTATCATTTCTTTCGAGACAATCCAGTGACTTTAGGATCACCCTCGCGACCCTCATTTAGACCACGACCTTAAGTTTTGGAACCATTGCCCTCGTTAGACCATCTACAAATGCCGTATCCGTAAAGTAAGGGTACTCCTTAAGAGATCGATCGATCCCACACTAACAGGTGGCACTGTCTATAAAGTCCTTATGCTTTATTCCTTAGTCCTTATAACTCCGTAGAAGTGACTGGACTTTAAATTTTTAAGGATTAGTCAATATGGACTTCTAAGGACTACCAATCACAGCAAAGTAATCGTGCGCGCGTACCGATGGCGTTATCATTGCAATCACACTAACTAGATCATTTTTTAAATATATTATTTGTGACTGCACTTAACCTACCTTTCAAAAAATAATGTAGTCTATCATGAACGTTTTATCAAAATATGGTGTGTTAATTATTGTTCAGCTGTGATATCGTATCACAGATGGCGTCTGCTTGCGACTAACACTAAAATTTCTTTCGAAGAGTTAATTTGACGTTAGTGACCTGGCGGTCTAGGAGGTAAGGTGTCGGACTTCTGTGCTGGGGTCCGAGGTCTAATTCTCGATTCCGGCACAGATTTATCTGATTTCCAAACCCTTCCTTCACCTCTGACAAGACGCGTATTAATCACAACTTGTGAATGTGTGGAATGCCAGGCTTCCACCGTGGTTCGGATTCCACGTTAAGCTGTAGGTCCAACCATTTCATCTCACAATCACCCTACCATTACACATTAGCGTAAGTGCGTATAACCCTAACGGGTAGTAAGACATGGTGCTAATAATATAATAATTATTATTATTATTATTATTATATTATTATTATTATTTGACGTTGTCTCCAACGTTTTATTGGTTGGCGCGGTCACGTGATTACGGATACGGACACATACTGTGTACACGTGATTTCCATTTATAAGTACATAAGAACTATAAGGATTAGTAGCTCAACGACTCTATAGCTGGGCTTTTATTTCCCTGTGTTAACGTGTAAGAAATATCCTCAGAGCGCCACGCTTGGGTGAATAAATCCGAATTATATCTTTTTAAAAAGTATCTACTAAATTAACTCGAGCAAATGCGTTGCAGTGACGCAAGTGACCTCTGCGCGCCTCGCGCTATTTTCACCTCACGTCATGAAGAGTTGTCTTCTTCCAGACGACCTGCCGGTGAGGACTTCTTAACTTGAAGTTACGAGGGTTAAATCTTCAGAGAGGTTTGGAAGGTGAAGGCGAGAATAGGGGGTCAGGGGGGAGGGAGTATACGTGGTTTGATGGTGCTGGGAAGTATATAGAAGTGTACCTACGGTGCAGGTTACCTTGAGCCACAAGTATTGACCCTCAACTCTGGGCGCACGTACAAAGGCGTTAGTCTCGTCTAGTCTGGGTTTACAGTGACGGAAAGGTCAGTGTTGGAATTCAGGTCAGGTGTACTAAAATTAGTTTTGGTTTTTTTTCTAAATAGTTTCACTCTTTCACACAGATGGTGGTACACGTCCTCTAAATTTTCATTTTTATGAGCATATTAGCACTAGGTAATAAACATTTTAAATGAATATTAACAGTTGTCAATAATTTCGAGACACTCTTTATATGTATATATTCAATAACTGTTTAAATAACCATGTAAATAAAATTAACTAAATACTTCTACTGGATCAATATTTTATCTATTTTGGTCAAAAATATTTTTGCTATAAAAACTTAAAAAATAACACTGATGAATTACTTAAGTTGGGGAAGTAGGGAACTATAGTTTAAGGCGCAGTCTTTATTGGTCAATAGGGAGAATATTAGAGTACTTTATAGTATATTATATAGACAGAAGGTTCCAGATGCTAAAAAAATATATATATGCCCTGAGCTCTAAAAACATATAAATACTAATATATTATTTAGTTTAATGTCAAGTTGAAAATAAAATACCCGAATTGGTGGGCACGTGAGTTAAGGCATCCGTCTGGTTTCGATGTCTGGTGATAGGAAGGTCAGAGTTTCGAATCTCAGCTAGTTGTTTTATTTAAATAATCTAACGTTCTCACCCAAAATTCTTGTACATAGTCTATCAAATCTATCTTAGTCAACCTACCAACGGTTTGTAGACATGATGAAATTAAAATATAATACTTACGAATAAAATATATATTATTATTATTATTATTAGCACCGCGTCTTACTACCCGTTCGGGTTATACGCACTTACGCTAATGTTAATGGTATAGGGTGATTGTGAGATGAAATGAAGGACCTACAGTTTAACGTGGAATCCGAACCACGGTGGCGGCCTGGCATTCCACGAATAAAGTAAATGCTACCACGCACCACATAGGTTTACTCTCGCTTTTATCTTAAAATATACATTTTCTAAAAAATATTAAGAGTCATGATATGAAAAATTAGGTATATACGTGGTTGTAGAAACACTACATCGAAGATCATAAATGAAATAATCAAGGCCTAGATACGAATTTTAGTCAATATCGTTAGAGCCGATTTTGAGAAAATGGATTTTTTTCTCATTTCGCCCTTAACTAAGACTCTCTTAATTTTAGGGTTAGACAGACGGCGTTGTAAAAACAACTTTTTAGGGTTCGGGGGGTCATGAGACGTCGACATCTCGGTTTGGATCATTTTATGGTCATAATACTTGACCTTAAGTGTTTTAAAAGTTAAAAAATATATATGCGTTTAGCTTGAAAATTTGTTTTTATAATAATATTGTTTGATATAAAATATTTTTAATATAGATAAACCTACATATTTTAAATGATAAGTAATTTCATATCTCAAATAGTTGCGGAGAAATGATCAAAACTGGAGAGTCTCCCTCATACTATTTAATCAAAATCAGAGCGAAATTTTGAGTAAATCAATTATATCTCTTTTTTTCCCCTTCAATAAACTACTCTTAAATTTAGGGCTAGACATCTAGTTCCAAAAACCCCCTCGGGGGACCTTATTAAAACCTCAGATAACAAGCTATAGCCCAATGTGTAAAATAGTTTCTGCCTTATCCCGAGGTACAGAGAGAGAGAGAGAGAGACAGCATTGCGAAAACCACTCTTTTTTTTGTTTGTTTTCATTTATCAAAATATTGAGTTCAATTTTCTTGACGATCACAATAATTTCCCTTCGAGTGTCGAGAGAAAGTAAAAAGAGTGTAGTTATGATTTTTTTTAAATTTATACAAAATGTATAAATCCATAAATAATATGTAAATATGTATTTTCCTAATATCTTGCAAATGCAATGCATGATGGGCTCAACATATTCACCGACTTTAGTAGCCAGAGGTTAAGTTAGTAAAGCAACGTCTCATGATAAAATACTCCTTTAGGATGGTGCAAATAAAACCTAAAAATAGCAAGAAGGGCAGAATTACTCCATGTTGAACCTCATATTCATATTTTTTATTTTTTTTTTTTTTCTGCCGAGAAGAGTATGATCATTTGTAACCTTCACACTGATGAAAACAATGTTGACTGAGACACCCCACAACATTTTCAAATTTACCTACATAAAAGTAAGGTTATATTTTCCTCATAACAAGTATACCAGTTTATTATATTTTTTGTTTGACAATATGTCAGTTCATTTATTTTTATTTTTAAATATTACGTTATTTTTAGAGATTGATAGGGACGTTTTATACAAAATAATCAAAAGTAAAAATTACGACCTGCGTACATAAATAAAATAATATAATATTAGCACCGCGTCTTGCTATCCGTTCGGGTTATACGCTTTAAGTACTAATTACGCTAGTGGATTAGGAATTGTGAAGGTTGAATTAGAGGAAGTGAACCCACATTTGCTGGAGTGAGAGTGTAAAACCATTTAGGAAAAACCACCCCCAGTTCACCCGAACGAGATTCGAACCTTGATCTCCCCATCCTCAGCAGTCAAGCTCAACACGACAAGCGCGATAGCCAACTACGCCACCGAGGCGGGTCATAAATAAAAGAAGAGCAACCATTTATATTTTTTTAAACTTAAAGAGAGTACGTGATTTTAATAAATGAACGAATCTATTCTTTCACAAATATATAATAGAATGTTGGTTTTAATGGAATAAATTCTCTTTAAATATACACCAAATTTTGAAATGAATTATTATTTTTTGCTCTTTTGTAGTTCGTGGAAGGAGAGCTGGAAACCATTTAGTAAAAAAATAATTCTCATAGTCCCAACCGGGATTTGAATCTCAGTCTCCCCCCGTCACTGTAAATACAGTTTAACATTATAGTGACGCGTTAAAACATGCGATCACCGATTAGGGCTATAATTTTATATTAAATGAAGAATGTGTTAAAATAAAATCCGTTAAATGGTACTGCGTTTAACATTTATATTTGAAATTTTGCTTTGTTTATTTATTTTTAAGTTTTATATAAAACCAATCCTAAGCTATTTTCAACGGAATGTATGTACTTTTTATATTTTCACACGAGATATCTCGAACGCATCATCGCGCAAAGCATTGCAATCCTCTTTAAAATCCTCTGTATACCAATTTTAAAGCAAGAAATATTGCGTAGGTTGTAGAGTAAACAAGAGAGAGAGAACTAAGGAAAGAAGCTCACAAAAATACCAAATATCTCTTTCCTCAACATGGCTATCCGTTTTCTTTCCCTAAGCGCCCCCTATAATCGATGTTAAGAACATGGATAAAGCAATAACGTTGCATTCAAAGAGGGACACGTCGTTTGTTATGGAGATTCGCGGTGGGTTTAAGACGTAGACGGCATGTCTGAACTCAATCCAGACATCCGTTAAACTACTCCGATAGCCAAAATGAGCTTATATCCTCGTAATGCTCAATACCATAAAAATACAAAATTAATCAAAAGTGTCTCGATTTTAATTATTTTTTTGCGATACGTCCTACTACTAATCCTGTGACTATCCTCATGTCTATACTTTATGTAAGCACCGCTTCTTACTACCAGTTCTGGTTGTATACACCTTTGTCTTTATTACGCTAATAGGATAGGAATGAGGAAAGTTGAATTTAACGGAAGTGTACTAGCATTTGCATAGCAAAATTAGGAAACAATTTAGGGAAAACCCACCCTCAGTACACCCGACCGGGATCGAACACTGATCTCCCCAGCATCGGCAGTCCAGACTATTGCGAGAGTGATGCCTTAGACCATGTGACCACCAAAGCAGGTGACAGGTTTGTGCTAATATACATAGTAATTAGGAACATAAGAGTCGAGAAGAAATCCACCCACATTTGCATGGAGGGAAAGTGTAAAATTATTTATGAAAACACTCTCAATGCACCTGGATGATATTCTAAACTACGGCCTGACATCAGCATAAAAACAAATCAGAGGACTTGGATACCTTAGTTCGTCTTACCACCAATTCGGGTCTTTAATTTACTGCTAAATACATAAATGCTTATTTATTTTCATTATGTTTTGGACATATAAGGTTCCAGGTGTTAAAATTCCATGTATCAATAGAATAATCTTACCCACTCTCAATTGAGCATCTTTTTGTCCTTCAAAGGTTGCAGGCAAATATTTAATGGTAACACCCACGACAGAGTTACAACTTATTGAAAAGATAATACTCTGATTATGCTTAAATTCATTTGATTTATTGGAAATCTAGCAACTCTCACTTAACAAAGTTAAAGTCAGAAGTTAAATAGTGTCATCAGAATTCATTTTTAATTTAAATTTTTTAACATTACGTCTTACTTCCCGTTGTGTGTTATACGCTTATAATTGTATATGTATTAGGAAGGTTATATTTATAGGATATGCACCCGAATTTGCGTGAAGAGAGAGAGAGAGTGAAAAACTATTTTTGAAAAACCACCCACCAGAACATCCAACCGAGATTCGAACCTCAAGCTCCCCGTCATCGGCAGTCTATATTATATTCCTCCAATCCTATGGTATTCGACAGATTTGAAGTTCGTATAGATCTCAAAAAATTATTTAGAACACAATTATAAAGACCTTGAAGTTAATTAAGATATTTAAGCAATTATTGTTAAAAGTAATTACATAGAAGTGTGAAGTTTTGAGCGTAACAAAATCACAAAAAAAAATTACTAATATAATGGATTTAGTAAAAAAAAATTAAAAAAGTGTTATTTTTGGTGTGTATGATGTAATAGACATGAAAAAACAAAATAGTATTTCTCAGTGACACCAAGCCTAACACAAACTTTTTTTTTTTTAAATTACACATTAAATATTTTCACTTTAACTAAAATGATCAAACAATTCTAAAAATTCAAATTTGGATTCTAGATTTGAATAAAAACTTAAGATTCGGAATCAAAATTTGAATTCGAGAAATATATGATTCAACCAATCCCTAGAGTTAGCCCACTTCGGTGAATGATTGGCCTAAGAAGTCAATCTTGCAAACCACACTGATTGGTCTATTATTATTATTATTATTATTATTATTATTAACACCGCGTCTTACTACCCGTTCGGGTTATACGCAGGTCTCTTATTATTTCCTAAAACAAAAATGTCCTCTTACCCACTTTGGTGGCCGCATGGTCTAACGCACTGCCGATGATGGGTATATCAAAGTTCGAATTTTGGTCGGGTGTACTGAGGAAGTCTTTTCTAAAATGGTTTTTCCACTCTCTCTCTCTCTTTCCACGCAAATGTGGGGACACTTATTTTAAATATAACCTTCTTAATCCTTAAAACAATTAGTATATAATAATATAACCCGAATGGGTAGTAAGACATGGTGCTAAGAAATATCCCCCACTTGTTATGCCATGTGATTGAAATGTGTTTTCTATATTAAGACGAGATATTAATTTATAGTTTATAAGAATAATTTGAATTATAGTTTTTAAATACAGTTATGCTAAATATGTCCAATAAATTAGAGAAGCAGATATGTAATAAAGTAAAAAGCCTCTATTAGGGGATCGCATATGATCAAACCCTCCCTCACCCCCACCACCAACCCCAACCACGGATCTGCCATTTAATATAAACTAAAATAAGTGCACAAAACAATCTAGCGATAGTTTTTATTTTATTTCGTTTGAGCGTATGAACTTGAATTAAAATATAAAATATTTCTACTTACAATATGTTATAAAGTAAAGTTACACATTAAAATGCATATGGACCAAATTGGTTTTGAGATGTGGTGACAAAAGAAAACTCATATAAATACAAATGAAGTACTAATGATTGGATTAATTGGGTCAGCAAAAACTATGTCATGGGTAAAGTACTTTAAAATGTAATAAGAAATATAATTTTACCGGTTGTTCTCTATGGGTGTGAAACGCGGTCTCTTACCTTACATGAAGAAAACAAATTTAAAGTGTTCGAAAACAAAGTGCTTAGGAAGATATTTGGCCCAAAACGAGATTAAAGGCCACTGGTGATTTAAGGAATTTACATAATGATGAGATACATACCCTCTATTAAATCACAGACGTTGTTAAAATAATCAAGTCTTGTAGATAACGGTGGGCAGGATATGCAGCGCGAATGGTAAGATAATTAAAACCTTGTTCAGGTGCTGACTGGCAAACACAATGGGAAGAGGCCATTGGGAAGTCGCCATTGGGAAGTCTGAGACGCAGATAGGAGGGTAACATTAAAATGAACTTGAAAGAGAAAGGGTGTAATGAGGTTGACTCGATATAAATAGTTCACGATAGGTATAGGCGGTATATTTTTGTAAGTGCGGCAATGAACTTTCGAGTTCCTAATGTCATGGAGTAAGTAAGTGATAAGTAGTTCTGTGATTATTATTTAAGAAACATAATTTTCTGATGAACTATTATTAAAATCTAAGTACTCCCTCTGAATAAAGAGTATACATTATAGATGTACAGTATAATATTTGGGGATGTATTTATGGAGGGAGAACAAAATATAAACTCACCACTGATTAAAGATGCAAACATTCCTCTTGGGATTTAATACTAAAAAATTTGGAGTTACGCTTTTTATATTTAAGTTTATAATAAAAGGGGTGGTGGCTTAGGAGTAAAATTTTGCGGAAGAATTACAACCAAACTAACAGACTATTTTCCCAAAACACTTTCCGCTCAAACTTTTTTTACTACTCCTTTTGAAATAAATCCCGAGAAAACTAGGCAGGAATAAGAAAGATTTAAAATTCGAAGAATAAGTACTTTACCTCGTGTGTGAGGTATTCAGGCAACTTTTTTGCTGAGAGTCCACACTAATACTTCTACAATTAAGAGTTATATTTATGTTTGCTATCCACATAGGTGATCACGCAGGTTTAATGTCAAGTTCATCTAATCTGGTTATCCAGTAGCAAAAAGGTTTTGGGAGCTCGAATCCTGATCGAATATACTGAGGATGGTATTCATGCATGTTACCCATTTAGTGATTATATTTTTTTGCTCTCAAGTACTAATTACGTTAGGGGTTTTAGGAAATAGGAAGGTTATATCTATAGGGAGTGAACACCCATTTGCGTAGTGGGAGATTATAAAACAATTTTGAAAAAAAAACTTCAGTGCACTCGACCAAGATTCGAACATCGATATTTTCATCATCAGCATTTAATCCTACTGTGAGTGTAGTGCTTTATACCACGTGGCCACAAAAGATGGTCTTAAGTTAATTAAATGAGGATATTCTTTAAGGATGCCTCCCGAAATAATTCTTGCAATTGGTGTGAGAGCTAAGGACTAACTTTTATTATCCAAAGTAAAATATTAAAATTATCAGCCAAACATGATCACAACAAGGATTATTTTTTTATTTGCATGTAAAAAATTAAAAATAATTACAATTAGAATTATTTTCCTGGTATATTTATCAGTTTGTGAAAAATATTTTTCTTTTAAGATCTGCCTCTTATTTTTTTGGTAGCTTTATTGTTTATAAATATGTTTTAGGTAATTACTAAAAAAAGAGGTAAATTTTGGTAACTAAACTCACTCAATGCTCTAAATGTTATAAATAAAACATCCCACTTAGGGTTGGATAAATATTAATTTGGCCGATAAATATTTTTATCTGGTCGGTAAGATGAAAGTGCATCTTATGACTGCCATATAGCATATATTTTCCAGATAAAATTTATTTATACATCACATTTTTATAAGGAGGTTTAAGTACCGGATATCTTTTATCCGAAAGTGATAATGGGCTTTGCCATAGTGACACGTTGTTTTTTTATGAGGTTTCACCTATCAAATCTGTTTTTAGGTTAAAATCTTGGTCCGAGTGTTTAGTAGGCACAGACCCAGGTTCTACTAACTATATATAAAGTTAGAACATTTAATTCACACTTTTAAAAAACTGACATGCTATTTGTAGAAAAATAGTTGTATAAGAACAAATTATTTAAATGTAGTATAATAAATGAAATTTTGTAAATGTTGTACCAAACTATTGAGCATATTTTGGTAGATACTGAAATTAGTATTTGCAATACATCCTAGTTTCTGAGCCCACGTGACGTCATCTGTTTCCCCGCACTCGTTTAGTCACCATTATTTAACAAATCGTTGAGCGTTGTAGCCACTAGCCAAGTTGTAGTGGTAGTAACAGGGTTTATACGCATGCGCGCACCAGTAAAAACAGTACCCACCTTGCATTTTCTGCATAAAAATATATTTATCCTACAGATAGCTATCAGGCAGATAAATTATGTTCATAATACGCGTAGAATATTAAAGTGGCTGATAACCTTTATCTGGTTGCTATCACCTCCCAATTGTTATATTTATCCGGTAGTCATACGACCGGCCCTTAGTGGTAAGATTTAAAGGAAATCTAAATTCAAACAAAATACATTATCGACTCATACGCTCTTTCTATTTTGGATTAAATAATCTCTATATCTAAATAAAATATTACGTGAATTAATGGAAGGACTGTAGTTTTATGGGATTAGTCTGTTAATGCTGCACGTAAAAGTTGACATTTATTGAGGCATAAAATATTATAAAATGTTCTTTTTATTAATCATTTATAGACTTTTTCTAAAAGTACATTTTAATGGGCATCTAAAAATGTTTTATTTTCAGAAAAAAATTAGGTATGGCGAAAATGCTGCTAATACACGTAACCTATAAGTGAATTAATATAGTAATAAAAATAATTGTAATAATAGTTTATAGTATAATCATTATCACCATTCTAGTTCTGCGTTTGACAGTTTAGGCCCTCCACAATATTATTATTTACAGTCATGTTAAACTCCAAATAACCCTAAAAAAACTCCAACCTAATCCCCCCTTGATTTCATAGATTGTCAAGAATATAAGATTAGGTGTCACCAGGATTTTAAAAGAAAATCTCATGGGCGTTTGGACGTCGATTGAAGTACAAGAAACCACCACAATCTTAAGGATGGAAGATGTTCAATTTTCACAAATTGAACCCAAGGTGATATTCTCTTGCAATTAAGAAACCAATGTAAGCCAATCAGGTAGGCACACAGGCAAACTAAACGCTCTAGTACGCACTTTGTTTATAAGTAGTCAAAGTTTTAACGCACACCTAACTCGACCCGTGATGTAGTGTTCAGTGCACTTGGTTACGAGCCTAGGTGTTCCAGGTTCGATTCCCGGACCCGTGGTGTATTGGTCAATGCACTTGGTTATGAGCCTAGGTGTTCCAGGTTTTATTCCCGGACCCGTGGTGTATTGGTCAATGCACTTGGTTATGAGCCTAGGTGTTCCAGGTTCGATTCCCGGACCCGTGGTGTATTGGTCAATGCACTTGGTTATGAGCCTAGGTGTCCCAGGTTCAATTCCCGGACCCGTGGTGTATTGGTCAATGCACTTGGTTATGAGCCTAGGTGTCCCAGGTTCGATTCCCGGACCCGTGGTGTATTGGTCAATGCACTTGGTTATGAGCCTAGGGGTTCCAGGTTTGATTCCCGGACCCGTGGTGTATTGGTCAATGCACTTGGTTACGAGCCTAGGTGTTCCAGGTTTTATTCCCGGACCCATGGTGTATTGGTCAATGCACTTGGTTATGAGCCTAGGTGTTCCAGGTTTGATTCCCGGACCCGTGATGTATTGTTCAGTGCACTTGGTTACGATCCTAGGTGTTCCAGGTTCGATTCCCGGACCCGTGGTGTATTGGTCAATGCACTTGGTTACGAGCCTAGGTGTTCCAGGTTCAATTCCCGGACCCGTGGTGTATTGGTCAATGCACTTGGTTATGAGCCTAGGTGTTCCAGGTTTTATTCCCGGACCCGTGATGTATTGTTCAGTGCACTTGGTTACGAGCCTAGGTGTTCCAGGTTCGATTCCCGGACCCGAGGTGTATTGGTCAATGCACTTGGTTATGAGCCTAGGGGTCCCAGATTCTATTCCCGACTGGTACCATGGTTAATTTTCCTGACAATGGAATGATCCCAACGTTCACCAGGGGTTGGTAAATTAGGCTTAAGTTAGGTTAAGTTTCACCCCGGCTCCACAACTCTATAATAACCATCATCTCATTGTGGGTTTAACTTGTAGACAATCTTCTATGTTGTACCCTGGGCAACGTTTAGTGCCAACAAAGTGGCTAACAATCTACGCATAAGGCGACCGAATTTGCACGTCAAAGTTCTTCTCGATCATATGTTGGATACAATTTTTTTTAAAAAGGCTTGTCAACAGCTTTATCTAAAAAGTATGGATGAGGATAGTGAACTACCTACACTAGCGTGTAAATAGGATAATAAAACCATTGTTATAAGTACCATGTAGCGTAACACGCTCCCGATGCATCCTGTAGAGTTTCAAACTTCAATATTGCCAATATGGACGAACTTGGTCTTTGCGAATCGAATGGCTAAGATCCCGCAGCGACCAGTGTGGACAAGACAATCTTGAATCAGCCACCTCGGTGGTCGCGTGGTCTAACGCGCTAGTCTCGCAGTAGTGCTCATGACGAGGATATCAAGGTTTTAATCTCGGTCGGGTATAATAAGGATGGTTTTTACCAAAGTGGCTTTCCGTTTTCTCTGCACGCAAATGCGGGTACACTTCATATATATATATCCCCAAAACCATTAGCGTAGTTATTATATAAGCATGTAACCCTAACGGGTGCTAAAAAAACATAACATCAATAATAATTGTGTATCGACTGAGTAATGAGAGTAGCCCATAAAAAAAATTGCAAACCAACATTATTCCAAATATCATGAGGGATATAATTAATAACAAACATGTAGCATTTAACATTATTATACTGAAGAGAGCCACATAAGAGAGACGGGGATGTTTGGGGGTTTGAACCCCCTTCTAAAATTGTAATAAATAATAAGTTACTTTTTTTTATTAATCCTCGATGCTTATGCTAGTAGATGATTGTATTCTTATAAAATGCATAAGATCCACACACACACACCGTATTAAAACATTTTAAATTAAGAGGAATACACTGTTGGAAAAAAAACTTGATATCTTCTTCAAAAGATCCTCAACAAGGAGTACTGCAGGTAGTATTCACCTTCCTCTTAATAAATTTATGAGGTGACCTGGCAGTCTAGGGGTAAGGTGTCAGACTTCCGTGCTGAGTGTCTGGGGGTCTGGAGTTAAATTATCGGTTCTGGCACTGATGTATCTGATTGACAGACCCTTCCTTCACCTCTGACAAGACGTGTATTAATCACAACTTGTAAATATGTGGAAGGCAAGGCCTCCACCGTGGTTCGGATTCCACGTTAAATTGTAAATCCTCCATTTAATCTCACAATCACCCCACCATTACACATTAGCGTAAGTGCGTGTAACCCGAACAGGTAGTAAGACGTGGTAATAATATAATAATAATAATAATAATAATAATATAATGATAATAATAAATATTTGAGCTCAGCTATAACATTGAATCACAAATATTCTAAATTTAGTTTAAACCTAGCCTTACAAGAATTATTTATTTGTAAAAGTGATCATAATTTTCAGGCAATAGGTGATGGAACATTAGATAAATATTTAGTTTCCAACTTTTTTTTAAGAATTTTAAATATATCATTAGATAATTTATTTACATTAGAAGGTAAACTTGAAATTTAATTTTACGTACGTTACGTCTTGCATCTGTCTGGGCTATCTACATATTTTAAACTAATGGACTAACGATGAAAAAGGTGTACTTTATAAAAGGTGTAGCCATACTAACGTGGAAGTATATAGGGGAGTTATTCATAAAAACAAAACCATTAAGTAGACCCAACCAATATTTTAATCTCTCCCTTTGATTCTATATGAGACTGATGCATATTTCCACCAACCCACCTGAAGGATTAATTTTAAGTTTAACATATTTAGTTCTAAAAAGAGCGTCACTAAAGTGCCAGTGGAGTGAAATAAATATGATCTCAATTTTTTTATAATCTAATGACTTTTTTTTTTAACATTTTGAACATACATTAAGATACAAACAATCCCCTACTTTATTCGAAAAGGGAAAAACATTACCTTAAATCGATTTTGAATAAGTGAAACTCATCTAAAAGAAAAGATCGTGGGTTTCCCATCCAAAGTGTTCCAAATTGGCCGAGGAATATTTGTATATCTTGTGATTGTATGTTGGCATGTCTTGGGGGTAGGGGTGGGGGAGCTTTAATACCGTAAATCGCTGGTAGAAGCGAAAGGGTAACTGGAATGTTAAAGGGTGTGAGTGTAGAAGAACGTACAGAGGGCATCGTATAAGTTAGCAATAGTCGTAAAGTGTCGATCTTTATGGCTGGGTTCGGACAAAACCACCTCTCTTAAGGGAAGGAAACAGGGGATAGAGCGAGGGGGTGAAGGCCTCACAACTCAAAGTATTGCAATCGTACCCCGAACAACAGAGAATATATGGTAATATTGCCCAAAAAATAATATTGGTTTTACAAGACACTAAGCCTGTGGCAGACCATTTAAGGGGGAGTTTTCAATCTGTGAAATTTATATTTAACAAACGATAAACCATTAAATTAGATACACGATTACTCTTCAATTTTAAAAAAACATAAAAATTTCGTTTTTCGTAAAAAAAATACTTCATTTGACAAACACTTATGGGAAGGCTTTTTTATTATTTGTTTAGCATCTCGTCTTATTACCTGTTCATGTTATACGCATATATACTAATTACGCTAGTGAGCTAGGGTTGAGGAAGGTTGAATTATGGAGGGAGTGTAACCATATTTGTTTAAAGAAATATAGTTGAAAACCATTTGGGAAAAATCACCCTCAGTAAAACTGACTGGGATTCGATCCCGGATCTCCCTCTCATCGCCAGTCTAGTCTAACACGATAGTGACGACTTAGACCATGCGGCCTACAAAGCAGTTTAATAGAATAGTGATGAGGAAGTTAGAATGTAAATTAAATGTAGCCGCATGTTCGTGGAGAGAGAGTAAGAGGAAAATTATTATTATTATTATTATTATTATTATTATTATTAGCACCGCGTCTTACTACCCATTCGGGTTATACACACTTACGCTAATGTCTAATGGTAGGGTGATTGTGAGATGAAATAGAGGACCTACAGTTTAACGTGGAATCCGAACCACGGTGGAGGCCTGGCATTCCCCACATTCACAAGATGTAGTAAGAGGAAAAGAGTGATAAACAATTTAGGAAACACCACTTAATTGGTATTAGAACCCATACCTCCCCACCAACAGCCAATCAGGCTAAATAAGTATTGTATTTAGTAGGCAGGACCACTGGTGTCATTTTTTACATTTTTTCCCCCTCCCAGCCCCCTTTTTCAAAGATTTATTATATGATGATCTCACTCAACTTAATTCAACAGTTGTCAAACGAAGATTCCACGATGTAACGTTTGGTTATAGCTTTTTACATATTTAAGCCCTACAAATTAAACTTGTCACATATTAGAATATGTTTACTTTCACCTGTATTGACACTGCTAAATATTATATTTTGTGTAAATTAAAGGTTTTTTTAAAAAAGAAAATTAGCTATTATAAAGAGTAAAACACGTAAATGTCATATTCCGACCTAAATATAACTTATTGAATCACACTGATAATAAAAAATACAGTATATAGTCAGATCATAAAAATTGAATTGGGCGACCAATGACGTTTTTGCAGGCATGACAGTGACGCAGCATATTTCTGAGCACGCAGTCTATCTACAACACTACCAGGGTAACAAACAAAGCTTAAAATAAATTATGAAATGTATCCATATTTGCGTGAAGGAAGTGTGTGAACACATTTAGCTTAAAACCAAACTTAGTATATTGATGCGAGTGTAACGTTTAGAACATTCTATTACTGAAGGGAGTAGCTATTTTATTGAAAATTTGTTAACTTATATGTGATAATCTACAAAGAAGACGCTTTATATATATATTAAATATGTAAATTAGTTTGGCAGCACTGGGGGAATCGTTGTCTAAAGAAATTGCTTTACACCTACTTCGGTGGCTACATGGTGTAAGACATTCAAAGGCTACCTTACATATTACTTCATTTTATTCATAAAGCCGGCCTGTTCATGTACAGTAAATTTTGCCAAAATTATAAATAGATAGTTTAACTAATTATAAATTAATGAATTTTTTAGTAACCCATTAAGGAAACGCGAATATTTTTTTTAGTTTAAAGTCTTTCCTTTTTATTCAACGAAGACAGATTTCAATTTGTTTATGTATTTATTAAATATATATTCACATGTTCAATAGAGTAACACTTGTTTTTAATGTATAAATTATCAAATATTTTACATAAACCATTTTTTCGCTTTTTCTTGGGTTTGTTCTCCATGAGGCTTAGTTCATTTTTAAATTCAACTGTAGATATATATTTTTAAGTATGCTTGTAAAATACATAATCATTATTTAATAATTGGTATAAAATCTCTACAGAATGGAGTTTAAAAACTAAACATATCAAGAGTTAATAAAAAAATTCATTTTTTTACATTGTAGGAATACAATCAGAGTTTGAGAACGTATAGTTTATAAATGATGACGAGACACCTCAAAAGTGAACATTCGACCTAAGGACCGTAAGTTTCCCCATCCCTGGTTTAAGGTGTTAACTTGCAATAGACTGGACTGCCAAAAACGGGAATATCGGGGGTTCGAATCTAAGTCGGATGTATTGAGGGTGGTTTTCCCACTCTCCCTCCACGCTAATGTGGATAAGCTTCCTCTAATTTCAACTTTCCTCATTCCTAACCCATCATCTTAATAATTATAAATGCGTCTTACCCGGATGAGTACTAAAACGCTGTAATTAGAAAAATAAAAAAAATGATTCACGTTAAAAAAAATTGATAAAACACTGGAATTAAAGCCTGACAAAAAAATGCCAAAAGGAAATTATGTTTTAGGCTTTAAGAATATTTTACCCAGTGAAGGGAAAAAAAACCTTACAGAGTCCACATTATTAAAGGGCCGTTTCCTTTGAGGTGAATTCGTTCACTAGTACTTGTTATGAAATGCATTCGACCATTACATAATATTTCTCAAAGTAACTTCATCGTTTGTGTTATTTCGGAATAGGAAAAACTTCAAAGAAACCATTGTGTATTCGATTGAAATAATCTTTAAAGACTGAGAAGACTTTAAATGATATAAAAATACTTGCTGCACTAGATTAATATCTTTGGAATGTTATTCAAGTATTCAGTGAACACAAACACAATTTATTCTTTGAAGATTTTTTTTTACGTTCTCAGAAACATAAATATTATTCAAAGATGAGCCTTAGTATTAATACTATTTTTATCAAATAGAAATCTAAAACAACTAAAATTATGTAAGCAATAATAATTATGACTAAAAAATTGTAATAACAATATAATTGGTTGCGTCAAGGGTGTTTATTATTAATATAACTCCTTTCTTTTTTACTTTCTCTCGACACCTCGGAGAGAAAGTATTGTTATTGTCAAAAAACTGAACTCAAGATTTTAATAAAATGTGTCGAAGTTTCATGACCACCTGAAACCAGAAAAAGTTGTTTTCGCAATGCCGTCTGTCTGTCTGTCTGTATTTACTCCGGGCTAGACCAGAAAATATTTTACCGATTGGGCTAAGATTTGTTATCTGAGATGTTTATGAGACCCTCCTCGAGGTTTTTTTTAAAATTAGATTGAAATTTGGAAACGTAATTTTTCAAAATGCAGTCTTCAATTTATTACCCTAAAATGGTGACTTTTTAAAAAACCTACATTCTTATCTATCATGGAAAGTATTCCCCTTGTATCTTTTTTATACAAAAATTTAAAGCTATTTTCCAAAAAATTCAAATTTTCAAAAATTTGTCATAATTAAAATACCCTTAAAAAAGATTTTCAAAAAAAAGTTATAAATGTTATTTTAAATGCCGAACACAGCTCATATACCTATTTTAAACAAAATATAAAAAAAAATTACATTTTTCAAAAATTAATAAGCAACCCCAAATTTGAGGCCTAGAGCCAAAATAAAAAAATCCCCTGGAAGTGTGATCATATTACATCTAGTCAGTATCAGGTTTTATCAATAAAAATTAGTTAAGACTTTGTAAGTTAAAATAAACTTGATAAAACTATTTTTTAGTTACATTCTAGTGATAAATAAGGGAACAATAGCATGCACAGTTCAATTTTCATTAGAAGAACATTTGATGACACTGCCAGGAAAAAGACCAACTTTGGTCAATCATGCGGGACTTTCTCACTCCTCCTTCTGATAGGACAGAATTACATAAAAAGAAAAAACAAGGGGCTTTTTGACACTGCATAGAGTTGCATAGTATGTGAACGCTACTAGATGCAATATGCGAAGGTCACCAGATACACTAGGAGAATTTCAATGAACTGAATATGCATACGACAACTTGGGGATATAAACTTCTCAAGTACAAGTGACATTAATTTATTTTCTTTAAATTTAAAAATGACATTTGGAAATGTGAATCGAACCGTGGAACAGATATCATTTTTTTCATTTTAAAGCACATGATACTTAGATGCTATTATAACCGTAGTTGTTATTATTATTATTATTAGCACCGCGTCTTACTACCCGTTCGGGTTATACGCACTTACGCTAATGTGTAATGGTAGGGTGATTGTGAGATGAAATGAAGGACCTACAGTTTAACGTGGAATCCGAACCACGGTGGAGGCCTGTCATTCCCCACATTCACAAGATGTCTTGTCAGAGGTGAAGGAAGGGTTTGGTAATCAGATAAATCTTTGCCGGGACCGAGGATTGAACCCCAGCCGCCAGCATAGAAGTCTGACACCTTACCCCTAGACCACCAGGTCACCTATAACCGTAGTTAACAAATATGGTAGCTTGACTGTTTAATCAATTTTGATTTTTTTTTTAACGTATGTCATATTTGACCGTGAGAGATGCAGTATATAGCTCAGTCATCTTGTATGTAGACTTCTAGCCACGCTCTGTGGGAACAGAAGGATTCTCTAAGTTATATCTTGTAGATTGTTTACACGTCATACATGCAATAAGATTACGTCACGATAGTGATTATGGTGTAGAGCCTGTGTAAATAATCAAACTAACTTAAGCCTATAACATTTAAGAAAAGCCTAATTAACCAGCCCATGGTAATTAAGGGGCAGTTTCCCTTTCAGTAAAAACACCCATGGTACCTCCAGGAATCGAACCCGGGACCTCTAGATCAGTAGCCAAGGCGATTACAAGAGTTGTTATAGTCACCACTTCTCACTAACTGTTCGGATTTTACGCGTATGGCCTAATTACGATAGTATGTTGAAGATGGTTGAGGTTGAGTTCAAAGCAAATGTACCCGAATTTACTTGAATAGAGATGGTAGAAAACCATTTAGGAATAAACACTCTCCCTACACCCGACTAGTATTTGAAACCTCGATCTCCTCGTCATCGGAAGTCCAGCCTGTTGCGAGAGTGGCGCCTTAGACTATTTGACCACTGAAATGGGTAATATAAGGAGAATTATTTAGTAGAAATGTACCCATAATGTTGGGAAGAGAGAATCGGAAAATCACAATGAACACAAAGCATCTAGAGGTTAAATAAATAATTATATATGAATAGTGCATCTTATCCACGTTGTATTTACTTGATCCTTGTTCATCGTTTGCTAGTTACGTTGTCAAGGACGTTGCCTACCTGTGACGTCACGACCGGTCAAGATAGGATAGCCCATACTGATGAATTTACGTTTTACTCAGCGAGTTTCAAAGATATAACGTTGAAACAAAACCATAAGCTCAAATAATTCTAAACAATAGTCCTTACATTGTCACAAAATTATTATTTTTATCTTCAAGTTATTTTTAGTAAACGTGTTTTTTTTTAATAAATCCTCGACAACTTAGGGTATTTGTCTTGGTCACGAAAATGGTCTGTAGGAATCTTCCTTCTAAGATGTGGATTAAAAATGTACTTGATAGCATATGTCTCTCTAGAATAGGAAACAAGAAAAAGGTAAGATTAAAAATAAAGTCAATGTTTTAAAGAAGCAAATATCAAAGTGACTGTGGGTTCAATCCTCGGTCCCGGCACAGATTTATCTTATTACTAAACCCATCCTTCACCTCTGACAAGACATCTTGTGAATGTGGGGAAAGCCAGGCCTCCACCGTGGTTCGGATCCCACGTTAAACTGTAGGTCCTTCATTTCATCTCACAATCACCCTACAATTACACATTAGCGTAAGTGCGTATAACCCGAACGGGTAGTAAGACGTGGTGCTAAATAATAATAATATTAAAGTGATTGTGTAAACTCGTCAGAGGGAGAGGGAAGTGTTATCAGTATATATAAACAAGAAGCCACTCAGAGTGAACGCCTCATTTTCTTCCCTCCCTTTCTATTTCGTACATTAGCGTTACGATGATGTTTAAACTGCTTAGATTCGTCAAATTAAGATGCAAACCGCTTCGCGAAAATAGCATCTAAATCTCCGAGTAGGAAACGTCGCTAACGATGCGATTGTAAGCGTTGGCTGGTATATGAACCCAGGTCCTCCTAGCCAGACAGGCGTACTCCAATAACTGTCCGAACTGTCCATTCACACATCTGCAATCAGTCGAACGCGAGCACAATGTAACATTACACATATGACGTGGTAATTCAATTATAGATCCACACTGAGCTGTTACTTTTCCATATCATCCTCTTCATTTTGAAACATTTTAGAGAGAGTTGATCAGGAAATGTTTGTATGAGCAGGAAAGATGGATATTGTTGAATAAAAAAAAGTATGACCCGCTTATGTAGCCGCATCGTCTAAGGGGTCACGCTTACGATGGACTAAACCACCTATGACAGGGAGATTGGGGTTCGATATAGGTTGGATATAGTGAGAGTGGTTTTTCCGTAATTTAAATCTCTCTATAAGAAAATGCGGGTATACTTCCACTAAATTTCACTTTCCTCATCCCTAACACTTTAGTGTAATTAGTACATAGGCGTATAACCAGAACAGATAGTAAGACGTGGTTCCAGGGAAAAAAATGTGATAATATAATAATTAATGGTAAAATATTGACTTATAAATAGTTTTTGTGAATCTATCTATGTATTTAAACGTGAAATGATTCCTTTTAACATTGAAACTCAAGAGTTTTACGCAACCAATTTTCATCATTATAAACCATCCTGAGTACGCACAACCGGGACTTGAACCCTAATCTCCCTATCAACGGCACTCTAGTCAAACACGATAGTGACACCTTAGCCGATGTGGCGGTCGAAGGAGGTTACAAATATTTAAAATGAGAATTCGCAGTTTCAGAAAATGAAATATTTATAAATGGCATCTTATCGAGCTCCCCCAGCAAACAGATTTTTAATTTTATTTTTGTTCGAACAAATGAATTTATTTCAAGGATCATTATATTTTCCCATTTTCAATGGAGTTTCCAAAATTTAAGAAAAACTCCCAAAATCATATTGAATGGATTTAAATTTTACTTTTAAAAATTTAATTCCTATAAATCGAAGATATGATGGATATCGACCAAAATTATATGAATCCTCAGTCCACATTTATAAAAGATAAAGGAACCATTTGACATATGTTAAGCCCAAAAGACCAGCTGATTACTATTAAACGTGCACTTTTTATATGAATAAATATGTATTCTTCTATTTTAGGTTGATTTTGACCGTTCCCAAAAAATGTTAAAGTATATCATTAAAATCAGGGGATCTAATTGAGCTGTTCTGTCGATTTTTAAAGATAATTCAGAAACATGTTGACCAATTTTATTCGAAAGTTTCAGTAAGCTGGCGGAAATTCATCCTCTTTTGAACATAGTGAATATTTAAAAATATCTAAATTACCTTAAGCAAACGATACATTTTTAGATTTTTAAAATAAAACTCATAATGACTATTAGTGTTAAAATCTAAGAACACCTAAAAAGTGATAACATTATTTGAAGACAAAAAATACGACCTGATAGATGTCGTTGAAACCATATACCCTAATGATTTTTGTAAACAAAATATATTTATATTTATTTATTTGAGGTATTTAGCGGGCACTTTCTAAACTAGCTGATTTTAACATCACACGAGAATTTTCTATGGGTGAGAGCGTAAAGGCCTACCAATTTTCCCGGAAAAGTGTTTACACATGCCTTCCAGGGTTATTTTACATGCCACAATAAACTTAGAACCAACGGCTTTACTTCCCTTCCGAAGGAAGTTGTGCTACGGATTTTTATCGCTCAGGAAAAATCCAACCCACGATCATCGGGTCCTGCGGCGAGCACTTTACGTCAAGACTAAGGTCAACCCCTATTTATAAATAATATGATATCTTCATTATTAAAAATAATAATACACAACATTCTTGAATGTTTTTATAAAATACATCTTTTTATTTTGAAGGCAATCCGTAAAGAAAATGTCACCGTCCTTATTTCTTGGCGTTGAAATTTATTCCTTTACTTAGCCTCGCCTATATCACACTACGCAATAAACGTCTAGAAGAGTCTCGATAAAAGGAAAGTAGTTACGTAAGAATAATATCCACCCAACCCCCATCCCCACCAAACAACCCTCCTTCCTATCCCTAAAAAAAAGAAGTAAGCTTCTAGAAACACTGACCGAAAATCAAAGTGATCCTCCAGAAGAAAAAAAAAGTTTTACATAAACTTGCGTCCTTTCGAGTATCAAAGGTCTCAAGAAGCTTTGTCGTAAATCTTCCTCTGTCGCAATATCGAGAATGAGAACAACTCCCCCCTTCCCAAAACACCCCTTGTACCTCCCAAAAACACTCCTTGCACCCTTTGCATCCTCTAGTCACCAACCCTTTCCAGACCCCAAAGTTCTAAACCACTACCCGCTTTGCGTTGTAATATTGGATAAAAAAAACCTTCCCATGCACACATACCAAAAAAATAAGACCACCAAAAAAAAAACATTCAAAATTCTTATTTCGAAACACGGCCAAAAACTCGATCCACTTTAGTTTGTCATAAGTATTGTACCGTATCATTTATTGCAATATTTGTTCTTCTTAATAAAAATGTATAGGTTATGTCCATATTTACGTAAACCCATAGGGAAGAAAATCGTGGAAAGATATGATGATAAAGTCACGTTTTATATATCGATGAAAAATGTACAAACTTTCAAGGGAGATGTTAACATAAAATAACTTTGAAGTGTTTTTTCTTATTAGTTTACTTAAGAGTTGTTGGATTATATATTCCCTTTTTTTACTGCTTTCAAAGTAAGTCATGAAAACTAAGTTAATGTATCATTTAATTTAAAATAGAATTTAAAACTTAAAAAAAAAAAATCTAAAGCGAACAATTATTTCCAAAAAAATATTTAGAAACAGTGTCTTTTAATCAAGATTCTAAGAAAGAAAAGAAGGGGGGGGGCTTAGGGGGAATATACATGAAAAAAGTTGACAGAGATTATTAAAACTCGACTAAAAGCAAATAAATAACAAACTCAGGTTCCAGCGTTAAGATGTTTTAGATACTTTTTAACGAGATGTTACATTAAAAATCTATTTGTAAAAATGAAGGAATATGATATATAGATGGAGTAATCCTCACTAAAAGCATAACTAATATCTTTGGCTATGATTCTTAAGATGAAGGGAATTTCAATCCCTTGTACATATTTTCTCGGTGAATGTTTTTTCACAACTAGATAATAGAACTGGTGATACAGTCAACAGTCCAATGTAAAAAGGGTGGGACTTTAAGCAATTATAAACACATTTAATTGTTGCAAATATTTATAGCTTTCACTTTATTATTTGTTATTTTATATATATTAATAATACATATTAAGGGTACAGGAGAAAAAAGTGGAAAATTTAATGTTAACGTAGATTTAGCTCTTGCTGCCATCTGTTAGACAATAAGAGTTTTAATAACGTTATTAGGTAATATTTGACCATCAGTTCCATTATATTTTTTTTTCATTGATAATCATTACACAAATTGCCCTTTTATCTTTAGAATCTGCTGTAGCATTAATTCAAACAAATGAATTTGCCGTATTAAGAACTCGAGCACTTAAAGTTTAAATTTAGAAGAGATATCTGTCATATTTAAATAAATTTCAAATTAAGGAAGTTGCTGGGGTCCTAATAGAGTTTGAGATTTAAAAATCATTGTACTAGACGTTCCACCTTTTATTTATCCTTTACCCTTAATATCATAAGCGTGACATCTGCAGATCAAATGACTTGACGTATGAATATATTAAAGTAGATCTAATGAATTCTGTATATGACAGATAAGTCACTTACTTTTAAAATTGGAATGTATATTGGGACTACAGGATGAACAAAACAAAAACACATTTGTTTATTAGTAAGAAACATACTTTATTTATCTACTAAATGTATCATCTGTGACATTTAGATCGAGTTTCGAACCCTGTATAAGCGTGTATAGGGACCTTTTATTTTAACTTTTTCCAACGTTCCTGCTACTAAATATGAGTATATATCCTCTAAATTCAACCCTCCTCATTCAAATTTAAGAAAATAGTAAATTTTACCGTTACAATTGTTATTTTTTCATACTTATATATTAATTAGCAGTTTTACCCACTCTTTGCACGGTTAAGCAGTACTAAAATTATATAACACTAGAACGTTCCATATGCAGCTGCCCTTCTTTCAATCATAAAATAAGATAGACGAACTAATATACATTGTTACAGAAATATATCGGTAAAAAGAGCATCACAGCTTACAAAAGAACATAAATAAATAAAATACTGTTACAGAAACCTAATGAATAATAGGTACCATAGTTTTCCAAAGAGAATCATTGCTAATGGAACGATGTCACTGGATTATTATTATCATCGCGTCCTACTACCCGATCATGTTATACACACTTACGTTAATGTGTAATGGTAGGGTGATTTTGAGATGAAATGGAGGACCTACAGTTTAACGTGGGATCCGAACCACGGTGGAGGCCTGGCATTCCACATATTCACAAGTTGTGATTAATACACTTCTTATCAGAGTTGAAGGAAGGGTTTGGTCATCAGATAAATCTGTGCTGGGACCAAGTATTGAACCCTGTACCCCAGCACAGAAGTCCGATACATTAACCCTAGATCACCAGGTCACCTATGTTGCTAGAATGTGTTTATTTAAATTGTTATATTACTGTTTGATAGGTGCTAATTTATACTTTTTTAGATTTGTTATCGCAACGGTTATATAACCTTTTTTATATGATCTTTAATTTTTATATTTGTATAGTTTCAGATTTTTTCCTTCTGCCTATAAAAAATTTAAATCTTATACCATATCAAAAACTTTAATTTTGTTCAATAGTTGTTTCCCGCCCCCTATTCTTAAATTATAAGTTTTACAGCTTTCATGGTTACTGCTAGGCGGTCCTTATACAAACGTGGAAAGCTTAAATTTTCTTCCATGCTGGAAAGAAGATTCTACAATAGCTTTGGAAATGTTTTAAGTTACTATCTGCCTCGTCTCCCAATATCTTGTTATGAGTACAGGGTATGTAACCTAACAATATATAATCTCCACTCTCCAGTACGTCGTCCCCTTTTATACTAAACTAGATATCTGTTGCCCGCGGCTTTGCTCGCGTGGAAGTTGATTATATACAAATATTAAAATATACATATGTATTTACAGATTAATTTAAAATATTACGTTACGTTGATGACCATAACTTGACCTCAGATAAAAAATAATGCAAGTCCGATACAAATTTTCACCCCCTTTTTCATCCCTTATTAAATAAAATTTCCAAAATTCCTGAAACACGTATTTATTTGTTTTACGTCAATAACCGAAATACAAAATTTTGTTTATGTAACTCTCAAAATGACGGACTTTCATACATATTATCAAACATATTATCATCCCCTATTTTGACCCCTTTGGGGTGGAATTTTCTAAAATCCTTTCTTAGTGGGTGCCTACATAACAAAATGAATATACAGTCCGAATTTCATGCTTGTAGCCTTGATAGTTTGCGCTCGGCGATGATGAATCAGTCAGTCAGTCAGTCAGTCAGTCAGTCAGTCAGTCAGGACATGTTATTTTATAAGTATAGATATCCTCCTAAGCCCTTGTTATCGAACAACCGGTAAAATTATTGTTTTGTACATTCTGAGTTTTACATTCCTATTCACTCAATGTATAGGTTAAAAAAAACTATACTAAGTAGGGATCGAAACCCTGATGATTACAATAATTTATTCAACATTCTTGCCATAAAATTTACATGCTCTAACTCAAAATGATCATATACGTTGCTAAAATAAAACTAATAAATAAATTAATGATTGGTTGTATCATTATATAAAAGACGTGGCAAAATTTTGGGTGTTTCTTTGTGGGATTTTTTTTTTTTTTTACCTTTAGAGTTCATCACACCCATACCCAACACCAAAGCTGGATGACCATCCCTATCGGCTATTCACGACTGCTTATTAAATTAATGAGACCAAGTTAAAAGAAAATATGCCTCATTTTCATGAGAGGAGAGTGGGAAACAATTTATTAAACAAGATACTCACTACACCCAGCTTTTATTCAAATCAAAAACTCCCCGTCATAGGAAATACAAATTAGATACCCCTAAAAAATAATTCGCATACCCACCGAGTTGGGTGATTTATTATTCATAAAATAAATAACTAAAACCTAGCAATAAATAAACGCATAAATATATATCTATATTAAAAGTATGCTAATTATCTGAGTTTAATGTTCGTATGGATTAAATTCAAATAATTGGCAATTTTTGTATAGACATAAATATATATATATATATATATATATATATATATATATATATATATATATATATAAGAGAGAGAGAGAGAGAGAGAGAGAGAGAGAGAGAGAGAGAGAGAGATAGAGAGAGACAATATGTATCTGTACACACAAGAACTAGGGTAGATTAGAATAGCTCATATTCACAAGATACGACATAGATTTAGATAGTCGTCATATTTTTGATATAGATATACATTTACAAATATTTTTATATTTTAACTTTTTTTATTGCTAGGCTTTATTTTTTACATATACATTTTTTAATATATATATATATACATTTTTTAATATATATATATATACATTTTTAATATATATATATTTTTAATATATATATATATATATATATATATATATATATATATATAAGAGCTTACCGACAAATCAATACTTACAATAATAAGCCACTGACGCGTGCCACACGTTCTAGACACAAGTGAAGAGAATTTACTCCAGCAAATAATGGCAAATTCTTTGTTCATCCAGAAATGAAAAGGTTTGGCTGGTTTGAAAATAGGAAACAAAACACATACCAAAAAAAAAAATTCACATTCCCTTATATTTCACGACAAAACAAAAATATTACGTCGTGGAATTGAAGCGAATAAAAATGTCAGACCATAACTTCATTTCCTTCTCCCCCACCACCACCCCACCACCCTCTACAACGCCCCTAACACCAGACCCCCCCCTCCACCCCTCCCCCTTATTTCTATTCAACGTCCTGCCTTCTTAAATGAAATTATTCCAATTTAGTTTTCATTGTTGAATGTCGACTTTCATACATATACACAACTTCCTACCTATATATTTATTCATACAGCTTTAATAGAATTTAATTCGTGAAATTGCGGAATATGAAGAGAAGGAGTGGTAGGAAAAGAGAGAATAAAGATAGAAGGTGAGATGAGTGGAATGAAATAAAAACTTATTTCAAATCTAGCTTCCAACTAATGGATGACGATTTTTTTTTATTCCCGAGAAAATGTTTTGTGATATATAGAATGAAAGGAACATTCGATAGAATAAATAATTAACAATCAAACAAAAATATATGTAGGCTACAGTTGAACTAATACATTGAGGGGAAGTTTGTTTAATTAATATAACTACTATACAGATAGTGAACAAATATATGAATATGGGTCTACCTAACTAAAATAAGTATTTTTCATTTTTAAATATGTATAATAAGCAATGTGTGGTGGAGTTAAAATATTGTTTATGTTCAATGATTGCTTTCTTTCGCAAAGCATTGAATATTATTCAATAGAGCGTTGTTTTAATCAGTATTTATTTTAGATCGTGTGGCAAAGCTCAAGGTGTTTTTTATTTAAATATACCTTTGTGGGGGGGAAAGAAAGTGTGTGTGTGTGTGTGTATGAGAGAAAAGATGTGTGTATGTGTGTGTATGAGAGAGATGTGTGTGTATGTGTATGAGAGAGAGAGAGAGTGTGTGTGTGTATGTGTGCATGTGAGAGTGTGGGTGTATGTGTGTGTGAGAGAGAGTGCGTGTGTGTGTATGTGAGAGAGAGAGAGAGAGTATGTGTATGTGTGTGTGGAGAGAGTGTGTATGTGTGTATGAGAGAGTGTGTGTATGTGTGTGTATGTGAGAGTGTGTGTATGTGTGTGTATGTGAGAGTGTGTATGTGTGTGTGTGTGTGTGTGTGTGTGAGAGAGAGTGTGTGTGTATGTGTGTAAGCGAAAGAGTGTGCATGAGAGAAATAAATATATATTTGAGAACGTATAGGCCTAAGGTCGTCACTTCACTCAAAAATTCTAGCCAATAAGTTTACCCATAATAATTACATAATTACTTGGTTGTTTATGCATCGTAATGCGTTGTAAACATATTTTTTTTAATATAATATTTATTCTTGTAGGCAAGATTCTTTCGATTTATTTTTATTATTTAAAAAAATATAGCATTAAGATGATTATTATATGATTATTATATAATTATTATATAATTATTATGACTGAACAAAACCTCATATTTTATAATCTTAGTAGTGTTTCTTACCTCTAGATAATACACCATACGTAAGTTGATATACATATAATAAGTCTGGACAAAATAGCCCATAACAGCATTCCAAATTTGTACTGTCAAAATAAGTCAAACATTTTTTTTTGTTCTAGGCCCTGAATACTTTCTATCGTGATAGTGCCCAGCGAGCCGAGAAATGGACTAGCCAGAATTACTCTATCGGCTCCTAAAACACAAAAACCAGAGGGGACATACAAAACTGACCAAAAATAACATTTGTATAAACAAAACTCGACCACCGATTTGTCATTAACAGTTGCGTTGTACCGTTTGTGGACAAAAGGGCGATAAAGTAATGTGCCCGGCCTCCACCCCACTACCCCCTAATGTTGCTCTTCGTTGTATCCTAACCACCAGGGGAGAAGGGCTATCCGATTGTGTATTGATTTAACATAGTTGAAAAACAGTTTAGAGTTTCGTGGGAAAATGAGTCAAGTCCTTAAAGTCACTAGTCACCGCTAATTATTATTATTATATTTTTGATGGGAAAGTTCTTTGGTTTGTGTGAAACTAGCATACCCTTGTGTCTCTTTTTGACAGTTTAATTCAATGCCTTAATATTTTTTTTATAGATACAGAGCTATTCATCCATTTAGCAGCAAGGTCAATAAGTTAGCTACATGTAATAAACAAAAAAAGAAAGAGAAACTGACAAAAAAATCTGTAATACTTTTATGTTTTAATTTTTATTTAATAAATGTCAGTAACTATGTTTTGGTTATGAGTGGTATAATCCATAGCCCTATTTTCTTTCGGGCAACCATCGTTAAGTCTTTTTTCCTACCAGAATTTTGCAACACAGTAAGGTTCTGAAAAGGAATAGGGCCTTTCAAAAGGCTATTCTTAAAAATAGAGTTATAATTAATATCAAGAAATAAACCAGTAAGGAAAATTTTACAAGATTAAACAGGAAGAATAGGATGGGGGTCCACCATTAATGTGAGTATACAGTGCGCTCAAGTTATAGAGTTTAGTTCTCTTCACATAGTGATATCAACAATTCTTGAATATCTGTCATCACTTTAGTGGCATTAGTTGAGAAACTTTTTAAATGAAGAAAACAAGTTGTCATTAAATTACTAGACACCCGTGACAAATTTTCAAGAATTCTTAAGGTCAACTTATGAAGAAAATTAAACTGTGTGTTTCTAATAAAGAATTATCTGATTTATTGTGACCAAAAATGTGTAGTTATAAAAAAAACTTTAGAAACACTTACCTGTACTCGCGTCTCCTACCATTCCACTAGGCTCGGTAGCAAAGCCAGAGAATTCTGAAGCGAATTGTGCTACCCCACAGAGAGATTCAACAATTTTGTGATAAAACTATCCATTATTTATATAGATAGATTTTATTTAATATATAATTAGTAAAAGATGAATTTGTATTAATTTATCCTTGGTAGGCTATCTAAAAAAATATAGCAACATTCTTTAAAATTCGTTAATATTTCTCGATTCAGTGGCGGAGATTCAATCATGACAGACGCAATTTAAAAACTGATTTTAACCGAGGCGTTTTCCAACACCCCTTTAAATCAGTATTTCCTAAACTGTAGTATACGTACCCCCTGAGGCTCGTAATGTACCATTGAGCTCTATTAATCATAAAACATGTTTTGAATATAGCAAGTCCGACAAACAAATTAAAGTAATTGTGACATATCATGGATTGTCGCGTCTTTATTAAGTGTACCCAAGAAGCTTTATTATAATTTGTAACGCCTCTGACAAGACGTGTATTAATCACAACTTGTGAATGTGAAGAATGCCAGGCCTCCACCGTGGTTCGGATTCCACGTTAAACTGTAGGTCCTTCATTTCATCTCACAATCACCCTACCATTACACATTAGCGTGAGTGCGTATAACCCGAATGGGTAGTAAGACGCGGTGCTAATAATAATAATAATAATATAATTTGTAACGTCCGTTTATGCCGTCTACGCAGGCCTAATAAGCGCGCACTTCTAGTCAGAATCTGTCATCTAGT
This sequence comes from Timema cristinae, assembly GCA_039000515.1. Classification (NCBI taxonomy): domain Eukaryota; kingdom Metazoa; phylum Arthropoda; class Insecta; order Phasmatodea; family Timematidae; genus Timema; species Timema cristinae. The sequence goes on along the minus strand of JBCFYV010000024.1, from coordinate 36,286,216 downwards.
CGACGGTGGTCTTACTATCCTAGGGGAATGGATACTCTAAACCGGAGGATGTCGAAGGACTTAACTACGAGGATGAGATATGACGAGTAGACTCCAGATTAATATGTAGTTGTTAGGGTTAGTCTACGTCCTGCGAGGATGGATAGAAGTATCATTTAGTAGGGATTAATAATTGGAAACTATCCGTGTCTATTGTGAGACACTGTAGTTGTGTTACAGTTAGGCTAGTTATATAATATTTAATGTTGAGTCTCCTGGGCCAGGAGAACAGGCTGCAATCTATTATTGCGGTATAGCGCGCTTCTCGCGCTCGGGATGGTGAATCCCGCGACACACATGATGTGTCCATTGATATATTTTTAGGATAGCTTGCCTAGGCAGGAGATTGTTTAGGCTATATGGAGGCCGATGATTTGTACCTAATTAGGTTCACTGGCCTATCCCAATGTTGTTGTTGGGAGGTTAAACTGTGGGCCGCTCGTGCCTTTCATGATTGGCCCGTGGTATAGTGTTGTTATTGTTTCGCTACTCTCACTTTGCAAGTACACAGCTAGTGGGCCGTCTTGCCCCTCAGGCTCGGCTGCAGTTGTTACTTATTCATTGTTAGATTTTTGTGGTGTTGCTCACCCTGCGGGTGCTCAGCCAGTGGGACGCGTCTCGTCCTCGATTGGCCCGTGGACCTTGATATGTCCAAGTAACTGTTTTTGTACACTGATATGGATAGTATCTATGTATCAAGGGCTCTCTTGTATAGCTAAACCAGAACTTGCCTGAGGTACGCACTTACTCTGCCTGCAAGGCCAACTTGACATGTAAATAGTAGAAAGAGTAACACCACGTTTTGGCGTGTGTTATTATCTCGGCGCTTCTCGCCCCCTTGTGGCCAATACTTAGGCAAGGCTGCCACACTTCATTACTTCATTGTTATTTAACTACGTACTTACTGAGATATAAGTGCAATATGTCAAATATCTGTTTTATGATGTATACAGTATCATTAAAATTCATTGATCCTAATCTCCTCTAGTTCTCATTACTTGTATTAACATGTATGTTCAGCCACCGTACCAGACGGTGCACTTTGAATCAAATAGAAGCTTTCTAGGGAGGGGGGGGCGGGGAGGGAAGCCAGATGCCTTGTTCAAACTTCCCACCAACCTACTAATCTTTTAGTACCATTGAATCCATATGGAGGGCAGAAGTGTTTCGTGTTTAAGTTCCATCATACGGCAACCACACTGCGAGTGTCGTGCGATACCATTATGACTCACATCACTAAATTTGTTAAAGATATAATATTTACTTTCGTTCAATAAAGGTTTTCAAACTCTCGTATGGACAGAAATACAAAATGTGCATTCACAATAGATCCATTGGAAAGTAGAATAATTAATTATTTATTATCATATTTATTGTTATTTTTATTGCTAGTATTATTATTATTGATACTCCTACTAATTTCTGTGTTTTTTAGTTTTAGCTTAGACGTCATGACTGTTGATTTGGACTTTAATAAAGGAAAAGGAATTAATGTAAGCTTAATTATTAATGTGTTGTTGCTTAAGGTGGGAATGTAGGAGACGCGAGTTAAGGGGGAAGTATTTCGCAGTTTTTATAGGGGGAAAAACATTATTTTTTTGGCCAAAATAAATAACAATATTTCTACATTATAAATAGAGAGTTTAATTTTCTTCACAGGTTGACATCAGCAGTTTTTAAATAACCTATCTGTCAAGGATGTCCTAGAATTTAATGACAACTTTTTATCTTAATTTAAAAAAATTCTTATCCCTTTATAATATGCTCATGACTACAGAAGATAGATATCCTATCAAAGCAAATGAACCCAAACTCACTTGGAAAAGGCTAAGTATGCCAGCATTTGCGTAGAGGGAAAGTTTAAAACCCTTTTTGAAAATCCACCCTCAGTATACCCTACCGGAATTCTAGCCGTCATAAGCAGTCTGGTCTATTGCTAGAGTGATGCCTTAGACCATGCGGCCACCGAAGCAGGTTAGTTTTATTCAATTGTTTTAGTGGGTGCAAAAAATGCTCAACCTATTCATATTCTTAGAATTCGGAGCTTTCCACATTGTTATGGTAATTGTTGTGAAATGGCACGCAGTTAACTTATTTGAATTTGATAGGCTTTTAAAAGTAAAATTATAACTTGAATGTTTGATGATGTTTCATTCAAAGCCATAAACTTGTCTGTAGCCATCCTGGGCTGCTTACAACATTGGTTATCATTGCTATCAAACACTTGACACCCCCTTACTCCCCCACCCTTTCCACCACCCCACAGACAACTCATCTTTCAGGCATTGTTATCATACCAAATGCAACACAAATACACCCCATGAGGCAAAGGGGAAAAACTACACAATCACCAAAATAAACACTCCAGTGAAATTAGAGAAATAAAAGTCATCCGATTATGAAATAATATTAAATAAAGAAAAATATAAGCAAAAACTCGCTTTAAATTTAGTTTAAAAAAATTAAGCTCTCACCTGCTTCGGTGGCCACATGGTCTAAAGCATCACTGGCGTGTTACACTAGACTGTCTAAAACAAGGAGATAAAGATTCTAATACCGGTTAGGTGTACTGAGGTTGGTTTGTCCAAACGATTTTTTTCACTCTCCCTCCACAAAAATGCGGGTACACTTTCTCTAAATTCAACCTCTCATCCCTAACACGTTAGCGTAATTAATGCGTTTGAGTATAGCCTCAACAGGTAATAAAGACGTGATTATATGTATAAAAATCGTCCTTCAAAAACAAATGGAGAAATATTTTGCTGACTTTTACCTTGCTGAATAATTGGACTCTGTAGCGATTGCTATGGTACAGCTGGAATCCGACGAATCATATCTAAGTTTGACTTGTATATTTTTTGTTCTAAGGTATCGCAATCGGAGTATCTGAGGTTACTCCCAGAGGGCATTGAAACGAACTGAATGGGAAAATGCCGTTTCTATCTTTCTGGGAAATAGGAATAAAAAAATAGGGTAAAGGAGAAGGGGAAGGGGGCTTGGAAAATAAAAAGAAAGGCAGGGAAGGGAAAATGGTGATATCGTTCAATTCTCTTTATATTCTTCACAATTTCACCTTGGGTCTTCTTCTAAGAAACAAAAAAATATATATATAATGAAATAAGGTTATAAAGGGAAAGAAAAAATATTATATAATAAAAGCGTATCGTCAATAGTGAGAATATTTTACCTGGAACATGAAACCAGGGAACCAAAACAGGTTTTTTATTTGAATCAACGTAAATGTGAATAAAAACTGATTTACTAATGATTCAACTTAAAAACAAGAAAAATTCTGTCTGTATAAAAGTGTATCCTACGAGAGCACAGAAATAAAACTTTATGAACTAATTGAAAACCTGTTGCAGTTTAATGAATATTTATCTACATCAGGTGTCATGACACACATAATTATAACCATTTTATTAATGTGATCAAACAGTTGTAATATTTTTCGGTTAGAATCTGAAACAATTCAGATCTTTAATTTAATTATAAAATAATACACTTTTTATGGGAAATCGGGTATAATAGTTACTACCGCCTAGATAATATAAAGTGTCAAACACATGTTATAAGATTAGTTGGTCGATTATAATTGAGCAAATTAATTTACTCGTGTTTATAATTTGTTTTATAAAAAGCTTGTACTCAATGCTTAAATGGTTCATTACAATTTTCATAGGAAGCCTGTTATTTGAAAAATATAAACACATGTTGCCACTATAGCGGGGATTAAAATTATTACAATAATTTGTATTTACATTATTAGTCTTTTTAATTAATCATGTAAACAGAAAGAAAACTATGATACATAAGAAAGTATTATTTAGAACTATATCTAAATTTGGAAGGACTCTATAATTAATAAATCAAATAGTTTAGAACGCCAAATTTTAGTGAATTTCAATCAATGTTTGTAGTCGAAAGTGAGCTTCCAATCAAAATTAGGGTTTATTTATTCAGGTCAGGTTTATTTTAGGTTAATGCTTATAGCTAAATATTTCTGAATTTACTATCGGTAACCACAAAGTAATAACAATTATTATGAAATCATTGTAAACTATGCAACCAATAATAACACAGCATTTTTTTTCTCGTTATGTTATTTTTTTTCTCGTTATTATATCATATGTTTTGATGTGTTAGCATTTTCGCATTAAAACTGTGTATGTTTTTTCTGTCAGACTTAAGTACGAATTGCCAAAACTACGCAATCAAATTTTTCTAAACCCGAAATTTAAAAAAAAATAATATAAAGCCCACTTCAACCACCAACATTGGTTCAAAGTTACTAAATTTTTGGCATTCTAGAAAAAAATGTTTAATTTTATTTATTAATTATAAAAATAATCTAAAATTTATCAAAACCTTCTAACAATACTTTCTTATGTCTTACTGTGAATTTTCACGTTCGCTGTAAAATGAGAGCAGTTCTAATATTTGGTCACGTAACAGCTCTAATCCAATCACAAAAATCCCGCGTGATCAGCATAACCCGCACTGCTCGAGTAGAGATAATTTTAACTTCTCCAGCGCTTCTAGAGAAAACCGGCCAAGAAGACCCGATCAGCGCATGAGCAAACTTTCAAACATGCGTTATTTATAAACACGGCAAATTCTCACGATGGCATATCTCAAATGATGATTTAAAAGGAAAGACTAATCAATTTATTCTATTTAGTGTCTATGCATTTTCACATTTTGTTCTTATATGGCTGTAAGCAATGCTATTTTCCTTTTTCTGTCCATTGCACCCTACCTTATAGAGCTAAAAGGGGAGGGGTGCAAGTTTACATAACACAAATAACAATGAAAGCAACAATTTATTGGGTGAACACATTAGAAAATACATAACCAAATAATTGGAATGTTCATAGGATTTTGGTTGTCCATCATTTGCTTATCACAAGGAATCGTAGGCGTTCTCTTCAACAGATTACAAAGGAATAATACAGCTGGCCAGCAGCCAAGTACTGTGTCTGGGGGTACCCTAGAAACCAAACTATATTAGATATTGGCTAAAGCCACAAGTACAGTTTACTCAATATGCCCTAAGGCGGACGCTAATCAATAAAATACTCTAGTATACCCGTTTAGGTAAACAAGCTAAACGGAGTCAAGGTCATGCCCACAGTACAGGGGAGTCAACTGTACCCCACAATCTAATAAATAGTACGCCCCAATATGGGACCCACAGCATTGGTAGTGGTACACCAACACCGAGTTAAATATCAAGGTTTACAATTAGAAAGTACATAATATAAGGGTAACTGTCCTCCAGGGCGAGGCTTAAGGCGCTCGTCTATTGGAAGAGATAAAGTAACCACCCAGCGACGCCCTGTGGTGTCGCATATACTCGAAACTCCCAAAACAGGGGCTACAACAATACTAAATAGCAATAAAGTAGGCGGGTCCTAGAACAGGCCCGGACAACCCAATTAGGCTGATAATTACTTCCAGTAACTCCCTAATACCGAAGGCAGACGTACCCCACAGTAACAATTGTATTTAACAAATCTTAACAACAATACAACGCTTCGGCGCAACTATTTTTATTTAGTCGAGGCACCCACATATTGATATGAGTAAGTTCCCTACAGGTATAAAAGCTAACATGTAACTAACACAAAATTTAACTTATGGTGAACCCACACTACCAATACAGCTGGGCGTAGCATCAACCCTAGCAGCCAGGTGTAGCTAAGGTAGTCATTCCCACCTTACAGAGTACACAAGAAAAACATATTAGCAAAACGAACTAACTGCCCTAAGGGGGCCTAGTTCACTGCTACTCTTCACTCGGTTAGTCGGACGATATCACATCCATATTACTATAGTCGGTTGCACGCCAAGAGTTCAGCGAAGTAACAAGACCTCCACCATGTCTCCTTCTAACAAGTATGGTACCTTACAGTAAGACAAGTTCATTAGCCATCGGAAAACGTAGCCAACGATCCTCTACTCCAAATGTTTCTATCGGAAAACAATAGAGCGTAGAGTGCACCAGCAGATTAATATGTTGTGAGCAAACCAGCAGTGGCGGGGGCTAGCTCAGGCGAGCCCAGGATACCACTCCTTTGGACGCCATAGCGTCCTGATGTAGAGGTGAAGATCCTCCGAGACACTGCCGAATAGAACTATAGTAGGTCAGCCAGTCGGTTCTACACAATAAAAAAAGGTGTTTTTCTCAGTACGACACTCGTAGTACTAAAAAAAGGAAAGTACGGAAAACTCACCGCCAGGGATGAGAACCAGGGATAAGAGAGGGGTGGAAGAATAAGCCAATCGCACCTCTGGAAGGCCACGCATGCGCAACCAGCCAAGAGGGGAGTAAAAAGGGGGGGGGGGGGGCAGAAATCAAACGACAGAAAGTCTAGGGGTTCAGGGGTAGAACATGAGAATTCCCGACAGACGCCAAACTATTCGGTAATTAATATTTCATAACAGGTAATCACTTGTGCGAGCTAAATCATTTTAGCTCGGCACACCATGATGTTGATGAATGCTCGAGAATAAACAAGGTTTATCAACACACAATATTGGAGGCAAACATCCGATTGTAATATTTATGTTTTTATGTTTAACGTTTCATTGCATCCTGGGTAAACAGAGATTCCCAACTTTCTGCGAGTGTATGAACAGCTGCGCCTCTAAGAGGCACGAACTCACTGTACTGCTTTCACATTTCAGCGTTGGTGTGAATACAGCCCTACTGTATAATTTCGCTTGACATAATTAATTAAACGGACTAAGAATATGATCACAATAATGTAATCATTTTTTTCTTCCCGCCACTTTCTTTCCACTATGTCCACGGAAGTTTAGAGTTTTAAAATACAGGATTCCTATGAAAATAAGCCTATAACAACAACAACAGACCCATGTATTACGGGCATATTTTAATTGCAGTGTTATTTCCACATACGATTTACAAACTAGCTGCAGAGTTGCTGTAGTGATTTTCTCCTACCGATTCTGACTCGGTAGGTTGGTGTTAAAAACCAGACTAAGGGCATCGGTTTTTCCATAGAGTTTCAATCTTCATTCGAGGAGAATGCTAGTGCATTTATATATCCCTGGAGGGTAAAGGCTACTACTATCACTGAGTGACACTTGGTTGGCCCATGAAGGGTACCCACACACGCTGTCAGGTTTTTTTTTGTAGCAATTACAAAATATCGAGTAATATTTCCTACCAAATAGGCACTACACTCTAAACAAGAATACATACGCGAGCCAAAATAATTATAGTAGGTGAAGTATTTCATTGTTTTTAACAATTGTGTTTTCACAAGCGGCTGAAAAATACGCGATTATTTAGGAGTTATAACCACATTTTGCCATACCATGCTAATCATTGCTTTATGTTAGTTAGTATTTAATAATTTCAAGTCAGAACTCCCTCCTATACATAGTACATTTTATCACATAGCTCATAAAAGAGGGGGGGAGGGAACACAAGGGGAGTAGAGAGGAAATGTGGGAGCAGCGCCGCTAGTGGCGGTTCGATAAAACCACATACAGGGGATGCGCGCCTTAAGGTCATTAGACAATCAAGCCTGTCAGACCTTGAGGTCTTAACGTTTTGTTAATAATTTTAACATAGGGTGGCAATAGGAGTAAATAAGGGTAAATGGCAGTGGCCAGTCAACACAAACTTTTTTTTTATAAATACCTTAAGTAGCTGCTTATTTTAGGCTGTATCCGAATGGTCAAGTACACTTAACTTATTGCAGACTTGATGAATGTACACTTATCACGCACTTAAGATCAAAGACTGCAACAGACTATTTGAACAACAAACTATCCTTTCCACACCCTTGAGTCCTCAGTGCTGCTTTTAAACGCTATCAATTAGCCCGAATTAGCATATGCTACTTACATTATTATTATTAGCACCGCGTCTTACTACCCGTTCGGGTTATACGCACTTACGCTAATGTGTAATGGTAGGGTGATTGTGAGATTAAATGGAGGACCTACAGTTTATCGTGGAATCCGAACCACGGTGGAGGCCTGGCATTCCCCACATTAACAATATGTCTTGTCAGAGGTGAGCTACTTACAGATTTTTGGTGAATTATTTTCATTAGACATGACAACCTACCCAAATTATCCAACACAACACTATAAAAAATATATATATTTAACGTACGTTATCACAGATCATACATATTACTCTACAAGCTCGATCTCTAGCGGACGAACAATTAAATGGTTGCCGGTCAAACATCACATCGACGGCGTGACAAGGGCGACTTGCCCTCGTCCTTGGACTCAAGGGTGTATGAGGGGTGCATCGGTACATTTTGTGAATATTTGGACGGATCTACAACTGATCACATGATTGCCAAAGTAACTATCAAGTGAACGTCAAGGGTCAACAGCGCATGAGGTAGACTATTAGGATACAGCCTTATTCTACCGAGAACCTATTTTTAACAAGACACTATGATCTTTGCGCCAACATGTCGACCTGACTTTGTCCAGGGGAGGTTTGACTATTTCGAATTCTGGCCTTACAATTATTTTACCACGAGAATTTGTTTTAATACTCGTCAGGCCATTACTGATATATTTCCAATTAGCTAACCACCTTTTTCGCAGCCAATAGAAACGTTGATAGCCTCCATGGTAAAATCATGATTAGACAAAAATACCGTTTTTCTTTTACCTTGGCATTCTTTACTCGGTGCTTGTCAGAGCTTTGACATTGATAAAGACCAAATATAAAATGTTCCAAACTAACCTAGGTTATGAATTAAAATGCAAAAATACATAGGTTATCATATTTTAAAATATTTTACATGTGAAGCTTGTCGTAAAATATTTGTTGTATTTAAAACTATAGTTATAAACTATGTGTTAAGACAAAAATATAGTTGAGTAAATAAGCACTTGAATTAAAATAGAAGTGGCAAAAATTTAAAAATAATTTATTTGTAGTATAAACAGATTTTATTAAGCCTAACTTAAGTTTTCATTACAATATTTCACATCCACATCAATGGCCCCATGTATTAAGGCGTCCGTCTCGTCTTATTGATTTACCAGGTACGTGAATTGATTCGCATCTTAATGTTCTGAGGTGACTTTCCTAGAGTGTTACCCACTCCCCCTCTAAGCAAATGCTGGTAAACGTTATCTAAATTCAACCTTCCTTATCCAAACACCATTCATATAAATAAGTAGAGTTCGGATGGGTGAAAGCACGAAATAAACATCAAAGCCATAAAATAATTACATTTAAATGAGTTGTTTATTTATGTTTTGTTCAGCATAAGACTCAGAAATATTAATTGTTAGATACAGTAATTAATCCATGCATGTAGATTAAGTGTAGTTTGTTATATATTAAAGCTATAAATAATTCTTAATCGATCATTTAGAATATATAAATGGTATGTAATCTATTTGAAATATTTAATTATTGACTGTGAAAAGTAACATATTAATTAGACCAACAATATTTTCTCTCAGTTAAAACTTATGTATAGAAAGAGATTAGGTCTAAGTAGACATTACGTAGCTGTATAAATTTCATTGTTTTATTTCTAAACTGTAGGTAATTTAACATTTTACATTTTCTAAAACAAATGTGTTTGCTGCCAATAAATATAACTGTATAATGGTTATCATAAAAATAGTTTGGTATAAGAAAATTAAATTTACAGGGTACAGTAGGGAATTAAATTGAAAAGATCACATTATTTATCATTTTTAAAAATAATAATTTTTGAATATAAGGAACGGTGAAATCAACTATACAAACTAAATATCTAAATGTATTTCAAATAGTTACGAAGATATGATAAAAATGAGAAATTTCCACTTATGTAAAGTACCCTTAAAAAAAATGTCCATGGGAAAATGATAGTTGCCATTTTGTTTATAATGTTAAACAATACCATATAGAAAATATGATCAAAACCACTGGAGCTTATATTGTGAAGATCGATTTTTTTTATCTCTTTACCCTTCAGTAAACTACCATTAATTTTAGGGTTGATTATTTTATTCCAAAAGCTCCTCAAATGAGCCTCATGAAAGCCCTGAATACAAATTTTTAGTTTAATCTGTAAAATGGTTCCGGCTCTGGGCCAAGATGCACACACACACACACACACACACACACACACTATCACAAATACATTTTTTTCTGCTTCCTCAACGGAACGTCAACATTAATTATAAAAATCTCGAGTTCGATTTTGTTGACAATCAATCACAATATTACTCTCTACAAGGAATCAAGTGAAAGAGGGAAAAAAACAATCTTTAAAATACCATGTCTTGGAGAACACACTCTTTATTTTCTTGGTGAATATAAAATACCTAAGAATACAAAAAACACGACCACACATCAAAGTAAATATGAAGAATACTACCAAAATACGCCCTTTGATATTTTGTTCTATACACGATTTCACCACCAACCACGAATAATTTCTCTCTTCAAAGTCAACTTGCGGCTGGGCTGACGATGTATTGTTTTTGATGTATTAATATAAAAAAAATGATATATACGTTCTGAAAACGAATTTTGATTGGTAAATGTGACGAATCATCGAAGGCTTGGTTTGGTTATTTTTTATGACGTTCGTTGTCCGTCTAACTAAACTGCTGAAGAACATTTAACGCAAGCGCTAGGTATTAGGGAAACATGATATTCTATAAAGTAGCATTGTTCAATTATTTTTTTTAAACATACGCTATATTTTATCAGTTACTAACGCAAATTAATTTCAGTGTTTTTCAAAACTAAAGAAAATCCGTTTTTAGTGGTGTCACTTTCTGAATAGACTGGACTGTCGAAGCCGATGCATCCCATTCGGGTATACCGAGTGAAGTTTTTTTTCCCTAACGCTCTACCTTCATAAAAATGAGGGTGCACTTATTATAACTCAACCTTCCTAATCCCTAACTTATTGGAGTAATTAGTTCATAGCGAATAACCCGAATGGGTAGTAAGACCTGGGGCTAAAAAAAAAATCAATTAAAATACATGGCACCGCACAGACTTTCCCTTGCTTTTATCTTGAAATAGACATTTACTAAAAATGTCTAAGATTTGCGAAATGAGATAATAAGTATATAATTATATTGTTGTAGAACGATTACACCAAAGATCGTATATAAAATAATATACACTGTCACTTACTCTATGTCATTAGGAACTAGGAACACTGTTACAAAAAAAAATTGAGAATAGAACATCTTTGTCCACCAAAGAGCATAAAAATCAAATTTATTTTCAAAGGCCTGTATTAAAAAGTATATGTATTTTCATGAAAAAATGGTGTAATGTAGTAAGGAAACGAATTATCAATACAAGAGTCGAATTCATATAAAAATATACAACGAAAGTATAACTGAAGTTTAGATTAGTTACAAAGTTTGCAAGGTTCCTTTGATTAACAAATTATTCTTGAAATGAGTGGAAGTTTGTTAATTAAAACCTTGATGTGTAACAATTATAGTGTAACAAAAGTGAGTATATCTAAGTTTTCCATACTCACTTTTGTTACACTATAATTGTTACACATCAAGGTTTTAATTAACTAACTTCCACTCATTTCAAGTATAATTTGTTAATCAAAGGAACCTTGCAAACTTTGTAACTAATCTAAACTTCAGTTATATCTAAGTTTTCCATACTCACTTTTGTTACACTATAATTGTTACACATCAAGGTTTTAATTAACTAACTTCCACTCATTTCAAGTATAATTTGTTAATCAAAGGAACCTTGCAAACTTTGTAACTAATCTAAACTTCAGTTATACATTCGTTGTATATTTATATTTTTATATTGAATTCGACTCTTGTATAATATGTATTTTGTTATAGATCAGAAATTATTGGTTTTAAAAAAATATTCCAAATAAAAGATTGTTATCTTAATAGGTTACTTAAGTTTTAAATTGCTAGCCTAAGAATATATATAGATTTATTTTAAACTTCGTTTTTAATATACAACAACCAGTAAGCCCGTGCGAAAATTTCGCATATTCAACATTCCCCCCGCTTCCCCCAAAATGATTTAGTCTTTTGTTGGGTTGTTGAAATTAAAAACCCATCAAAGTGTATACACAAAATAGCAAAAAGAGTTTATTAATGTGAACGTAACTACAATTTGCAATACCTATTTGTATACAATATTTGATGTCGGATTCCAATCATCTTGAAATTGTTGTTTATCATTTTTGGTAATTGATACAAAAATATTGTTAGATTTAGTGACTGTTAAAAAGGCTACATAGAGTTGTTCATGAATAAATACAGCATTTGGCGAGTACAATCCAACTCTTTGAAGCGTCTGTCCTTGAGACTTATTGACAACAGAAATAATATATAGGTTTTTCTTTTAACTTAAATTTTAGATAAACAATGTTCTCTAAAGTAAAATGTCAGAAGTCGGTAAAAAAATCATATTCTCTGATACCTTATTCATCGCTGTAGGCTTTGTATTAGTTGAGAAAAAGTGATGTTGAAAACCTAAATAATATATAGGCTATTTAAATGATAATTTAGTATGTGATATTGCAACAATTAAAAATACGAAAATATATTGAAAAATTATATCTTAACACGTGAATCACATCATGGATATACGATCTAGGGAATTAATGATTTACTACTCTATAGCAAAGTTATTTCAGGGCTATTACACTATTAAATATTTTAACGTATAATCTGCTATGGACGTGTGAGATTGCCAGTTACACAGAGCTATCAGGAACACAGCAATGGGGAATTGGTGGTTGGATATTTGTGTAATAAAAACTGTTCGTAAAAAACCTCATCTGACACTTATAAAAAAACAATAAATTTTATTTCACCTATTCATACGTCAAGTAATGTAATCTGCTGCTGTCATCTTTGATCAATATTATCAATACAGTAGGCTCACGACTATCCTACCTAGTGTGGAGGTCGGCCGGACCGGATATCAAACAAGCCGGATAAAACCGATCTTGGGGGTGAATCATTTTCTGTGTATTCAGCGCTCACAATGTGTAATGAAAATGACACCTGGACACAGGAATTGAGTCTAGGAACTTTGATATAGAATGTCCAAATATGTTTATTTTTATAACTTTAATATCTAGATTGATTTATATGAACGGTGAAACAATTGATACCACAGGTTAATTTAAACAAATTGGGTTACATCTATTCGAATTATGTTTGTTGGCTTATAAAATCCGAAACAGATATTAATTTCAATTTATTGTGTTCAAACGCTATGTGTACGGAATTTTCAATTATAATCACAGATATCCGTGGTCAAACGCGCTAATTTTGCAGTGTACTAAACTGCCGGTGATAGGATGATCAAGGTTCGAATCTCGGTTGGGTGAACTGAGGGTGGTTTTCCCAAATAGTTGTCTCCCTCCACGCAAATGCGGGTACACTTCCTTTGAATTTAACCTTCCTACTAATCCCTAAAACCATTAGCGTAATTAGTATATAAGCGTATTAACCCTAACAGGTAGAGGGACGTGGTGCTAATATCATCAAATATCCCATACCGGTATTTCAAACAAAAGAGAAATAATGGTGGCTGAATTCAACTATACGATCAGTGGTTAAAACATTACATTTTCACGTTTGTTGAGACTTCATTTAAAGAAATATTAAAATGTAAAATTTTTAAAGAGGAAAATAGTGGCAAATAGATTTTTTTCATAAATGTATTTAACATAGAATGTGTCGCTAATTAATAAAAAAATTAAACAAGGATCTAAATTGTCACTTATAATAATTGTTTGTGTTGACTTATTTGCTTAGAACAATAGCATCTCATTATCCATCCTGCTAAATTAAAATGTCAAGATTACAAGAAAAATACAAAGGACTTCCATTTAATCCTATGAAATCTCTAACAAAAACAAAATGACCACTCAAGCGGAATCTTTTAACCAAACATTTCGGTAAAAAGGGTTTTAGTGAGAGAGTAAGAATGTGTTCACATAAAAAGGTTAAGACATCGATTTCATGATGGATGAAAAGTCCTTTTGTTTTGCTAGCCTGTTTAAAATACATACTTATTCAAACTTAAAGTTCATTGAGGCCTTTTTATGAGTCATATAATATTAATATCAGTATGGCACCGCATTTTAGTATAAGTAAATAGAAAATAGTTATTTCCGCTGCTAAAACTAATTGTTTAAATATTTTAACCGTAATAAGTTTCTTTATTAAAATGATAAAACTATGACGTGACAATTTTATAAATAAGGTTAAGACTTGGATATTATTGTAATTTAATAAATGCAAGTATGAATTAAATTGGTTATTTAACCTTTAAAATATTATATATAAATCACATTATAATTTGCCCTTATAAGAAGATGGCATAATTTGGTAATATCTGTTTATATTGGTGGTGTAGTTGTGATACGAGTCAAATACATACAAAATAACATCACGACGTAACTATGAACTGACAAGCATTCACAGTGGAGTTCAGAGTCAAAACAGCTTAAACAAAACAAACAGTTTAAAAAGTTAAAATAAAGGACAATTTAAAATAAGATATATTACATCATATATGAAGAGTTGGTTAGTTTAAAATAATTTTGTGGCCAAGTAATTTACAAAAAAGTTGGTTTTGAGTTTTTAATATTATCTAAGTCTTACCTGTGCTGTTTTTTTTTATCCCTGTACTCCTTCCAGTTTTCCGGTGTGAGCTGGAGTTTACCGAAACTTCATTAACCCGAAATGTTTCGGTACTGTGAATGGCGTACCCTAATCATGGAACTGAACATTGAAATTAAAAACTGAGGAAATAATATAGATTACAAACCGAACATATAAAAAAGTAAAACAAGAGGGCTAGGGAATTAAAATCAGAAACCCATAATAAAAGTAAGTAGCAATATTCAAACAAACAAATTCACGTCTTTATGTTCAGACGTGTTGTAACGACCTATAGATGTTGACTGTCTTAATGTGGTTGATCGTAGACTCAGGTGAAATGGAACTTGCAGTGCTGGAAACTTAATAGGATGTGTAGTTGAAATCACGAGGTAAGCATATGTTAGGTGTGAAGTGAAGTAAAAAAAAATGTATTGTGAAACTGTAACAGGTTGGAAATATATATGGATAGGAATGAGGAGGAGAATATTAATTTTCTAAATATTTGATACTTAAATTTGATGACCTGTCGTCTATTTTTTGGTTCATAACAGACAATGCTCATAAGTGTTGTACAATTCACCGTTCCATTTATTTTATAATGTAGATTTCATTATAATAATAGTAATAATAATAATTGCTATCATTCCCTTTGTCAGTGAACTTAGACCGCCAAAGAACCCTGTTTTCTACCTCTAGTGTAAATAATTGAATAAATCTGATTGCAGAATATTTATAAAACATAAATATCACATTATGTATCATTTAATTAGTTTCGTCAATTCTTCTAGCACCGTGAGTTACTACCCGTTCGTGTTATCCGCTATTAATATTAGGGATTGGAAAGGTTATTTTTGATGACATATATCCGCATTTGCGTGAAGGGAGAGTTGAAAACCATTTTGTAAAAAAGCCTCAGTACAGCCGACCAAGATTTGAACTTATAGCATCAATTATTATTATTATTTATTAGCACCGCGTCTTACTACCCATTCGGGTTATACGCACTTACGCTAATGTGTAATGGTAGGGTGATAGTGAGATGAAATGGAGGACCTACAGTTTAACGTGGAATCCGAACCACGGTGGAGGCCTGGCATTCCCCTCACTCACAAGATGTTTGTCAGAGTTGAAGGAAGGGTTTGGTAATCAGATAAATCTGTGCCGGGACCGAGGATTGAACCCCGGCCGCCAGCACAGAAGTCTGACACCTTACCCCTAGACCACCAGGTCACCGACAGCATCAATTAAATAACTACACGGCTATGTATTGGTTGCCACCTTCAAGGCTCATCATGAAGTTTAATGTTTGAATATTTGTTAAAGAAATTGAGTAAATATTAATTATGAGTGGTTTGGAATCAATTATATTTAGGAAGTATCCTGGTTCTGGTAAGCAATTCATGTTGGGTGCCTTAGAAAGCAATACAAAATTATAATCATATTTACGATAGTAATTTAAATACTTCTTATATCATAATTGAGTATATAACGATTTGTTATGTGTAACTTTGAACGTCAAATATGACGAATGTTTGACATAATTTTGATTTTGATTTTTGGAGTTCTTAACGTTATTATGATGGACCATAGAAAGGTATAGACATATATCTACAAAGTTTGGTGTATATATAATAATTAGGATGTCTAATAAGTTTTTTTAACAAGCGCCTTTTCAGATGTTTATGGGGTGATAGTGTTTTTCAGAAGAAGAAAAAAGTCACCAGGAAAAGAATTTGATCCGTCCAAAGATAGAAAATGCCTTACAGCTAAACATTTCTTAGAGAAAGATTTAAGCTTGCTTTACCCAAATATTTAGTAAAATTCGTAAACTTTATAAAATATGAACTCAAACTATAACTATGAATTAGAAAGTATCCACTGTGCAGTATGATTTGTAGATAAACTTAATATAATATCATGTTCAAGTTTAGTAGTTGTAATATACAACGTGTAGTTCTTATTAATGCCTGTAGGTGGCAGATTCAGACAGTCAACTGCAGAGAAACCTATTGACAGAAGTGTTAACTGCTAGCTGCATAGCGGTGGTGGATAGTTTTGATCTAGGCTATTTATAACAGGATAGCATAACCTAAAATAGTTTATATATATATATGAGGTGACTATAAAAATAACAATATCATGATCGTTAAAAAATAACAGAAAATATCGTGTAAGAGCTTTTATAAATGAAAATTAAGGGGATTTGTTTTAAATATATAAACTATTTGTTGTAATTTCGTACGTTTTTATATTCTCGGCCGTTTATTAAAATTTACTAGTTTAGTATTTTTTATTCTTGACTGAATCAATGATATAAGTATTATTAGATTAGATTAAAATTTAATTCCATAATATTAACTAAACGCGCATTTAAATGCTACCCCTTTTCACAATGATAATCTTGATGTACGACACAGATAATTAATAAATTAATAAGAACCTACTTAGCAATTAGTTTGCTAGGAATAACACAGAAACTAATTAGGCTGCATGCAAAGGATTTTGAGTATTTAATCTAAGCAACTATGTGAAATGTATCTTTATGGTTTGTTTACTTTATTTAAGTATGAATTATAATGCTTAAGGCAAAGAGAGAAACTAAGATACATCTAAAAGAAACCTTAGTTCGATGCTGAAAACATCTGAAAGAATTTAGTATTGTTTGCGGCTACTTTACATTCCTTGCCTTTCTATATTAGAAATATTTTCTTAGTGTTAAGTAGTTTATTATTTAGTATCCTTATTAAAGTGCTGACTAATAGCCAACAATAATTGGAATGTTTATCCACACTTTACTATCGGTAATTAAATAGCATTAAATGTACTGTATTTACTTTCCTAGGAGTAATAGTAGTAGTAATTAGTAACTTCTCTGGTGTAATATTTTAAGTAATATCACGCTTTCATTGTTTGTCTTGTAATTAATTATAAGCAGGAGGACATTAATAATTAATTATCTTACATGCAGACACATTACATTACTTCATAATGAGTGGAAATTGACTATGTGGACAATCCTGGCGAAGCTGTTATTTTACAACTGAATTGATACAAATTACTTTAGTTTATTTTGTAAGCATTGGAATCAATTAACCTGTACAGTATTTGTACCAAACTGACTAAACCTTGAGTTCAGAAAGTAAACTATATATATATATATATATATATATTTAGTTTACTTTCTGAACTCAAGGTTTAGTCAGTTTGGTACAAATACTGTACAGGTTAATTGATATATATATATATATATATATATATTATATATTTAGTTTACTTTCTGAACTCAAGGTTTAGTCAGTTTGGTACAAATACTGTACAGGTTAATTGATTCCAATGCTTACAAAATAAACTAAAGTAATTTGTATCAATTCAGTTGTAAAATAACAGCTTCGCCAGGATTGTCCACATAGTCAATTTCCACTCATTATGAAGTAATGTAATGTGTCTGCATGTAAGATAATTAATTATTAATGTCCTCCTGCTTATAATTAATTACAAGACAAACAATGAAAGCGTGATATTACTTAAAATATTACACCAGAGAAGTTACTAATTACTACTACTATTACTCCTAGGAAAGTAAATACAGTACATTTAATGCTATTTAATTACCGATAGTAAAGTGTGGATAAACATTCCAATTATTGTTGGCTATTAGTAATATATATATAATATATATAATATAATATAATATATATATTTATTTATTTATTTTTGTGTAAATATTTGTGACAAAAAATTAATCTCGCTCGTTATGATGTTTAACATTGTGTTCCAACCAAATTTAAATTAAAACCACCTGATCATTTTATTCATTATTTATTATATAAACTTAAATCCATGCTTTAATTTACGAATAAAGAGTAAACAAACAATAAAATAAATAATTAAGCTCAATTTTAGAGTCATTCTTTTTTAATGGCGTTCGTTGTTCGTCTAACTAAGCTGCTGAAAAACCTTTAACACAATCGCTAGGTATTAGGGAAACATGATATACTATAAAGTAGCATTGTTAAATTTTTTAACACATACGCAGTTATTATCAGTTACTGAGGGATAATCAAAGAATAGGATAATAACATAATTTGACATGAATAACTTTAATTAATCATCATTAGAGGCTTGGAAAAGTATCATAAGCGGTCAGAGTTAATGGTTTTTTAAGTGATATTGTCAAGGAAGAAATCGTAAGTTTCATCATTAGGTTGAGAAAAGATTATAAAATGCGGAAATTATTTCTATCCGCAAAAATTTAATATTTTCGCAATAAATATGCGAATTTTTATGTCATTTTACATAACAAAAACTATTTGTAAAATATAATTTTACCAGGCCTAATACTAGAAATGCCGACACAAGAGTCAAAACGGATTAAGTAAAAGTATCCTTTTTTTTTAGTTGAAAAGGTAGGTCAAAGAACAGTTAATTATTGTTAACTAAAAACCTTCCTTTATACAGTAAACATAAATTGAGAAATTTATTTCACTGTCAGTTTTAAGAGCACTAAAAAATATGGAATAAAACGTATTAAGTTCAGCTACTTTTAGCTATATTAATTAGAAAATCTTCATTCTAATAATCAGCATTAAAGACAATATAGGCACCTGTATGTTGTGTCAATGCAAAGTAGATACAATTTGAATCTCTATGACTGAAGGACTGGCTTAATTAAAGAAACCTTAAATGTGTTTTTTAATGAAATTAATTTAGCACTTTATAGCTCAAAAGAATAAAGATGAATTAAATATAATTTATGATAGATGCTAGACATTGATATTGCAATTGCAAATGGCTACTATATTAAAATAGAACATTATATTAATTTTAAATAACCATTATATATACATGGTTTAAAAAGTAAGTTTCACAATGTATGTCAAAATTAAAAACATGATATATGGGCCCCTTTCGTCATTCGACCAAGGTTCCAATAAAATCCCTGTCAAATTTTGTTAAAATTGATTTACGCACTAAGGCTAGGCAGTCATCTCGGAACATACAGAGATACGAAATGCCAAACCATTGAGTTAAAACAAGACCTCACTCCACTCGGTTGGTTATCAGTTTGGTCACACTAATAGGACGGATTGATTTACAACCGGCGGATTAAACTCGGGTGGATGGGCATATCCCAACTGCCGGGCAAGAAAATTCGAGTTATATATAAATATAAAATATATATATATATATATATACAATAATATTAAAAACACGAAATAGCTTATAATAGTATATATATATATATATCTATTATAAGCTATTTCGTGTTTTTTTAATATTATTTGTGAACTTGGGTTTAACATTTTTTTAAACTTGTCACTAAAATTTAAAATATAAAAAGTAAGCCTAGGGCTCTAAGAAAATAATTTTAAGCATTTTCTAAAAAACAATTTTTAATTGACTAAATTTTTTTTTCAAAACTAAATAATTAATTAACATCTAAGCACCATCAATATATTGATTCAAACAAGGGATTAAAACTTTATTTTTAAACGTGCATTAAGTAAAATGACAACAGTACTTTACCGTTACTGATATTTACTGTCCTTTCATGCATGTCATTAATTATCATTTTAGATTATGTCAAAGTCCACAAAAACTTAAAAAGTTGCATAAAAAATATTACATAAGTAAAAATACAAGAATACAACCTGTAGATTGTTTCTTGGGCACAACTGAGAATAAGAAGGGCAAGGGAAATGAGACAGAAAAGTATAATATTATTTATTAACGAAAGACATCAATGGGATATTAACAACTTATTACGACTAAGGCTGTTTATTTCATGAAAAGCTTCCAAAACATTAATTATATTTCTTTAATAATTCTAGTTTGTAGTTTTCATTTAGCAGTGTAAGCTTTCTTTTATTCATTGACATCAGTCTATAAGCTATGGCTCGAGTTTTTACTAAATAATTTTAAATAAGTACAAGAATTAATGGGTATGCGAAAATTAGTGGGGTAATGTATTCTCTGGATATAATATATGGTTTACTCTATATTTTATTATTATTTTAGGACATCATATAATTACGAACAAAATTAATATATTAACAGGTGTTTTTTTTTTAATATTTGTATCTGATACTTCCCTCACTGCTGAGGTATTAATTTTATCATTCTGGTTTATGAATTATTCTCCGCAAACGTAAAAGTGTCGGTAAGGGAAAAAAGAGATACCTATTCGTAGCTCATGTTATCCTAGTCTTTCATGAACACAGCGAGGACTGTTGAGGAGAATCTTTACACCAAAGATAAACAAAACGTGGCCGGGAAAATCAGGGTGGGAAACGAAGTAAACTAACCAGTCATTCATTCAATCAATATTCATGAGATGAAAAAGAAAAAAGTAAGCTTCTATCAACAATGTGATATTTAGTCGGCCAGTGTCACTCGCCATTATTATAATAATGAGAATAAATACAGCATTTTTTAATAAAAAGAATTGTTGTATGTATTATCTATCTATCATACCTTTGATAAAAATCCTACCGCATATTATCTTTTTTTTTTTTATTCTTTTCGTGATAATTGAATATAGAAGTGGGGAAGAAAGATACGATGGTTTTGGAAATATGGGTGGAGTCAACTAAAGGAAGGAACAACAATGTTGGGGGGGGGGGAGAGACAACTAATGGGGAGGGGAATAAAGATCTGGTTTGGATGGGAGGGGCCGTGTCAAAATGATCGCGCCGATGCCATTCCCCTAGTGCTCAATCAGGACCGCCTCATTCAAAGTACACCTACTAGGCGAACAGACAACTGTAGGAGTATGCGTTTAAATCGCGGGAAATAAGGCCTTTTACACCTGTATTGTGAAGACTGGAGGAACGATGGGAACGATGGGAACGAATAGCTCAAAATAATTTATTTCACTGAAATAATCAAATAATTTAAACAGTTCCAAATCAATAGCCTTTACACATATTTCTTAGGTCAGTTAAACAGGATCTTGTTACTATGTTCAAATGTACATCCTATCGTTTTTACTTAGTTCATTTGGTGGTTAATAAGGCTTTCCTTGCGTTCTTCTTTAAAGTAGTGTCTGATTTATTTGAATAATAAGCCTATCCGTTTTATTTATTTTCCTGCGAACTAAATTGCCCTAAGATGGCTTTTTGTCACCTCTTTGAGCTAACTAAATCCTCCCTTTGAGAAGATGAATTAGATCGACAAAATGAATTGAAAGAATAGTCCACTTTTAACTACATACATACGTTCGCGAAACAAAGATATTTATTGAAGTTTTTTCATGCCTTCATACAAACGATAAACCATCCTTTCAAACTCACATTTCTATAATATGCCACATTGAAAAAAACATTGTTAATAAATTCAAAAATATGTTGGTCAGATTGTTTAATAAATTTGAATCAAGTTTTATTTGTATTTTCTATTATATAGGTATATATTGGACTACAAAAAATAAATTGCGACTTAACAGGAATATTAAAAATAAAACCAGTAATTTTAAGAAGTAAAACATCAAATACGGTAATAACAAAAATAGCTATAGTGATTTTAAATATTGAGGTTGTTTTCAATGAAAGTTGGTCGCGTCATAACTAAAAAATGTTTGTATTAGCTTCATTATTAGTCCCCCTACTGGTTTCCTATTGTTTGAAAGCTAATTTCGACCTTACCGGTTCCAAACAAAACCCCTAATAATATATACAGTTCTGGGTCATCATCGTCAGAAGTAGAAAGCCTCAAAAATTCTGACCTAAACCGAGTTTGTAATAAAATAGTAAAATGATTTGTATTAGAAATATTATTTATTGTTATCAGAAATTTAAAACCATACTAACAAATTGAAACATATTCATAAGTCAGTATTGTTTGTAGTTTAAATACTCTACACTTGTTTATTTAAAATATTGTAAATATTTTAATTAATTTAATAAGTTACTTGGAGACGCACATTGGGACTTTTCCCGGGAAATTCAGGAGAAAAACATTAAAATCCTCCAGGATAAAGATACTTCCTCTATATGTCTCGAACCCTAATACTTTATTTAAAAAATTTAGTAAAAAGCTCAGAAAATGAAATCCTGATTCAGGGAAACTTGCCTGAATTTAATAATATAAAATAATAACTATTCTTTGTTCATTTATTTGGATTGTGCGGCGGGAGGGAGAGCTGTAGTTATTATTTTTATGACACATGCACGCGCGCTCATGTGTACAGCGGACAGATCTGAGCAACCTCCTCGAATATCCTACGTCCCTGTTGAAAGCGCTCGCATTTCGTCAGCCATGTGTGACCAATTTTTTTTAAATCACACACAGTTTTTTTTTTCATCATTTAAAACTAATAAGAATATATTTTATAAAAAGCATTATTAATTTTTAGCAATGTAAATTATTAAGATTAAATATTTGGCATCATACTTAATCTTCTAAAACCTTTAAGTGTTTGGTTAATACTTTTATTTTACATATTATAAGAATAAATAAAAATTGATGTTTTGGATAAAATTTATTATTATTATTATTATTATTATTATTATTATTATTATTATTATTATTATTATTATTATTATTATTATTATTATTATAGATGTTCAAATAGATCTTAAACAGTTGTTTGACTATTGTTACAATCTAGTGTGTAGCTGAAGAACTCTTGAATTGAAATTACACTATCTTTCTTTCAAACAGTCTTTTTAGTAATAATCGATATTATAAAATTTTGATCTGTGTACTATAGTAAATATAATTGTGTGTAAAATGTTATTGATTACTTATAATTATTTCTCAGTATTTTAAAACGAACAAAATAAATTGCATTTCCGAGGCAAAATAAAAATAATGTTTTTCATAGAATATAGTAGTTATATATTTTATGATCAGTTGGATCCAATTAGTTATTCTTCTAACAATTTCAAGTATTTAGTACTTTTCTTTTACAAAATATTGATAAGGTTATAATTATTTACCTTGAAAATAATAAAAACTAGTCTTAACACCAATTTTATCCTACAGTAATATTACAATAGCTATGTATTTTAAAATAAAGCTACCGAAGTTTACATTTTCGCTTCTTTCGGAATAATATTATCTTGATTTTTTTTTAAACATTGATTAAAAATAATAACTATCGATGGCCTTCCTAAAATAATTTCAAAGTTTTAAAATAACATACCTTCATTTTAAGAAATGAACCTCTTGGATACTCCTAGTCTCCTAGTCCAGATGTACCCACAGGTGGAAACATATGGGAAGATTAAATGGGGGAGGTGGTTGGTGTAAATAGGGTGGGAAAGTGAGGGAGTCTTCAATAATCTTACGTCATTTGATGGGTGTAACTAGACATTGTCTTCTTAACAAAGAAAGAAATGTAAGGATGGAAGTGGGGAAATGGCGCCATATTTAAAGAAAAGCTGATCAAATTTTCATGACTGTGGATACTAAAAGTTTAAAAAAATATTATAAAGCTGATAACCGAAATCAGAAATTTAAATTATATAGCGTATTGTGACGTAATCCACATATGCATTCCATATATTTCCATATGTGAATCGCCTTTTATGAATTTTTTTTTTTTTGTGCACACGCAGCTTCACTTTTATTCTGTCTATAACATTGGGAAGAAGAATAACCTCTTTTACTGCTATGTACTCCTGGTAGAGCGTGCGAGTGAATGACGTTCGTAAGCGTGAAAGTGATCGAAGACTGACAGGGTCTTTGGGTTGTTGTCACTATGAATTGGTGCAAAAACAGTTTATATCCATATCAGAATATATTTTTTTAAATGTTAGTCACTAAGAGAGAGGATCATTAATTAGATTACTCAACTTTTTAATCCTCAAGTTTCCAATTTTACCCACCTCTCTCCATCTAGTTTATATTTTTTAAGATGTTTTTATATATATAAATGCGTAAAATATTTTGTAATTATTATTTTATTATTATTATTATTATTTGCACCGCGTCTTATTACCCATTCGGGTTATACGCAATTACGCTAATGTGTAATGGTGTAGGGTGATTGTGAGATGAAATGAAGGACCTACAGTTTAACGTGGATCCGAACCACGTGGAGGCCTGGCATTCCCCACATTC
The DNA here is from genome assembly GCA_039000515.1 of Timema cristinae. NCBI lineage: Eukaryota > Metazoa > Arthropoda > Insecta > Phasmatodea > Timematidae > Timema > Timema cristinae. The sequence goes on along the minus strand of JBCFYV010000024.1, from coordinate 36,261,466 downwards.
ACAAGATGTCTTGTCAGAGGTGAAGGAAGCGTTTGGTAATCAGATAAATCTGTGCCGGGACCGAGGATTGAACCCCGGCCGCCAGCACAGAAGTCGGACACCTTACCCCTAGACCACCAGGTCACTAATTTGTTTTTGATAACAATTTTAAATTGAAACGAAACATTCATTGCAACTGTGAGCCCCAGTACTTGATATCTAGCACTTCATAGTGATAAAGGTTTAAAAAAATTACTATCGTCTGCCACGTTTGTTTAACGTTGTTTTAAAACAACCTATCATAAAACAAAGACAAGTAATCTCAATCCTACTATTTGTTTTATTCTGTTTTAAATTATAAAATTTAATACAAAGTTTAACTTACAATGCTCAATTTTTTTAAACAGATGTGCCCAAAATGTATGATTAAAAAACATAAAAACAGTGTAATTTAAGGAAATAGCCAATAATAAATAGTCGAGTTGTTAGTCTATTAGTGTGTCATAAACAGTGTCTTATATGTAATGAAGATCATTCAGGTATATTCATTATTGTAAAAAAAAATTCAAAGGGTATCCCACTATCTCTCTCCCTCTTCCTTCCCCCTCAGCAAATTCGGGTGCATTTACGCTAAAATATGTCTTCCTCCCTAATACTATAATCATTAATATTAATTAGTATGTACCGAACGATTGAACTGGAAAAAAATGGCTTCAAGAAAGTTTTACCCCATTGATTTATAAACATATTCTTGATATCAAACGTTTGTAGTTAACATTGTAAGAATAAAATATTCAGTTCGAAGTTTAGGCACATTTTTATCACTATTTGTAAATTTTAGTAACTAACATATAGCATCCTAAAAATCAATACGCTATTAACAGAAATATAATTTTTTGTGACTGTTTACTTGCTTTCTGGTTAGTTGGAGTGAGCTTGAATCCAACTCGGCTACCTCTTAAAGGTATATGCTACCCTAATACTACACGTCTGTGTTTTGATGCTGCGCGCAGCCACCGTGCGCGTCTGAATCGATCGTTTTTCCTTTTCTGTATTTTGTTGTTTGTGTCTTCTTTTTTTTTAAATTAATGCGTTACTACCCCATTACTAAAAATCAGATTATAAAATTTATTCTGTCGGGTTGAATGTTTGTCTTCCTACCTTGAAGCCAGTATGAAAAATGAATTAATTACCTGCTCATACTTAGTAAGTAGTAAGTAATTCCAGGCGCTTAGCTTGGCTAGGAAAACGTGCACTAACTAGCCTAATCAATCATGTTCGTACATATTAGTCATTAGCTTATATTAATGGATATTTTAATTAAATGCTAACAGATACAATAATGATTAACTATGGCTAGTAAGTCCTTTAAAACGGATTTTCTATTATTTCAGGTACCTGTGAAACACATTGCTATGTATAAAGGTAAGTAAGTAAGTAGTAGAGGAAGCAAGAAAGACTGAGATGGTATGCGGCACGCAATAAGGCTAGAAAAGGTGAGGTTGCCAAAGAAAATTATGGAAATGAAGCATGTAGGAAAAATACCTCAAGGAAGACCAAGAAAGAAATGGGAGGAGCAAATAACAGAAAGTGTACATGTGAGAGGAGAAGAATGGAACCAATTAAAGGAGGAAGAGTGGTGGAAGGAAAGATAGATGAAGATGGAGGCCACAGGTTGTATGCAAACAGTTTTGAGGATGATGGAATAGTAATACGTTTACTTGAATTATTTTTTTTACCGCATCTTACTTCCCATTCGGGATATACGCCTAATATACTAAATTACGCTAATGGGGTTAATGGGTTAGGGATGAGAATGGTTAAAATTAGAGGAAGTGTAGATACATTTGTTTGGAGAAAGAGTGGAAAACCACCCTCAGTATACCCAACCGGGATCAAACCCCGATGTCCCCGTCATCGGCAGTCTAGTCAATTGTGAGAGGCCATGCGGCGGCACCGAAGCGGGTCTTTAAATATTTTCTTTTCAAAAATATTTCAACTCTCTTCAGACGAATAAATGGATCAATCCCTTAAATTAGCCACGAAAAGAATAAATTGATGGCAGTGACGTGTGTACTTCGTGGAAAACAAATAGATTGTGTAGATTGACCGATGATGCCGGTGTAAGCGGAAAACATTAGTCCAGGATATTATTAGTCTGAATGCAAGAAAGACTCTAGTGCATCATCGGCACGCAATCAAAAGAACGGCATCTCTTTGACACCGAACAGCGCCCTAATAATTTCAATGTTGACTAGGAAATTCGCGTCCTAGGATATTAATACTTCTCTATTAAACTCCTCACACCTTAAAATCGAACTTTAGATTTTGATAAATGTCGACGCTTCATAACTTCCTAAATAAAAATAAATAAAATGCTTCACATTTTGGGTCATTTTATATTTAGATTAATCTTTTCACCATCGCTGAGCAAGCAAATGATAAATAAGTAAGTTATTGTTTATAAACTGTTCATAAAAATACTCCCTGCTGCTATCTTCGTGTAAAAGAGAATCTTGACTTTTTGATGTTGGCTACTCTTCCCAAGGCCTGAATAGGCAGTATTTATCCATACTAACAATAAACTAAATACATGCAATCAAATTAATAAACGTCCGAAAAGATACACTAACAAATGAGTTTTGATTTGTTCTGACACACACCACACACAACACACACACACACTTCCTAAGGGCAGCATTAACAAAGAGCCACTACCTAAAAATTTCCTAAAAACTTCAGAGCGGCGTTGACAAAGAAATGAAAAAAGTGACGTTGACAAAAAGAAATTTAAAAAATAAAATGGGCGGCATTGACAAAGAACCACTACCTAAAAAGTCTCCTAAGATTTCCTGCCACACCGGCCCGGCCGTACGTACGTACGTACGACAGTCGTCGGCCAACCACTCACTAATTCACCTGTAAGCAAGTGAATGCGGATACGATATTAGGAGAACATAACATTAAGAGGTTAGTAGAATAGTAGGTATGTGTTGTTAGTCTTAAACCAAACAAAGAATGTGACGACGGTACTAGAGCTGTGCCCTAAGCATCCCAACATCACGCGGCAAGCATCACAATAAAGGAGGTAGCAAATAATATCACCACCTACTGGGATCGGTATGAACTATGGAGACTTATTTAGTTTACAGAAAATAACGTAGATGGTGTTTGTTGTCAAATGGCTAACTTTTAACGAATGTTATAATACTGGCTGATGAATGTACCGTTAAATGTAATTAATATGTATTAATATATTAAGTATATACATCTAACGAATGTACAATTTACTCGTATTATTAAATTGTGCTAAATATAGGGGTTTAAAACACTGTTAGAAATGTATAAACAAAGAATAGATGCTAACTGTATGAATCATCTTTTTCTATATAAATAAAATAAAAAGTGTGTGTATCCATCTCACACAATTGTTTGAAATTTATTGTTTCACACAGTGAACCATAAGTATTTGCTATCTACTATCTACAACACACTCTTCTTATATCACCGTGATATATTAATTTGTTAATTGTGATTTATTCCTGATAAATATAATTTTTGTAGTAATTCATTTTTTACCTGTAAGCCTTTTTACCCTAAACTATTTATATAACTTTAAAAAATTTCTTACCCTGAAATATATCTCCGGGGCCAAGCCGGGTAATTAATGTAAAATGGAGTAAAAAGGGAAAAAATGGCAAATAATCTTAAAAATGGTAAAAGTAAACATAATTAAAAAAGGCAGAACCAAAAGAGCAAAAATGGCAAAAAGTTCAAAAGTAACCTAAATTTCAAAAAGGGCACACACAGTTGGGCAAATATAATAAACAGGGCAAGTAGCTCACATAAAAAAAGTTATAAATGTTAATAGGGGTAAAAGAAATAAAAATGGGAAAAAGATAAAAAGCCGCAAATGTACCAAAAGGTAAAAAAGTGTTAAAAGGTTAATGGGGTAAAAAGCTTAAGCGGGATAGAAAGGGCAAATAAGGCAATAAGGGAAAAAGAACATTATTTAGGTAAATAGGGTAGATAGGTTAAAAAGCTGTAAAACGTGCAAAATACGGAAAACTGGATAAAAAAAAGTTCAAAAGAATAAAAAGGTTAAATACTTTAAAAGAAATATAAAATACTTTGATTGGATTTAATTAAACCCAATTGACAACTAATTATTTATGCTGTGACACACTTCTTTCTTTTTTATTAGCACCAACAGGAAAAGCGTTTAAAAGTACTGTGTAAGAGAAGCTTTAACTTAATATTCAAAAGAAATGTCAGCTTTTAAAACATTTTCAGATTATATCTCTATTTTGGCATTGTTTATTAGTCAGCCTACTTCCCAGTTTTGTAAACCAATTAAAACCAATAACGGATTAATATTTAAACATAATTTAAGATTTGTTTACTATTCCCTGTGGTTATTTTTATACACTAAAAATAACAAAGCTACTTTATAGAATCCCCCGTTCAGAGACCAGGTACACAACCCACTTCGGTGACCGTGTGGTTTAACGCGCTACTTTCATGTTAGACTAGACTGCCGAAGACGGGAAGATCAGGGTTCGAACTCGGTCGTTTCACTGAGGGTCAATTTTCCTAAATGATTTTCCACTCTCCCTCCACGCAAGTATTTCCTCTAAATTAAACCTTCCTAGTCCTTAAGCCATTAGTGTAATTAGTACATAGGCATATAACCCGAATGGGTAGTAAGACGCGGTACTAATTTAATTAAATGTAATATTTACCACCGCGTCTTACTACCCGTACGCTTTAAGTACTAACTACGCTAATGGATTAGGAATTGGGAAGGTTGAATTAGAGGAATTTAACACGCATTTGAGTGGAGGGAGAGTGGAAAACCATTTAGGAAAAACCACCCCCAGTTCACCCAACAGAGATTTGAACCTCGATCTCCCCGTCCTCAGCAGTCGAGCTCAATACGACTAGCGCGTTAGCCAACTAAGCCACCGAGGCGTGAAAGACGCGGTGCTAAAAAACAAAAACAAAAAAACAGGTACACCAGTTAGTTATAATTTAAAATTGAACACAGCCTTTACTCTTAATAGAGTGGTGGGATGGAGTAAATCTCAACTTTTAGTACAGTGGAAGCAAGAAATGAAACTCGGTTGTAAGTAGAAACGCTACAACTCATAATGGTGACCTGGTGGTCTAGGGGTAAGTTGTCGGACTTCTGTGCTAGGGGTCCGGGGTTCAATCCTCGGTCCCGGCACAGATTTATCTGATTACCAAACCCTTCCTTCACCTCTGACAAGACATCTTGTGAATGTAGGGAATGCCAGGCCTCCACCGTGGTTCGGATTCCACAATAAGCTGTAGGTCCTCCATTTCATCTCACAATCACCCTACCATTACACATTAGCGTAAGTGCGTACAACCCGAACGGGTAGTAAGACGCGGTGCTAATAATAATACAACTCATAATGTGCCGGACCCAACTATAAGATGCGTAAATTATAATGGAGTGCGGCTTTTAATAACATGGGAACATAGAATGGAACTTTATGAGTCAAACAAATTTAAACTCGTATGGCATATGTTTATTCTCCTGTGAGTTGACAAACAATAAATGGCCACAAAGTTACATAGAAAAAGTGGGCGAGCTTAATGATAGGAGGTTGTAATCAGCACCACTGAACACCGACTTGAAAAGCCTGGGCTTAAATCCCAGCTGGATTCACTTTGGTTAGTTTATTCAATATTTTGCTTTCCCATTCTTTCTAAAGAATTATAACTTTAGTCTGAATCTTAAATACTATTAAGATAATGATTTTCAAATATGTTTGGTTGTTTTAACCAAAATATGTTCCCAAAGTTATGACATTGACTGCTATAGTTAACCACATATACACATTACTTTTGAAAATAAAAAGTTTAGGGTTTCCAAAACTATGAGAGGCTTTAGCAACCCTGGTATTTATTTCTGGAGACTAGGGTTAGCTTATTGCTAAACCCGCACTACCCAATATTAAGTAAATTATATTTTAAATTATTGTTTAAATAGCTGATCATGCCCAAAAGCAAAAATTAAGTCCATCCTCACAATCACCTTCCACACCCAGCTCGACAAATTCACTCCCAAATTATTTTTAATTAATGTAATATTATTATTTTAATAGGGTTTATAAATTTACCAAAATATGGCAGTACTAGTAAAGTAGATATGTACACAGAATTATTTATTAAATTGGTTCAACAAACATTAGTTTTTTAATGGGGCCTTGTAAATTTATCCAATAATGTAAACGGGGTTCAAAAGGGTGCCATTTATCAATCTTGTTACACTAGGGTCGTTGAATAAGGTCAAAAATACATCCACTCTTCTCATTATATTCCCTAAAAGTTACAAAAATACTTAAATATACTCATATAATCTTCAACTGTCAGTTTAATTAGTATAAATTTCATTAAACTATTATCGGTCATATAAACTCAATATTAACCGTATTGACCGTAAAAATATTATATTATTATTTTCTTAACTTCTCTTCCTACAGTATTCTTACATCACATAATGGCACACAAAAAAGTCTCGATAAAAGTACTCCAAACAAAGAATAAACTAATTAAAATAGCTTTTAAGCGTAATCCAGGGCTTCAAGTTTTCCCAAGGGTTAGGACCCCAAACTTCTCTTGTTCTTATACCAGATCCTTCACTTTCAAGAAAATATTTAAGCCCCTACATAAGGGACAAAGTTTATTTTTTGTTTGCTTATAAGGAATAATTTATTTACAACACAGTAATATAAAAACGTCAAAGACAAATACACTCTTGGTAACAAAAACCCATCAGTATCGTGTGACTCGAGTACTATCTCGCACGACAAAGATGACAGTGAATTTGAAAGAAATTTGCGACTTAACGGCCCGATAGCTCTAGCTCAGAAGGCTATGGCAGCGAAAATTCTATTAAAACCCTCCCAAACACTCATAGGGATGGCCCCAATAGTGAAATACGTGGAGTCAATTTTTTATCACAGCGGCTGACCCACCTGTTCTGTTCAGACTATACGCATATATGATAACTACTCTAATGGGGTAGGGATGAGGAAGGAAAGATTTTACAGGAGATCTACCCATATTTGCGTGGAATGAGATTGGGAAAACATTTAGGGAAAAAAAAAAACATTAGTAGACCCGACCAAGAATTGAACCTTGATCTACCCGTCATCAGTAGGCCAGTCTAACACGAGAGTGATGCCTTAGACTATTCAGCCACTGAAGCGGGCTTTTAGTCAATTATAAATTTTTAAAAAAAAATTGCTTGAAAACTACTCGCATCAGTGGACAAGTGGGAAAAACGATAGTTATCAACTTTTGTTTTTGTTTTTCGGTGACAAGGAGGTCGGTGGTCGAATACATGCCAGGTGTACTGAGATATTTTCCTAGAGGTATTTCAACTCTTTCTACATGCAAGCGTGGCTACATTCATTCTAAATTTCTCCTCCATATCACTTAAGTGTATAGCCCGCCTCGGTGGCGTACTTGGCTAACGCGCTTGTCGTGTTGAGCTCGACTGCTGTGGACGGGGAGATCGAGGTTCATATCTTGGTTGGGTGAACTGAGGGCGGTTTTTCCTAAATGGTTTTCCACTCTCCCTCCACGCAAATGCGGGTTAACTTCCTCTAATTCAACCTTCCCAATTCCTAAATCCATTAACGTAATTAGTACTTAAAGCGTATAACCCGAACGGGTAGTAAGACGCGGTGCTAAATATATATATATATATGTATATATATATATTAGTGTATAGCTAATAGTGTATGGCTAAACAATAATCTTTAAACCTGTACAAAATATGTGTTTAATTGGTAAAATAAATACATGTGGGACCAAAACAATTAGACGATTAATGACTTTAAAATTAACACTTTAATCTAAAAAAGTAAATATTTACTAGCTATATAAAATCAAACTACATACTACTCTTATTAACTTTTTGAAGATAATGTCACTCAGGTGAACTTCACCGGACGTCAGCTAAACCTCATCACGTTCCATCACTTTCCTCAGCAGTGATCGTCAAAGTATTTTCACCCCAACCTGTAGAAAATATAGTACATTAACCATCCGAACTTAATCAGATGACGGCTCAAAAATAATAATATTAATAATATTTAGCACCGCGTCTTACTACCCGTTCGGGTTATACGCTTTAAGTACTAATTACGCTAATTGGGAAGGTTGAATTAGAGGAAGTGAACCCGCATTTTCGTGGAGGGAGAGTGGAAAACCATTTAGGAAAAACCACCCCCAGTTCACCCGACCGAGATTCGAACCTCGAACTCCCCGTCCTCAGCAGTCAAGCTCAACACTACTAGCGCGTCAGCCAACTACGCCACTGAGACGGGTGACGGCTCAAAAAGTTACTAGAAATAACCCCTAGTCAATCCCTACGAAAATAGTTGACATCTATTTCTTTGGATAGCTGTGATTAAACCATATGGTAAGGTTTGAATGTGATAGTTAAACATAATAATTTAAGCCAATATTATTTATATTTATTTAAGGCCATGCATAAAGCTTGTTTATCTTTTTATTTCACTTAAAAGTAATTATATATTGACAGCACTTTCACAAAAGGACTAACAAATTTTGGTTTAAAATGGCGACCAACGATTGATCATGACGCAAACATGTTCTTTACGATTGTGCACCAACGCAGTGGATAGAAATAAATTATTCAATTAAATATTTCGAAATACGATAAAATAATCATAAAATAATGTATTATATATTAAAAAAATTACAATTATTTCTCCTTTCTAAGTAAGTACAGTACATGTTTAAAAAAATAATAATGTATGGTTGTATGCATTATATTAAACATTATCTATAACATTACAAAACGAGAGTACTTTGAATTAAGTTTAAAATATTGTTTCGGATTAGGATACAAACATGTGTTATGTAAAATAGTGTGGGAGACCTTAATTTTACATTATTTTGTATGTAAAATATAACTGTAATTAAAAAACGTATAATTTATAACAAAAACAATGATATTGTACAAGTGTTGGCAACTCAAAACCTAAACATATATTTCAAATGTCATTCAGTTAAAAAAAAAATCTATGGTGAACATATTGTGAGAATATTTCTCATGCAGTTAGTATACTCTTGCACAAATACAGCGATACGTGTCCTGTAATAAATAATAATTGTTCAGGGGGTTGGGAAAAAAAAATACCGAAGAGGTAAATGAGATTAAAGTTCAATCTGTGGATATTGTATGTGGTCCCTCTTTCGCTCTCTCGGAATGAGTTTGTTTTTTGAATGGTTCAGTTGATGTTGATGTCATCAGCTTGATTCCGGCCTATGCTAGGCTGCGGTAACAGGACCGGAGTCAGTGTTCTCTGGACCAGCTAGTTCTTATTGATCTGCCGCTAGGAGCAGTCTGTGTACTCGACCTCACTTACCCCCTCCCCACTATCTCTCTAACTTCTGCTAGCACCGGGGCCAGAGAACCATAAAACTATCATCCCCTACTTTTTTTTTTATCTTAATTTATCTCACACTCTTCCTTTTTCTCTTATATATTCTGGTCATTTAGTTATCTAGTTGATAAAGTTATTTATATGTATATATAAGTAGCAACAGAACAATTTCTAAATCTCAACTTCCCCTTGAATGTATTCCTTTATATTTTTATTTCTTCATCTTATCATAATTTATCTTTGAAGTTCCAATTTATTTAATACTTTTTATTTTCTTAGTTCTTTGTTTGTGTTTCTTTACTTACAATTTATATATATATATATTGCTAGAGTAGTGTGTTAGACCATGTGGCCACAGAAATGGGGTTTTCCTCATATTATTCAGTTTCTAGCTTTAATTTATCAGAGATCTTCGCATGGATGTATGTATTTAAAGTGAATTTTATAGTTCACTCATCCTCTATTTATATAAGCTAAAAAAGGTGTGTGAACTGTAAAGTATGTATGTGTGTGTGCATATATGTATATGTGTTTGTGTATGTACGCACGCGCGCGCCCACGCAGGTCACATTTTAAATGCAAAGCGAAGTTGAAGTTAAAATATACGCTACAAAGCCAAAGTCTAAGCTAAGGTTTATTATTTTCGTCACATAGCGCTACTTTTAATTTTTAAATCATCCATTCCCTATTTCTTTGTTCATTAACTGGGGCTCTACCTTAACTACGCCATACCAATATCTGCCATTTTCCTTCTTTTATTTTCTTACAACATTTAATTTTCTTTATCTATTTAGTCTTACCCTTTTACCTTTCTTCCAAAATTATTATTATTGCTTAGTATTATATTTCTGCAATTTCCCTCTTTATAATTCACCCTATCACCGTTATTCACTCCCCCTTGTTCGTTCCTTCACCCTCATGGTTGTTTTCTCTCGTTTTTCTTCCCCTTGTAACATGTTCCTCATTCACCCCCAGCAGTCAGGTCATACCAGGTCATGTCCCGGACCTTGATAATGACCTTGAACTCTCTCCTCTTGTCATTCGCGTTACACAAAAATGGTCCGGAAAAACCAACACTACTACAAGATAAAATTATTTTAACCAAAGCACGCCCGATAGAAAGTGTGTAGGAATGTGGATCCATTGGGATTTGAAGGCAGACCTGTGTTCTCCATGCTTCACTTGAGTTAAGGGCTAAGATCATTGACACCATAAAATTGCGTTGTGGTTTTTATCAGGCCGTGGAGACCTGATTGGGGGAAATAAAGGTAGGTGTATAGTCGGATTGTCGTATAAACTATGGAACTGACTGCTTAAAACGTAAGTACAGTCCAATTTTAATGTGAAAGGGACATTTATAAATTAAAAACATATTTAGTTTTGGTTAATTATTCCAAACAACTGCTAAAAAATGAGATAACATTCAAATTGGTTAATTTTAAAATAAACTACTCCCATTTTACAAACAACAAAGTTATAGTTCTTTAAAAAATGAGTATATTATTTTGTAAAGGAATTAGTTTGGAGAAAAACTCGTAGGCTTATATTTATTATTAAATTTGACTTCTTTTTAAGAATCCAAATATCTATTTTAAGCATTCGAATCTTTTTTTAAGTATTATATTTTTGCGTTGGCTTTTTGTGGGTTGTGTTAATTTTTTTTTTAAATTTTTAGAAGAAAAAATTTTAAATATTTAAAAATCATTAAAATGATTGAAACTTTTTTAATGTATAATGTTTAGTAAATTTAACATATTTATAATACTTTTAAAGTGCCACAGTTCTAATTATACTTTTGTATTTAGTGATACTGTGACAAAAGTATATGTAAGCCATCATCTATGATTGTAACTCAATTTTATATGCCACTTTGAGGTGATAAACATGAGATGAATGGTAATTATTTCCAACTTTGACCATCATCAAAGCGAAGTGGTTAGCCACAAGGATGAAATAAAATGTATGCTCTAAATAAGCCTATCTGTTCATCAATTCACTCCAAATAATTTTAAACTTCTAGGTATTTACTATTTTTTCTAATCTTGGAGAACGTTTTCATATAATAATATATAATATTTTATTAAAATATAGTTAAGGGACCAACCTAAATAACTCAGCTAATATATTCGATCCTATTTAAACGCCAAACATAGTAAAATTTATATACACACTACTGTCACAAGAATAGAGGCCCAAAGAAAAAAAAAAGAGCCTATAAAACGTACAGACGATATATCCTTGGGGTCCCATATGTAAACCAAGCTTGAGAAATATCCGTCCATTATATTAGAATTTAAACGGGGATGCATTCAAAGTGAGAATACATGTCTACATTATTATATTTTCTCATAGGAACAAAATGATGGCATGCTCAAGTAAAATAAAATTACAAACAAAATCACAATAAAGAATCGGTCCTTTAATTAAGTGTATCTCAAACGCTCTTGTTTAACGACATTCGATCTTTTAGAAAGTTGTGCGCGTATTTACAAGAAACATATATAATCAGATCCACCTGATTATTGGGTACATCTTAATGTTTACACAATTTAATTTTAGACTGATCTCGATAAAGTATTGAAATTTTATTCAAATATTTAAAACTCTCTTTTGGTTGGCTTATTCATTTATATATTAGAAAAGTTCACACAGAAACGGTATGCCAAAAAATACACATTATTTTGTAATCAGAGATAACCAAAAAATTTTCTTTTTTTAAATCTATAGAAGTATTTCTTCATTGTACTTCAAAACGCTCTATCTTAACTTTTTAAACATTAAATAAGGTATCACAAAACTCAATTTTGATCTCTTCTAGCTCGGATATCAAAATATTAATCTATGTTTATTTACATCTCATGCGCCTTTGTGTTAACCTCTTTGTGCAAACAAACAAAAAAAATCCCCTTCACTCCATCACTGAGATTTAATATCAATTTTGAATTAAGCAGCCTCAGGTGAAATAAGGAATGAATTCACCATACGGACTTTATTTATTATACCTTTAATAGAATGGATGAAATGGTTGAAACACATTTTGAGGTTTACCCAACTTCAAAGTATAAATGTGGGGGCGAAATTCCCTTAGGATTAAATATGTATATATGTGTGTTCGAGTAAATACTATAGGATTACATAGATTTTTTATCTATTTATTTACAATGTATGTATAGCTGTATATTAGGTAAGGGTAAAAATATATAAATAAATTGAAAATCTTTAAAATTATACAGTAGTATTTATAATAATAAAATATATCAATTCTAATATTTATAAATTTCTATATAACTTTCTAACCATCATTATTAGGCGTAAATGTGTACATGCAATTAAAGAAATAATTCAATAATTAAAGAGAGATAAGAAAAGCTAACACAATATTTAGGTAACTTCGTTATATTATTGTTTCTTGTTGTAGCATGCAATATATTATAATATGTAGAGTGATGTACAATAAGGCTAGGCAAGTCTGGTGTACACTTTATATAACCTGGTGTCAAACTTACCTTGATAAAATACACTATGGTGAAGCTTATGAGAAAGGGCCATAGTGTCATTGTAATAAAATCAAGAAAGTATTATACCTTTCAAATTAGACGGAGTGATCTGTACATACATACATTAATCAATAAATACTAACTAGAATAAAATAGAAATGATAGATAGTAAACAGGATGTTGGCATGTTATTTTTCCATATACATATAATAGTACTAAAATTTTTTAAACTTTTTTTAGCATCGAATCTTACCATCTGTTCAAGTTGTACGCATATTTTAAATTGTTAAATAATATTTACACTAATTAATACTACATAAACAATAATAATGTATATGAATGTATATTATATATAATAAAACAGAGTTTCTTTTGGCAAAAATAACAAAGTTGGCTATATTAAGAATAAGATCGATTAAATCTACTTTCGTGTTCGCAAGAAGTTTTGTGTTAGACTTTTTGTTTTTAAGTTATCATCATATTTCCTATTTTTTCTTTTCTTATGTTATGTTTGTATTGAAACTTTGCACTAAGAACTTTGTAATTTGTTTATGATATGCTTGCAGTAATTCTTAGAAAAATCCGTTTAGTGCCTCAAGACTTTCGTGTCTTACCTATATTTTTATTATCAGCAAAACTCATAAATACTCGTGGAAGATTTTTACTTTATCACTATCTAACAGGTAGAGAAAGTATCTAACTCGAGGTTTTGATGAATCTCGACATCTCATGACTCTCCAAATCCGAAAAAGTTGTTTTTGAATTTCTGTCTGTACCTCCGACTAGAGCCTATACTATTTTAGCGACCGGACTAAAACTTGGTATCTAGGGTTTTCACAGGATTGCCCCGAGGGATTTTTGGAATTAGACACCAAGCCCTAAAATTAAGGGTAGTTTGCTGAAGTGGTAAAAGAGAAAAAGTTTATTCTCTCAAAATTAGCTCTAAAGATTTTGATTAAAATTCGTATTTAGGTGTTGATAAAAAATCATAAATAGAATGGCTATTTTAATTTTCTCATGAAAATGAATTTAGGGTACTTTACAGAAGCGAAAATTTCCATTTATCCGCAACTATTTTAAATACTAAATAACTTATAATTGAAAAATTGTAGTACTATTAAAAATAAAAAACTTTTATATGAAATTTATTTTGATGAAACCAACAGCTTATGGGATATTGACAAATATACTAATACAATTTTGTGAGCTTTAGTTGTGTAAAGAGATACTACTTAAGTTTAAACGCAATAATTCTCCAATGCCATAGAGTAAGCAAATAAGTCTTTCAAGAAGTTGAAGTTTTTCCTTTAACCTATTAGGGGAGATTTTTGTACAGCACAGGGGTGAATCTAGGATTTTCGTGAGGGGGAGGTTGCTCCCATCGGGATTGGGTCGGGGAGGGGGGTGGGAGGCACCCCAAGAAATGTTGACATAAAAATACTTCAAAATTTGAGAGTAAATCTCTAAGTAATTTTTCAATGTAATGCTAAACTTGAGACTAATCCCCTAATGAAGATTATAACTCGAAATTTGTGATTAGTATTGAAATTGATTACAAGCAAATAATAAGAATAACAACAAATAGTGATTATTGAGAAGGAAATAAGTTTAAACATTATAACAATTATTATATAAGTATTTTTTAGCTATTCAATTAATTAGACAAAATAGGTGGAATTATTCAATTTCGGAAAATTGAACTTTAACTCCACTCTATAACGAAAGTTTACCACTAAGCTATACTAACACGTTATGTGTGTGGTATTATTTAAAGATTTTGTTTAAGGCACGTTATTTAAAAATAAATTATTTTAAAGATCTTTATTTATGACTAGTTCACCCGACAGACGTCGTTCTGTCAAAAGCTATTGGACTGTGGCAGTCCCACAAACTTATCTTTTCTCAGGTCAAGTTCTGATGATGGCGTCGCTTATAAAGTTCACATGTCCTGATAACATCTTTAATTTTCAGTAATTGTCACCATAACAGATAAGTTTGTGATACTATACATTCACAAATGTGTAATTTAAATAAAAAATTGAATATAAACGTATTTCAAAGTGATCACTTTATTTATTTACTATCAAATAGTTACCGTGGAATAAACAATAAATTTGCATAATGTTAATATACTTTTCTATGTATTTTTAATGTCATAATCATAAACAACAACTACTTAAAAAATTCAGTTTTCTATTTCGTACACTGCAATACCTTAGTAATATTGTGTTAAATGATATTTTCATTGTAATGCTTTATGGTACACGATATTTTTTTAAATTACCTGGTGCGTAAACAAACAAAGCTGATGGTTTTCCAACACGGGAACAGGCAACATACAATTGGCCATGTGAGAAACATGGGTTTTCAAGATTAATGCCGCAAACACTCAATGACTGCCCCTGGGATTTATTTATGGTCATAGCGAAAGCAAGCACCACTGGAAATTGCAGTCGTTTAATTTCAAATGGTATGTCAGTCGGAATCATTGGGATGCGTGGTATCAAAACGTCTTCATCATTATACTTTCCCTTTACAGTGGTTGCTTCGATCACGTTGTTCAGTAAATTTTTCACCGCTAGCCGTGTACCGTTACAAAGACGCGGTTGGTTGATATTTCACAACATTATGATAACCGATCCGACCTTTAATTGAAGATTGTGAGGCGGCAATTATGGCATATCCAGCGAGTTCAAAAATTTGGGTGGATAGTTGACGACATCATCTTAGTTAGTAGCGGAATCAACTGATTTGTATGCCCTCAATTCACCGGCAATTTCATTTTGAATTTTGAAATTTAATTCATTTACATCAATGTTTTTGGGAACCAATATAGCTCGTTCACTCAACCAAATATGATCTCTGTAATTTTGAGCAACGTTTTGGAACACCTTTTGAATGAGTTCGGTTTTTTAATCAGTAAACTGACAAAAATTGTCAGGAAAGGTAACGCAGCCAGTGAAAGAGTCTAAAGCGAAGTTGCTATTACCTATTTCAATGAGTTGTTTTGAAAATATTTCTCCAGATCGATCATTTTGCAACTCGACACGCATATTCTTGTTTAAATTTAGTATTTTTACGTGTTTCCACAAAACGGAGGACTTTAAACATGCATTAAGTTCATCAGCTGGCGTTGGCC
Source organism: Timema cristinae (assembly GCA_039000515.1). Lineage (NCBI taxonomy): Eukaryota > Metazoa > Arthropoda > Insecta > Phasmatodea > Timematidae > Timema > Timema cristinae. The sequence goes on along the minus strand of JBCFYV010000024.1, from coordinate 36,245,399 downwards.
GTGGAATCACTGGCAATGTTTGACGAAAATCTCCTGCTAACAAAATCACCGCACCACCAAATCGGTTTTGATGGCTCCGCAGATCTTGCATGGTTCGGTCTAATGCCTCCAAAGACTTTTTATGTGCCATCGTGCATTCATCCCACACTATCCATTTACATTGCTGCAAAACCTTTGCCATTGCAGAGTTCTTCGAAATGTTTCAGATCGGAGTTTCGTTGCGTTGCATATTCAACGGCAATTTTAGCGCTGAATGGGCTGTTCGACCACCTTCCAACAATGTAGCTGCAATGCCTGATGAAGCAAGTGGGAGTGCAATTTCATTGTGTGAGCGAATTGTTACTAAAACCAAATAAATAAAAAAGTTCTTCCTGTACCACCGGGAGCGTCCAAGAAGTAAATCCCTCCAGTTCCCATCATGTACAACTTCTATAAGAGTATCAAATACATACTTTTGTTGTTGGTTCAACAGCGGAAGATTTATTCGGACTAATTCTCTTAAAGCATCGAGATCGTACAGTTTTTCTCGTTGCAACTCTTGATTAAAAGCGTCGTACATCGGGCGATTGGGCGCGGCCATGCCTAATTGAGGTAATACTTTGTTTGACATAATCAAGCACATGTCCTCAATTGATATTAACGACTCGTTGTGCATTTCTTCACTGACTCTTAAATTTGGATTTCCTGTTCTAATGTGCATTTGATGCATGATATCGTAACACATATCATCTTTGTATTTGATCCATAAATCAATTGGTTTTGATGGGAAGCATGTTGATATTATTATAGAAAACAATGTTCGTATTTGATGTGCTTGTGAATAAATTATAGCACCATTGAGAGTTTTATTCCAGTGGGTGACCTGGCGGTCTAGGGGTAAGGTGTCAGACTTCTATGCTGGCGGCCGGGGTTCAATCCTCGGTCCCGGTACAGATTTATCTGATTTCCAAACCCTTCCTTCACCTCTGACAAGACATCTTGTGAATGTGGGGAATGCCAGGCATCCACCGTGGTTCGGATTCCACGTTAAACTGTAGGTCCTTCATTTCATCTCACAATCACCTACCATTACACATTAGCGTAAGTGCGTATAACCCGAACGGGTAGTAAGACGCGGTGCTAATAATAATTTTATTCCAGTGAGCGTCATTTTCTAACAGTTGCAAACGTTGACAGGCTTCTCTTTCTCTGTAAGAGCCACACAATTCACCATTAACAGTTCGTAACTGTTGGAATGATGTTGGGCCTCGAACATTGACTAATAGCAATCGCATATAAAAACACTCATCGTTGTTTGGATGGACTGAATAAATTCGACCTGTAAACGAAACAATAAGTAAATGTGTCGATTGAGAATCGAAGATTAAACACAACCAAGAAAATAACACGCACAAATTGAGAATCTACTGGAAAACTGTCAAAGTCAAATTGTATCTGGTTTTTTATTTATATTATGGTTTGGTACTCTTTTGTTTTATTTGAATAAAACGAAACAATAAGTAAATGTGTCGATCGAGAAGCGAAGATTAAACACAACCAAGAAAATAACAGGCACTAATTGAGAATCTACTGTAAAGCTGTCAAAGTCAATTTTATATCGTAGAAAGAGAAAGTGTCAAATCTACGGATGCATTCAAGTAGTTTGTATTAATTTTAAGATTACGTTCATAAAGATAAAGTGTCAAATCTATGGATGCATTCAAAGTTACTAATTAAATTTCAATTGTTTTTTTCTTTATATTATGGTTTGGTACTCTTTTGTTTTATTTGAATAAAACGAAACGGTAAGTAAATGTATTGAAAGTCGATTTTAGGGTGTCTGAAATCGATTCACTTAATCGATTCATTGCTCAAATCGATTTTCACGACCCAAAAAAATCGATTCTTCGATTATTATATCTCAGTTCGCCATCTTTAAAATTGACAGCTTGGAACAGTTTGAATGGGAAAAAGAAAAATGTGGTTTTTACGTTTTTCAGTGCAATTTTTCCAATTTTTCTCTTCATAAGAACCTTCCTCTGACTTCAACAAATATTAGAGAAAAATAATTAGCCGAATTGGTCCAGCCGTTCTCGAGTTTTGCGGTTAGCAACACATTTAGCCATTCATTTTTATTTATAAGATTAATCATTGAAATAGTAATAATAAAATGATAAAAAATAAATTTAAACCTAAACAAAGTTTGTGCAACAAGGTGAGAGGTGTGCAACTTAAATTTGGAAAATTTCATTAATGTTTATTTTCACCACTTTAATACTTAATGGGATTGTCTTAAATCTTAATATTACCAATAAGAATTTAAAAAATGAAATCTTATTAGTGAGATTGTATTATGGGACAATAATACTAGTAGTTACTTTAACATTGATTTACTTACTTGAAGGAAGGTGCGCGCCCCCCATTCGCCCCGCCCCTCTCTCCCCTCCCTTCCTGGATCTGCCCTTGGTACAACCATTATCTCTTTCATTTTAGACTCAATAATTACCTATTTTATTGGTCGAAATTCATAAAAGATAACTTTAGTAGCAAAGCGATAATCATAAAATGTGCATCCCTAATAAAATGCCGAATATTTTAATTGGAAGTCAAAATTTTAATACGGAGTTTTGACACTTGAGGACACAATATCGATATTTTTATTGGTCCAAATATACTAATGAAGACGTTAATTTTTTTAAATAAACTTTAAAAATGTGTTACGCATGTATAACGCAATTTTCTCTCGGGTTTGCTAGTGTATATTATATTACGAATTTTAAATAAATATCTACATTTTTAAACAATAGAGCGAGAAAGTCCGTGCTGAGTTCGGTACCATTTATTTTTAAGATGTGTTAATAAGAATAAATGAGTAAACCATATGGATCAACACTGGGAAAGCTATATTCTGCTAGATATTCAAAATATGAAGTGATACATGATAAATTAAAAAAAACTCTCACTACTAGTAATAATAATAATAATAATTATTATTATTATTATTATATGTAAAATTGATCGTTGGTAATTAAGTCAAAATATATTAAATTAATATGAATTTTTGAGATGGTAATGAGGCAATGTTAAATTAAAAAAAGCTTATAAATGTAAAATCTATTTTTTAAATTTCTACAAGCACATTGTTGCATTATAAATATATGTTTTACTTAAGCCATAGTAGATTATAAAGTTTTTTAATTGTTCATTTGCTCAAACTAAATACTATGACTATAATGAATAAATTATTATTTTTCAGCACCGAGTCTTATTACCCGTTCGAGTTATACGGTTATGTAGCAATTACGATAGTGGTTTAAGGAATAATGAAGGCAATATTTAGAGGAAATGCGTCCACATTTGCGTTAAAGAATTGAAAACTAGTTTGGAAAAAATAACCTAAGTATACCCGACCAACATTTGTACCTCGATCACCCCGTCATAGGCAATATAGTCTACTGCAAGAGTATTGTACTAAACCATGCGGCCACCGAAGCAGATAATAAATAAACACATTGAGGAAGAAACACACTGGACTAATCTATTATACTTTGTTATGGCAAATTTTGTGAAGTTACAACTGGTTTAGTTTTATACTTAACCATTTCACTTGCACTTAAATAATTTAACAGGTTGCCAAATAATAATAATAAAATAATAATAATAATAATAATAATAATAATAATAATAATAATAATAATAGAAATAGCACATTTGTATTTTTATTGTTTCCCAGTCTGACCATAAACAACCGTGGTGATGTAATATGTCATCACCACGCACGAAGCTATGTTAGGATTATCACCAAACATTATCACCAATTATATTAGCATTCACGCTCGGAATACAATCGTGATGATTAAGTGACCGTCTCATCAGTAAACACTGAAAGTACAGTAAGAACACACTAGAAATGACATTTTATAAAATGCATATGTGTTGGGTTTTTTTCGATCATCCATGATAATATTTTAATATATGAAGAGCACAGGGGAAAAAGAGGGAAAGAGCAATCCAAGCTCAAATCGAGTTATTGCTTCAATCCGTTTGACAATTATGAGACCTTTATAATACACTTTAAGATTATGGTTAAAATAGGTTTGTCATATTTAAATTGTTTTGTGTTGTAAATATTTCACTTCCCTTTATTTATATCAACCACTTTTATATTTGAATTATTTATCGCATGCGTGTTTCATTTGATCGATTAATGTCTAAAAATACAACTCACAAGTCACGTGAGTATGAATATTTCCATTTAATAAAATTGATGTGTGAGTAGTTTACGATTTTGCAGATGCCGTCCTCTACTTCCGAGTGAAATCATTTCCAAATTGTTCATTGTAGAGGCTAAAAGCTGTGTAGTGTGTTTCCAAGGAGGAGAGAGAAGGAGATAGATAGATAGAGAGAGTCCAAACACATTAGTTCAGGTACCAGAAATCCCGTCTCCCCCAAATAACCCCCTTTCAATGAACAAACCTTTTTTTAGACAACTAGTCAATGATGTGTTAAGATTATTTACAATTAAACATAGACAATGTGCAAACATTCACTTGAACAAAAAAAAGGGTCATTGTATTCTACGTACGTTTTATTTGTACTTTGCAGTTTGAGTAGTCATTAGGGGAGATGGCCTACTGAACCTGGTTTCGTGAAAGCGTGTCTATTAACACTAGAAAACTATTTTTGTTTATACAATTCTGAGCTCAAAGATTTCTTAGGAAAATACTGCCATCAAACAATGCCTTCAGAACCGACACGTCTAAAAAACTACGTCCAACCTATGTAATATGTAGGCGCAATCTTCTGTATATGAGGGGATCCAGTATATTCACATTTGTGGATGTCCATAGGCCAAACAACTGACAGTCTCTAACGTGTCATAGCAAACTCAATTGTTATCAAACTGCGCCATCTAGAGCTCATCTAACCTGTACAAAATAGTTGACCAGAATAAACCAAGAAACAGTGGTTCACTTTGTTAACAAAAGACTAAAGATTCTAGATCCTGACGAAGACAAAGTGCTGCTCGCTTTTACATACACTGCTTCCTATATGGCTTCTGCAATGCAGTTACTAGAAGTAAGTTACTTCTTTCTTGTCCGCGTGATCTTCCTGACCTATAGCTTGAACCATGTAGTGGAGCAAATAAGACCAGAGTTATAGAAGGTGAACAAAATTATCTCCTCGGTGAAGAAAGTGTTCATCAAGGCTCCAACAAGTGTGTTCACTTACAAATGAACCCTTGTCCCCATAACCTGTACCTTAAGATAGGGAACATGTTTAAGGCTGCGGCGTACTACAGTGACCCTTTCCTGGAAGTCAAAGAAGGTGTGGCTGGTCTAGAATAGGATGCTTTCTGAGTAACTGCGATAAGCAAGTTATGTATGATCCCTCATTTCAAATAATCTGAAAAGTACAGGGATAAATATATATGAACAAACAGAACTTCTCTAAAGAAAAGAAGAAAAATAATTGAAGTTCCTAGAGAAGTTGATGAAAGTGTGAGAATAAAATTGGACAGAGTGCTTGAGAAGAATTCACAATATTGATGATTATTTGTGCTTTCAGCTAAAATTTTTGCCGAAAGTTTAATCAAATGATATGTAAAAACCAATTCAATTTTTCGCCATGTTAAAATATTCTCCCCTCCTATTAGCGGATATATGACGTTCTTTTTCAGCATTCAAATTAATATTAAGTAACAGATGCCATAACTTTACAATGGTAAAACTTAGAAAAAGTGCTAGCTTATTACCGTTAGGCTAACTTTGAAACATATGTCAAAAATGTTTTTAATTTGTGCCAACCATGAATAAGACGTATAAACTCATTATGTGTTTTTAATTAGAATTAAATCCTATATGAATGAAATACAGTGTTGGTTGTCTTTCGGTTTTCAGTGTTTTCCTAATTAATTTTTATGACTCATAGTTTGTTTTATAAAGCCTAAATAACGCATTCATATGGTAAACTTTAGGCAATAAAACTGGCTTTTTAAGACCTAAAAATCCACCGTCTAGAGCTTTAGATCACTTGACATATTAAAGAGTGCCATGTCAAGCTAAGACTGGTATTTTTGATGACAAATGGAGTGTTAAAATCTGTTTCCTTCTGATCGCCATTTTAAAGTCAGAACCACGTTTTAATACCCTTTGAGTCAATACGTACTAATTACGCAACCGGCATTTACGTAGAGTTAAGGTGGAAAATTATTAAAGAAAAACCACTCTAAGTGTACCCGACCAGTATTTTAACCCCTATCGCTTTTTATGCATACGCCTAGTCTATTAAGAGAGTGACTCCTTAGGTCAGGTGACCACCGAAGCAAGTTCTTCATTTTTAATCGATGCATGAATAAACATACATGTCTAGTGAGACGAGAAGAATTTTAAATAAAAAATTGAAATCACAACCGTGATTAATTCTACAGTTACTCTGTACAACAATATATTCCTATTAGTTATTTCGGTGATTCGATGCCAGGCAAACGTACTAAGCAATAAATTGTCTTAGTCCTCCCATCACCCCTTCATATGAAGATATGTCGCAGTGCCGCAGTGGGAGGTCGTCGCCAACTCTACCATCTACCGGCGAATTCTCAAAGGAGCTGTTAGTCGAGATAAGAGAGAGAAGTGTTGACAGTGCTCAAGTTTGATTGTTGGGAGACTCAAGAACAAGAGCTACCTTTCCCGTGGGCTTTTTAAACCCACCCACTTCCCCACCAAGATACAGAGACTAGAGATAATTCAACGGCCAGCTCATGTGTAAATAGTTCCAATGACACTCAAGCTGTGGAAAGCGCGAGCCCTAAGATAAAAAGTGTGGACGCATTCGAAAGGAAGCTCACGTGGAGATAGTTTAAATGTTACTCAATTTGTTAAAAGCGTCAACCCCAAGAAACAAAGACTAAGTATTTAGAAGAGCAGCACATGTGGAGATGCTTTACTGTAACGTGATTAATTTAAGCAACCTATTTTCTACGCTGAACTACCTATTATATTAAATAATTTGTCTTGTGTGCTCATTGTGACATTTTTGTGTGTTTCTTATGTTGGTTATAAAAGTGGGAGTTTAAGGAACGCAAGTTATGAAGTTTTTGAAGTTTTTATTGTAAAAAATTTGTTGGTAAAAAATATATAAATATTGCTCCAATAGAAACAGAAGAGTTTGATTTTCTTCACATGGTGATATCAACAGTTGTTGAATATCTGTCCTGATCATTGCGACATTATATGAGAGACTTTTTAAATTAAGATAAAAAGTTGTAATAAAATTCCAGGAAACCCTTGACAGATATTCCCGAACTGTCGATATCATGATGTTAAGAAAATTAAACCCTTTATTTCTACTGGAGGAATATTGTTTTATTTTGATTAAAAAAAGATGTTGATAAGAAAAACTCAAAAACACTGCCCATAATTCACGCTTTCTACACTCACGCCTTAAAGTCGATATTAAAAAAAAACATACTGTAAGTCACGTGGGCAAATATATCAGTCTTATCTAGTTTTATGGTAACGCAGAATTCTGGATTAGAATCCCTGGCAGTTTAAAACAGAATTTTCCCCTAAATTCTTTCCAACACCACCTATGCTTAAATGCGGTTATATTTTTTTCTATTAACTCCACGTCCATCATATTTATTTAATTTGAGTAAACATACGTCCGAAAGGGTCTTAAGATGAGAAATGCAGAACTGTACGTATGTGACGTCATACTAATCGATATATTTTTTAGTATTTTTTAAAAAATATCTGCTTAAACATAGTTTTTAAACAAACCATTTGTAATTGAACATCTATTTATTTAAAAGTATAAAATTGAAGGTGTTTTTGCTACTATTTTCCACATACTTTAGCGCATTTTTTTCGCTTTGTTTCATTACCGGTGACCTGGTGGTCTAGGGGTAAGGTGTCAGACTTCTATGCTGGCGGCCGGGGTTCAATCCTCGGTCCCGGCACAGATTTATCTGATTTCCAAACCCTTCCTTCACCTCTGACAAGACATCTTGTGAATGTGGGGAATGCCAGGCCTCCACCATGGTTCGGATTCCACGTTAAACTGTAGGTCCTTCATTTCATCTCACAATCGCCTTACCATTACACATTAGCGTAAGTGCGTATAACCCGAACGGGTAGTAAGACGCGGAGCTAATAATAATAATAATGTTTCATTACCCATCCGGGGCTTTAAGCATTTTAATTCCTTTAATGAGGTAGAGATGAGGAATGTAGAACGTAAAGGAGTTGTACCTAGTCCTTGAGTGTAGAAGAGTGGTAAAGTATTTATGGAATGAACAACATCAAATACAACTGACCGGCATTCGATCCCCGACCTTCCCATCGCAAATAAACCAGACAATATAAGCCTGACACTTATTCCACGTGTCCGCCTATGTGAGAGCCATGTCTTTTATAAAACAAATTGAGCACGTTTTTATTTAGTCAAGTTCCCCACTTTCCTTATTATTTTTTACAAGATACGATGATAATAAAGCAAGAATCTGCTGGCTCAACTTTTTTTCAAAATCCATTTTTACCCCCAAACCGGCGTCTTATCATGATAGCACCCCCTTGCCCTTCCAATCATTATAGTAGGATCTACTTACAAAACCAATATTCAATAAGATGGCCACCCACATAGTTGAGAACGTGGTCTACATTTCAGGCTCGTCTAGTCTCATTTGTCAGGGGCGTGGAGATCGGGGTTTGAATCTTTGCTGGGTCTACTTAGGATAGTTTTACTTAATTTATTTCACACTTTACCCGCCTCGGTGGCGTAGTTGGCTAACGCGCTTGTCGTGTTGAGCTCGACTGCTGAGGACGGGGAGATTGAGGTTCGAATCTCGGTCGGGTGAACTGGGGGCGGTTTTTCCTAAATGGTTTTCCACTCTCCCTCCACGCAAATGCGGGTTCACTCCCTCTAATTCAACCTTCCCAATTCCTAAAGCCATTAACGTAGTTAGTACTTAAAGCGTATAATCCGAACGTGTAGTAAGACGCGGTGCTAAATATTATTATTATTATTATTATTTCACACTTTATAAAAATGCAACCGAGGGTGCGTTCAATCTACCATCCTCGTTTATTCTTAGTTAGTGTTGTTCATTGTTTTTTTTTTTTCCTAACACCTTGTCTTAGTACCCATACGGGATATACTCCTATTTATTATTTAAGCTAATGTATTCGGTATTAGAAAGGCTGAATTTAGACCAAGACTACCTGCATTAGCGAGGAGGTACAGTGGAAAACAATGTGCACCCAACGGGCTTTGAAACTCAGATCTTCTCGTCATCACCAGTCCAGATTCTAAACAAACGTATCATCAACTGAGAAAAGGAATTGGATATAGATTTTTTTTTTAATATGAGCACACAGACTGGGTTTCAGTCTTGTCTAGTTTGGTTTGACGCGGATGGGGAGGTCGGAGGTTTGAATCCCAGTTGGGTGTACAAGGACACAGTTTTCTAAGGATTTTCCACCCTTCTTCCTAAGTAAACTCGTGTTCATTTCCCTTAAATTTTACATTCTATTATTGTTATCAAATTATAATGCGTACTAAGTAGGAATGTTAAATAAGTATCGATAGTTTAATAATCGATATCTCCCCTTCAATACTAGTACTTTTTGTTTTATCTAAATACTTTTATCTCGATGCTTTTATTCCAATACTTTTGGTGACCCGGCGGTCTGAGGGTAAGATGTCAGAGTTCTGTGCTGGAGATCCGGGGTTCAATCCTTGGTCCCGGCATGGATTTATCTGATTATCAAACCATTCCTTCACCTCAGACAAGACGTGTATTAATCCCAACTTGTAAATGTGTGGGATACCAGGCATCCATCGTGGTTCGGATCCATGTTAAACTGTAGGTCCTCCATTTCATCTCACAATCACCCTACCATTACACATTAGCGTAAGTGCGTATAACTCGAACGGGTAGTAAGATGCGGTGTAGTGTAGTAGTAGTACTAGTAGTAGTAGTAGTAGTAGTAGTAGTAGTAGTAGTAGTAGTCAATACTTCATCCCTAGTTGTAAGAAGCGGTGCAATTAAATAAAAAAAGAATTATTTGTGCATTTTGTGGCTGTCACAGGACTATTTACGTATGAGTAACCCATTCACTAATGTGTTTCAATAAGATTATCATTCTCTAGACACAGACATCTTGAACGAGTGAACCGTGAAATAATTTAGCTTCAATCCTTGGCGTTGGAATTGTTTCATCTATGGACAGAAATAGCCCCGGGGAAGTAAATCTATTTCCATTTGCGTTGGAATCTGAAATGAGATTCTTGAGGGACGACGAGATAGAATCTTGGGAGGTTGAAATTCGTGAAATCGGATTAAGAGAGAGGGTAAGATTTACAGATACATGCTCCTTAAGAATAAGGCGTTCGAATAAATTGACGAAAGAGGAGGGGACAGAGATTAGATTTTACATAAAAAGTCGACTACCTATTTGTGATTACGATATATATATATATATCACCGGTGTTACTACATGTTCAGGTTATACGCATATATGATAATTACTGTAATGGGGTAGGGATGAGGAAGGAATAATTTTAGAGGTAATCTACCCGCATTTGCATGAAAGGAGAGTGAGAAACCAGTTAGGGAAAAACACCCTAAGTAAACCCGACCGTGGTTCGAGCCCCGATCTCCTCATCATCACCAGGCCAGTCTAATACGAGAGTGATGCCTTAGACCATTCGGCCACTGAAGTAGGTTTAACTACAGTTGATTGTTTTTTTTTTACATAATTCTACTTATTGTAATCTAACGTGGGTTAAGGACGAGTAAGGTTATAATATATAATAAATGCACCCGCGTTTGCTTGGAAATAGCTTAGGAAACCATTTAGATAATTATAAACACCTTCAGTACACCTGACTGAGTTTCGAACCGTGTTCTCTGCGCCATCAACAGACAAGACTAGACGATCTTGAAGTTTAGTTAACAGTGCTAGTGATGGGAATAGTAAGATATATTTGTTGTTTGGAGAAAGGAATAGGTTTTTTAATTAAAAATTTATTTAGCTCATAAGCAAGAAAAATGTCCGTGTCGTGTGAAGAATAAATTGATTCATTAAAAATATATATATATCAATGGACTTCAAGAAAATATTTAATACCGAAATAAATATGTATTAATTAAGGGGGTTAAGAAAAGAAGATAATAATTCTCATTTTATGGAAAAAAATATCTGTTAGACGTGATTTCTGGTAGCTAACCTCTTGAACCACAAGTTGTTTTTATAGTCAGTGATGACCTTGAGTTTAGCTAATATTTATTAATATTTTAATTTGTTTTTAATAGCTAGATTTCAAGATTTCATTGAATTTTAAATAGTAATTATATCCCTTTTAAATCGATGAAATTACTGATTATAACGGCACATTACTTATAAAACTAATTTATTCATTTCAGAATATACACTACACCCAGGAACTCGGCAGTTAACTCATAAAAAAATTCACTAATAATATTTTTAGGTACACCCGGAATCAAGGCTAGTACCTTTAGCTAAATAAGCAGACATGTAACTGATTGGATCGAAGAAAATAAAAGTTTGAATGACTAATATAATCGGTCAGACTAAATATACATTTTAAGAAGATGGTATAGTAATCTTTGGAATGATTAGGTAAATAAGAGTGTAAGAAAGACATAGTAAATCCTAGGATGTCTATGTAAATAATAGTGTAAGAAAGATATAGTAAATTCTAGGATGTTTATGTAAATAAGAGTGTAAGAAAGATATAGTAAATTCTAGGATGTTTATGTAAATAAGAGTGTAAGAAAGATATAGTAAATTCCAGGATGTTTATGTAAATAAGAGTGTAAGAAAGATATAGTAAATTTTAGAATGTTCAGGTAAATAAAAGTGTAAGAAAGTTATAATAAATTCAAAGATGCTTAGATTGTAAGATAGGTAAAGTATATTCTGGAATGTGAATATAAATAAGAATGTATGCAGGGAGGAAATTGAAAGAAGAAAGACTCAGCTTTAGAGTTAGGCTCTCCGCCAACAGTTGTAAATGGAAGGGGGGGGGGGGGTGTTATGTAAGGTTGTTTTTTTGCTTGTCCCCCTTCTACACAAATAAGGTTCCACCACCACTGATTTGATTAGAATGTTTGAGTGATGCTATTTACTATCAACTTATCCCAGCTTATAATTACACTACAAACAACACTTCAGATCTTTAATTTAACACTTAGCTAAAGGTAAAATAACTAATGGTATTAAAATTATAGCCATCCGATCCTCACCAAAATCCTTACTTTGAACCTTAAGTACAGTAGCCAAATGGTCTACGAATTGAGATTTGGCATCAATCTAAAATTGTGACATATTTAAATGAAACACAATTTCATTTCGATATATATATCGATTGGGTTTTAAACCAAAGCATAGGGACATGACAAGTCAAAAATATATTTAAAACATTTTTCTTCAAACCTTCTTTTCTCCAAAAATACAAATAAATTAATATACTACTTTACTCATCAAATTCAAATAAAAACTTATTTACGTACGTACTTAATTTTGAGATTCACATAACTCACGGTTAATTGCTTAAAAAATCAAATATAAAGTGTTTCAAGTAGCTTTGTGATTAAGTACCTAGTAACTATTTTTTATCAGCTGGTGCAGTGTAATTCATATCCTTGCAAAGTACAAAACCCAGACAGGCGTGACATTGCCTCATCGACCCGAAACAATTGCGCGTGTTTGTTGAACAAGCTTACAGGCAAACCAATAACTTACTCCTGCTTGAAGCACGGGCTTGTGTCATTTGCAGACCGATTGCGTCAGCATACCGTGGAATAATAGACTACGTGCGGCAGAAACTAACGATGTTTGCAAGAGAATGTTGTGTATCAAGCTAGATTGATTTTTAAAGTATGTTTTTTTTATTAATTCAGTAAACTAAATAGTTTTTTTATTATTATTACGTATTATATGGGGTTTAGATTTTGTGTATAATTATAACTAATGTTTAAGTTCGTATATTATAATATTTAGATTAGTATTTATACCTAAGGCTGCTATAGTTTATTGTGTTTTGTTTCAAGTCTCTAGTTCGAATGTTACTATATAATTTTAGTGAGAGATAAAATAATTGAAGTATTTCATATGTTTATAGACATTATAAATTATCTCCGAAGTACAATACGATAACTTTTTTTATTTAGTTTTTTTTAATGTATGACATCTTAGATTAGTCAGTAGAGTGTCATTTTACAAAATCCCAGGTTCGATTTCTGGCACGATCGAAATATTTATAATTAGTGGAATGGGGTTTACCCTTTCACATTGAAGATTTACTTGTTGGGCTACTGGGTGTTGTGTCTGTTTTAGAGTAAATTTAGTTTATAATTCATCTTCTGAAATATTCAATCCACTCAGCAAGTTTACGTTAAATACAATTAAAAAATTAAATAAAATCTAATTTAAGAGAAGAACCAGTTTAATGTGTTTTGAACGCCTTCTTTCCATTATTTTCATTGCGCGGGAGCTGGTTTATATGTATTTTTATGAAATTGTGTACAGAAATAAATATAAAAGACATGCTATTTTCTATTAGAATTTGATGAACTATTTCAAAACATTATATTTCACTTTAATTTAATCCTAACGTATTTGATCAAATAAAAAAATTAAATAGAAAAATAAAAAGAGTAATCACAAACTATTTATATTCAGCTTGAAAAAATGGATCAAATTTAATATTTTCACATTACTTGTTTTAAATTATTTAAATTAACTTTTATAAAGTTTGGTAAACATGTTTTGTCAACGCGAAGCTTACGTTTTAACAATGTTTTTTTAAATATAAATCGGTTTTTGCAATCGATGGTAATAATAAGCCCTTATCTTCAAAACAATTAAGCGAAATGTTGAAAAAAAAAGTTTTTTTAGTTTCCATTAGTAAAATTTTAGTCTAATAAACCCATATCAATGAGCACGCCGACTAAATGTGAGGCTCATATAGACTAGTTTAGCCTTATAGTAATTTGAAGGTTTGTGTTATAATCCTGGCGTACCATAATTAAGGGCTAATTTTCCTAATTTAACGCAAAAACTGATACATTTCCTTTGACCTCTTTATAAATTTTCCTTATCCTCTTAGCTTAATGAAAATACGAATAGCTTGTAAAGGTGGTGAAGGTAATAGACCAAAGTTTCAGTCTGATGAAGTGTTTTCTTCCAATTTCTCAGGACATTATATGGTCAAAAATCGATATAAGCCAAGGCTGAGTAGAAGAAGAATGGATTTTCAGACGTAGTACATAGAATTATTGATCGATATATTTTGATGGCTTAAGCAAGGTCACACGTCTCATTTTCAAACAATAACTATTTTACATACTAAATAATCTCCATTGTCACATATCCATTGGAGATTGCATCACGTGGTTGAAAACTTTATTGCAATCCAGTACATTATTTTTAAGTTTGATCAAATTAATGGTTGTTTGGGTGACCTGGCGGTCTAGGGGTAAGGTGTCGGACATATGTGCTGGGGTTCGGGGTTCAATCCTCGGTCCCGCCACAAATTTATCTAATTACCAAACCCTTCCTTCACCTCTGACAAGACATCTTGTGAATGTGGGGAATGGCAGGACTCCACAGTGGTTCGGATTCCACGTTAAAATGTAGGTCCTCCATTTCATCTCACAATCACCCTACCACTACACATTAGCGTAAGTGTGTATAACCCGAACGGGTAGTAAGACGCGCTTCTAATATAATAATAATAATAATAATAATAATAATAATAATAATAATAATAATAATAATAATAATAATAATTGTTGTTTGACCTTGAACGTGAAGAAGATAGAAGACAAATCCTTGATTTGAAATAAAGGTGTACAAAACCTTCGAGTAACGCTGAAGATACTTTTAAATATTGCCGTTCTCGTTTAACAAGAATACTGGTCAATCGTGGTAAAAAATTAACTATTTTGTTTTAATACGGCTTACTAATGTAATGTCTATGTACTAATTACGCTAATGTGTGAGGGATCGAAAGGTTGTATTTAGAGGAAGTGTACCCACATTCGCATGGAGGGAGGGTGGAAAAACATTTAGGGAAAACCCATCCTCAGTACACCAGACCGGGATTCGACACCCTGATCTCCCCGTTATTGGAAGTCCAGGCCATTGTGAGAGTAGCTCTTTAAATCATGAATAAACTTAACTTGATTAATGGATTAAATAGCTAAGCTAAATTATTATTAATCACGGTTCTACCCGCATCTAAATAACATATTCTTTATATTGAAACTCAACTCGGTGGCGTAGCAAGCTAACGCGCTAATTTCGTGCTGTAATAGACTGCGGGGAGATCAAGGGTTGAATCTTTCTAGGGTGAACTGGAGGTTATTTCCTAAATGATTTTATTACACTCTCCCTCTCCGCAAATGCGGATTAACTTTATATATATTCAACCTTTCCCATTCCTAACCCACTAGAGTTAATAGTAATTAAGCATATAACCCGAACAGGTAGTAAGACGTGGTGTTAAGTGCAAAGTATAAGTATTTAAATCGAAAATAGACTCCTCAGTGAATAGAGCATCGAGATAATAATCCAAAAGTCCTGGGTTTGATTTCCATGTCCAGGTGTCATTTTTCAATTCAAATAATATTAACTTGCTTAGTTAATATATTTATATTTCTCACTACAAGGTGGTCCATTAATTCTGAAGCTTACGCAGTATCCATGTTGGTGGCCGTATGATCTAACGCATATCTCTCGTATTGAACTTGATTTCAAGTGACGAGGATTTAATCCCAGTCGGAGGGTGTTTTTTCCTCTAAATAGTTTATTATTTTCCCTTGCCGCAAATATGGTAGCAATTCCTCTAAAAGTCTAACTTATTCATTCCTATTCAAATAGCGTAATAAATGTTTGAGCAAAACTCGAACTGGTACTAATAAGTGGTAAAAAAAATGGAGTTCGGAGGAACGTTCTTTTAAACTAATAATCCTCATCATGTTTGTCAGTTAGTAAAACATAAAAAAAAAAATGTTGTCAAAGTGATAGAGACTAGAAAGCATTGAATTCCGTTTTATTAAATTAATAACCTAAAGATACGCCAGATTTGTAACCAAAAATAGAAATAAACCGGTTAAATGTTCCGACTGTACCACGACTACGTTTTGACGTCATAGGAAGCAGCTCTTTGAACAAGAGCATGGCGTATCAACGCGGTTATCTGTGATATGTACGCCACATTTCTGAAACAGGTAGGTATGTAACATTTAAACTGTTCGCTCATCATTTACCTCTGCATACACACATACTCGACAAGTCTCTCTGCACAGGTTGAGAGAGTAGAAGGGTGCACAATATAAATGTTGGATACAAGTTTTAAAACTGATAACATTAGATGAAGGCGAGACAGCGAGTTCATTCAACACAAACAGGCTCAAAATAAAAAGAGTATTTAAAAGCTAGATACTTATAAAAAATATAATATTTTTTTAGCGCCATGTGTTACTACCCTTTCATTATTATTATTATTATTATTAGCACCGCGTCTTACTACCCGTTCGGGTTATACGCACTTACGCTAATGTGTAATGGTAGGATGATTGAGATGAAATGAAGGACCTACAGTTTAACGTGGAATCCGAACCACGGCGGAGGCCTGGCATTCCCCACATTACCCTTTCATGTTATATTGTTATTAACACCGCGTCTTACTAACCGTTCGGGCTATAAGCACTTACGCTAATGGGTAATATGAGATGAAATGGAGGACCTACAGTTTAAAGTGGGATCCAAACCACGGTGTAGGTCTGGCATTCCCCACATTCACAAGTTGTGATAAATACACGTCTTGTCAGAGGTAAAGGAAGGGTTTGGCAATCAGATAAATATGTGCCGTAAGATGGCTCAAGATGGGAGATGGAAAAATCGCCCGGCCATCAATCGGAAAAAAACATAGCGCGGCGTAGCAAGGCATAGCTTAGCTGTCTGTGTGAACCAACACATTTAAATACATGGTCTGCTATTTTTTCTAAACAGTTAGTAGAGCAAATCTTAGCGTTCTGTGTGAATCGGCCTTTACTCCTAGATGAATTGTATACACCTGGTGCCACCAGTAATACAAACACGTAAGAGGTTTTGCCTAGTCCCAAACGTTCACGGCGAAGAAATTAACGTTCGTTCTTTTTCGCGGAAAGTACTGACATTCCAGATGTATGTGAAGCAGAGCTTTACTTGATTAATATTAAAAATTATTTAATAATCCATCGTATATTTTAAATCTCTTTGTATGATATTTTATATCTCACCTACGCTTTCTAGGATTAATAAAAAATTGTGTAAATATGACACTTTTTAAATTCAATTAAATGGTAAATAAAGACATTAAAGTGAATAAAGCTCTCAAATGATCTAATTTGTTTGAGCTATTATTAAGTATTTCATTGAATTAACTAAACACACTACAGAGTGAATTAAATATTTTCACTCCTTTAAGCGACTCACGAAAATAGTACAGCTTGATTCACGAGTTTGCCGAAAGTAGAAATCAAACTCGACTCGAGTAGCGCAGAAATTCACACGCTGTATGTTGACCCATGATGCATTGCAACGCAAACTTAAAACCACTGATTATCAAAATATTCTATTTTCATGTAGATCATTCTTTTGATAGAGGTTTTCAAATTATAATGCTGTTCCGTGGCACAATCAAATACATCGATACACAAGCTTTCCAACAACGGGTTATTTCAAATCTCCTCACAACGGCCAACTAAACTGTCTGCTTTCTTCTAGCTCTACAGCGCGTGCGCTGTCATATTATGCACATGCGCACTGATTTAAGATGGTTGGCCTTGAGATTTGATTGGTTCTCCCGTGCTAAAGATCTCAGGCAGAGCGGACAAAGTCGAGATAAGTTGAACTTCAGCAAAACAGCTCGCACCGATGCGGCGGAAATTTTGTGATTGGAATAAAGCTCTCATCACGTGACTACGTTTCTGTTCCGCGCTTGTTTTTCGGCGAACGTGTGAATCTACAGTAATGCCGTGTAGTATCGGAATTCAAATTAACAAAGTCTCTCAGAGAATAAAAGGTAACGCCTCAGGGCAGAGAAACTTTCCGATCTTTCTCACACTATGATATTTTAAGAAAATGAGTGAAGGTAACGTGAGTTAGAGGCAGTATTATTGCAGTTTCTAAATCATAACACATTTTTTGGTTAAAATAAATCATATATTGCTCCAGTACAAACATAGAGTTTAATTTCCTTCACATGGTGAACTTGACAATATCATCATCATCATCATCATCATCTTAATACTGGTTCGGGTTATATTTACATACGCTAATGTGTAATAGTAGGGTGATTGTGAGATGAAATGGAGGAACTACAGTTTAACGTGGAATCCAAACCACGGTGGAGGTCTGGCATTCCACACATTCACAAGTTGTGATTAATACACGTCTTGTCAGAGGTGAAGGAAGGGTTTGGCAATCAGATAAATCTGTGCCGGGACCGAGGATTGAACCCTTGACCCCCAGCACAGAAGTCTGACACCTTACCCTATAGATCACCAGGTCACGTTAACTTAACAGTTCTTGAAAATCTGTCAAGAATGTCCTGGAATTTAATGACAACTTTTTCTCTTCATTTAAATGTTCCTTATCAAATGCCGCTATGCTTATGACAGATATTCAAAATATATCATATTGATATCACCATGTGAATAAAATTAAATTCTATAAACAAAACAAACAACAAAAAGTTTTGCTATAAAACCTTCAAAAATACTGCTCTTAACTCGTGTTTCTTACACTCTCACCTTAATACTTCAATGTCAAAAATTTTTAAGCCATTTTCAAATTAAATATACCTATAACTCTGAGAACATGCATGCCTCACCAAAGTCCTTGTTTGTGGACGTGACGTCATCTAAGTTAAGAGAATCAGGCAATATAATTTAACTACAAAACTTACATAATATTACTTACATACAATTTACTAATTTATGCTTTTCCTAGTTAAATCACACAACGTAGAATTCAGTATCAAGTAAACTTATCTCATTTATTTTTCAAACATATATTGAACTGAAACACTGAAAATACATAGTTTTAAGAGAAGTTTTCTTTTCATTAGATAATAAGAAATAAGTCTATTGCTTTAATTTATATCCTAGACATTAAAAAATATTAACTTTGAAAGTCTACATAATGTGAATTAATTAAAGGCAAAAGTATGGCAGATTGCGGCACATGTTTGTCTTAGGGGCTATTATTTTTACGCATTAACTAAGTAATAATGCAAAATCTATTGACAATAATTACGATTCAAATTAAGATTTTAAAGTACTCGGAACTAATTTTTTATTTGTATTCCTTAAGAACTTTTATTTAATTAAATCTGTAAAATAGATTATTTTCTTAAACCTAGATGAACGACAAAATACTTATAACAAATAGAGTTTTTCCTCTACCTACATATCTAATTTTATGACACAAGGACATCCTAACCCAAATTAATATGTTGGATGACTCTCATGAAATATTAATCTATAGTATAAATGTAGGTATGTATCTCGGTATTGAGACAAAAACATTTTAAGCATAATTAGTCGCAAACGTAATTAAGTACAAATTATCAGAAATTATCTTATTAGGACAGATAATAAAAATAATTAGATGGCTGATTCATATAAACTCTCTCATATAGTCTAGAGAAACAATGGTTTTAAAAATAAGCTATTAGTAAACTGTTTTAGCCCCGATTACATAGAGATGTACAGAGGACGAGACAGACATGCATAAGGACATACATACATACATACATACATACATACATACATACATACATACATACATACATACATACATACATACATACATACATACATACATACATACATACATACATACATACATACATACATACATACATACATACATACATACATACATACATACATACATACATACAACCATACGTATATACATACATACATACATACATACATACACAAGGATAGACAGACCTAGGAATAAACATAATCGTAAAACTTTTTTTCTTTTTAGTTCTGTGGCACTTCAATACCTATCATAATCTCTAGATAGAACATTTTGACGATTAAGATACTTTATCTAGATTAAAAAATAAAAACAATATGGATTCTAGATGAGACTACTTAAATCATTTAAACCTTTCGTTTAAAAGACTCATCAAGTAAATTATATAACGTAATCATTCAGATCATTATATAAAAAAAAAAGTTGTGAGAGCTATTTAGCGACCCGAGGTTGAATGGTAATGACCTCGCTCCGTCGTGATAATTGCCTTCACTCTGGATGCACCAAATAGAGTAATGATCTCGTGAATCATTGTTTAATGACTCGTTAAATAACCTTCGAAAATCGACGCCCATGGGCGAAGATGGGTGCTCAAGAATGTGGGACGATTGGTGATGGAAGTCTCACTAACACATACGTGTATGGAGATAGTCAGACGCAGGCAAGGCAATCGTTGAATATAGGCAAGAAATTAGCAATTGAACTAGTTTAAGGTGGAAATGAACGTGAGTTAAGGTCAGTATTCTAATATATTTTATAACAAAAATAATTTTAAGCCAAATTAAATAATATATTGCTTCAGTAGAAACATTTAGTTTAACTCTCTGTTTTACACATACAGTAGCCTCATGGATTCTTTGGTGCTGGATGACAGCTCACAGCTGACAGCTAAAAGCTTTGAAAAGTTACCAGAACAAATTATGTATCCCTACGCCAAACCATATGATCTGCAAAAACATGTGTTTAGCAGCTGTCACTTTTGACGGTCAAATTTTAGGTATATACCTAAATGTTGACTGTCATAAGTCAGCTGTGAGCTGTCAGTCAACACCAAAGAGGCCATGGGGCTACTGTAGTAATCTTATCAGACTATTAATAGTAGTCATATAATAAAATATAATAAAAAAGAATCGCGTTGCACTTAATATTGGGACATCATAAGCTCCACCGCCCTCAAAGAATCATGTATTGATCCTCATATTTGATATACTAGCCTTTAATAAGGCCGTTAATAACCCTTGTATCCAACCGAATAATAATAATAATGATAGTAAATAAACCCGTATCGATGAACACAGACTAAACGTCAAGATCGTCTTGTCTGGTTCGCCACTGATGAGGAATGGGGAATTTTGGATTTTAATCTCTCGGTCGTTTGGGTTTATTAAATGATTCCACACTTTCTACGCAAATGTAGTTACATTTCCTCTAAAAGTGTTATTTACTCATCCTTGACCCATAATCGTAATTAATGCATGCGTATAGCCCAAACGGATACTAAAATGCAGTGAAGAGCAATATTATAGCCGTCAGATGAAGTTCTTTATAAGAAGATTGGACTTTATCACTGCCCCGGAGTCTATTGCAAGACCTAATCTCCAAGGTCGATACAAAACGATGGCACAAGAGCTCTAGAGGGCCGATACTTGTGGAATACAGTGTTTGGTCTACGGCTTATTGGCAAGGGGGATGAAGAGGCTGGTCGCAGGTGGTCGCAGGTGGTACAGTCTCTGGCATATAACAAGATATATCTTCTCCCCTCACCCGCCCACAATGAGAGTTAAGAGCTCATTTTAAATTGTATACTTGAGTTTGTAAGAGCAACTCCAACCAAATTATTCATTTTTTTTTAAATATACACAGAAAAGGTTCAAACGTTATCCCAAATATTCATAAATTTAAACATGATGAGTTATTGCTACTATTGATTACTAGCCTTTTTAAATAATATTTTTATGGTTTTATTTAAAATTATTTTGGTTTTTAGACGACCAACAAGTTTGGATTTTAATTAATACTCGTATATAAAGCCATATAATCCTTATTAATAACAAATTACGTTTAGATGGTATTTTATAAAAATTCATACGTATAGACATAAGAAAATATGATATTTCTGAGACTATTGATATAAAAACGTTCTAGACGTTAAGATGGGGTTTAAGGGGACGCAATAGAAGACCAGCGTTTTTGCAGTTTTTTTCTATAAAAAATTGTTTTGACCAAAATAAATAAAATATTGCTCTAGTACAAACGGTTTGTTCAGGTATAGAAGCATTTTGAATAAGTTATACTTTTTATATTCATACCTCCTATATAATTTTAACATTGATCAAATATCGATAAAATTAACATTTTTCAAAAGAAGGAGTGTTGAAAATATTACTATAAACATTTCACTCGTTCTCGAGAAAACTGATATTTCCAAAGGTATGATTTTTCCGCAAGGCCTGTCCGGTAGCTAGCGCCATCTATGATCCCGTAATTCATCTGTTCTTGTTGGCGCGGAAGGATACATTGGTCGGTTGTTAAGCCACGCAATGCCTTTAATTCTCCCGTCCACTATCCATCAAAGACTTGCACTCGACAGGGCCAAGGGCCTTAAAGTTTGAAACTAGAACGTTAGCGCATCGTGAACATTACCTACAGCGGGGTTGCAGGCCAAGTGAAGCCGGAAGAGCAGTCTTCCTTGGTTATAGTCAAACAATAAAGCATATAGAATCTTCCAATTTCATGAAATTACAACATATTACATCAATTTTTAAAAACAAGGGTGGGGGGGGGGGCAGTTAGCTGGGAGTGCCTTGTTGTGCACCTTTTACTAATAAGAAGTGTTTAAATCTGTTAACAAAATCCAAGATTTTACAACGGTGACACAGAGACTTGTCAAAAGTATATAAAAAATTAAAAGGACCACCCAGTTGTGTTATATCAAGAGATAAAATGTTAACACATAAGAATTCAATATAATCAATATTATAAAATTGTCCAATAATTTTAAATGTATTATGGGTGGGGAACTTTTGATTTGAAATAATATGAAAGGGGAACATCTATATTATTACATTCCTCACCCATTAGCTTAGCTTACAAACCTAGCTACTAGTAAGACGCAATGAAAACATAATCCCTGTTTAATTGGAAACCCCAACTCCCATCATATGTTTATATCCGTGTAAGAAAGCAAATCCAAGATAACTTTCTCAATATACACACATGCTACTAACTGACATAAAAATGTCAAACAATGTTTACATTGAAATAGTCTGTGTGCATCAACAATAATTGTGTACAATCAATTTTAATATTTACCATCCTCAGAAAAGATTATCAATTTAACTACGCTTAATTTGATAGTTTATTAATAAGAAAGTGTTATGTGTGAGCAAAACTACCATTACTAGTTCTGCGAACAGTAGAACACGCTCCCTCAAATCAAAAAATTATATCCACTATTATTTATGGTAACAGTATCATTTCCCCCAATCAAAATATTATTACTAGCTTACTATTAATTATTATTATTAGTTTTACTATTAGTTATGTGAACAATAAACCTCACTCCCGCCATTCAAAGAAATGCTAAGTGCGTCATGTTAATAATAATCTAATGTTCTTATCATATTTAGTCTTAATATATCTCTTTGGATAAACATTTATTTGGAATTCAAGCTTAAATATCTCCTATGATTTCTTCTTGGATTTAAAGTTTATATTTTTCCTTGGTGATCTGGTTAGATAGAAAAAAAATTAATACTCTAGTCAATAGTGGGCATACATTAAAGTGATAAAGAATACCCTTTGCTTTTAATTGGTACAGTATAAAGCATTAGTTTAGCAATATGTGTCAATATTAAAAAATAAAAAAAAAAATTGAAAGACTGACGTGAGTAACGTTTTATCTACCATCGATGTGATTTTATTTTAAGATCAAATTGATCACCAAGACCTTTTAAAAGTCAGCTGAAGCCCCCGAGTAGCAAAATAAATATTAAAATAAATAAAATAAAATCTGTGTTAGCATTGTAACTTCAAGACCAAGTAACTTTTCATAACCTCTAAGAATTTCTAAGGGTTTGCAACTATAAGACTTTTTTTTAATTCAATCTATATTCAGGTCTTAATGTCCAAGACCTTTTGACCATCAAGGCGGATAGTAAATAAAAAACCAAAAAGCTGGAAATATTAAACTTTGAATGTACAGTAAGTACTTGGGAAAATACTGGGGTGTGCACCTCGGAAGTATTTTTTAATCATATATTGAGCAATAATTTGAAATGCAAAGGATTAAATATGAAATATCCATACTTTGGCATATTTCTTTCCTCAGTAGACACAAGTTATATAAAAAAAAGTGAATGTCTGTACCAACCATAACTTAACAAATCTGAAAAATTATGGACTTATTATGAAATATAGAGTTGAAAATAGTTGTATTAATTATTTTTTTTTGTTGACTTTCTCTTATGCAGACACTGTTGAACAGTGCCAGCATTTCGAGAATGGCTTTGTTTAGTATTGAGCACCGAAATAATTTCTTATTTCTTATCTCATCTTTGTATTGTGTCAACCTTGTAACATGACTGTTTCTTGTCTAGTCGGATATACCTTTGAAAATTGTCATTTAATTTTATTACTAGTCCTCGTCTCTACATGTAGCTTTCTGACAAACATTGATTGATTGCCAGGGCTCACCAAGTATTGACGAGGCTTTCTTCGTGTTTGTTTTAATTCATATGATGTGATAGGTGAAAATATGATTTGTGAATCTGAAAATAGAGAGGTTTGATTAATCTTGCTGAGTGAGAGTGAGATGTATTGATGATAATGAGTTATGAATCTGTAAGAGAACGTGCTAATTAGTGTTGGTTATTTGCGGGATTCAAGGAGTGGATTTGGGAAAGGTTGTAATTCAATTCTTTGAATTTATTTGACTTTGTTGTCTACTCGTTTAGAATAAAAGTTGATACTATCTCTAGGAGAAGACATTTCTTTTCCATCTTGTCCTTTGCCTGTCTTATCTTTGGGAGTGATGTTGTCATGATTTCTATGAGTTGTGTGAAGTCCGAGTCTCTTAAGAAAGATACAATCTCTTGGATTTCAGATTGGTTTGTATCTTCTGTTCTGGGTTTTTCCATTGTGATTTCCTTGTTTTTGTTCCGTACAACGTCACTGAATGATCTTTCCAGAGTCGGTTTCCTGGTCCTTGGTTCGCCTGATTCCTCTGTCGATGTCGATGTATATTCAATTGTTTTTGGTGCCTCAATTATTTTTATTTTACTTCTTGGAACGGCAGTTCAGCCCCTAAAGTTCGCCGGGTGGTCGCCTCCGCAATTTGCACATTTATCCGGGGTGGATCTGTCCTTTTTGTTGCATACCTCTGTGAGGTGACTTCCAGCGCATTTAACGCATCTTGGAATTAAACAGCAATTTACCCTGATGTGGCTCCATCCTTGGCACTTATGGCATTGTGTTGGCTGCTTTCTCGGTCTGTACCCCACTATAGTCACTTTTGTATAGTATAGTACGCTTAGAGTGTAAACCTGCCTACTGATCTCTGTGTTTGGGAGCGTGGCAAAATATATTCCCAGCTTCCGTACATTTCCCTCAGTTTTTGTTTGGAGCTGTCTTACCTCTTGAACTGTGAAGCTCAAAGCTTCCAGCTCCTGTTTGACTATCTCTGGTGTCATAGTTGCGGGCAAGCCCTTAATGCAGATTTTCAGTTGGACTTTGTTGGGTATTGAGAATGTGTAGTATTTTCTTCCGAATTCTCTCAGGTATATTTTCACTCGGTTGAAGTCCTTTTCGTTTTCCAAATGGTATTTGAGTCCTTCAGATGTATGTATTATTCTCATTTTTCCCCTGATGAATGTCTTTATTGTCTTTGTGTCTTCCAAGTAGTTTACGGTGTCAGTCACTATTATTGGGGGGAATCTACTTTGTTTCGGTTTTTGTTGCGTTTCCCCTATGTTTTTTTTTTTTTTCTTTTCCTTGGTCTTCGCCTTACAATGGGAGTCCCTCGTATTGATTGGCTGTAGCTATGGTAAAAGGGATACTTGTTGTCAGTTTAGTTTGTTTCTTTGAAGTCTTTAATTCCAGTTCAGGTGAGGTTCTTTGTCTTTTCTTCTTTGTAACTAGTTCGTAGTCCATGTTGGTGATAGATTCCTTAATGGGGAAGTTCTTTTTCGCTAAGGTTGAGAACCCTTCGTCAGTTAAGTAGTCATCTTAATCGATTTCTCCGTCCGTTGAATAGTCCGTCATGTTTCTGTAAGGTTGTTTGGCCCTGAAAAGGGCCTCTTTATTTTTGTGTAACCCCTGGTAAGTGAACTCCTATCGGGATTTTGGGTATGATCTGTGCGGGCACTGGGCACCAGGCTGTGCAATGGGGAGTCCCCTGCCCGATAGCGTGCAATGGAGTACGGACTAGCCCGTTAGGGATCGTCACCCGTACTCCCGCCAGTGGCACCAGCCCCGCACTGTGTTGGATCGTGTGGGACGTCCCAATGTTCCTATAGTGACTAATTTGAGTAGCAGCTGCTCTCTTCTTCCCGGGTCGGTAGACTAGTAGACCTTCGTTCGATGTACTCTGGTCTCTGGTGAACCGCAATCCTTGGAAGTCGATCGTCGTCTATATACGTATTAATCTTTTATGAAAGTCCAACACTTATATAGTCGACTTTGGTGGTCTTGTGGTAAAAGGCTTGCCTTAGGACCCTATGTCCGTAGGTTCAAACCAAACCGGGGTCGATGGGTTTTTCTTGAGCGAAAAATATCCGTAGCACAACTTCCTTCGGATGTGTAGTAAAGCCGTCGGTCACATTCCAGCTGCGGCATGTAAACTAAAACTGAAAGACACGTTAAAATACCTTTAACGAGAAAATTGATAAGCCCTTTCACTATCGCTCATAGAAATTATCTTGTGCTAATATAATCAGTCTGTTCAGAAAGTACAAGTTAAATACCTCAAATAAATGGATGAAATAAATGTATATTAATTTACCCGCATCGGTGAGCACATGGCATAAACTTCATGTTAATTTAGTCTAGTTTTTCGGATCATCGGGAAGTTGCGTTTTGAATACCTGCCGGGAGCATTGAGGGTGTATCTTTTTAAATGGTTTTCCCCTCTACCTTTACGCCAATTACTGGTTCCTATCTTCTAAATTGTTACCTTTCTATTGTCCACCCCATTAGTGAAATATTATAATATAATCGTATAATCGAAAGAGGAACTAAGCCATGGTGTGAAAACATGTATATATAAATATATAATATATATAGTTTAATGACAGTTACCTCATATTCACAAATCCACATTCAATCATATAGTTATTATTATTATTATTATTATTATTATTATTATTATTATTATTATTATTAATTAGCACCGCATCTTACTACCCGTTCGGGTTACACGCACTTACGCTAATGTGTAATGGTAGGGTGAATGTGAGATGAAATGGAGGACCTACAGTTTAACGTGGAATCCGAACCACGGTGGAGGCCTGGCATTCCACACATTCACAATATATCTTGTCAGAGGTGAAGGAAGGATTTGGTAATCAGATAAATCTGTGCCGGGACCGAGGATTGAACTCCGGACCCCCAGCACAGAAGTCCGACATCTTACCCCTAGACCGCCAGGTCACCTAATCTTATAGTTAGTCCACCATTTATTGACTCGCATTTTACAGTTTTAAAAGATACTAGCCCTATTTTAATTTACTTACACGTCAAAGGGTGTGTCTACAGCTGTCACTTTTTGCTTATGGTATTGATTTCGAGAGCTGTGAGATAAATATAGAGAACTATATAAAAAAAAAGTATGTTACTCTACAGTTATCTATACTTATAAAATAACATGTCCTGACTGACTGACTGACTGATTCTTCATCGCCGAGCGCAAACTATCAAGGCTACAAGCATGAAATTCGGACTGTATATTCATTTTGTTATGTAGGCACCCACTAAGAAAGGTTTTTCGAAAATTCCACCCCAAAGGGGTCAAAATAGGGGATGATAATATGTATGATAATATGTATGAAAGTCCATCATTTTGAAAGTTACATAAACAAAATTTTGTATTTCGGTTACTGACGTAAAACAAATAAATACATGTTTCAGGAATTTCGGAAATTTTATTTAATAAGGGATGAAAAAGGGGGTGAAAGTTTGTATCGGACTTGCATTATTTTTGATCTGAGGTCAAGTTATGGTCATCAACGTAACGTAATATTTTAAATTAATCTGTAAATACTTATGTATATTTTCGTATTTGTATATAATCAACTTCCACGCGAGCAAAGCCGCGGGCAACAGCTATCTAGTTTAGTATATCTTCTAAAAGTGTCATTGTAAATCATTATCTTTATATCTACCATTCCATGCAAAATCAAACATCAATCAAACGGAATCAAACATGTCAATACGAATAATTAAAACGTATATACTGACCAAAGTATGATGTTGGTAAATATTGTCAAATATATCCTGTTCAAGGTTTGCATTGTTTTAGAACTCCCTTTATAGATTCAATAAAAAAAAAAAGAGCTATCTGTGTTTACTTCAAGCGGGAATTCTCCAAAAATGTTCATCACGGACGTAAAATCAAAATTAAGCATTATGTGTTTGGTTTTTATAGAATAATAGCAATCCCACACGGCGTTGCCGCGACCCCTTCAAAAAAATTGTTAAAAATAGCCTAATTAAAAAGCCAATTAAAAATTTAAAAATCTGTCTTTAGGTGCATTCGGACCCCCTTCCGTCCACCTATGTTAAAAATTTCACATCTCTGCGTGCCGTAAAGTTGGATGGATATCACACACATACAAACACTTCCTGTTGTTTATTTATATTATTATTTTTTTTTATTATTATTATTATTATTTATAGATTTTAGATCACTTTGAAGTAGTGAAGTGTATCCCTTTTAAATATTTATATTGAAACTCCTTGAACCACAAAGTGTTTCATGACCAAAAACCCCAAAAATAGTTTTTTTTTATTAGGATTGCCATTAAAACAGGAGGTTTGAATAGTTTTAAAGTCCAACACCTTAGGTCAGTTGGTGGCGTGTCTGTATACTGAACTAAGGGCCCCAGGTTCGATTCCTGAAATGGCTGATAAAGGTATAATTGGTGAAATGAGGGTTTATTCTTTCATAGTGATGAATTAACGGCCCGGTACTGGAGTTTGTTTTGTTCTAGATTGTAGTTAGTTTCTAAGTCAAGTTCTGATATAATCAGTCGGTTCAGAAAGTGGGCGTTAAGTACCCCAAATAAATGAAAATGAAAAAAAAAAAAAATGTTTTAACGTAAGCCCACTTTTTTTTTTAATTTCCCCCTAATAGAGCTGGTACTGAAATTATACATTTTATGACTGAAAATAGTGACAAAAATATTTGGTTGTACCGGTAATGATTTACAGAGGGAGATCATAACTCTTTCTTCTTTAGTGAGGCCGGTAGTAGCCTACCTTCCTGTCAGCTGAGCGCTGGATAGAGAGGGTTAAGGAGGGGATGTTGGAGGGGGTAAAGAAGGGGAAATAGGGGCCAAAGGGAGGAAAGGAGGGGAGGTGTCGTGCTAGCAAAGGAAACCGCCGACCTGTCATTCGCGCAGAGTTGAGCCGGCAGTGCACTTTGAGCAATCCCCTCGATAACAAACTAAAATACTTTTCAGATCTTGCAGGTCCACTAAATAAATTAAAGAACGAAAAAAAAAAAGAGTCCAAGTGCAGGGATCTTTTTAGATAACTAAAAAAAAATCCCTTGCATTTGGGTTGAGGGGGGGTCTTTGGGAGAATTTCTTGCTGGGACAATTTTTTTCTTTCTTACCTGATAGGGGGTGGGGGGGTAAAGGTTAAACAAAACGCACGACGGATAAACGAGACGTCGGGTCGTCGTCATCGACATGGCGGAGCCCCAAACTGAAGGCGTCGGAGGGGCAAGCACCCCGGCCGACGCAGGCACGCCCGGGGGAGGCGGCCCCCCACCCCCACCCAGTCCCTTATCAGGGTGCTACTTGCTGATCGTCATCGGGGAACCTCATTCAACGGAACACAAGGAGATCATTTTACAGAAGATCGCTAAAGGTAGGTGAACCTCTTGTTGCATTATATTATCTTAATAGTTCGTCAGGTTGGAGGCTACTTACAACACGTGCCTGGAGAGAGACTATAAAACCACAGGGTGGTCATAAAATGCAACCATCTGGGACCCGAACCTGTAGCTCTCTGGTCAGAATTTGTGCTCCAGCTCCTTACCGCCCCCTCGGGTTTACCTAAATTTAGACTTCATTAACTGATACAAATTTTAAATCAAATACATCAATAATTGTCTAACATTGAAACTTATGAAGGAAATAACCTTATTCCTGTAAATCCAGCCGGGATTTTAACCTCAATCTGAGCTTATTTTACTGGATCGTAAATGATTTATTGTACTGTATATTATGTTAGAAAAAAAGGTGTTGATAGAAGAAGAGAAAATGCCCCCTGTTACGTGCATATTCAACTTTAAATGGCACCATACCATTATTCTATATTCCCTATTAAAAAAAAGTTGAATATTCATACGAAGAAATCTTAAAACCGTTCAAAAAAATATTTTCCTATCTTATTTTTATGGATGCATACGTTATGAACGATTATGTTATTTAAAGCTTTCACTTTTGACAGACATAACGTTGGCTATTCTACTTTTAATTTAATAGTAAATAAAAGATTCTTTCGACGGCAGTTCGGCTATAAGTAGACTTTATGTAGCAACCAGTTTAGACAGCTATGACAAGGAGGTGGACATATTATAAAAGTTGATCACTTAGATCACTTTTACACTGAAACGTTTGCACTTTTATCGATACTTGGGGAATTTATCATTAGCATAAGATATTTTCCATAACGTCTGCTTTTTTTTTATCTAAAATAATCCATTTGATCGTCAAAGAGCCCACTCTTTTATTACATCGTAGGCGTTTGTACCAATATTGGTTCTCTGGGATTAAAATTGCCTAAACTAAGGGGTGGAAGATTAGAGATCATTTTGTAAAAAAAAAAAAAATCACACTTCTTTCTACCTGAATTGAACCTCGGTCCCCCAAGTCGGGGTTAAGGATCTCAACCTTTCACTCAATATTTCCACTTAATTTTATTATTACTGTCGTATTAAATTTTAGTTTATAAAATTTGATGCATTCGTCTAGGCTATCCATATATTTACATTAATAAAATATGGAATGGTAGAGTAAGATTAAAATGTATCCGCATTTGCGTTGAGGAGAGGGGGGAAAAACCTCATTGTATCCGAACGGGTTTCAAACCCCGACCTTTCCTTTCCCATAAAACCAAACTAGACGAAACTAGCACCTTAGTCCGTATCCTTAACTTTACAGACAATCTATTTGATTGCTTTTCTTAAAATTTATTCTCGTTAACATAATTCTACGTTGGGTTTTTTTTTCACCGTGTCTCATTGCCCGTAGAAATGAGAAATTCAGAATATAGACGAAATTTACTTGTATTTGCGTGAAAGATAAGGTAAAACTATCAAGGTAAAAATAGCTTCACTTCACCTATCCGGGATTTGAACCCCAACCTCACCACTGCCGGTAAACTAGCCCAAATTAGTCTGACGTTTGGACAGTGTGCTCAACAGTGCAGTTTTTATATAAGTATTAAACTGAATGCAATTATTCAAATCATGATTTAGTCTGTCATTTAAATCTCGCTCAGAAATAAATATATACTAAGCTACAAGGGATACAAACCCACCTCGGTGGCGTAGTTGGCTAACACGCTAGTCATGTTGAGCTCGACCGCCGAGGACGGGGAGATCGAGGTTCGAATCTCGGTTGGGTGAACTGGGGGGTTTTTCCTAAATGGTTTCCACTCTCCCTCCGCACAAATGCGGGTTCACTTCCCTAATTCAACCTTCCCAATTCCTAATTCATTAGCGTAATTAGTACTTAAAGCGTGTAACCCGAACGTGTAGTAAGACGCGGTGCTAAATAATAAAAAACAAGGATACTTTATTCCTAACAAGAAAGAAGCGTATATAATGAGACCCTGAGGTTACGACGTGAGTTTTAAAATAGGTTTAAAAACTGCCAACTAAGGGAAACAAATATATGTATATATAACGAGACTGTGTGGTTTGACAAACATGTTTTCACACTTTTATAAATAGATAAATGTGCAATATAAAACAGTTACATTCCCCCTTTGCTAGTCAGCGGATAATTCACCTTACTCCCAAATCGGGAAAGTAAGTGTCGAAAGTTCAAATGTAACACTGACTAGTAAATTGATTAATCATCTTTTTACTCTCTTCAATGAAAATAACCTGAGACATTTATATTGATTTTACTATAAAGAAAAGGGTTTCAATCTTCAGGACGATCATCACTTTTTCAATCATTATAGCGTTGTTTATACTATTATGGCATAAATTCAATTACATCTAGCTAGTTTTAATTTGAAATCGCAGATACCCTCATAGGCGGGTAGCCGAACAAGGAAGACGGTAAAGTCTAGTGTATCTCCCGGTGACTGAGAGGCTGTGGTTCAAATCCCTGCCGAATGTATCGATGATGTGTTTTTCCTAAATAATTTCCCACTTCCCCTTCGCGCAAACGCAGGTACAAATCCTTTAAATTCTAATTGATGCATATCACTCATATTAATTTAATTAATAATCGAGTAGTCTAATCAGGTACAAAACATAGTGCAAAAAATTTCGCAGATATAGCTCTATATCTTTACATTTATTAAATTAATTAATGAGTGATCTCCACTTTTTGTTTGAATCTCTTTGTGTCACTACACGTATTTTGTAAAGATATATAGCATAGGCCTATAATCACTTGTTGTAATAAGTTATCAAGCTATTACTCCATAGCATTGCTGTGGGTAAAAATAATTCCTCCATTTAAAAATAGTTAAGGTTTAATTGAAATATGACTTAGCAGTAGAAAGAACCTAATATATAACATATTACATAGTTGTTAATTAAATTCAACCCGTTATAAATGTATGAATTAATTACGGCACTAAGTACAGTTTATTAAACACAAAGGTTTTTTTTATCTAAAAAAAAGATTAAAGGGTCTATGTATATATAAGTCTATGAAAATACAAATGAGGAAAAAATAATACAAATAGCAATTACAAATGTTTAATTCGTTCATTTCGTGGTGTAGATGTGTTTTTCTGGGCAAAAATTGATCTTGGAAAAAAAAAAACGCTAGTAATAAAATTAAAAAACTTGTAGGAACTTGCATTGCGGTTTTTCTCACGTCTCTTGCAAGCGTATTGATCGGCTGCGCCTGCCGACCGGCATTTGTCTGCGTCGCAATAAGAGTGGGTGGGGGAAGCGGCAGTCACGGGGAGGAGGGGGGATACTACCCCCTACCCCTTTAATTCTTGAACATTACATGTACCCCTACGTTAAGCGCGTCGGGATTTTAAACATTATAAAATATTTTAATGGAAGACTCATCTTCCGGCCGTTGGTTTTTATTATATCTGTTCTTTTATTTATTTGTTCACCGAGATCGTACTTTTTAATGGCCCCAATCATATAATGGAGGCAATTTACATGAAAACTTAATAGTAAAACAACGAAATCTTAGGTCCATGACTTCCATTTAAAAGGCCTAAATATTATACAAGCCTAAATTAAAATATGCATGGGCTTACATGTTATAACTCATAAATAAGTAAAAACAAATTCATATACACAAGGGAAAAATTATTTTCCGATAAAAAATATTTTTTCCTAGATATTGGAAAAATATTATCTAATGCATCAACAAGTCAAAGCTACCTGTAGCCCTTATAAAATGGCGAGAAATATAATTTTCACATGAATCGATTAAAATTATATGTATTTATTAATTAATATCATAAAGTAATAGTGAATTGGCTTTGGTTTTACTATTAAAAAATGAAAGCCACTTAATTAGTATGGATTAGAGATTAATTAAACGGGAGTAGTCCATAATATACTTAATAAATAATATATAATAAGTTTGTAAATAAATATAAATAATGCTATACACTCCAAAAGATATTAGCTACGGTATAGTTTTAACCAAAATTTAAAAGGAAGCGATTAATACATACATTTATTAAGATACTTTTAACTCAAACCCCTTAATTATAATTTTTTACAAAGTAGCAATTCCTAAGAAAAGAAGTAGGCCTACCTTCAATTTAATTATTTTAATTTAATAGTTATTTTCTTGAAAGAAACCAACTCAAAAATATTTTCCCTCGGCGAATCCACAGCACATCCAA
This sequence comes from Timema cristinae, assembly GCA_039000515.1. Lineage (NCBI taxonomy): Eukaryota > Metazoa > Arthropoda > Insecta > Phasmatodea > Timematidae > Timema > Timema cristinae. The sequence continues at coordinate 36,211,278 of JBCFYV010000024.1, read as the reverse complement.
GCTATTCTCCTTTTAAGAAAGGATGATAAAAGGTGAAATTAGAGGAAATATACCCATATTTTGTGTGGGGGTTGGGGTGTAGGGGTGGGGGAAGAGTGAGAAACTATTTAGGACAATCAAACCTACAACAAACCCGATCAAATTCCAAACCTAGACCTCCCCATCACTGAAAACAACAGTCTATATGACGTGGGGAATGCCAAGCCTCCACCGTGGTTCGGATTCCACGTTAAACTGTAGTCCTACATTTCATCTCACCATAACCCTACCATTACACACTAGCGTAAGTGTGTATAAACCGAACGGGTAGTAAGACGTGGTGCTAATAATAATAATAATAATAATAATAATAATAATAATAATAATAATAATAATAATAATAATAATAACAGTCTATATGAGCTTTTCATATAGTCCGCGTGCCCACAGGTGTGTAACTTCACACGTGACCAACGCTAGATATTAAGATAAAGAGCTCGCACTATCTTAACTTAACGATGCAGATCGTTCCACGTGAAGGGAACGACACTAGTCAATCTGGATAGGAACTGGGGAAGGAAGGGGGATAGGGGGTATACGAAGAGAAGTAGAGTGTGGAGAGAATACAGGTTTAAGGACAGGGTAAATGAAGGGCATCATTGCCGGCCATCGGCTTCCTCGAAGGCTCTCAATGTTTTACTGGTCTGAATGAGAATCAAGCTGTTACGGTCCAAGAGCTGCTACTCCTCACCCCGACACTCCGCCGGGTAAAACTGAGCTCGGTACAGCTGCTTTCTGCAACGCTTGACACGGTTCCGTAGACATTCACATCCTAGTGCACTTGAACAAAGCACGAGAGGATGACATATCTCTCTCTCTCTCATTCTCTCAAGAAATAAGGATTAAAACATGATTCACACGTTCACAGAAAATTGAGAGCAGAATCATTTGAATGTCGTAACGATTCACACGCAGGCAGAAATGTATATTATACCATGATGCTTTGTGATACAAACCATAAATAGCTTATTACCATCATAGTTTCATTTTCTAATGTGGATATAACCGATTTCTTTAAGATTAATTTCACGGAAAAGTTTTCGAATTTTTGTATTGTTTAGAGAAACAAATCTGAACGGAACCAGATGTGCGCAAATTCTTTCCGGTTAGTGAGGTGTATTTAAAAATCATTTTAAAACAGTGGAAGCAGCTGTCTGCTAATATCTCGTTTCGTAGGCACATGCGCAATTATTACTATATCGGTTTGGTTTCGCAGTGGCGACTTAGTTAGAGGCACCAAGCTCAAGCTGATTCTGAAGCCCCCTCTAATTTAAAATAATATCATTTTAAGGATTTTAAACTAAAATTTGCGAATTGAAAATACATAATTTATTATTTTTCAAATAAATAAAAACGAGTACATATAAAAATCACATACTTGTCTTGCCTTATGATAAAATCACATTTTGCATCCTTTTAATATTATTTGTATTATGTGACCTGGTGGTTAGGGGTAAGGTGTCGGACTTCTTTGCTGGGGTCCGGGGTCAATCCTTGGTCCCGGCACAGATTTATCTGATTACCAAACCCTTCCTTCACTTCTGACAAGACGTGTATTAATCACTACTTGTGAATGTGAGGAATGCCAGGCCTCCATCGTGGTTCGGATCCCACGTTAAACTGTAGGTCCTCCATTTAATCTCACAATCTCCCTACCAATACGCATTAGCGTAAGTGCGTATAACTCGAACGGGTAGTAAGACGCGTTGCTAATATTAATAATAATATTAGTATTATATTTTCTTATTAATTATTTAAGTTAATAAACGTACACATTCTGAACCAACTGATTATATCGCACACAATAATTTCTATGGGCGAGAGCAAAAGGGCCTACCAAGTTTGCCGGCAAATGTATTTTCATATACCGTCTGAATACGATATCTGGAATGTTACCACGCATATTTGCAACTTTTTGTTCGGCCCACCCCCATAAACATAGTAATATCCTTATAATATTATATTTTTTTAGCAAATGACTAAACATTACAAATTAAACAAACATATAGTTTTTTTGAGGCCCCAATAGCGCGTTTCTCGCGTCTGCGTGGTAATCCGCTAATGGTTTTCAGTGCATGCGCACTTATTGAGTCTCTTAGTTTTTGAAATTTGATCGGCTCTCCAAAAGCTGATGATGTCCCGCAGAAAAAGTAAAAGCTGAAGATATTTCAAGTCGCGCCGAGCTGATGACGCTGAAATATTGTGATCGGTTTCAGAGCTCGTCACATGATTACGTTCTACTCTTGTCTTTAACGAACATGTGAATTCACAATAACTCTAGATATCCTATGTCGTAATTATTTTTCTTAGCATCGCATCTTAATATCGGTTCGGGTTGTACGCATTTGTATTAATTACGTTAATGAGTTAGTGATGAGGAGGGTTGAATTTAGATTAAAGTTACCAGAATTAGCCTGGAAGGAGAAGGGGAAACAGTTTTGGTTAAAGACCTCACTACACTCATCTGGTATTTGATCCCTGATCTCAATGTCATCAGCAGTCTAGTATAATACGAAAGGGATGCCTTAGAACATGCGGCCACCGGAGTAGAGTATGTCGTATATTGTCCCATATTTTAATATGAGGCGCAGGGTCTCCTTAAACCAAACTTTTTTTTTTAAAATTGATTTATTTAAAAAGTTTTACTCCTATAGTTTGTTTCTATTTTCTTAAATATATATGATTAATAATTACTGTAATAATAATTTTAAAATGTATAATTTTGTGAAAGAACATAAAAATTACTAAGGCCATTGTGACGTGACGTCAGATAAAGACAGAATTTCCAATGTCAAAAGAAATGTACGATGCATTCAGCGAATTTTAAAGATATAACGTTGAGACAAAAAATATAAATTCTTAAATAATTCTATAAATAATCCCAAAGTGTCAAAAAACTATTGATTTTAACTTGAAATAGTTTTTCTATACGTATTTTTTTTATCAATCATAAAACTTAGTTTTGTCACGAAAATGGCCTTTAGGAGTCTTGTTTCCAGGATTTAGATAAAATTAGGTTTTATCATATGTCTATATATAGAATAGGAAACAAGAAAAATGTAATTTTAGAAAATGAGTCAATGTTTTCAAGGTGCAAATAGTATTGTAACTGTGTAAGTTCGTTAGAGGAAGAGGGAAAGTGTTATCAGAAGATAAACAAGAAGCCTCGCATTTTATTCCCTCTATTTCTATTTCATATATTGGTTTCCAAGTTGGATTGTACTCAGATTGCTTGAGAGCGTCAAGTTAAGATGCAGTCTCGCAAGATAAATTCGCAAAGTCTCCAATTACAAGGCAACGTTGTTAACTCCTCTCTATTCGGATTGTGAGTCACTATTTGGTTAACAAATGTATGTGCCCACCATAATTGTCTTTACATCTAACTCTGTAATTGTTTTCAGTCAGTTAATCAACTCGGACACTTTGACATGTTGATAGATATACTAAATGAAAACAACGATAGTACCAGAGTTCCATCACCAGTAAGACAGCCAATAGAAACTTACCATTTTTCTTGGGGGGTTTTCCTCAAAATGTGACATAATGAATTTAACTAGACCTAGAAATATTAGTAACTATTATAAACTCAGAATATAAAACTATTTAAAACATCAAACAATGTTTTTTTTTAAATCCACAAAATAACTAAAAGTTAAAATAAAAGTTAAGCTTGATTCACAAATACTCATTTGATTAGGTTTTCATTATTGTATACTTATGAAATATTTGTTAAAGTTTTATTTTTAGTCAATATTTTTGGCATAATTGTAGGCCCAAATAACAGATCAATTTCATGAAAAACACGATACATACATATTGTTAGTAAAACAATAGCCCAAATTTTATTAATCTGAAATAACTTTGAATATAAAAAATAAGGTTGCATATAATTGTAATTACGGCATAGTTTGTATGAAGAATACTACATTTAAATTAATTTTAATTGGTTAAAAAATGACACCTAGACGTGGGGATCAAGCCCCAGACCTGAGACTTAGTTCAACACTGCTTTGCCACTGAGCTATCCAGGCTTCATTCCGTGACCAGAGTCATTCTTTACTTATAATAGTTTAGGGCTGAGTCCATGATGGACGTGAGGAATCGTCAGCTATATATGAGCAACTAAGAGTTTCGCGATGAATGATTCAAGAGTAAACATGTTCTTAATTAATCACTCATAAGATGGCCTCTTAAGGTGGAGTGCTAGTGACGCGAGTTTAGTGCATTAATTTTGCAGTTTTTATAGCACAAACATTTTTTGACAGAATTAAATCAAATATTTCTTCTATAGAATCATAGAGTTTAGTTTTCTGCACATGCTAATTTCAACAGTTGTTGAATATCTGTCATGAGCATGGCAGCATTTGGTGACAAACTTTTTAAATAAAGAGAAAAGTTTGTCACCAAATGCCGACATGCTCATGACAGATATTTAACAACTGTTGAGATTAGCATGTGCAAAAAACAAAACTCTATGTTTCTATAGAAGAAATATTTGATTTATTTTGGCCAAAAGATGTTTGTGCTATAAAAACTGCAAAAATACTGCCCTAAACTCACGCTCACTAGCACTCCACCTTAAGGTGGTAATATAAGGGACACAAGAAAAGGTCAATGTCTTTGCAGTTTTTGTAGAAAAACTTTTTTGGTCAAAACAAATCAAATATTGCTTAAGTAAAACAATAGAGATTAATTTTCTTCACATATTGACCTCAACATTTCTTGAATATCTGTAAAGGAAGGGTGTCCTGGAATTTAATGACAACTTTTTCATTTAATGAAAATGTTTTTCATTTAATTCTGCTATGCCCATGACAGATATTCAAGAACTATTAATATCACAATGTGAAAAAAATTAAACTCTATGTTTGTACTAGAGCAATATTTGATTTATTTTGACGAAAAACGAATGTTTCGCCATAAAAACTGCAAACACTTACATTTTATTGCATTCCCTATATCACCACATTAAACAGGACAAGTAGATATGAAGTCACAGTCCCCGGCAGGCTTTAATTTTTTTGTTTGTTTTAAGAATGAAGACATGTATAGTGGAAATAAAATGGAACCATTTTAAACGACCAGCCAGGATATAAAAAAATGGCATTTTCAAATAAAGATAAAGTTGACCTGCAATGGTCTGTACTATCGATTTTCAGTCTGCTCTTGAAAGTTCTATGCACTTTAACTGGAAACCTGGCACGTATCCCCAAGGTAATTATCAACCTGATAAAATATTTAATTGATCACACTAGAATGCGCCATTAAACGTAATTACACAATCACTTAATGGTAACGAAGGGTAATCTGCGTCATTAGATTACTGGTCCGACATTTTGTGATGTTCCCTAGGAGGGCATTTTGACATCAACTTGAGGATCGGATGGACATTATAACATTTTTAATTTTTACTACTAGAACAATATGATTTTAAGATGGCAAATCTAGCATAGGAATAAAAGTAAATTAAAACTTTTGTGCAACAACATTTTCATAGGAAGAATCTTTCAGAAAACACTTTTTTTTCAAACACGTGAACGCTGAAAAGACTAATTAAGTCATACATATAATCATACATAGAACACAGGTTGACGACGATCATTTAGATATTACTTCGAGCAACAAATCGTTTGACAGGGTTAAAGAGTTTAAATATTTAGGAACAATTTTAACTAGCAATAAAGATAATAGATTGGGGATTAGGAAAAGAATATATTCGAGAATATATTACTCGATCAGTAAGTTGTTTACATCTCACCTGGTTTCAAGAAATGTAAAACTCAGAATAAACTAAATAACGATTTTATGGATGTTAAACGTGGTATCTTACCTTACATGATAAAAACATATTTAGGGTTTTCGAAAACAAGATGCTTAGGAAGATATTTCGTCCAAAAAGGGATGAGAATACTAGGGAGTGGAGAAGGTTACATAATGATTAGTTGCATACCATGCACGCATCTCAAGACTTTGTTAGGCTAGTCAAATCTCTTAGGCACCGTAGCCAAGAGATGAAAATTGAATGGGAGATTCTAGAAACTGGTTCAGTGTAATGACTGGCAAATCGAAGAAGAGACCATTGGTAAGACCTAGAGGTGGATGGGAGGATAATATTAGAATGAATCTGAAAGAGATAGAGTATAATTAGGTGTAATGGATAGTACTAGATCGTGATAGAAATAGGTGGCGTTCTTTTGTAAGTGTAGAAATGAACTTTCAAGTTCCTAATGCTATAGAGTAAGGAAATACTAGTGATATTATATTTGTATTGACTGATTGTATTCAACTTCTTTTATTTCCACCACATCTTACTATCCGTTTGGGTTGTCCTCATTTAAATTATACTAATGGTGTCAGAATGAAGAAGTTAAAATTGATAGAGAATGTACCCACATTTGTGTGAAAGATCATTTAAGGAGAAAAAAAACTAAATATACAAGGCTGGGATTCAAACCCCGCCCAACTCGTCAACGGCAAACCAGACAAAATGAGACTGACACTTAGTCCGTTCGCACACCGATTTGGGCTATTTAATAGCTACCCAACTGGAACCAACATTCACTATATAATTAACTACTTTTATTTACTATCATAAATGTTGTAATAAAGCTCATATTTGTGAGGAAAAAAATCAACGGAATTAGATTAGAAATGTTAAAGCTGACTAGACCTGCCTTCCTGTTTTTATATTTACAATGGGTATACTTTGTTGGTTATTTCTCCGCTAATTATTTTAAAAATATTATTTATAAATTATTAAACTTTAATTTACAACCTTTTGATTCTATGAAATATCAACCTTGTTTTTTTCAAGTGTTACCCTTTTATACGTATAGCTCAGTAATTAATATTACTTTTTGTGCAACCGTTATAACGACGTATACAGTAGCCTTATGGCTTCTTTGGTGCTGACTGACAGCTCACAGCTGACTTTTGACAGCTTTGAAATGTTACCAGACCAATTATGTATCCCTACGCTGAACCATGTGATCTTCAAAAACATGTGTTTAGCAGCTGTCACTTCTGACGGTCAAAATTTAGATATATACCTAAATGTTGACTGTCAGAAGTCAGCTGTGAGCTGTCAGTCAGCACCAAAGAAGCCATGGGGTTACTGTAGGTTTACAAAATTTTGGGCACCCTTAGTATAAGTAATTTTGGCCTATAAAGTAAATAATGAGACCAATACAGCAAAATATATTACTTAAAGAATAGAGGTGTTAAATTTTTGATCAAATTGATTGAATTCAAGATTATTTTTTTTTTCAAATCTAACCTTACAAATCCTTTGAAAACTATTTTTTAAATATCATATCGGAATTTTAATCGGTGGTTTTAATCAGGTCGGTTGAATGAAATGTATTCAAACTTTGATCAGCATATAAAATATTTTTAAGCTGTGTTTGACAGTTCAACTTTACCGATGTTCGTTTAAATATATGTTGAAAGGGGACAAACACATGGGTATTGAAATCGAATCAAGCCCATTGATTTAGCAAACAAACATTCTAACACTGAGCTATCCAGTTTCAACTTGTTCTCAGAGTCATACATCAGTAATATTAAAAGTTGGAGTAGTTTTTTATTTATTTTTATTGGTGACACTTATGACCCTCAAATAGGAAGATTAAATATCACCCACTTTGGTGGCGGCATGGTTTAAGACGCTAATCTTGCAGTAGACTAGACGGATGTTCCTAGTTAAATTTAGTAAATGAATTCAAATTTATCCTCAATAGTAGGCACATGGACTAAGGCATCAGTTATGTCAGGTCTGGATTGCGTGTAACGGGGAGTTTGGGTTTGGTGCTCGGTTGAGTTTACTAAGGTGTTTTTCCCACCTAATGGTTTGAAACGTTCCATTCTAGTAAACTTGGGTAGTCCATTTAAGGTGGTATGGAAGGTGACTCCAGAAAAGGCCAGTGTGTTTGCAGTTTATTTGGCAACACTTTTTTTTGTTGCTAAAATAAATAATAATAATAGTTAGCACCGCGTCTTACTACCCTTTCGGGTTATAAGCTTTAAGTACTAATTACGCTAATGGATTAGGAATTGTGAAGGTTTAATTAGAGGAAGTGAGCCCGCATTGGCATGAAGGGAGAGTGGAAAACAATTTAGGTAAAATAAATAAAATATTGTTCTAGTATAAACATAGAATTTGAATTTTCTTCACATGGTAACTTCAAAATTTATTTCATATCTGTCAAGGGTGTTTTGGAATTTAATGACAACTTTTTCTCTTCGTTTAAAACGTTTTTGAGATAATACCACCATGCTCGTGATATATATTCAACAACTCTTGATATCAACATCCGAAGAAAATTAAACTCTATGTTTGTACTGAAGCCATATTTAATTAATTTTGGTCACTAAAGCTTTGCCATAAAAACTTAAAAATAAGCACTTTCCTTTAACCATATCCCTTCCATCTCACCTTTTATTCAACTTTTCTCTTCCTTTCTAGAATTTTAAAAACATATGGCGGAAAGCCTGTAGGGGTAGTAAGATACAGTGTTTGTAAAATAAATAATCAAAATTTAAAAATGGGAGAGCACAGAATATTATATTATATATTTATTATTATATTATTATTATATTTTATTATTATCCTAATCACCGCGTCTTACTACCCGTTCGGGTTGTACGCACTTACGCTAATGTGTAATGGTAGGGTGATTGTTAGATGAAATGGAGGACCTACATTTAACGTGGAATCCGAACCACGGTGGAGGCCTGGCATTCCACACTTTCACAAGTTGTGATTAATACACGTCTTGTAAGAGGTGAAGGAAGGGTTTGGCAATCAGATAAATCTGTGCCGGGACCGAGTTTGAACCCTGGATCTCCAGAACAGAAGTCCGACACCTTTCCACTAGACCACCGGGTTCCTCACACACCACCAACGACTGGTTTGAACCCTGATCCCAACAGAAGTCGACACTTTCACAACACGTCCCTCACACAACTACACACACACAGACTTGGTATGAACCTTAGATCTCCAGAACAGAAGTCCGACACCTTACCACTAGACCACCGGGTCCTTCACACATCACACAACACACACACACACACACACACACACCAACAGGACTTGGTTTGAACCCTGGGTCTCCAGAACAGAAGTCCGACACCTTACCACTAGACCACCGGGTCTCCTCACACAACTACACACACACACACACACATTCACACACACAGACTTACTGAAAGACAGAAAGCATAAGGGTTTTCTTTTCCTACTAATAAACTAAGGTTTAATAAAACGAAACAAAAAGCCATAACCCCTCCCCCTCTGTAACCGAGGAAGAAAGTAAAGGGTGGCGTGTATGTTCCGAGAATAGCGTCGTCCAGCGTGCGGGTTGCATGTCAGGGAGCCATCCAAGGGGCAGTCTGTAGGGGACCACGCCTTCCCTTCCACCTTGTACTGGCTGCAAGGTGACACGGCACGTCCACGGTGCGTAACCAACCACGTGACGTACATGCGTCGAGACAATACTCTCATCAGCCGTCTCACTGCGCCGTCTGCTGGTCTTGACAGTCTCGTCATCTTGTACAGGACATCCACTTAAACAGGTGATTTAATTATTTCTGCAGTGATGCAGCGTTGCCAACTGTACGGTCTGGATACTACTTAGTGTTATTATTTCACCAACTATATCATTTAAGGCGCTAGAATAGTCGAGCAAAAATTCATAAACTCCTGAAACCAAGTGGATTTATAACGTTGCTGGGTATAGCTGTCCTTCAATAGGAGAACAAATAAGGGAGGAGGAAAATACAAATGCCAATACATTTTTTATCACCGCATCTTACTACCTGTTCAGGTTGTATACACGCATATGATAACTATTCTAATGGGGTAGGTATGGGGAAGGAAGCATTTTAGAGGAGATCTACATGCATTTGCGTGGAAGGAGAGTGGGAAACCGTTTAGGCAAAACCATCTTTAGAGACCCAACAGGGATTAGAACTCCGATATCCCTGTCTTCAGCAGGTCGGTATAACACGAAAGTCACGCCTCAGACTATGTGGCCACCAAAGCAGGTTAGGCTTTTGTTAAAGTAAAGTCCAATTTTCATTGGAAGTTATTAAAGCTACTTCCATATATTCATGCTCCAAGTCATGTGATCTGCAGATGTCACTTTAAATAAATAGTATAAATACCTATATAATAATTAATAATACTAATAATATAGTAAAATGTTATTAATTTTGGCTGCAAAAAAATCGTATTTTCTAAACGGCTTTCCTATTAAAATTTGACTGGAATAATCTGATCCATTTTTATTAGACTGGTATCAAAATATGATGATTAATCAATACGGTCGATACTTAGTGTTTAATAATCTAATTTTATATGACGATAATCACCCACCACCCTTTTACCCATCTGATCAACCCACGCCTCACCACAAGAGAATTTGGTTTAGAGCCCAATGGTGTCAAAATTAATGTTTTAAGTGTTGCAATAATTGAGTTAGAATATAACATAATGGCTGACCTTTCGCGTTGGTTTCACCAATTCTGCATGAAGAGCCGATTCCAACTCACGGTCGATTAACCTGAAAATTAGTTACAAGTAGGGACGAGGGTCGATGGACGATCCAGAACACTGCAGACAGACTTCTGTGACCCAGAACATTTCATAAGCCGACAATTTGCAATTCCACAATTGTTTTTATCAATACAGCCATTTCATTCTTACCACATAGTGGAAATTAGTGGGCCATTGAAAGGTTACAGTGAAACAATTTTATACATTGACATTTTAAATAGTAATATATATATATATATTATTAAAATAAGTTAAAATTTAATAGTCAGGTTTTCATTTAAAAAAAAAGCTTATATGAAATAATCTGACAAAGAAGGAAATAGAGGATATGGAAGCGTGGATAATTCTACCATGTAGTTGAGAATAATCTAATAATGGATTATAGGAAAAGAGGCCAACACTTTGTTACATAAGGCATATTATTATTACTACTACTACTACTACTACTACTACTACTTAGCACCGCGTCTTACTACCCATTCGGGCTATACGATTAAGTAATAATTACTCTATTGGGTTAGGAATTGGGAAGGTTGTATATAGAGGAAGTGAACCTGCATTTACAAGGAGGGAGATTGGAAAATCATTTAGGAAAACAAACCCCAGTTCACCGAGAGAGACTCGAACCTCGATCTCACCGTCCTTGGTATTCTAGCTCAACACTATACTAGCACGGTAGCTAACTACACCACCGAGGTGGGTCATAAGCCATATTATCATCCAATATTGGCATACGGCTCTGAAACCTGGAATGGACGAAGAGAGATTTAAGTAGATTGCAGGCAGCAGAGATGAGGCTCATAAGAGGCAATGAGAATGTAACAAGAAGAGATAGGATAAGGAATCAAATAATTAGGGATGGTTTGAAAGTTAATACTATTAGAAGAGACAATGAAGAGGAAAAGATTTCTGTGGTTAGGTCATGTGAGGAGAATAAAATGCCTAAGAAAGCCTTATGAAACAAAGAGAAGAGTAGAAGATTTATTGGAGGACCACGGACAAGATGTATGGACCAAGCGCAGAAGGACATGGAAGTTAAATGAGCGGATTGGAGACGTGTGGCTGAAGGATAAGTTTGGATGGATCGAGAGGAATAGAAGAGTATGTGCCAGACAGCGAGCAGAGGTGGAAACGGTAGATGATGAAATAATATATTTAATAAAGTTTATAAAATAAAAGTTTCACTATTAAAGATCTATAATATATATCGGAGCAGGAAGTTTTGCGGCGGGGTCCAGGTTATAGTGTGGATAATCTTCTGTAACTGTCGTTTGGTAGTTGTTTTTTTAGCACAGCGTTTCACTACTCGTTCGGGTTGTACGCCTAACTAATAATTACACTAATGTGTTGAGGATTAGGAAGGTATAATTTATAGGAAGTGCGCCCATATTTGAGCAAAGGAAGAGTAGTAAAAATTTTAGGGGAGACCCACCTCAGTACACCCAACCGGGATGGAACCCCGATCTCCCCGTCTTAGACACTCTAGTGAAACACGAGATTAGCGCGTTAGATCATGTGGCCACCGAAGTAGGTTGGTAGGTGTTAAAGAGTCTTGAGTTTGATTATGGCCTTTGTGTTTTGCTTCAGTGGTCAGTGTCACCTTGAATATAGCGTGCTTTGTGTCAACTGCTCGATGTGAAATTATATTTACTAATTCTATCCATTACCTTACGAGATTAGTGCAGTGCAGTTAAATGGTAATGCAATAGACTATAATAATAATAATAATAATAATAATGATAATAATAATTTACTTAGCAATAGTTTCTTTCTGACATAAAATGTACCTAAGTTAGATGAGAGGGTTATATGCCTGTTTTGTAAGTACAATAATTCCTCGACTTACATGGATTAGAGCTACTTGGATTCATACATAATGACTGTGATACTTTTAATAGAAATGCCATCTGTCAAATGCCTTTTTAATCTTATAAACGGCGTTTGGATTTATTTTCATAATTCAAAGTTTATTTAGCTTTAATTTTAAACGTATCAAAAATACATTTTATCCAAGCAACATTCAATTTCCGCAGTTTCCAATTTGCACGGAAAACTGCCGAACGAGTTAATTGATAGAGTCGAGTACTTATTGTAGTCTCCTTCCGGGTTAAATATAATCCATGTCAAGTCCATGCACTGTCGATTGAGACAAAGTGTTTGACAACATTGCCACAGTATCGCTTGAAACTAAAGAATTGGCAGCCCTGACTCAGTATCGTTTTAGATCAAAGATCTAGCAACTCTGCCACAGTATTGCTTGAGACTATAGAAATGTATCTCTGAAGCAGTATCGCTTGAGACTAGAGAATTGTCATATCTGAAGCAGTATCGCTTGAGACTAGAGAATTGCATCTCTGAAGCAGTATCGCTGAGACAAGAGAATTGGCATCTCTGAAGCAGTATCGCTTGAGACTAGAGAATTGGCAACCCTGACACATATCGCTTGAGACTAGAGAATTGGCAGCCCTGACACAGTATCGCTTGAGACTAGAGAATTGGGATCTTAAAGCAGTATCGTTTGAGACTAAAGAACTGCAGCCCTGACGCAGTAACGCTTATATCAAAGATTTGGCAATTATGCCGTAGTATCGCTTGAGACTAGAGAATTGTCAACCCAGACACAGTATAGCTTGACACTAGAGAATTGACAACCCTGTGGAAGTACTTTGAGGAAAAGCTCTGGTTACATCTCCAGAGAGCGTTCCATCTAATGAATATTAATTTGATGTCAAATATTATTTTATTATTATTATTATTTAGCACCGCGTCTTACTACCCGTTCGGGTTATACGCTTAAGTACTAATTACGCTAATGGATTAGGAATTGGGAAGGTTGAATTAAAGGAAGTGAACCCGCATTTGCGTGGAGGGAGAGTGGAAAACCATTTAGGAAAAACCACTCCCAGTTCACCCGACCGAGATTCGAACCTCGATCTCCCCGTCCTCAGCAGTTGGGCTCAACACGACTAGCGCGTTAGCCAACTACGCCACAGAGGCGGGTGATGTCAAATAGACTGCACAAGTAAAGCATCTTACAGTGAAGACAGTGTTTCAAATTAAGCCTATACTAAAACAACGTGTTTATTAACTGTGTTGAACATACCCTTAAAGTGATTTATTTTTAACAAATTGAGATAAATAAAAATATGATATCTACCGATACACTATCAATCATACACAAATCAGGGTTTCCATGGTGATGTAAACTAACAATGAGTGTATATCTGAGCCACTGCGCATACAGCAGAAGAGCTGGAAATTCGATAAGGAAATCGGGTTTTCGTTGAAAGTGATTATGTTTGCAGACATCATGGATACTCATTATTTAAAATTATCGGTCGTTTCTCAAAATTGCTTCATACATTTTCCCGTAATTTCAATATCTGTAAATGGGCTTAACAAATAATCTTAAAAGATAATCCCGCGTCTTCGCAGGAAGATGAATTTAGAGCACATAGCAAAAAGTGCTTTGAATATTTGACAAACTATATAGCTATTATTAGCCGCTTCAGAGGTTAATTAGATCAAGGCCACAATCTCGTCTGATCTGGCTTATCAGTGATGGGGAGGTTGGGGTTCGAATCCCTATTAGTTGCATTGAGGGTGGATTTTTTTTCTTAACAATATTGTTTCCCCTTCTCTAGCTGCGTATATGTGAGAAATCTGTATCTTACAGAGCCCTACTTCATTACACACATACATACAAATAGATAATAAGCCGCATAATAACTATTAGCTTGTTTTCAACAACTATCTCGTCACAGGAAAGCTAGGTCACAACATGCGTAGTTAATACTTAGATGGATCTAAGACATTTTTAGTGACGTAAAGGGTTTGAATTATCTTATAGCAGAGAGTTTTAAGCCACATAATATGAGCTATAAAATTAATCTTATATGCCTACATTAAATCATACTTTCTGCACAAACATTTGAAACTAAATCTTTATTAGTTAAATACATACTAATTGTATTTCTATTAAATTTATATTTTCATTACTACTTATTTAACTATGTGAATAAAAGTTTAAAACACATATTAATTACATATTTATTGTAAAATAAAGTTTAAATGTATTATATAAGAGAATATACACAAAATACATTCATCTAAGTCTATTTTGTTTTAGAATCTTTTAAAATTCTATTTTAAATAGCTTAAAATGGCCTACACCTCCTATTATTTTGTTCTAAGCAACAAAGATTAGTCCCGTTTCAGTGGTCGAGTGGTCTAAGGCATCACTCTCGTGTTAGATTAACCGGTTGAAGATGGGAAGCTTGGGGTTCGAATCCCGGTCGTGTCTACTGAGTGTGGTTTTTCCTAAATGATTTATCACTCTCCTTGCATCAAATTCCGATAGATTACCTCTAAAAATGCTTCCTTCCCCATCCTTGGTCTCTTAGAATAATCATCATACGTGCTTATAACCTAAACAGGTAGTAAAACGTGATGACATTAATGTTTGACCACTTCCAGATGAGATAGAAACTTGAAATTTGGCAACCTTATAGCTTCTAGCCTGTAACCGACGGGAAAATTCCAAAAAGTTAAAAAAATTAATTTACAGCCCCTGAAAAAAATTCAAAATTTTGGAATAACTTTAAAGTCGGTGCGGACCTTTCTTTGGAGGCCTCTTGTGGCTAAACGGTAAGACCTATCAAAAAAACGGCTCTGTAATTACCTTAGTTTACATCCATTTGCAAAGAAAACCCACCGAAGGTTTGGGGGCTCCACACCCAACGTTAAAAGTGAATATGTACAAACATAGATACATATTTATTATACCTATACATAATAGATGAGCTGCGTGGTTGATAAAGGTATGCTCTTTCATGTGATACGTCCGATGAAATCTTAATAAGCTATTCTTTTTGACAACTTTATTTCTTGGCAAGAATACCCGTGTACTACTAGTCATTCTTGAGGAACGTAGTTAAACAAATCTGTGTGTGTGCTTATCACTGACCCAAATATCGTCTTAAATATCAAACTTTCAGTCATAATTAAATCCCGTTAAAAATGTTTGGTCCTGTTATCAAGTGATAATATGTTGGGATGTTATCTCTTTTCTTACGATCCAAGCCAGGTAGCTATTCGTCATTCCTTGTGAATCACTTAAATAGCATTAATAAACTTTTTTTTTATGACACGTATCGTATTCTCAGCTTGTAGCGGTTCTTCCTTCCTTGATTTTACTGTACATTAACTGTGCATGACTGT
Organism: Timema cristinae; assembly: GCA_039000515.1. NCBI lineage: Eukaryota > Metazoa > Arthropoda > Insecta > Phasmatodea > Timematidae > Timema > Timema cristinae. The sequence continues at coordinate 36,195,461 of JBCFYV010000024.1, read as the reverse complement.
ACACGATTTCCTCGCACGAAGTGGCAAGAGGGCTACTTAGCTTGGAGGAACAATGAATCATCTTCATCTAGTTAGAGACGGAAACTTTACAAGATAATGGGACAGAATTCAAACAATGGATCTTCCGGATGGTGCATTTATCAATGGACATCAAACAACTGACCCGAAGAACCGGTGTCTATAAACTTCATATTCCAACTTATAAATTATTTCATAGATTCCTAATTCATCCCTTGAATAATCAAATCCAGACTACATTCCATTTCCCTGAAAACTAGCAGACAGGAAGAGCTAAATGTTTTAACCTTCTTCTCAGTATTTTTTGGGAAGAAGCACTGCCTGGATGTTGGGGAGGACGCCGCTTTGTGTTACGGTCAAGCCCGTGAGAAATTTGTTGAGTTCCTCGTCATTGCGAATAGCCAGTTGTTGTTGATGAAGTTGGATGATGCGGATTTTCTTGCTGTCACGGGCTGCGTTTCCGGCTAACTCGAGTAACTCAGCCACCAAGTATCCCATGACAGCTGCAAGATAAACGGGGGCACCGGTGTCAAACTTGCTCCGCGAAGCCGTCCTTCCTGAGCAGACGATGGATTCCGCCAAAGGGGTATTGAAGAACCGGCGCAGTTACTTTGATATCCGCTTCATTGTACCATCTTTACTTCGGATCGACATGATAAAGAATAAGTGCGAGTTGTCAAATGACGCAGCAAAGAAGGCTGTGCAATTTAACGGACTATACCAGGGTCCGTTCTTATAACTATTTCTTAGTACCACGTATTAATAACCGTTCGGGTTGTACAGTGTCCAATCTTAAAAGCTATTACAGTTCTCCCGTGGCTTCTTTGGTGCTGACTAACAACTCACAGCTGACGGCTTTGAAAAGTTACCTGACCAAATTATGTATCCCTACACCGAACAATATGATCTGCAAAAACATGTGTTTAGCAGCTGTCACTTCTGACAGTCAAAATTTAGGTATATACCTATATGTTGACTGTTAGAAGTCAGCTGTGAGCTGTCAGTCAGCACCAAAGAAGTCATGGGGCTACTGTACATAGTGTAAACGTGCAAGATAAGATTTCTACCTTTCAGGGTAAACGAAATATATACCTAGAGACCCAGCCTATAGATTAAGCACGATTCACGTTTTTTTTAAGGGTTCTTAACTATAAGCACACCGACTAGTAGCAAATTGTGTATTTATTTATTTGTAAGCCACATATCACTACCCTTCCTAGCTACTCGCATATTTACAATAATCGGTTAAGGATGAGTAATGTAGACTTTAGGTTAATTGTACCCGCATTTTCACAAAAGGAGAATGGAATATTATTTAAGAAAAAATAGCTATCCTCATTAGATCCAGATGAGAGTTGTGCCTCGATCGGCCCGTCATCAGAAAACAAGATAAGACGAGACTGGTGCCTTTATCTGTGAGGCCAGCAATATGGGTAGTAACTTATTCTATTACTATCTAAAGTAAAAAAGATTAAATTCTGCTTTTTAACCAAAATAATCACTTTTGGTTTTAAAATAGGATGTGAGGGTATTAATTATTATATTATTATTATTTAGCACCACGTCTTACTACCCATTCGGGTTGTACGCACTTACGCTAATGTGTAATGTAGGGTGATTGTGAGATGAAATGAAGGACATACAGTTTAACGTGGAATCCGAACCACGAGAGGGTATAAAAATACCTTAGTACGCTCACTTTGGATTTTAAGGTGGGAGTGTTGGGGATGTGAAAAAAGATAAGTGTTATTTGCAATTTTTGTAGCGAAACTTTTTTTTTGTTAAAATAAATCAACTATTGTTCTAGTAGAAATTACACGTTGATATCAATAGTTGTTGAATGTCTGTCATGGGCATAGTAACATTAGATGATTAAAATTTTAAATGCATAGAAAAGTTGTCTTTAAAGTTTAAGACAGCCTTGAACCAAAACTCGCGTTCCATACCTTAAAATTACTAAATTTGTAGTTCACTGTTCTTTTTTAGACACCCAAAAAGGTGGGAGGAGGGGTTAATTTTCGGAAACTAACTATCAACCGATCTCTACACATATCTATGTTCGATATATATGTATATATATATATATGTATGTATATATATTATATATGTATGTATATATATATATGTATATATATGTATATATATATTATGTATATATATATACATGTATATATATATATATATTTATTTATTTATTTTTTATTTTGCTGACTAGCACGAATTCTCGCGGATTGAATGATTTAAACTCTACCGTAATTTGGGTCTGAAACTATTTCAAGTATTTCTGTTTTTCTTTTAACCAATAATTAGAAATAAAGCTTCCAAATAGTAACAAAGAATTGGTTCTATTGAAGAATGGGTTTCACATCCACAAATGAACAAAAAAAGGGTTCCATGAACAAAAATAATCGAACAAAGGGTTTCACTTTGTTCACATATTCCCCGGTGCGGCTTTGACCAAGATTAGCACTGTTGTACTGAATGGACCATCTTACCCAGAAAATTAAATTTTTTATAAGTTTAGTGGACTTTTTTGCTCTGAAGGAATCTTATGTTTATAAAGGTGATTTAAGCACCACGATAAGTCTTAAAAGGTTGTCATGTACTGTGCGTGATAAACAGAACACTGCAGTCCACTTTTGTGGCCGCATGGTCTAAGGTGCTACTTTTGCAGTAGACTAGACTGCCGATGACGGAGAGATTGAGGTTCGATTCTTGGCCGGGTTATACTGAGGGTTAGTTTTTCCAAACTGGTTTTCCACTCGCTCTACACGCAAAATGCGGGTATACTACCTCTAAATATAACCTTCCTAAGCCCTGAAACTATTAGCATCATTAGTAAACAGGCGTGTTATCCGAACAGGTAGTAAACGCTTAACTAAAATATATATATAAATAGGACATTTAAGAAAATACCATTTTTTTTGCAGATGTAATTCATAGTATAATACCATTTAGTTAGCTTTATTTTATAGATATTGATAATTCATATATGAAAATAGGTAGCTGCAGATCATCTGACTTAACGTATGAATATGTAAGTGTAGATTTATAACTTTTTTTTATCAATCGGATAAGCCCGTTCCTATGAAATTTTGAATGTATAAACAAAAATCACTAGAATTTTGATAGGACTATTTTACGCAGCATTTTAACCAAAACATCCTGAATTGCTTTTATTTTAGACAACAAAAATTGCTGCTACCTCCTGGTATATACATCATGTGGTGGGCTAGACGAGGCAAAATATATCCATGTTACAACTTTTGTTCGCTTTTTACTTGAGCCCGAAAAGTTAGTTTGTAAATGTTTAACACGCTTTGTGGTGCCACCAGCACATTACAAGCAGTTTATTCTCCACGCAAAATTAAAGCAGTCTAATTTGTGTAGGGAGGTTCTTATTTGACAGCTGTAAAAGCAACTAGATCTAATTTCACATATTCATACTTCAGGTCATGCGATATTCAACTGTAACTTTTGATAGATATAATCAATAGCTATAAAATAACAATAATAAAATAGGAATTGAGTGTATCGCACGTTCACGCCAAATTTATCAAAATTGATGTAGTAGGGTAGAGCCAATAATTAAATACACCTTCTAAAATTAATGTAAAATACCTTTGGCGTGGACAAAATTCTATCGCACCTTCAAAAGTACATGAGATAGCGTGTGTACACCATGAAATTAGATTTGATGAGTTTGACTCGTGATTGTTCAAACCGACGGTTTGTTTTATGCGCTTCCTAGTCCTCCGAAACTGGACACACACTCAACCCTTAAGCTGGTTACTGCTGCCTGCACCATCTGGTAGAAATAACATGTACTAGGAAAGTTCATAAAGCGTCGGGGTTTCCCTTGGCTTCCTCAGTGAAATTCTACGAGCTAGTGAGTCATAGCTTACCAATTTTACCGAAAATATATGTTCACATACCTTCCGGGTATTTTTTACATACCACATTCGACATGGTACCGACGGCTTCCCCTTCAGAAGGAAGTTGTGCTACGAATTTCAATCGCTCATGAAAAATCCGTCAACCTCAGATGGTTTTGAACCTACGAACATCGGGTCCTGAGTCAAACACTTTACTCCTAGATCACTGAAGTTAACCTAAAGTAGGTTTAGAAACAATTTAAACGGTCTCCCTAATTTATTCCTATGATGGAGCCATCAAAGGGTGAAAGTATAAGAAATGGTAATCTCAGTATACAGCATTGATGTTTCTTTTAATGCATCTTAGCTTTCATTATTTTTAATTAGTTCAACAGTGTATTTTATTTAGTATTATATACATTATATTGTAATACATTTATATATAAATAGAGAGAGAAAGGAAGATGTAATGTAATTATTTAAATACAAGCTATTTAAATTTTTCTTCCAGATAGTTTACATATCTTTAAAACTGTGTGGGATTATGATTACATCCACTACAGCCCAAGTAGATATTTAAATATAATTCCACCGCTTCATGGGGTCAAATGGTCTGAGATGTCACTCTCTCAGTAGATTGGACTGTCAATTAGGAGGAGATCTGTGTTCGAATATCGGCTGAGTAGATATAATGTGTGTTCCTCAATGGTCTTCTATTCTCTCTCAACGCAGGTTTGTGTGTATTCCCTTTAAATAATTATTTCTTTCTCTTCCCTACTTCTTTAAGATAATTAAATTCAGAAAAACAGGACGAATAGTAAGACGCAGCGTGCTTATCTGCTTCGGTGGTGGCATCGTCTAAGGCGTCACTTTCACAATAGACTAAGTTGTCGATAACTGGGAGATCGGAGCTCGCAGTCTGGTCGGGTGTGCTGGGGGTGGGTTTTTCCAATGTGGTTTTCCACTCTCGTTCCACGCAAATGCGATTATATTTGCTGTGAATTCAACCTTATTCATCCTTAACACATTAACGTAATTACTAGATATGCATATAACTTGAACAGGTAGTAAGACGTGATGTTAAAATAAAAAAAAGTAACTTTGTAAAAAAATAGTAAATTTAGTTTCCCTCGCAGGTTTCTTGAAGCTGTTGGTTCACTACCCCCCGCGCACCCCCCCCCCTCCCCCACCCCCACTTATTTAATAACGCTTCTAATGCATCACTCTTGTTTTATTCGCCCTAGTTCACTTAGTATTCACACCCAAACGTTGACTTTTTGTAAAAAAAAAAAAGTATATATAAATAATAAAAAAAAACTTCGAGTAGAAATAATACGTTGTTTATTAGATTCGCGAGACAACCCATGCAGAGTAGTAGTTGGTTTCCTTTCTTTCTTTTTTTCTTTCTTTCTTGCCCATTGTCTCGTGTAGTTTTATCAAAGGGGAATGACGGAACGTGTGAAAATAAGAATAAACGGTTATGTGAAAATAAAAACACATATTTTTAAAGAGAGAAAATTAATGAGATTAAAGAAATAAAAATGAACGGTAGAAAATGCATTTTACGTTCCACAGCGTTTCAAACGAGTTATACCAAATACAAGGTATTAAGACATTTTAGTTCGTTTACAATAATTTCACACCGATGTGGTAGGTATGAGAAGAATAAGATTTAGAGAAAAAATGTACCGAAGTCTACGTCGAGGGAGGGTGGGGAAACATCTAGTCAAATCTCTTAAACACACCCTGCCTAATTTGAATCCCGAATTATTTGTTAATAACGTCATTTTTTATGTGCTTGTTTATTTGAATTTTAAACGTTTATTAAAAAAAACAAACAAAGCACTTATCTTAGCTTTTTAACGGTTATTTCTCCATAAAAACATGAACAATTAAATTTACTACCCAGCACTTTCCAAACAAACATAACTAGTCACATGATATCACGATATTATTAGCAACAAAAATGTTTCTAAACTTTTTTGATTTGGAAAGAGGAGAATTTTTTGACATTTTGTTGTTGTTGAGAAACCATTCGTTCTCCCTTTATCAACCAACTTTTGTTGTAAAATAAACATTTTCGGAAAACTTATCTAATATTTTCATTGCTATACAACACAATACTACGGTATTTATTAAAGTTGAATTTATCATTATTAAAAGCTCCATGAGTCTTAATAGCAATGAAAATAGTATTGAAACTCCCCCGACCATATTAATTTTATAGTTAAAGTTTTTTAATTAAGACAGTAGCTCCAGATTTCCTAGTGAAAACATAATTAACAATTCAAGACTCACTTGTAAACATATAAACTAACCAGACCACAAACACACCTATATAAAATATGAGTAATAGATGATGATCTTCATATTTATAAGATAACAAAATAAAACCATTGTTTCATGTCCCAACTATCTGTTTTAGTTAAATAATAAATAACAAAGCCTATATAAACATCATTATTTTTAGTAATGAATAAATATTTAAAAACCTTCAACGCAAATACTAAACTCAAAGAGATTTAAAATAATTGATAAATCGTAGAACTTGTCTTGACATACTGCGCGTTGTTACTAATTAAATTACGTACACTTAATTAGTTACTACTTATTTACTTACACCATGGCATTAGGAACTCGAAAGTTCATCACACCGCACCTACAAAAGTACGCCACTTATTTATATCTTGATTTAGTTATAGCCAGTCCACCTCATTAAACCCTATCTTTTCAGGTATATTCTAATGTTATCCTTTCATCTGCGTCTAGTTCTTCCCAATGGCCTCTTCCTATTGGGTTTAACAGTCAATATATTTTTAGCACTGCGTCTTACTACCCGTTCGGGTTATACGCTTTAAGTACTAATTACGCTAAAGGATTAGAATTGGGAAGGTTGAATTAGAGGAAGTGAACCCGCATTTGCGTGGAGGGGAGTGAAAAACCATTTAGGAAAAACCACCCCCAGTTCTCCCGACCAAGATTCGAACCTCGATCTCCCCGTCCTCAGCAGTCGAGCTCAACACGACAAGCGCGTTAGCCAACTACGCCACCGAGGCGGGTTACAGTCAATATACCCTTAAAGAGGTTCTAGATCATCCCATTCGCAATGCATGTCCTAACCACCGTAATCTACGAGACTTATGATCATAAAAATGTCTTGCGGTGAGTACAGGATATTTAACTCAATATCATGTAACCTCTTCGACTTCCCAGTAGTCTAATCCCTTTTTGGACAAAATATATTCCCAAATCCCTTGTTTTCGAACATCCTAACATTTTGTTTTCGTCGTGTAAGCTAGAGATCACGTTTCATACACACAGAGAACCGGGAAAATTATGGTTTTATATAATTTGAGTTTTACATTTCTTAAAAGAACGCGAGATGTCAACAACTTACTGACCGCATGCTTTTACCAACTGTATTTTTTTTCCTAATTTCAAATATAATATTGTTATTGCTAGTTAAAATTGTTCCTAAATATTTCAACACATTAATCTGTTTAGATTATATGTTGCATGAAGCCTAGTCTCTAATTTATCGTTTCTAATCTGTGTTCTTCGTGTCATCATATACTTGATCTTTCAGCCTTCACTTCTAAACCTATTTCCTTACTAACCTATATTAAAATGTTTGAATTTTATTGCAGTAGCTTCCTTACTATTGCCCAACAAATCTAATCATATGCATATCCTAATAGCTGCATTGTATCGTTTAATGTCAACCCTTTCCTAAATTCTTGCACTCCTTAATAGCAAACTCTAAGCCCAGATTAAAAAGTAATGGAGAATGCATCTCCTTGTTTCAACCCATGATGTATTTTGAAAGTATTTGAGAAGTGAGATCCAACCCGTACCCTGTCACGTGTGTCTCTCAAACATTCCTCAATTAGCTTGACCACTTTTTTGGATATCCCAAACGTAACTAAAATTTCATATAATATTTCTTTTAACTACATTTAAAAATTAGCAGGATTACACGTTATCCCTATTTTATAAGCTACTTCACAGTGGAAACGTTTGAGGTAACTTTGCAACTTTTCTGTGTAAGCAGTGTGTACAAAACAGTAGTGTGACACAAATTGGAAGGGAAAAAAATCCCATAAGTGAAAAAAACACTTTTTTACTTTATTGAAATGTCTGAATATAAGCATATGCGGCCCTGCGTGTAGCCAAGCTACATAAAATTATATTATAATTGCGATATCTATCCTATTAACGTGGGGTACACACAAATATTATATTATTATTATTATTATTATTATTATTATTATTATTATTATTATTATTATTATTAGCACCGCGTCTTACTACCCGTTCGGGTTATACGCACTTACGCTAATGAGTAATGGTAGGGTTATTGTGAGATGAAATGGAGTACCTACAGTTTAAGGTGGGATCCGAACCACGGTGGAGACCTGTTATTCCCCACATTCACAAGTTAGCGTTAGTGCATATAATTCGAACAGTTGGTAAGACACGGTGGTGCAATAATAATATATTTAAAAATAATAATAATAATAATAATAATAATAGACCCATCCTATATTCGAACCTATATCTCCCCATCATCGTCGTTTTTTGCAAGATTAGCCACTTGCCGTAGACCATGTGGCCACCGATGCGGGTATCCTATCCTATTAATTTAAGTATGTGGATAGCCCAAATGTAAGATGTGGTAGTATATTACATTAACTCTTACACTTATTCACAATGGAACACAGCGTTGGTGTTTTTCTTTCAGAAGTATACCATTCCTCTTGACCAATCCACACTTCATTTCAAACATGTACAAATATTTACATTCCCTCAAAATGTACATGCAAGTTGTGAAAGTTTAAACGTCGCAGCCAGTTTCGTTGGATGTTCAGTTTGTCAAAGTAATTAGCTGATTGGGTCGAATGGGAATGTCAAAAAGAACACATTATGGGTGACGTGCTTGTTAGAAGATTCGTAAACTTGGTTCGGGGAAATTCTTGAAACTTCCATTGAAGTGCATAAGCAAGTTGAAAGACGGGTTTAAAACGGTGATGAGCAAATAGTAGAGTTTCGTTTTTATCTCTCTGACACGTCTTAATAACCGGGCCTTCTTATTATTTTTAGCTCCACGTCTTTCTATCCGTTCGGGTTATAAGCCTATGTAATAATTGCGCTAATGGTATAGGGAATTGGAAGGTTTAATCTAGAAGAAATTCACCCAAATTTGTTCGGCGGGATGGTGGAAAATCATTTAGTAAAAACTACCCTCAGAACACCCGACTAGTATCGAACCCCGATCTCCCCGTCTTCGGCAGTCTAGTCCAACACGAGAGTAGCGCGTTAGACCACGCGGCCACCGAAGCGGGTTGTCTTCTTATAAAGTCAACGATCCGAAGGTTGGTTTCATGTGATTTCTACTCATCTGGATCCTGCACCATCTGATAGAAATCACATGTATCAGGGGATTTTATGAAGCGTTGCGGTTCCCCTTTTCTTTACACACTGAATGTCTAGGAGCGAGAGCAAAAGAACCTATACATTTTTTTTCCAGAATGGTATTTTCACATAACTTTCAGAATTTATTTTACATGATACAATCGACATGTGACCAACGGCTTTACTTCCTCTCCAAAAAAAAATCGTTTTACGGAATTTTATCGCTAAAAAAAAATTCCATTGACTTCAGCTGGGTTTGAACCGACAAACCTCTGTTCTTGGAACGAGCCCTTTATCCGAAACCCACTGAGGTCAATAATATCCGGGTGTAAGCATTTTAATTATGCTAATGTGGTATATATGAGAAAGGTAAATATTTATATAAATTGTAATTTAACTTGCATTGAAGAAGAGTTGGAAACCCAATATGTAAACCAAAAACTCAGCACACCTAGCCGAGATTCGAGCTCCTTGTCACCAACAAACCAGACTAGATGAGACCTGACATTAAATCAACGTGCCTACCGACCTACAGTTTATTTATTATTTAATTATGAATGCAAATACCCATTTCGGTGATCGAATGAGTTAAGACATCACTCTCATACTAGACTGTACTACCGTTGATGGTGAAACTGGGGTTCGTATCTTAGTTGGGTGAACTGAGGGGGCTTTTTATTAAAAGGTTTTAAACTTTTCCTCTCCGCAAATGTGTGTAAACTTCTTCTAAAATTCAACCTTCATCATCCCTCCCTAACAAATAATAACATATGCATACATCCCGAACGGGTAGTAAGAAGCAGTACTAAAATAATAATTACAAATAACGCAAATAAAATAATTTACTAAAAACAAATAGTCTTAAAACAAATATGGTTCTTGTTTATAATAATATACAACCTAATTCATAAGCTAAATAATTATTCATCCCTAAAAAAAGGAATATCCAAAAAACTAATTCTCTTAACTTGTTATTATTTAGATATTTACATTTAAAATAAAATACTATAAAATATTTAAATAATGTAATAAATAGACAAATAATCTTAATTTGATTAAAAAGGAAATAATTTAATTTATAAGATAACACAGTTACAAGTAGAGCATTAAAGGTCAGAATATTGAAAACCTTGAACGCTTCTTTACACGTTTCTACATGAATATTAATACATCAACAAGCCACCTCTTCGTCGTACATGTATCCCTATTCCTGAGGGTGTTACATGATGAGTTAATTTCCTGTCACAGTTAAGGTGATGGGGAAAATAAATAAATTACCAAATACAGTGAGTAAGTAGCCTGGGGATTTTCGGGATGAAGACCATATTTACTAATGAATAAATAATTGATGATTTGGAATATAATTCTTGAAAAATGAATATAGTCATTAATTATTTTATGAACAATAAATATTTAATTAAGTTATTTAAAATTAATAGAAAGCGAATAAAATATATTAATTATGATAGAAACAAGAACCATGAATTACTTTTTCATATTTAAAAGAACTTATTGTTTAAATAGTATAGATAAATAATTCTAGTAGACTTTTTATAATATATTAATGAGGGGATAAAGAATTACTGGGTTTATTTCTAGTTTAAAATGAAGTGTACACGCATTTAAATAAAGGGAGAATGAAATTTTTTAGGAAAGTGTACCCTCATTACACACGACCAGGATTCTAACTTTAACTTCCCCATAATCGTTAGTCCGGTTTGTTTCAAGAATGACGTTTTAGACCCCTCTACCAGTGAAGTGTGCCATTTTATTATACTGAAAAAAACAGCCAAAAATTTAAAAAAAATATCAAATCCAATGTTCTAGCAAAAAAAAAAATTCTGAATCACTACGTATAACATTATATAGCTTGGCCGAATCGTCTAAGTCGTCACTATATCAGTTGGATCTACTGAGGTTTTTTAAATAAATATATCCAAGAGAAAATGCCCCCTACATCCATCCCCGGCCGAGATTCTAACCTCAACTTCCCAGTCAACGCTCAATCCATTAGATTGCTAGACTGATGCATTATACCATGTGAACACAGATGTGGGTACCTACATAATGTAATTAATTCTATAATTATATGAAAAGCATTTATTATCAGTTTTCAAGGATATAAGCCTATACTTGGTGCGAGAATTTCTACAAATTATTTAGGTTTTAAATCAATTCCAGTCGACGCTATTTTAAGATACAGGCGTAATAATCCTGAACAGATTTCATAGAGAAACATGCAAATGACGGCTATTGAATTGAACTTCTATTTTTTTTTTTTTTTCATATTTAAATTTTAGCACCGGATGAAACGCATTTCTATGTAAATGTGTATGCCGTTTACATATCTAGAAGCGCTGTTTGCGATTTGCATACTCTTCGGGCGCACTGTTTCTAAGGTAGGTTCATTTGGACGCAGCGTACATTCTAACAAACTTAAGAAGGTTTATGATGACCTCACGGAAGAACACCATTCGAGTGGGTGAGTTTCTAGTTAGGATATTACGTTCATTAGATTTTTTTTTAATGGTACCCACGATTACCATTATAAATTACAGTAAAAACTAGTATTTCATCTCTCTAATAATGTTCACAGTAATTTAATTCATGTATTTTAAAATCTACCGAGACATACAACCATTATTCATTCAGAAGAAAAAAAAATTGGGAAACATTTATTACTGTTAGTAACTTAAGGAACGTATGGCAGGCCTCTCTATCTAGCGTTTAGCATTCTTAGCTACCAATCTAAAGGTACCAGGTTTGATTCTCGACAGTACCATAAGTATTTCTCCTGAAGGAGAATTGGTCGTCATAGTCTGATTATTTATGCGGTGTGAAAGAAGGTAGCGCGAATAATTTTAAAGTTTTTATAAAATTGAAATTTTTTGGCAATAATAAATCAAATATTTCTTCAGTAGCAACATAGAGTTTAGTTTTCTGCACATACTAATATCAACAGATCTTGAATATCTGTCAAAGGATGTCCTGGAATTTTGTCAAAACTTTTTAAATAAAGAGAAAAAGTTTTGACAAAATTCCAGGACACCCTTTGACAGATATTCAAGATCTGTTGATAATAGCATGTGCAGAAAACTAAACTATACTCGTATTTTGTTACTGGAGAAATATTTTATTTATTTTGTACAAAAAAAATGTAAAATTACTCGCTCTCCCTTCAGCCGCACCAGTTTGGTTTAAGGCTTTTACTGGTACAACATAATACTCTTTATCATCACAATCATTTTTTTCGGATGAAGTAAGTGCATCTACATGATGACCCAAACTCACAAGATGGCTACATATCCACCATTGTCAGAAGAATACCAGGAATGTATATCTGACAAACCCTGCTGGTATACGCTAAAGGAAAAAAAAAAAGATTTACAGGTTGTCCGGGTATAATGTTACCCCTTACCCTTAAGGTAACTTTACACCTACATTGACATATATATGGTAATACGATCCTTCGGCTTATGTGTATCTCAACAATGACTCTTCATTCATCGGTATATGAGATTTTACCCACATTTGAATACACGCATAAATAACCCTATTTGACAGGTCAAATGTTGTTGTAATTCCAGAGCAGTGTATTACGCTGATAAAGATAAAAGTATGAGAAATACACTCTCATTTGAGGGAAGGTAAGAGTTAAAAACCATTTCGAAAATAAATACTGCAAACACTATCCCAATTCAAATGAGTCGTGTTTGATAAACTGGTATATAACTACTTATTCGCGCAGATGTGTACTATATTACAAATAAACCCGCATCAGTGGGTGAACGGTATTATTATAATGTTAGACTGGCCTGCTGATGGCGGGGAGATCGGGGTTCAAATCCCGGTCGGGTCAATTAGGGTGGTTTTTCCTAAATGGTTTCCCACTCTACTTTCACGCAAATGCTGGTAGATTACCTTAAAAATGCTTCCTTCCTCACTCCTACCCCATTAGAGTAATTATCATATATGTGTATAGCCTAAATAGATATTAAGACGCGATGATAAAAATATTAATATAATTAACATATTAACAAACAAATGATTAGCACGTAATGAATAAAACACTTAATGTACTTGTCATGGATTTTTCCCCTTGTGCTCTGTGTCCTACTAGATTAAATACGCATTTAACACTAATGAAATTTTAATAAGAGAGGTATAATTTAGAAGAAATCAACCTACATTTGCTGAACCTCGTCATCAGTGAACCATTTAAGAAGAATGTGACGACTTTGTTCACATGCATACCCAAGCTTTTTTCCTATATGTTGTTTGTTCACAGTGAATTTACATTAGGGCGATGGGGATAAGATGGTAGTATATGGATGATGGAATGTATCTGAACTTACGTATAGGAATAGTAGAAAAACAGATAGGAAAAACACCCTTCAGTACATCTGACCGGGATTCAAATTCCGATCTTTTTTTTATCACCGGTAATTCAGACTGTCGCAAGGCGGATACCAAAGCCCCCCCCCCCCCCCCCATTTACGAGAAGATAATGAAGCAACCGGATTGTATGAAATTGCTGGGAGAACCAGTTGCCCTTCCCAGCTCCCTTTTCACTAGGGGACAGACAAGCGATTTGGTCGGCAGCCAAACTACTACTCCATCCAAGGCCGTAGCAAGGTTTTTTTTGGGGGGGGTTAAACACCCCCCCCCTCCCCCCAGATTTTATGAAACAAATATATATGGCTTTATTTAATGTTCAAACAATATCAAAATTAAAATACAAGTATAAATTAGGGGGCTGTGTTACCATAAAAAGTGCTTCTGATAGCTTCTAGAGGTGTTAAATGTTTAGAGATTTTCCTATTCTCCGGCAGTTAGGGGACTATGTTGCCATGAAAAACACTTCAGATAGCTTCTAGAACTGTTTATCATTTATAATCTTTTCTAGCTTCCGGCAATTGGGGATGTGCCCACCAAACCCCCCTTGAAATTATTGGCTATGGCCTTGCCTACTTGTTTCCTTCAGTTCAAGGTTAACCTTTGTGAGGTGTGGGCATACACTGTATGCCAATACAAGGTGTATTTTAATTTGTGTCGAATGTTCTAGAGACGTATTCCCATCGACCAAACACAAAGAAAAGTGTACATAAACTTAGGTGTATAAACGCTTAGTTTTAGAGGTTTTCCTCGAAGATGGATTGATCATGGGGGAACCATTGAATGGACTGCTCAGTCACAAAATTTTAACCAGATTTATTATTATATCTGGGGACATTTAAAAGTCCTGTGCTGATGTTGACGTTTTAAGAGACCGTATCCTAAGCGGATGTGAGCAAATACGTAGCAGCCCCAAGTGTATTCAACGGAATACGACCAAGAATGGAACGCCGCCTCGGAACGTGCATCAAAGCGGAGGACACCATTTTGAACAATCTGTGTGATAAAATAGTGTGTCTTCTTGTGTTTTTGTTTGTTTCTGTTTAACTTTGTCTTGTATAATTGCTTTACTTCTTTTGTTGGATTGATTATTAATCGAAAAGTAAAACTCCATCGTTGACCGTGTGTGGGGTGACAAAACAGTGATGCTCACATGCACTCATCTAGCGGGTCGAGTTATCCGTTTGCCATCATCCATTCACTGAGCGACCACTGTGCAATCTGCTTCAGATTGCGATAGGAGTCACGGGCCAGGCCATCAATCAAAACATCTTTTGGGCGATCCGAATATCTTCTTCAACCCGTTTGGGTTTGTTTACTTACAGGAGATATTTGTCAAATTTGGTCGAAAGAGATGAGATTTTCCAACCGGTTGAGTCACTCACTATCACTTTTTGAATGGGCCGCCTTATAGTTGACCACCGAGGTTTATCTGTGTGAAATATTTGTTATGGTATATCTACAATCCGTTTTAGATAGGAAGGAACTATTTGACTGTTATAAAAGTTACTAAATTCAGGTGATGTAGATCTGTCACTTTATGTAGAAAATATTAATACATCTATATTAGTAATAATAATATCAAAGCTGATCGTAAAAAAAGAAAAAGGTTGTATTTTGTTAAAGTTCCTTAAGACCAGAATCCTACCTCTACATGTTTTCGACACATAAAAACAAGAATAAGTGCAGAATAAATCATATATTTAAATAATTGTCATCCTCATCATTAGCATTAACTGTTTCTCGCCTGTGGCCGGGTTAGTTTAGTAAAATGCCTCTATTTCCCTCTTTACTTTAACCACTCTTCCTCCTGTAATGTCTTCATTCTTCTCCTCTAACTGAACACTTTCTGTTATCTGCTCCTCTCATCTATTTATTTGTCTCCCTTGCATTCTTTTCCCCAAATAATTCCTCTCCGTCCTTCTCTTTGCTATTCTCTCCTTTTACATCCTAAGTACATGCTAAGTACAGGCTTGCTTCCTCTATTACCTCATGTATTAGCCTACATAATTGTAAAAATATAAATTAATGTCCTAATATTTAATATAGTTGATGGTGCACCAACCTGCTGATCCAAGCCCCTTGTTTGATTCCATGCGAGGTCCGAATATTGATAAATTAATTTTTAACACTTTCTTTTAAGAGCTTAGTTGTTGATATTTAGCTAATCTATGGTGTATTCGAATTAAGTTAACGATAAAGCACTATTAATAGATTGACTGTATTGTTACTAGGATCAAAAAAACTTAACACGTGCTTGTTTTTATAGTTTTTATTATATCTCTATAACTTCTTCATTGAAGTATTTACAGTTTTATGTTCGTAGAGTTTGAAAGTATACTTCTTGTTTATGGAAGCGTGGGATTGAATCGAACCAATCAATCTCTAGTTTCAGAACTGTCTGACATTCCAAACTGTAAGTCAACTCTCCCTTAAACTTATTCTCCAATGTTTAACTTCTTTCCCCCCCAAAAGTTTATGTCGATACATCTAGTATGGTTTGTGAGAACATGCCAAAAACAATTCAGATCTTGAGAAGCACATATAAAAATCAAGGTTCTTCAAATAAGGTTTTTGCGTGCTAGTAGTTTATCTGTGTTCCTTTGCTGCCTGAATAAATGAGTTAAGAGGTTCGATGATATAATAAATGCAATCTACTTAGCTTACACTGGTTGCCTATATCAGACTTATTTATTTAAGTTATCCACAGTGGAAAGAAAGAATCAATAAAGTCAATTGCTGAGTTAATAATATTGGTTTATTTTACATTCAATATCACTGTTTCCAGCCTGTGACCGGGTCATTTTATTAAAATGCCTCGCTATCAGACCTGGAGAGATATGGTATCTGGTTTGTTCACCTGTGTGTGTGTGTGTGTGTGTGTGTGTGTGTGTGTGTGTGTTGTATACGTGTAGACTTTTAGCCACTTTAGTGGCACAGAGCGTTGGAGGTTGCCTACTCACCGTAACCACAATGAGATATGTGATGATAGTGATTATGAGGATGTGGAGTCAGTAGTGACCTTAAAACTAAATTAAACCTAACTAACTAACCATAATGCCAGTTGGGATAGTTCCTCTTTTAGAAAAACTACCAGGAGTTGAACCCGGGACCCCTAGGTTCGTAACTAGGCACAGGTCTGGTTCCAATCTTGTTAATATATGTAGACACACCCGCACCAGTGAGAATGTGGACAAAATTTCAGGCTTACATCATCTGATTTGCCGATGATGGGGTTCGAATCCCGGCCTGTTGTACTAAAAATGTTGTTTTCCTGGTTAATTTGCTATACGTCTTCCACGCAAATGTGGGTACACTTAGAGACATTATACCTTTAGTTATTCTTACCACACTAGCGTAATTAATATGCGTGTAACACGGAGCTATGGATTATGTTGGATGGGTGTGTGTGACTTGGCTCTAGCAGTTATAAAAACTTTTTTAGCGAGTCGTCTCACTACTGTTCGAGTTATAAGCTTATGTATTAACTACACCAATGATTTTAGGGATTGTAAAGGTTATATTTATAGATAGTGTACCCACATTAGTGTGGAGGGAGAGTGGAAAACCAACCTTAGTCCACCCGACCGAGATTCGAACCTCAATTCCCCGTCATCGGCAGTCTAGTCTACTGCGAGAGTAGCGTGCTAACCTTGAGGCCACCGAAGTGGGTAAAAACAAATTCGCAAATTCGCATACATTTCTAAATTAAATTCTGTGTCCTTTAAACTTGGTAGGTCTATTTATTAAACGTTTGATTTTTTTTTTTTTTTTACTTTTTATGCTTTTAGTTTCACTTATACCGATAGACAATTTGAAACTTGCAACTTGGTGACAAGATTCATATAACGTTAGTAATAAATTACTAAAATATAATTATAATATAAATGAATTTTATCTTTAAAGATTGTTCTAAATTTAACTTGAAAACTTCTGAAAACCGCAATTTCTAAGTGAGTCACATTCGTACATAAAGTAAAGTAATCAGATATCCGTCATGAAATATGGTTTTTCTTCCGCAACTAAATTATTGCGGCATTTTATTCAGCCTCTGAAAGATAAATTATCATCCATCGTTCAGTTCAGGTAATGGTATGCGTTTCCTGTCTACCATCCCCTCAAAACCCCTATTTCAAACATCCCTTCACCCCCGAAAGGAGAGAATTCCATTATCTTTTAACAAGATAGTGCGCTCGTCCCCAGCTGCGTAATTAAACACTAATTGAAGATGGCGCTCGCCTTTATATTAATTAAGCACATGAGATTAGTGGGCAATATTAATCTTAAACTCCCCACAACGAGTTGCAATTACTGTTACATTGCTACGACACATCATTTTTTAAAAGGTTTGGTATTGAGTGGTGAAATAGTTTGTGGTGTGTTTATTTTAACGACTTTTTTAAATTTTTGTCTTCAACTTGATGGTTTTTATTTTTATTTTTGTTGTAATTGTTTGTGAATAGGGGTGAAATGTTGATAGTCCTCCTCGCTCTAAGTACTTATGAAACGTGTATTATCATAAATATGGTTTAGTAGCGAGTCAGTAAAAACTAATAGTTCTGTGGGCAATAGACCTTACTCCCTCCTTTGAAAAAAAAAGTTGATATACTATGCTAAGAATTACATCATGCTACTATCATTATTACATTCTTAAGATCTATCTTTGGATTTCTGCTTGAAATATCTCCAATTTTGTCCTTAGATTTGAAGTTGATATTTTCCCTTTGTGATGCAGTTGTACAAATAACAAATGAACACTATATTCAAAAAAACATCATATTCATAGATAATAACTGCTACTAACGTAACTTAACACGTCAGTTTCACAATATTATGTCAAAATTGAAAAAAAAAAGTCCTAGGTTCTGAGTGACCACATAGAGTTAAAAATTAAAACCTCGAAAGAAAAGCTATTAATACGCAACCGTCATGTCCATACAAAACTTTTATTAGATGGGTTTACGCATTTAGCAGTTATTACGGACCCAACAAACAGATGGACATATTTTTGAGTAGTAGCCATCTTGAAACGCATAAACAGATCTAAAAGCCCTGTACCAATATTTGATTTGGTCTTGATTCAAAGAAGGTCTCATCCAAATTTTGTCAAAACTGATCCAATAATTTGACATTTATCGCAGAGCAAAAATCCATCAATACACAAGGACAGACAGACAAAATGTGAAATGGTAAGATTAAAAGAGAATCTTTCATCGCTCGGTTAGCTAAGTTTAATCATAATCAAGTCCTTTCCAATTTTTGCATAATTGATGTCAAACTTTCCCCAAAAACGTTCTATCATTTTTATATAAGAATTTTAAAAATATAATGAATCACTTAGCTACATTTACCAAAGATACATTTGTGCGGTAGAATCCATGGGGTTGATAAAGTAGTTCTAGCTTCTGACTGAGCAAGGAGTTTGGGACATCGAGGTTTAACTCCAACCTTATACATTCAGTATAGTTTGTACAGTTGTAGTTTTCCATTCTCTATTGAGTTACTTACTTTAAATTCACTATCCCCCGCACGTTTCCTAGGTTAAGTTTTTGCAAGCTTCATACACATGTAGTGAACAGTAAGATGTGTAACATTACACTATAAAACAAAACAAAGTTGAAATAATCAAAATAAAATACGTTCTTTAACAGTTGAATATAGCTAATATACTTTAAAATATTTACACCAAAATCGGTAGTCCTACAGACAAAATCTTTTATATTAACTTTTTTATAAATTTTACATCTTCAAATGAAAAATAATTATAATATCAAAGTTGTAAAATAGTATAGAAGTTACTTAAATTTGAAAAATAATAATAAAACGCCACCTTTGTTCGGATTCCACGTTAAACTGTAGGTCCTTCATTTCATTTCACAATCACCCTACCATTACACATTAGCGTTAAGTGCGTATAACCCGAACGGGTAGTAAGACGCGGTGATAATAATAATAATAATAATAATAATAATAATAATAATAAAATCTAATGTTAAGGACCAAAATCACAAACTTAATAAAAATAAAATTAGAAAATAATATATAGATTCCTCTTGAAGTTGATCAAATTGTTTGTAGTAATTTTAATAGTAGATTATAACACCGTGTAATAAATAGGCTTCTTAACGATATAAAATAGCGGTGCTTACTTATTGAAACATTATTTTATTATTTTTTGAAACCTAAAAAATTAGTATTAAAGAATTATTTAGCTAACACTTTAAATCCCAATCTTAAGTTGAAATATATTTTATTATTAAACAAATTGTTATATTTATTGGACCCTGCCCAATATATTATGTATAATAAATTATAGACTAACCCATGTCAATCACCAAATGGTCTAAGTAATCGCTCTTGTTTAGACTGACCTGCTTATGACGGGGAGATCGGGGTTCGAATACCGGTAGGTATACCGATTGTGATTTTCCTTAAATAATAGTTTACCATTTTCCTTCAATGCGAAATCGGGTAGACTACCTCTAAAATAGTTCCTTCTCATCCCTACTTTATTAGATTATTTATTATAGAGGAAGAGAGAGACTGAATTTGAAGTGTCTGTCTTATGTAGGCCTACAACCGCCACTATAGTTGTTAATTGAGAGTCTAGACTTAAAACAAAACAGTGAATCATTCACCTAATCTCTCAACCCATGATGAATTGTGGGTCTGATCACGCGACTTACCCTTAATTGAGGAGGGTTTGTGTGACTACTCTCCAATTAGATGGGTTTTTTTAATAACTAGTTGGAACTACTTTTAAACACTCACACACTAAATTAGAAGAAGTGACACGTGTCGGCAATTTGTGTCGTTAAGTTGTAATACCGACAACTATTGTAAGTCTCCTAATGGTGAAAAAATAAATGATACGGTACAACACACAGACCCTTTAATTCTCTTAAAATAGATACACTTACTAAAAACTCGTAGGATCTGTGAAACAAAATGATATGTGTTGTTTCAAAAGCCCTCCCTCCACCAAAGAGCGTAAATGAAATAATATACACTGTTATAGAAACATTGAAAGAAAAAAAAGAGGAACACTTCTTTCCAAAAAAGAGCAGAGGAATAAATTTCAATTTTCAAAGACATTCATAAAAATATACAATTATTTATAACTCAGAAACTATAAGTTTTATAAAAATACTCGCAAACCTCAGGTGAGTTTTCTTTGCAAGTGGATGTAAAGTCATCTATTCCAAAGCCAATTTTTGATAGGTCTTACCGTTTAGCCACAAGAGACTTCCAAAGAAAGGTCCACACCAACATTTTGAATTTTTTTCGGAGGTTAAAAATTCAAATCTTTAACTTTTTGGAATGTTACCGTCAGTTACAGGCTAGAAGCTACAAGTTTGCCAAATTTCAAGTTTCTAGCTTATCTGGAAGGGGGTAAACATTAATGTCAGTGAGTGAGTCAGCCACGTGGCTTTATAGTAGTATAATATTTCAACCATAATGTTTTTATTTTTAATAACATTACATCTTTACAATGATAAGCTATTTCTTATCTCAAATAGTTGCTAGACATGATCACAAAGAAATTTCTGCTTATGTAAAGTGTCCTTAAAATAATGTTAATGGTAAAATTATAATTTCCCTTGTGTTTATAATGTTAAATAGTGTCCAGTACAAAATCTAAGAAAAATCGTTAGTGCGGATTTTGGGACAAGCCATTTTTCTAATTTTTTTTTTTATTAACATAAAATTGAAGAAATCTAAGGCCACAAAATGTACTAAGATAATCTGATATTTTATTTTTTACCTAGCGCCCTAGTACCCATACAAGTTCTACGCATTTAAATACACTAATGAAGCTAAGGCCAAGAATGCATAGTTTTAGTATAAAATATATAAATAAGATCTACGAAACAGATGAATGGCCCAAGGAATTTCTAGACATAGCCATGGTGGCTCTAAAGAAGAAGAAACAAGAATCAAATAACCAAAACTATTTTATTTATTTTAGTGAGTACTCACATCTAGATATATATTATGAAAAATTGAAAACTGACACGTGGACAGGAGAATCGAATCCGGGACCTTAGTACGCCAATCTCTGACACTGAGCTATCCAGAAATCGTCCCGTGCCCAGAATCATTCTTCACACATATTTTAAGGCAGAGTATACGATGGACGTGTGGAAATTGTCGGCTATAAATGTGTTATTTTATTAAGGTCTCTCTAGCTGTCAGATAACGCAGCCACCTTTGACTCTGTAGTTGGCTCAATGCTGCCTGCCACTTGTACAATTATTGTAATTGTAAAGAATAGCATATCTAAGAATCAAATATCCAAACCTATTATAATTGTTTTAGTGAAGATTTACTCGAATCTAGATATAATATTCTGAAAGCTCGTAATCTTAATAAAATCACACATTTGTAGCCGACGATTTCCGCACATCCATTATAAACTCTGCCTTCAAGTATGAGTGAAGAATGACTCTGGTCACGGGACGATTCATGGATAGCTCGGTGGTTAGACCATTGGTGTACTAAGCCAAAGGTCCCGGGTTCGATTCCCGTGTCCAGGTATCATTTTTCAATTTTCAAAAGAAGAAACAAGACAAGAAATGCAGGACCTTCAACCTCATTTCTCATATGGGTAAGATGGTGACAAGAATACTCGAGAGATAGCTGGAACAGAAATTATTAAGTGTGATGGAAGAAGACCAATTTGGATTTAGAAAAAGAATCAGATATGTTTTCGGGATGCTGAGAATAATTTCAGAAAGTGTGTTGGAAGTTAAAGAAGAGGTCTAAATTGGTTTAATTTGATGGCAAAAGGAGTTCAATAGAGTGAAGTGGAACAAACTGATGGAAATACTCAATAAGATCGGCATCATTTGGAGAAGGAGAAGGCTGATTGCAAACTTATACTTGGGGACCAGCGAGTGAAGATGAGTTTTGATGACGGACAGACTAACAGCGTAGAAATAAAAAGAGGAGTGAGGCAAGAATGCTGTTTGTCACCCAGTCTGTTCAACTTGCATGGAGAGTGGCTGATAAAGGAAGCCCTGGAGGGACGTAGCGATTTGAGGAAAGGAGAACGCGTCATTGACACAGAAAAATATGCAGATGATCTAGCATTACTGGCCAGAAATGAAGAGTTGAAGGAAGCTGGTGGAGATAAGGAGAAGATATGACATGGAGATCAACAATGCTAAATCAAAATTAACAAAGACTGCCTATTGTTTCAAGGAAATTAGGTCGTGGATTGCCATGGCCAAGGAAGCTTTTAACAAGAAGAGGTTATTGCTGACACATAAGTTGAGTCTGGAATTGAGGAAGAAACTTATGAAATGCTACATTTGGAGCATCTCGATGTAGGGAGCAGAAAATTGGACTTTTTAGGAATATGGAAAATGAATACTTGGATAGCTTTGAAATGTAGTGCTGGAGTGTATTTGAGAATATCAGATGGATAGAAAGGGTGACAGATGAAGAAATCTTAAGAAGAGTGGGGGATAAGATGGCCATTTTAAATGTGATTCTTCGCTACAAAGCAAACTTGATCAAACACAGCCTTAAGTGGAACTGTTTTCTGTACGACGTCATAGAAGGAAAGGATGAGGGAGAGAGGAACTTAGGAAGAAGGAGGTTTCAAGCATTGTATTACTTTAAGGAAAAAAGAAAATTCTGGGAGCTCACGGAGGCGACGGAGAACGGACGCATTGGTGGTCAAAGTACAGTGACAAAAGGAATTAACTTATCGTAAGACAGAACACATGATGATGTTGATAGTAATAATAATAAATAATAATAATAAAATAATAACTTCATTAATTGACGCAAATTGCCCCAATACACAATAATACGCAGCGATTTTTTTTAAATTTTGTGTTTGAAGATTGTTCCGATATAAAGTGCTGTAAACATAACTGTCGCTGATTTAAGCCTGTCATTAACTTTATTGAGCTATAAATATATTTATGTGAAGAGGTATTTTTAGTGAGATGTGGTTAAATTTAAAAAGCTCATCTACCTCACCATCCATTATCAGCACTCTGGTGCTTTGTTTCAACCTAAATTAGAGGTAATAAATTATTTCGTATAAGTGCAGTCAACCACGTTGCAGGTGCAATCCGTCATTGATTTAAGTTAACGCTCATGCGCGCACTAGCATCGATAAAGTCTGGATCAAACTGGAAGGTGTTGGTTTGCGTCATCCCTCATTAGAAGAAAACATCCGGTACAAACATAATTATTTTTTTATCGCCGTGTTTTACTGCCCCTCTCGGCTTATATGCCTAAGTAGAGCTTTTTTTATATATATAATCACGTCTTACATCCGGGTTATATAATATACTTATATACTAAATATTGCGTTGATGGTTTTAGGGATTTTTAAGGTTATAACTAAAGGAAATGTTCCAGCAGTTGCGTGGAGGGAGATTGGAAAACAATTTATGATAATCCACTCTCAGTACACCCGACTAGGATTGAACCCTGATCTCCCCGTCATCGACAATCTAATCTGGCCCTCTATAAACATACAATTTCCCCTTATGATCGGCCTAAACAGTTGAAGTATGAAAGGCCTAACTGACGTGAATGAGGTGGTCTGCCGGCCAATCATTGGAATTGTTGGACTGTGAGAATTCTGACAGTTCTACCCTCAGGCCACGGTGCCTACGGAACTGACCTGTATGGGGAAAATGCGATCTGCTGTAAGGTCAAGTCCTCAATCAGTTACTCGCTTCGGTGGCTTAGTTGGCTAACGTGCTAGTTTCGTGTTGAGCTTGACTGCCGAGGACGGGGAGATCGAGTTTCGAATCTCAGTCGGGTGAACTGGGGGTGGTTTTTCTAAATAGTTTTCTACTCTCCCTCCACGCAGATGTGGGTTCGCTTCCTCTAAATTCAACCTTTCTAATTCCCAATCCCTTAGCGTAATTAGTACTTAAGTGTATAACCCAAACGGATAGTAAGACGCGGTGCTAAATATTAATTCATTCAGTTCAGTTTCCACTTTGCACGTGCTCAGTGACATTTATCGTGTTTCATCCGTTATTGGTGACCTGGTGGTCTAGGGGTAAGGTGTCATACTTCTGTGCTGGCGGCCGGGGTTCAATCCTCGGTCCCGGCAAAGATTTATCTGATTACCAAACCCTTCCTACACCTCTGACAAGACATCTTGTGAATGTGGGGAATGCCAGGCCACCACCATGGTTCGGATTCCACGTTAAACTGTAGGTCCTTCATTTCATCTCACAATCACCCTACCATTACACATTAGCGTAAGTGCGTATAACCCGAACGGGTAGTAAGACGCGGTGCTAATAGTAATAATAATAATAATAATAATAATAATAATAATAATAATAATAATAAAACATCCGTTATTCGGCCATGGCCACGAGCTTAAAAGATTTTTCTATTCGAATTTATCGAAAAGTTCACACAGAAAATTTATATGGGTGTAATTTTCCTGGTTTGACAACTCTTTCCACCCCACTCCACGGTCTCTATGATATTTTTCCCCACGAAAAACTTGGATACAACTTTACTGAACCAGATGGCAAGGCGGACTGACGATACATAATCTGACAGGCCGATCTGTTTTGTGTATGATAGTGAGCCGTAGGCAGGTGAACCTGTCTTCAGTTCGGCCTGTCAATTCAACCCGAGGGTGAAACCCGCACGTGTATGAGGGTGTCGCGGCCCATACACGTGCGTGCCTCACACGACAGCGGTGCGCGGGGCATGGTAGGTGAGGTATCCCACACACACACACTTGAGAACAGCAGCCAAGTCTGGTGAGTGGCGTGCTTGGTACCGTTAGAGTTCTATAATCTGTGTGTTTTGTTGAAATGTTGTGTCTGTTTCTTCTGTTGGTTGGATTATTATTTATATGTTATTCTCCATATAAACAGTGATGACTACGGTAGGCCTCAATTACCCGCCTCGGTGTTGTAGTTGGCTGACGCGCTTGTCGTGTTGAGCTCGACTGCTGAGGACGGGGAGATCGAGGTTCGAATCTCGGTCGGGTGAAATGGGGGTGGTTTTTCCTAAATGGTTTTCCATCTTCCCTCCACGCAAATGCGGGTTCACTTCCTCTAATTCAACCTTCACAATTCCTAATCCATTAGCGTAGTTAGTACTTAAAGCGTATAACCCGAACGGGTAGTAAGACGTGGTGCTAACTATTATTATTATAATAAATAACACTACTTGAAGAACAAACAACTAAAACTATTTACAACGATTATTATAGACAGCCAATTAACGAATTTTTCGTGAGTAAATTTCACTCGCGAACAGCAACATGCATTCACTCTGGCACGTCTGCTTCAATAGAGTCTATACTCGGGTACGATCACCAGACTTGCAAAGCCTGCCGTGCAAGAACATCAAGCTCCTCCTGGTCACCGCTGGGCCGTGCCCCGCACTTTATTCACCACACGCGGACACATTCTACCGTGCGCCGCACGTTCGTCCGTTGCTGACGTACAGGACACGTGCATGTATGAGCCGTTATTGCGAGAGTTACGCCTTAGTCCAAGCGACCACCAAAGCGGGTACAAATAATATTACCATCAGATGAATGAGTTTATTATTTATAACTTTGAGCCCAATATAAATAATATTCATATCTAATTTTCTGCTCCCACCGCATATTACTACCCGTCCGGGATATCCACATTTTAAATACGCTGATGAACTAAGCGAGATGAAGGTAACGTTCAGAGAAAATGTAATCTCATTTATTTGAAGGGATAATCTTAAACCACTTAGCTAAAATAACATTTAATACACTAGACCCAGACCCTTTAACTCCTCTATCACAGGTGAACACTAGGTGAGCTCAACGTATATCCCGTGTGCCCAAAGATACGGGTACAAATAATATTCTATCTAGTGTAAAATAAGACTAAATACTGTTTATATTCTTATTTTGTATAGATGTTTTTGTACAAATAACAAATGAACACTATATTCAAAAAAACATCATATTCATAGAAAATAACTGCTACTAACGTAACTTAACACGTCAGTTTCACAATATTATGTCAAAATTGAAAAAAAAAAGTCCTAGGTTCTTGAGTGACCACATAGAGTTATAAATTAAAACTTCGAAAGAAAAGCTATTAATACGCAACCGTCATGTCCATACAAAATTTTGATTAGATGGGTTTACGCATTTAGCATTTATTACGGACCCAACAAACAGATGGACATATTTTTGAGTTGTGGCCATCTTGAAACGCATAAACAGATCTAAAAGCCCTGTACCAATGTTTGATTTGGTCTTGATTCTAAGAAGGTCTCATCCAAGCTAAGCTCAGGATGATTGTGAAAAGAGGATTATTCCGCCACAAACTTTCGTTTCAAATATATTGTGGTTTTATTAGTATAATTAAAATTAGTCATTATTAACCTATTGTATCTTACTACCCAGCCAAACTATTTTAAAGTAAGGCTAAATAAAATAAAAGTTTATAGAAAATGTATCCATATTTGCGTGGATGTAGGAAGCTATTCAAGAAAAACTACCATCAGTACACCAAGACGAGATTTGAACCACGCCCTCCCGGTCACTGGAAAACTATATTAGACCAGCTTGATTCCTTAGACCACGTGCTCACCAACGTGAATTTAAATTAATCTTTAAGAATAACTTAACGTCTTTATTTCCACATCAAGTTTTAATTTCTATAGCCAATATCTCTGAAAATCAACGCATCTTTCACTCTATTCATTTACCACATAAAAAACAAATTGGGTTTGTGAACCAATCCTTAATATTTCCCTTCAATCCAGTTATATTTAGAACTTTTAAACATTGTTTGATGACAGACTGTACATCAGAGTATCTCCCCCTCCTAAGAAATACAGAACGAAGAAGCGACAAGTCTTATGTCTTTCCTCGGCTAAATTTAACATTTTACACCCTTCCAAAAGACAGAGGGGGGAAAACGCTCTCAGTACCACAAGGCTTAAACCATCTCTCTCCCATTTAAAAAAATATATATATAAAAATAAAGAACTAACGAAGAAAAAAAAAAAGAACAGAAAGAATCTGTCTACATGTTCCTAGCTAGATGTGTAAAGGAATCCTAAGGAGAAAAACATTGGGAACGTTTGGAAGATGGTGCGAGCCAAATTTAGATATTCTTTACTCCCCTCCATTTCTGTTCCAGTGCTTCTTGAAAACTTGATGGTTGAAACTGTTAAAAAAAAAAAAAAACTGAAGAGAAGAGCTCGCTATCTATTCGTTGGTGTCTCTTGTAATATTAATAGCCTGTTCCTCAAGTAATCTACTTACCGGGGGTACCTTGGCACGCTGTTAGTAGCTTCATCTCTGCTTCTTGGGTTTCAAACCACTTCGTTTAGGAGGAAGTGGGGCATTATCTAATGCTAGCTATTGACAGAACGATACATTTACACTAGCGGCGGTGATAAAAAAAATATATAGAACTTGATGAAAATAAACCTAAAAAAAATGTGAAGAGTGGTCATGTTTCAATTTTGGTCGAAAAGGTGCACCCAAGATGGGGTAAACGGGGAAGTTGCCTTCCCCCTCCCCTCCCGCCACAACACACACTTACCCCCTCCCACGCAGATCGATAACTTTACGTTACATCCATTACTTACTGTTTCCGGCCTGTGGCAGTTTTTTATTCAAGTGATATATTTTCTACCACCAACTTTTTAGGCCTGTCGTAGCTTCATATGCCTTATAATCTGACCTAAGACTAGGACAGGCACAACATCCAGTCCCCGATCGTTAATTCATCACTGTGAAAGGGTAGACCCAAATTTTACCAATGATAAAAAATGTTTTGCTATGCTGGGAATCTAACCTGGGACTCTTAATTCAGTAGGCAGACACGCTACTGAATGAGCTAAGGTGTCGGACAGAACGATTTAGAAAAAAAAATTAATAGATATATTAAGCACAACTTAAAAGAAACAATCCAGGATTATAGCTTGATATTTATAAGGTACAGTAGCCCCATGGCTTCTTTGGTGCTGAATGACAGTTCACAGCTCACAGCTAAACACTTTGAAAAGTTACTAGACCAAATTATGTATCCCTACGCCGAACTATATGATCTGCAAAAACACGTGTTTAGCAGCTGTCACTTCTGACGATCAAAATCTAGGTATATACCTAAATGTTGACTGTCAGAAGTCAGCTGTGATCTGTCAGTCAGCACCAAAGAAGCCATGGGGCTACTGTACACCACCACACATTAAAATTGCAACTATAGCTCACATTTGAAGAGTACGGAAGAAATGGAGGGAATATACTATTTTAACTCAAATTGAGCTCGTGCTGCCATCTATTAGATAAGCATGAAATATTAATAATGTATTTTAAATTATAGTAAGATATTAAAATGAATTAAAACGTATTTGCTGGAATCTTTATGAGATTTGAGATATAATTATCGCTATCCTGGAAAATGTGTGTAATGTGACCCCCTCCCCCCCCCCCCTCTCTCTCACCACCCCATTTTTACCTTGTACCCTTCAATTGGTGAGATGTATCAATCATATTTCCCCTCCCTCACCCTTTCTGCATCCTAAAAGTAAATTAATGGTTGCGGCAAATAATATTAATTTAAAGTATGAAAAAACATTAATAAGTCTTTTTTTAGCAAAAAAGGAATCTTTTTAATTTGAGCCCCACAACAAATTATGGTTTAAGGCGTGGCATTCTGGTAAGGCTCTACTCACCATACAAATGTTTGGCGCAACGTTATCAGAGTATTGATCAGGGGATAATAATAATAATAATAATATAATTGTGTACAAAATAAAATTTAATATTTTTAATAAGAAAACTTTTGTATAGACCCTACTTTGGTGGTCACGTGGATTAAACGTCAAACTCGTCTAGTATTGTTAGCCGGTGTTGAATCGGTCATGGGTCGAATTTGTACTGAGGGTGTTATTTTTTTACTATATAATCTCCTGAATATATTTATATATGTATCCGTGATAGATAAATTATTAAATTGATTGTGTTAATCCAATGCAACAAAGTACAGAATTATATAAACTACTAAATACATAATTTTAGTAAATTACTTTGTTTGATAAATAAATATTCAAACATTTCTGAAAAAAACTATTTAAAACTCTCACAAAAACACATTTATGCTTGTAGACCAGTTAACAATATTAATGTATGCCTATTCATTAGTAGAAAGATTACAACCTATTTAAAATATAAAATTATCAATTATTATAACAGAAGTAATCATTGCATTAATAGGCAATAGATTCTCGGTAATTCGACACTTGATAACTCGACATTCCGTGTAACTCGACACGCACACGTGCACACATTTGTTGACGCCAGTCATCATAATCCAAGGTCATTCAACTGTATAACCTCTCAGTTTGTTTGTGTAACTCGAGTGGAACAGTCGTGTTGTGGTGTTTTTACAAGTGCTGTGTTTGTTAGTTTTACAATTCAGTAACGTGTTATTCGAATCAATACAATAATATATGTACAATACTGTACTGCATTGTTGTATATTACACGTATGTATATACACCATTATATTAACACGTAATATATTTACTTAATGTATATTATTGTTACTGTAACGTACAATACCACAGTAAAGTACAACTGTACCTATAATATTCGATACTGTACTGTGATTCATTTATGTTTAGTAAACATGACATAGTAAACATACATCTTATGCAAGTTTATCCGTAAAACTCGATATTTCAATAACTCGACACCATCTCAGTCTACATTAGGTTGAATTTCCGAGCCAATCAAAAGCGAAAATAATGTAAAATAGTATTAAAATACGTAAATGTTTATTTGTTAGTCCAGTTTCAAACACATTTGGCCGTCTAATAGTTAAATAGATTATTTATAAAGAGCCAATTGTTATTTTAAAGTGTTATAAATATATATTATTATTAATAATAATATAAATTGCACATAAAATAATATATTTAAAGTATTACGTTTTATCAACCCAACAAAAATAATATCAATAATTAACAAATATGTCCCATCGATACTCTTTCCTTATTATTTAATTTATTTTTTAATCTAAGTGTATATGTCATCTTTATTATAACCTTTTTTTGAAATTATATAATTACATTATTTAAGATTTAAAAAAAAAGACGTATAACTTCAAAGGGTAGTAAGACACGGTGCTAGAAAATAATATTTCTTGTGATAAAAACCACAAGTTTTTTTAAATAATTAGGTTAAACAATATTTTTTTTAATGTAAACGAAAAGAATTGTGTATAACATCTTCAAGGTATATATATTTTGAGAACGTTGAAAATAAAAA
Organism: Timema cristinae; assembly: GCA_039000515.1. Taxonomy (NCBI): domain Eukaryota; kingdom Metazoa; phylum Arthropoda; class Insecta; order Phasmatodea; family Timematidae; genus Timema; species Timema cristinae. The sequence goes on along the minus strand of JBCFYV010000024.1, from coordinate 36,164,477 downwards.
AAAAATAAGCTGGGAAATGTCGCAGTCATTTGTTCTGTACAAAACCCTTCCTGAAAACACTGCAGTGGTACAGTTATCAGAAATAGTGACCATCTACTGGGAAATTGTTATTGAAACAAACACGAAGATCTTTAGAAGAACATGGAAATGTTTCCGTGTTAAGTTTATTTTAATTCCTTTAACGTGCAATACACCACGTCTTAATACCCATCAGAGCTATCCGCATGTTTGAAATAGATTTAGATTAAATGTTCCCACGTTTGCGTGTAGGGAGATTAAACAACCATTTATGAAACACTATCACGGTATATCAAGCATAGGTATAAAACCTGGACCTTACCGTCACCAACAAATCTGACCAGGTGTGTACCCACTGATTTGACTGATTTTATCATATGTATGTATATATAAGCCTTGCGTCTTACTACCCGTTCATGTTATACGCGTGCGTATTAATAACGATAGTGAACTAGGGATGAGGAAGTTTTAATTTGAAAGAGGCATACTCGTTTTGGCTTGGAGGAAGAGTGGAAAACTATTTTGTAAAAATAACCCACAGTACACCCAACTGGGATTCGAATTCCAATCGCCCTGTCTTTGGCAATGTAGTCTAACATGAGAGAAACGCCTTATATCATGCGGCCACCGAAGCGGGTTATCTTATACCATAGGAACCAAACCCACTTCGGTGGCCGCACGGTCTAAGGCATCATCCTGGCTAAAGACAAGATTGTTGAGATCGTGGTTAGATCCCAGTCGGGTGTACCGAAGGTGGTGTTTCCTATACGGTTTTCAACTCTACATCCACGCAAATGCTGGTACACTTTGTCTGAATTCTACCTTTCTAATCCTTTACCCATTAGCTTAGTTAGCACATAGGCGTACAACCCGAACGGGTAGTATGAGGTGATGCTAGAAAATATATAGGAACAATTCCTGTTCGTGGAAAATACCTTTGATACCACTGGGAATCAAACCCGGGACCTCTAAATTATTAGTCGAGAATGCTGACAACTAGATCAAGAGGCCATTCAAATGATATTACACTCCTTTTCTTTCAATTGGTTAGTACATTAAAAATCATTATTAGCTCTATCATGTTATGAGTGTCAACAAACTTACGGGCGTATGAACCAAGAACATTAATATAATTTTGTTTGATTATACCAAAGTTTTCCTTACATTAATATATATATATATTTCAGTCAAACAGAAAACCAACCAGCCTAAACACACATACTTGCTCTAACAAAAGAAATATCAAGGGAAATCACTTTTTTCTCAGCTTTTTAAAATTATCAACTTTACTCTTATATTTCTGTTCTAGAGGGGAAATTACAATCTTGCTTTTATCTTAACAATGAACAAACACACCATTGTATTTCACTTTCTAAAAATAGAAGAACATACATATTTATCAAATATTAAGCATATAATCTACATTTTGGAAGCACAAAACGATCAAAAAGGTAGCAATACAAAGTATATTGATTTGTATGCAAATAAATTTCACCTTTCGTGTTGCCAGGATAGCAGAGTTAGTTTAAATTGTATCTGTGAGATATTCTCATCACTCAGTAAGACATTCATTGGTCATACTCTCAAATATCAACCAAAATACATTTTCATCTGAGGTATGTGGAGCAGAGTCTATGTGTGATTGGTCAAATGAGAACAGCGTTGGTAGGAACGAACATATCACGGGTACATAATTTAAAAATCTCTGCTAACCCTGGCAACACTTTACGCCACATTACTAGCAATATATTATATATAAAGACTGGTTTGAGAGTTCAAGCTACTTACAAAAAGATGATCAAATACGAAATATATTTTTAAAATTTCAAATATTATCAAAATAACATGAAAGTTGCGGACGCACAAAATATGAGACGTCACTCACAGTATACATAATTGCTTTTGACACGGTGGTCGGGTTTGAATCCTTTTCGTGAGTAGTAAAATTGTTTTTTAAGGTTCCCTATCCTCTCTCTACACATATTCTTCTAAATTCTACATATTTACCACATTTACTGTGATTTTTATTATTATTATTATTATTATTATTATTATTATTAGCTACTCGTAGGGTTATATGCCCTTATGCTAATGTGTAATGGTAGGGTGATTGTGAGATGAAATGGAAGATCTACAGTTTAACGTGGGATCCGAACCACGGTGGAGGCCTGGCACTCCACACATTCACAAGATGTGATTAATACACGTATTTTCAGAGGTGAAGGAAGGGTTTGGTAATCAAATAAATCTGTGCTGGGACCAAGGATTGAACCTTGGACCCCCAGCACAGAAGTCCGACACCTTACTCCTAGACCACCAGGTCACCTCACATTTACTGTAGATATGTAAATAAACCGATCCGGGGTTCAATCCTCGGTCCTGGCACAGATTTATCTGATTACCAAACCCTTCCTTCACCTCTGACAAGACGTGTATTAATCACAACTCGTGAATGTATGGAATGCCAGGCCTCCACCGTGGTTCGGATCCCACGTTAAACTGTAGGTCCTCCATTTCATCTCACAATCACCCTACCATTACACATTAGCGTAAGTGCGTATAACCCGAACGGGTAGTAAGACGCGATGCTAATAATAATAGTATTGTAGAATACTTAAATTGTGTAATAATTTCAACTTAAAAGAATGTACTCAATCAAAACTTTCATTTATTTGATAAAACAGTTGTTGGATCCAATCTTAGTTCAGGAATTAGGTTTACTAATTCAATTTGTTTTTCTGTCTCACAAACTACAGTACGAAGTACTGTGTAACAGTCTAGAGCCCAAGTTTTCCATAAACTCGTGACTAATTCTCCTTTCCTCTGCTCTCTTTAATGATGTAATCACTTTGCAACGATTCCTTTATTTGTCCTGTCCTTCCAAACCCCCCACCTCCTTACAGCGACTGTAACTAAACCTGTACACCACGGTATTGTTTGATCAAGTTTTGCAACGTCATCTAGCCTGTGCGAAACTTCACGTCAAACAGTTACCTATAATTATTATTGTCAGTCAAGCCGAGAAGTTTATATTAGAATACATTCTTTGGTACATTTATATTATACGTCGTACAACAATCAAATTTTCTTGAAAAGGGTATTTTGGAAATTCCAATTTGAATTCAAATTCAGCTAGTGCTTCCAACTGTTAGAAAATCATGAAACCTTTATAATGTTGTATTTAGATTATGGGTAAAACAATGAATCTATGCATTGCATTCACGTTGATGTTGGGCTTTTTTTTTTTCTCGCGGATGTGGCTTTACCAAAAACATTTCCTTAATAGTCTCATTCACAAATATGTCCTATAACTTTTTACGACAATCTAATTTGATTTTCATTGTCAAAACGTCAAAACATATTTGCAGTAAGAATGCGTACAGAAAAAAATAATCAAACAACCTTTTTAAATATTTGAAAAGACTGAATTTAAATTTTGAACATTGTATACTGTATTTCCACTGTTCCTACACTAAAGTTTTAGTGTTTATGTTCATTTATATAATAGAAAGATGTATTTTTTTAGGTGGTAGAGAACTAGGGTTAAAAGCAGTGTTTTAGAAGTGTTTACATGAAAACCATTTTGACCAAAATGAATAAATCGATTCTCATGTCCAGGTGTCATTTTTCAATTTTTAGAATTTGATATTAGCGTATTGAGAAACTTTCTAAATGAAGATAAAAGTTGGCATTTAATTCCAGAACATCCTTGACAGATATTCAATTATTATTATTAGCACCGCGTCTTACTACCCGTTCAGGTTATACGCACTTACGCTCATGTGTTATGGTAAGGTGATTGTGAGATGAAATGGAGGACCTACAGTTTAACGTGGAATCTGAACCACGGTGGAGGCCTGGCATTCCACACATTCACAAGATGTCTTGTCAGAGGTGAAGGAAGGGTTTGGTAATCAGATAAATCTGTGCCGGGACCGAGGATTGAACCCCGGCCGCCAGCATAGAAGTCTTGACCTTACCCCTAGACCACCAGGTCACCGTCAGATATTCAAATACTGATTAGAGCACCATGCTAATAAAATCAAACTATGTGTTTTTACTGGAGTAATATTTTATTTATTTTGACCAAAACAAAAAGTTTAGCTATAAAAACTGGAAGCACACTGGCCTTTTCTCGCGTTCCCTACATCCAAACCTTAACAGTATGTTATATATTCTCAAGCAATAAGGGACGTGGCCGATCCTTGTTGAGATGACAAACCGTTTCAACTTGTTCCACAGTAATTCCAGAGGTTCCCCGGATATCTTACAGGAACTTGACAGCTATTGTCCCTGAGAAACATTTTCACCGACCCACTTCTACCTTCGCTTCTTCTTCTTCTTCCTCCTCATACATCTCTATTGTTTGAACGGGCTATTGTCTCACAATTACAAACATTTAGCCCTAACTTCAAGGCTTAAACTCTCTTTACAAAATGAGAGGGATGGAGGGAGGGGTTGTTGGAAAACATAAGCTTTCATTTGTTTCTGCTGTCTCGCTCCGAGAAATGAAGGACTCTTTTTTTATTTTTATAATTATTATTATTGTTATTGTCATGGTTCGTTTCGCCATTGAATGGATCGAGGAGATTAAAAACAATACCAATTATTCTAAATTATTTCCCTTATATTTTTATGTTAAGACTAGATAGCTGTTGCCCGCGGCTTTGCTCGCGTGGAAGTTGATTATATACAAATACGAAAATATACATATGTATTTACAGATTAATTTAAAATATTACGTTACGTTGATGACCATAACTTGACCTCAGATCAAAAATAATGCAAGTCTGATACAAACTTTCATCCCCTTTTTCATCCCTTATTAAATAAAATTTCCAAAATTCCTGAAATACGTATTTATTTGTTTTACGTCAATAACCGAAATACAAAATTTTGTTTATGTAACTTTCAAAATGACGGACTTTCATACATATTATCATCCATATTATCATCCCCCATTTTGACCCCTTTGGCGAGGAATTTTCTAAAATCCTTTCTTAGTGGGTTCCTACATAACAAAATGAATATACAGTCCGAATTTCATGCTTGTAGCCTTGATAGTTTGCGCTCGGCGATGATGAATCAATCAGTCAGTCAGTCAGTCAGGACATGTTATTTTATAAGTATAGATATTAGTTAACAAAAATGGTGTACTGTACTTGGTAGACGTTAGTCAAGATATTTCGGATCGACTTCTTGAAATAAGCAGTCGGTTCTGGTACTAGAATCAAACATTTTAAGGTTCTGCCACTGGTTCTGGTTGGAGAAAAATTAAAAGTTCCTGTTCTTAAATAGGTTCCAGTTCTGGTTATTTTAAATAGATTATAGTTTGGTAAAAAAAAAAAAAATCATGAGAAAACGAAAAATTGAGTATTTCAAAATAAAATAAAGTTAAATAAATACGGACATAAAATGTGATTATAAAAAAGAATTATACAAATTTAGAACCCTCGTGAACGTTAAATATTATATATATATTCCAATTTCCATTTTTCGTTCTTAAGAAATTTATTTTTAGGGTTACTATTATGGTTCTGGTTCCTTAAAAATAGCTGTTAATTTCTGTCATCGCTTCTAGTTACAGTTACGGTTAGGCTCCCTGGTTTATTAATCTGTAAAGTTATCTCTTGAATAGAAATATCAAGTACAGTAGGTGAGAGTAACCCATTTATACACAAACTATTGTTTCACTAATTCGTGTCCACAACCCACCACTGCACCACAAACATTGACAGGAAATGGTACGTCTCTACACCACTACAAGCTCAGTTTATTTTCAGTTCGCTAATCAATGGCACAAATCAGGAAGGACGCTTCTATTTGTGGCATAAACCTAGTATAAAATAGCCTAACCTAAAGTATTTTTGAAATATTTTGATAAATATCTCTAGCTGTAATTTCACTGTACACTATATTTTCACTCGCTTTAGTGGCCTTATGGTTTAACGCAGCTCTAACGTAATATTTAATTCTACGATGCGTTATTTTTTTAAATATGACTCACTCCAAAATAAAGACGAAAGATTCTAATAGGGCTCATGTTCCTTAACACCCCTATAATTTGAGTTTAATATAAATAAATGTGTGAAAATGGGACATAAACTCATTTTCAAGGATTTCTTGGTCATACTTTTGGAGTTATGAAACTAGGCTTGGTGAAAAAGATCGATAGATACTGGCTTCCTCTGACAAAAACAAAATATTTTGATGGGTTCATAACAGAAAATTTTTAAGTAATTTGAGAACTAGCAGCGAGCTTTCCTCTTTGCCTTGATACAAGAATTTTGATAGTCTCCCCCCCCCCCCCCCCACCCCCACCTCTTCTTTCTTATTAACATGGCAAAATGTGGTTGTACATGATGGGCGAAAGTGAGTATAAGCTTAGACATAATTTAAAAGTAGTTCCAGAAAATGATATAGAAAAATGTATTTGAAGCCCTGTGGCTTGACAGCAATTGATACTTTCTCACTGACAGAGGCGGCCGCTTTAATCACTAAACAAACTACGTAAAAAGTAGATGGTTTTCATTAATAGTCCAATTTAATCACAAATGGACATATTTGACAGCTTGAGAGATCTACTAGATCTGCTTTCACGTATTTACACTTCAACCCATGTAACCTGTGGCTATCACATTTGATATATATTATTAATAACTATAAAATAACACTGATAATACAGTAAAATACTATTAATTTTATCTATAATAAGGTTTGTATTTTCTAAAAGGTGCTTTAAAGATCCATTTATAAAAAAAAATCAAGGAACAGCACGTTCAGAGGCCAAAGTTGCCAACTCAAGCTGGCATCAAACCCACCAACTGTTGAGTTACCTCCCACACCCATATTGTTGTGGTTGGATCGAGAATTCCAAGTACGTTTCGTGAGAATTCCTTCAGGAAGACTTGGAATATCGGGTAAATAGCACTGGACGAAGATAAAATATACGGTGGGGGGGGGGGGAAATAAAAAAGTTGCCAAGCAAGTTAGTTCTTTAAAACGCATCTTTCATTATTTCCTTAAATTTACTTAAATTCCGACACGTTAGCTCAAGGACGTAGCAAAGTTAGAGAGGGTGGGTTTTGGGTTCAACATCCCCCTCCCGCCCACGAAAGTTAACAATAAAAAATTAATACAGCCTTATTTAGGGTTCAAACAAAACAAGAAAGAACGAGTGTAAAGGTACTTTAACGTTAGGTACATTTTTAAAAATTGTTTCGGATTGTGCTCATTATTCAGGTAGCAAATCTGGGTAGACTATGACGAAATATTGACAAAGTATATAAGAATTAATGAATGTGAGGAGAACTGTGAAAGAGGATAATTAGTATTTTACATTAGAAAATAACAAAAACTTTCAACTTGAAACTACATTATTCGAATGGTAGTTCCGAGATAGCGTTGCAAATTAGACGGCAAAGAAATAAGAATCAAAGAGCGGTGATGGATAAGTCGAAGGGAGAGGGGGCTATAGCTATCCACCCCCAAACATCTTGCAATTAGGTATATTATTCAATACATTTGATCAAGTTGGAAATACCTTTATTTGAAAAGCGTACAATTTTAGACCGAGGGTGGGCAACTCGACTTTTTATTCAAGCACACATTTTTAAAACTCATAATTTTATTAAAGAAAAATTAAATCATATCTAAAATTATCCATGTTGGGTCAGTGGCGTCAGGACCGTATTTGGGTACGGGAGGGGTGGGGTGGTAGAAGGCCAATCACAAAAAAGGAATTTCGAGGACTTGTCCCCTCTTCCCCGGCAAACGTTTGGAAACTAGATGAGGTTTTCGAATTTTTTGAAAATTATAATCCTCTAGAATATATTCGGGATGGTCTTCAATTTTTGTTTTTTTAATTTGATGCCTCTAAAGAACCCTCATCTGATTTTTAAATTTTGATTTTATGCCTTTAAATTTATAAGTTACTTGGATTTTTTTTTAATCTTTTCTTATTCTGGAATATAAGAGGGGAGTAAAATAAAGCTAGAGAGGGCAACAATTATGTTCAGGGTGCGATGCCCCCCTGAAACCCTACTCCCTTGATTCTGCCACCAATGAGTATGTCTGTATAAGTGCTCAATGTATATTTATTTGAAGGGAGGAGGCGCGTAGCTTAAGTTCCTAAATATTAATTAATATAAAACTCTTAATGTAGGTAATCCCTGTATAATGAACATATATATTTACTCCAGAAAGCTTCTAGAGGCATATAATATTAGTATTTTTTTTTCTATAATTCTATAGTTGTTGGGGAATTATGCCTCCCAAGTGCCTCCTGAAGTGTTGACCTGGCTACAGCCTTGCTTTAGCTCCGCTGATACATTAACGGTCCCGTGTTCGATTCTCAGTACTATCGATAAATTTATCAGAGGTGAAATGTGCGTATCTACTTTGACAGTGATCAAAGGCTGTCCCTGTCCTAAAATAAATAAGTTTTTAAGTTGTGTTATGATTTAATAAGAGTTCAGAAATTTCACGTTATCTCACCCCATATTATTTAATTAAAACTATAGATTGCTTTAGTTGACTTTTATTTGTTGTATTTTAAATATAATCTGAATTTATCGATTATATAAACTACTTACAAAATAACTTAATTAAATGACATACGAACAACTATAATCCCAGCCGTTTATTCATCACTGTAGAACCCAGTTCGGGAAGAAATCGGCTCCAATGGAAAACTTATTAAGTCTGGTTTACCGGTTAAATTAAGTTCAGGGTTTGAATCCCTTCAAGATGAGCTAAAGTTATTTTATCCTAAATGTTTTCTCTACTCTCTCTCTCTTCTCTCCCCCCCCCCCCCCACACACAAATTATGTTATACTTCCTTATCTTCTCATCCCCATTAACAGTAAGTCCATTAAGAAGGGTTGCAAAAAATCTCTATGAAACAAAAAGCCCCAATTTAACCAATATTTTTTTCGACCATGCCAAGAATAGATTCTGGGACCCCTAGCTCAAAAGGTATATACGTAATCGACTGAGCTAGAATGTAAACCTCTACTTGATTAAGGATTTGCCAAAATATTTTAATACATGCATGATAAAACATGTATAATGACACTATTTTTTGCAAACTTTGTTTGGATTTAATTTTACAAAGTAAAGTTTTATTGTGTGTCAGACTGTAAAGTTTATTTTCTTTCCCACGTTGTGGAAAATTATAAAGCTTTAAACAACATTATGTTTCAAAGAAGTGTAGTTTTTTTTTTTTTTTTGTTTGTTTGAAAACTTTGCAAGGCCTTGTTATCCTTTGTCATATTTTCTGCCAATCTGAGAAAAGAAATAAGCTCTAAAATGTATTTAAAAGAAAGACTTACTTGTAATTAATTATATAACGATATTATCAAAAAGTTAAAAAAAAAAAAATATTGTCTGGATATTTTGTAAAATATTCTCTTTTTTTTTCGATAAACATACTTTTTAAGTAACTTATTTACCTAATGAAGTGTACCGTTGTTAAATCTAAATCTAACACCAATTGACACGTGGCCAAAGGCGTTAGATTCGATTAGTTTGAATCATTGCTGAAATTTCACAGTGGATTAGAGATTATTTTTTTTCAGCACCACGTCCTACTATCCGTTCTGGCTATAGACTATGCGTATGTACTGATCCCATTTATGGTTTGGGGAAGATGTATTTAGAAGAAGTGCATCCGCATTTGTTGGAGGGAGTGTGGAAAAATATTTTTAAAAAAGCCTCAGTATACCCAATTGAGACTCGAACCTTGATCTAAGTTATAACCAATCTAATCTACTGCAAGAGTAGAACGTTAGACCACGCGGCCACCGAAGCGGGTTTGAATTTGCTACCGAAGATTTCTACTCAACCTTCCAATGTCCATTATAGCAACATAGTTATTATAGTCATATTAACCAGCCCCGTGGTGTAGTGAGTGGTCAATGTACCTGACTACGAGCCTAGGGGTCCCGGGTTTGGGGTCCCAGCTGGTACCTGGATATTTTTCCCCAAAGGGGGACTACCCCAACGGTCACCGGAGTTTGGTTGGTTAAACTTATTCAAGGTTAAGATTTTCCACCATTCCACACTCTCTTTCTTTATATCACCATCATCTCATTGATCTCATCAGGACATGGAAAGAACCTCCACGGAAAGGATGTACGATTAGTACTTCGGGCGTCCTCTGGGCAACGGAACATTAGTACTGGCTAATCTTTCCACTACTTGGCTACAAATGTTGTAGCCCAGAACCGCAATATTATTATATTTTCATTTCAATTAGTTTCTAAAAAGTCCAGTTACATATATTCTAATGAAAATATCATTAGAATCGTTTTATTAATACTTACCATCAGATAAATAATCTATTATTATAAGAAAATAATATTATTTCCACATTGTTGGTATTAGTCACTTTCAATCATTGTTTTCAATTTAAAACAATATTCTTTAGCTGTTAGTTACCACCACTCCCACGCTGAATAGACTATACAACATCAAAACATGATCTTTGATATGTCACACGTTCACATAAGTGGAAAATAGCGCATTATCACACTCACACTTCCTTCATTGGGTCCATACATAAAAGAAGTCACACCATTCCCAAATAAGGCATAACGTACAAGAATAATCTTTGTATTATAAAAGATGTTATTACCATATCGAAATGACTTTCCCCCCCCCTTTCCACCATCCCCCTATCCCCTTTAATGATCATGTCTAGCTGGCCTCATAACGTATTCAACAGTGGCGCATGCTTTATCCCCTCCCCCCTCCTTCATCGCCCCGTCCTCCCCTCCACTTTCGAAACTACAAAACCCTCGTTAACAAACCTTTTCCCCTGGCCTCCTAGACTCCTTTAGGGAGAGAAAGGGGACTATGACAGGGGTGTCCAGATGAACTTCATTACAGATACTTTTTTTTTATTTCCTCTTCCTCAGGGTCTAGACAACAACTTAAATAAATTATATTTATAATTAGAGAATGAAACATTTAAAAGTCTAGAGTAACCACAGATGTTTACAAAAAACCTTTCAGGATTATTATTTTAATTGGCAGTGGAACCATCTAGAAAAATAAGGAGAAGAAAAACCTTATTTGACAAAACAATATACAAAGTTGTTTCACATTGAAAAGTCTTTTTTTTTTTTTTTAAGTTTGTATTTAACATCGCATAGGACCCACATCAAGGGAAGGTTTGAACATGTACAAAGGCATCAGTCTCGTTTTGTCTAGTTTATCGGTACAGGGAGTTTAAGGTTCGAATCCTAGGTGGATGTTCTCAGTTTTTTTTTTTTGCATCCTGTATGTTTTCACGCTCTCCTTCTCCGAATTAAGGAGAAGTTATGAAAAAAAAAAAGTATCCTTCTTCAACCCTACTTTATTAGTGCAAGTATTCAGCAGTAGCGTGTCTTTGAGTGTTGCAAGGGAATCAAACCTTGTTAAAACTGTAAATCGTGATACGTTGTAGCCCACTTGTGTCCTATTTGACCAATCATACATCTGCTCAGCTATGCATATCTCACACGTGAATATATTCCCCTCGATACCTGACTAACGAGTGTTCTAATGAGGTGTGTAAGCAATTCAAGAGGTAAGTTTAAACTAATACTGTTTACCCTGGCAACATTTTAAGACACGCCACTGGTATTCAGGGATATGGACGGTTGTAAAAGAGGTTAAAAACATCGCTCAGGACTTGCGTTATTATAGTGTTTGACTCTCTTATTATATATTACTCTCGTATAATTAACTCCGATCATATACATACTCTGGTAACTCCCATTCGACGTCACTAACTTTTATTACACCAACTTACATCTAATTAGTCTAAAGCCATCACTTTTAATCACATATAACAACATGTTTATACAAATACAGGATGTTTGAAAAAAAAAGAATCATAAGCCAACTATAAAACTGGTAAAAAACTCTTTTACAAAGTGACCAAATACAAATACCCGATTCGGTGGCTACATAGTTAAGGCTTCACTCTCATAATCGACCAGACTGCAGATTATGAGTTCGATACCGGTAGGGGTAACTTATAGTAATTTTTCTAAAATGTTTTCTACTCTCCATCGACGCAAATGCTGATACACTTTCTCTAAATTCAATCTTACTCAGCCCTAACACAATATTGTAATTATTCCATGGGCATTTAACTTGAACGGGTAGTAAGACGTGATGCTAAACATTTATAAATACAACTCAATTTGGTTTTAGGTTGGTTATCTCAAGTGAACTCTGCAGAAGACGACTTGGTCTAAGTAGTTTCCTAACACTACTAAAACAAGTCGTTACAAGAGCATGTAAAAAGTACATAATATTTTTTAAGAGTTTTTTTAGAACCCTATCTTATTACTCTTTCGGGTTATACGTTTATGTACTAATTACACTAATGGTTTCAGGTATATGAAGATTTTATTTTGATAAAGTGTACCCACATTTCCATCGAGGGAGAGGGAAAAACCACATCAATACACCTGGCCGAGATTTGAACCTCGATCTCCCCATCATCGGCAGTCTAGTCTACTGCGAGAGTAGCGTGTTAGACCATGCGTCCACAGAAACAGGTTTTTCGGAGATGGATGACAAGACTTGTTTAGGAGTGATTTTTTTTTTCACACTTGATCCGACCTTCCGTATATTACTGATCATTACTAGAACAGATACTCGTAATACATTGTGTATATATATTTCATGGTGATTTGTATATATATTAAGGATGTGACTCTCGAATTCTCGATTCCTTTGAATAATGTGGTAGTCTAAAGACTCGAGATTTGTAAAAATCAAAAAACTATCTAGGATACTATTATGACCTTGACTTTAATTAACATTGTTATAGGTGACCTGGTGGTCTAGGGGTAAGGTGTCAGACTTCTGTGCTGGCGGCCGGGGTTCAATCCTCGGTCCCGGCACAGATTTATCTGATTACCAAACCCTTCCTTCACCTCTGACAAGACATCTTGTGAATGTGGGGAATGCCAGGCCACCACCGTGGTTCGGATTCCACGTTAAACTGTAGGTCCTTCATTTCATCTCACAATCACCCTACCATCACACATTAGCGTAAGTGCGTATAACCCGAATGGGTAGTAAGACGCGGTGCTAATAATAATAATAATAATAATAACATTGTTATATAGTATATATATTAGTAAAAGGAATTATACAGAATTAAGTTGTTGGGGAAATAAAACAAATCACAAAAAAAGGACTAAAGTGTATTAATATATCTAATTACTGAAAATTCTTCTCTTTTTACGTTAATTGCACGATATATATGACAAATAAAATAACATATTCAGTGGCACTGATTTTATAATATTACTTTAATTAAAATTGTACATTTTTTAAGATTTGTGGATCCGAACATAGATTGTGATTTGAAAGAAGATTTCAGATTCGGATTCGATATTAATTCGAGAAATATAGGATTCGACCCATATTTAGTATAGTGCCTCTATTTATATGTATTTAATTATTATATATGTATACCCATATATCAAAACGATAGAATAAAGGGACTTTAATAAAATAAAAACGTATTTATTAATATAAACATAACCCCGTGTAACGTTTTTTTATTTATTATTAAAAGTGGGCCTATTTCATAGGTATTTATATTTATTATACGTGACATTTACAGCTCATATTATTATACGTTTAAACATAATACATCTTGTTTTATTAACTTTAACGTTCACTTTCTGAAATGGTCATTATATCAGCACACGAGAATTTCTATGAGTGAGATCGAAAGGGCCTTCCAATTTTACCGGTAAAGGTATTTTCACATACCTTCCAGTGTTCTTTTACATACCACAATTGACATGGGACCAACGGCTATACTTCTCCCACGAAGGTAGCTGTGCTACGGATTTTTATCACTCAAGAAAGATTCGTCAATACCGACCGGAGACACTTTACCCCAAGACACCCGAGGTCAACTAAGTATATATTAATGAATCGCAGGCGGCTGCGTTGTCTGATGGCTGTGATCTTATGTAATCACGTGTTTATAAGCTGACGACTTCTGCACGTCCATCATAGACTCTGCCTTAAAATATGAGTGAAGAATGACCATGGGCACGGGACGAATCCTGGATAGCTCAGTGGTAAGAGCAGTGGCGTACTAAGCCGAAGGTCCCGGGTTCGATTCCCGTGTCCAGGTGTCATTTTTCAATTTTCAGGATAAGTATATATTATTTTATATATATATATAACCTAGGTATCACTTTTGTTGAAGCTTAGATAGCTCACAGAACTACCTAGTTATGAGGACAGATCATTAGTTAAACAAAAGGGACATACATGGATTTTATGGGGGAAAAAAAGCTTCAGTCTAGTGAGAACTATTTGCGGGTGTCGGCATATCGACTGTTCTCGATGTCATGGGCATCCCTATCCTAGATGTACTAACATCCGTCAACGAAATGGCAATTTATCTATACTTTCTCCCTTTATTTTTCCTCTTTCCTTCATCGTTTTTTTTTTCTGTGTCTTCTTCAGTCTCCCTGCCCCTGTCTGTGTCTTCGTAGCTGGAGGACATTTTTAGCTCGAGCGAGTGTTTAGAATTGGAGGGGGGGGGGAAGACGGGGGAAGCTGACACGACCGGAACTGACAGACTTCGAACAGAATCCTTACTAAGGGCTAGGGAAAAGGGAAGAAGGGCGATGAACTCGCTCTCTCTCGACATGCTGGAAGGGCGTCATTGTTCAGGTGTCGGCGTCGGCGTCGATAATGAAGTAGCTTCGTGGGTTGAAAGGTTACTTTGTCTCTGACTTGACTAAGTGCGGAGATAGAGGTTTTTTTTTTTTTTTGGGTTTTTTAAAAAAAGACTTGGAAATATATTTCTTTCCGGAGAGATTAAATCAACCCTCCTCCCCCTCTTTACAACTCTCTCTCTTCTCTCCCCCTCAAACCAACCCTAACCCCCAGTGATCGTGGCTGAGAGGGCTAAAGCGTCATTATCGTATTATATTATCACGGCGTTGACAGAGAGTTTCGAGTTAGAACCCCGGTTGAGAGAGCTGAATATGCTTTTTTTCGATCAAAGCTTAATATTTTAATGTATTTGGTCAAATCGGAATTTTTATTCTAGCTTGAAAGATAAGGGAGTTATATAGTAACTAATTTTTGACCAATGAATTTTCTGAAATTTTCCAACGATTTTGTTCAAATTGAATATTTGTGAAACGTTTTAAACACTTAAACGCCCTCTGTATACTTGTTTTTTGGGAGAGATTCGACTTATGGTTATTTTACTGATTATTGTTTAATTGAAATTTTAAACGATTTGTTAAAAATGGATATATTGGAAGACCTATGTGATTTTTTTTTATTATTCATTCATACAAAGGTAATTTACTGATAACTGATTTATGACATTTGAAGATTTGAAAATTTCCTTTACGATTTTGTTCAGAATGGATATCTGAGGAGTTATTTGCTGTAAATATTATTGCTTACTGGTTTTTGAAATAAAAAATTCACTAGAAGCATGTTTACTGTTTATTCTTTTAACATTTTTAAATTTAATTATGATAAAATATATACTGATTTTTTTGTACCAGTTATTAATTTTAAATTACACCAATTCAAATATGAACTTAGTCCGGACGTGTAGTAAGACTTGGAGGACAATATGATCATAAATATGTGTTTTATGTTCGTTTCCAGTCAATCGGTTGACAAGCACTAAAATAGAATGATTTTATTTTTATCAGAAGATTTGTCCTTCCTAAACATTTGTTTATACTCGACAGTCACATGGTGAGACATAGTTTTAAGTCAACAAGAATTTTAAGCGTTGAATTTATGTTTCCTTGTTTAAGAACAAAACACGTTTTTCCTTAGGACTCCAAAACAGACTAATTTACGGCTGTTCATCACCAGCCATTCACGAGTCCTTTACGTATTTCAAACCGTGACATTCTGTACACAAACAGATGTGCTAAATACTGTCGGCCACCTTGCCAAGACAGCGCATGCGCAAACACGCAAACAACGTTTCCGTGCGAACACAAACAAGATCTTGTCTCGTATGTTGGTTGTCCTGTAATACAGGTTTTATTTGAATTTCCTATCTGTACGACAAATAAATTTAAATAATAGCCCAATTTGATTTATGCCGGTTGTTAATAACCTTGGTTTACTAATATATGGAAACCTAAAATGAAATAATCATGTGAAACAAATATGTAAAAAAGTTTTGTTTGCCTTACACTCACTCACTTAGCGCCTGAAAAATATATACCAATGAATATTGAATCCACTCTTATCCAATCCCTTATCCTCCCACTTTACGACTATTGTGATGGAGTGACAGCTACTTTGCGGCAATATTATAAAGACTACAAAACACATGTGTTAGATTTATTTTTGACTTCCGGTCACATGATGATATTTCCCCATACTATAAGAAACTAACCTAGCTAAGACGAACTCTACACTCGATGACCATCATAAAGAAACTATTGACTTCCAACTCCCCATATACCTTTCTTCAAGTATACGCTCATCAAGTCTAATAATAATTTCAACACTCGATCAAAAGAAAATTCAACTTTATTCACTCCTCTACATGATTGCGATAATTACTCAATTCGTTCACTGTTTCCGCTTCTGGTTCATTGAATGCCCTAACCAATTTTATAATTAGAATTGAATTGGTTCAAGCGAAAAGTCGCAAATAATCTGCGTATGGAAGCTCATTCGCGAGAGTGAAGAGTGTGAATCGTAATCACACCTTCTTTTGTGTGTGTGTGAATTATTTATGTTCGTTAATTTGGTCTACGGTCACCATGTTTGTGTTCTGATTCTTATATTACGTAATCCATGTTTATTTTAGCTCTCTTTAGTTTTTCTATTTCATTATTTGTGTGTTTTTATATTTATCATTCTGTTAAACTTATTATTAGCACCGCGTGTTACTACCCGTTTAGGTTATAAGCACTTATGCTAATGTGATTGTGAGATGAAATTGAGGACCTACAGTTTAAAGTGGAATACGAACCACGGTAGAGTCCTGGCATTCCACACATTCACAAGTTGTGATTAATATACGTCTTGCCAGAGGTGAAAGAAGGGTTTAGTAATCAGATGTGCCGGGACCGAGGATTGAAACCCGGACTCCAGCACAGAAGTCCGACACCTTACCCCTAGACCACCAGATCACATGTTAAACTTAATTTTAATTGTATTGGTTAAGTGTAAGAAAAGGCGGTAGCCTTAACTTCGCCATTAAAGTCGATTATTATTAATAATATTATTACTATTATAAATATATAAGTTAAATAGGCCTATGTATGTTATTTATATAGCTATACATGCGTGTGTGCGTGTGTTTGTGTGTGTGTTTACAGTAGAAGACAACTAAACTACCGAAAAAATGGAAAGATTGCAGTAAATTAATATTTCTTTACAACATAGCTAAAAATATTAAATCAAAATGAATAAAATACATTTCGATTGCAAGTATGTGGTGTAACATTTAACGTGACTAGATTCAATTAGTCATGTGATATAAATAATGTATTTTTTTTTTATAAACTACGGCAAACAGAATAAATCAATTAATAGAGGACAAATACGATAAAGTATTTGCCAAGCCATGTCACGGTCATAGCCATCAAGTTCTCAATGACCTTAGGTGAGGAGGTATTTTTTCTTATACATAAAAAGAACGGCAATTTCAGGTGAAACGAGAATTGTTCTGTAACACGAACTTGACGCAGCGGAGGCGGAACCAACCAGAGCGAATCTGTTTCATTTGTTCATGATCTCACATCTATTTCATGTCATTTATTAGTAGTAGTATTTTTCTATCTTAATCTTAAGATCGAGGAAAAAAAAATTACTACACGAATAGTTTTAGAAAAGTAAAAAACAAAAACGCATCAGTAGACACTTGAACTAAATTTCAGTTTCTTCTATTGTAGTTTTTCGTTTGGGGAGGTTGGGTTTCGAATACCGGCCAGGTGTTCAGTTTTTTTTTTTTTTCTCTTCTAAATGCCTTCTAGTCTCTCGCATCTGTAAATATATTTATAAAATACGTCCTCAGTATGTCCAGCCAGGATTTGGGCCCGACCTCCTCGTAAATCGTAGACCAAATAGGTAGAATTTATATTCAAATTGCATGCCTACCGGTGAGAATAGTTTGTTAAATCAAATTTAGAAAAAAAATCACTTCCATTGTTAAATGATTAAGAAGAGATTTTCAACGTTTTTAAAATCACGACGCAAGTTAAAGCACTAAAACTGACAAGACATACCACCCGTTTTTAAGAATATATTTTATGTTTAAAAAAAACTAGTATCAAGATTGTTTTTAAAAGTACAGTAACAAAGGTTCAAATAATGATGTCATTTTAAAATGTTTATTATGGATTTAAAATATATTATTTTCATCCATCAAATTTTTCCTCGCATCTTTTAAGCTTCTACCAAACTCCCGCGGCACATATTCTGACCCTTGGCGACACACTGGTTGAAAAACGCCACTCTAGCAATAGACTGGATTGCCTAAGGTGGAAGATTGGGTCTTAAATCTCTGGCGGGTGTACTGTGGGTATTTTTTTCATAAACGATTTCCCACTCTCTCTCCACGCAATTGTGGCACATCTCTAAGTATACCTTCCTCGTCCTATACAAAATTAGGGTAATATATATGAATATGATGCATATAGCTCGAACGAGTAGAAAGTGTTGAAAATAATAATAATATTTATTTTTATTATTACTACTATTATTATTACTCTCAATATTATTAGAAAATACATTATATAGTACGTTGTACTTAAATGGCTGTTTGTCAAAAGAATAATGTGTTTGTTTAAGGTAAAAAACTAATCACCTAATTTTAATATAAATATATTTATTAAGAAACCTCTTCTCAACAACAACACAATAATATTATTCTAGCGATGCCACTGACCACTCCACTAAATGTTAATTAACCCCCTAAGATTTGTTTGTCTGTTGATTTTTGTAATATAGCTAAGTTTATAATAGCCATACAGCCCATTAACAAATTCTGCAAGCTTTATGAACAAAATCGATTTTCTCTTTATTTAGAAATTTGACCAAATTCCAGGACACCCTTGACAGATATTCAACATCTGTTGATATTACATGTGCAGAAAACTAAACTCTATGTGCTACTGGAGAAATATTTGATTTATTTTGGCAAAAAAAGTCAATTCTAAACTTAACATACTTTCGTTCCTCGGCCGAACGTTAAGGCGGGAATGAATGGACGCGAGAAAAAGCCAGTGTGTTTTTGAATTCTTATATCAATTTTTTTTTGTCGAAGGAAATCAAATATTTCTCAAGTAGAAACATATACGAGTAGTTAAACTCTATTCTCATGGTAATCTCAACATTTTTTTATATCTCTAAAGATTGTCCTGGAATTTAATGACAATTTTTCTCTTCATTCAAAAAGTTTCTCATCTAGTTCTGTTAATCTCATGACAGATATTAAACAACTTTTATATAATCACGTGAAGACAACTAAACTATATTAATAGTATAAGAACGGATCTAGTTGTCAAAAAATAGAGAAATT
Source organism: Timema cristinae (assembly GCA_039000515.1). Classification (NCBI taxonomy): domain Eukaryota; kingdom Metazoa; phylum Arthropoda; class Insecta; order Phasmatodea; family Timematidae; genus Timema; species Timema cristinae. Next base: position 36,144,904 of record JBCFYV010000024.1, on the reverse strand, counting down.
GATTAAGTAACTATATCCACAAAAAGTCAATTAAACAAAATAGTACTATGTGATAAAGTGACAGAATTTTTTATTTAAATTAATTAATTTATTTATTAATATTAATTCATTATAATTAATTCATTTAAAGTTAACTCATACAGAATATTTATAATATATATATATATACTAAATTTATGAGAAGTCAATGTACGAGTATTATAAATTTGCTAAGAATTAAATTAATTTAAAGTACGAGAATATCACTAAAATTAATTAAACTATATGTTTCTACTGGAGCAATATTTTATTTATCTGGGGCAAACAATTTTGGTATAGAAACTGCAAACTAAGATAGACATTAAGATCATTTTGTAGTGAACAATTAAATGTTGCATTCATATTATCAACTGCATATTCATTATGAGAAAGAGAGGATGATAAATAAATTTGGAAATCATTGACACACACACACATATATATATATTATAGAATCAAATAGCCGAAGCTAAAATTTATGCTTTTTTTTTGAGGAATTCTCCATCTAGATATAATATTCTGAAAATTGAAATTGACACCTGGACATGGGAATCGAACCCGGGACCTTTGGCTTAGTACGCCAATGCTTATAACACTAAGCTATCCAGGAATCGATCCTGTGCCCAGGGTCATTCTTCACTCATATTTTAAGGCAGAATCTATTATGGACGTGTGGAAATCGTCGGCTACAAATGTGTGATTTTATTAAGACCATGAACTATCAGATAACGCAGCCATCTTCGACTCGGTGGTTGGCTCAATGCTGCCACTTGTGCAATTATTATAATTGCGCTGAGTAGAGATCACTTTGGATTGAGCCTTTCGATTCACGGGAGTCCTTGAAAATATCGTCGCGGAACACTCGTCTAGAGGGGATACGGCCTTAGAGACGTTCAGGCATAATCCCGCGGATGGTAGCATTGCACCACTCGACCGAGCGGATGAACCAAGTGTCCGAACCTGCTGTTCCTCTCGTACTGAGCAGGATTACTGTCATGGTGACAAGTCATCAGTAGGGTAAATTATCATTAGTTGTAGTACCGCGTCTTACTATCCGTTCGGGTTATACGCACTTACGCTAATGTGTAATGGTAGGGTGATTGTGAGATGAAATGGAGGATATACAGTTTGACGTGGAATACGAACCACGGTGGAGGCCTGGCATTCCCACATTCACAAGATGTATTGTCAGAGGTGAAGGAAGGGTTTGGTAATCAGATAAATCTGTGCCGGGACCGAGGATTGAACCCCGGACCCTCAGCACAGAAGTCCGACACCTTGCCCCTAGACCACCAGGTCACCCTTAGTAGGGTAAAACTAACCGGTCTCACGATGGTCTAGCTTTGGCTATTTATTCTTAAATACGCGATCCCTTACAATTATAATAATTGTACATGTGGCAGCAATAAGTCAACTACTGAGTCGAAGATGGCTGCGTTATTTGATAGCTCTTGATCTTTTTCTCAACCACTCGGCTAAAGAAGTATTGTGATCATCAAAAACACCTAACTCGAGATTTTGATAAATTTCGTCCTTTCATGGCCCTCTGAAACGAAAAAAGTAGTTTTGCGTTGCCGTCTGGCTGTCTGTATCTCTGGCTAGACTCGATGCCATTTTACCTATTGGGCTAGTACTTGGCTTTCATTAGGTTTCCCTGAGAAATGTTGGAATTACATACCTAACGCTAAAATTAAGGGTAAATTACTGAAGGGAAAAAACGGGGAAAAAACTATTTTCTCAAATCCGCTCTAACGATGTTGATTAAATTTTGTATATCCAGGCATTGATTGACATTACAAAGAAAATGGTGGTTCTCATTTTCACATTAAAATGACTTTAATGGTATCTTACATAAGCGGAAATTTCCAATTTTGATATTATCTTTGCCAATATTTGAGATAAGAAATAACTTATCATTGTAAAAGTGCATTATTATTAGGAAGAAAAGTATTTCAATTTAAATATATTTTTATAAGACCAATACATTTTGAGGTAGAACCAAATATAGATTTATTAAGATATTTGAAGTGTGGAATTGATAGTCATGATCTTTGGTAGACCGAGAGGTTCCTCTTTTCTAAATGTTTCTGTAACAGTGTGTATTATTTTATCATAGGCTCTTTGGTTAAATGTTTCTGTAACAGTGTGTATTATTTTATCATTGGCTCTTAAGTTAAATGTTTATGTAACAGTGTGTATTATTTTATCATAGGCTCTTTGGTTAAATGTTTCTGTAACAGTGGGTATTATTTTATTATAGGCTCTTTGGTTAAATGTTTCTGCAACAATGTGTATTGTTTTGTTTCACAAATCTTAGTAGTTTTTAGTAAATATCCCTATTTTGAGGACAAAATAGAGAAAGTCTGTGGGGTGCATCGTATCATTTATTTCTGTGTCTTGCCCTTTCTTATTTTATTTTGGCGAGTGTACACCGACTATGCAGCTTTAAGTGATGACACACCACACATGACATTCCTGAGGGAAGTCGTGTCAATAAACACACACATACACAGGACGTCACTAACTGAGCTAAACTAGGGAATATCTCGCTCTTTGTGGGGAGAGGCGGACTAGCGACGGAAATAGGTATGACAAATAGGGACAGAGCGCAACTTGTAATAGTCCGGCCAGTAATACGAAGTTATCATTCCCTCCCCTACCCCCGTATCCTCATTCACTCCCACCCCTTTTCTGTAGCTTATTTTTTATTTTGATAGTTTTATTTTATGTTAAACAAATATCAAATTTTAAGGCAAGGTCCAATTTTATAAGACGAGCCCTTATCCGTCAGATAATTATAATACCCTTACTGAGAAAATTGAACTCAAAGACATTTCTTTAAACACTTCAAGATGTTAAAATATTACACAATTAGAGCTCATGTTTTAGAAACAAATATCTTCGGGACCTTTACCTGTTTTTAAATTACTACGTTCAACGCAAGAGTTATTATCAGCTTAATTGTTTTTTATCACCGTGTCTTACTACCTGTTCAGTTTGTACTTATATTATGATAATTATTCTAATGGGGTAGGATGATGACGGTAGCATTTAGAGGTAGTCTACCGCATTTGCGTAGAAGTATAATGGGAAACTATTTAGGGTAAACCACCCTCAGTAAACACGACCGGTATTCGAACCCCAGTCTCCCCGTCATCAGCAGGATAGTCTAACACGATAGTGATGTCTTAGGGCTTAGACCATTCAGCCACTAAAGCTGGTATACTTAATTTAATTTAATGAAGATGGCAATTAAAGAAAATGCTCATGCATTTAAGAGAAAACGTGAAAATGCAATATGCTTATAACCTCAATGAGTAATGAGAAGTTGTGACAAATAAAAATATAATTGAATAATGAACACAGAAACTAAGTATACAATCGCCCACCTGTCATTAAATCTCCCAAACTAAATTATATTGTTCAGTTTACAATAATAGTGAAGAAAGTTTGAAACAATTCTGCCGCTAGTAGAGACTGGCTATAATTTTTTTTTTTACTTCCAAAGAAGATCACCCACAAGGTAAAATACGAACACATCCAATAGAAGAATAAAAAAAAGGTGTTTTCAGATGTGACACGGATTTTATAATATCTTTCTTTTCCCCTCTACTCGCGTTTTACTATCCGTTCTAACTTTTAAGAATTTGAATTACATTATGGGGAAGGTATCAGGTATATTTTAGTGGGAAAATACTCATATTTGCTTGGAAGAGTATTTATTGAAAAACCATTTATAATAACCAAATTTAGTAACCCAGCCGGGATTCAAATTTCGTCCTCAGCATCACCAACAAGGCCAAACGAATTGAGCCTGACAAATATTCCACGGGCTCACCAAGCGTGTTTGATTGCAATTAGTTAATAATTTGTAAACTCCTGCATAGTTTGAGCTCATTGCACAAATGAAAAATAATTACTGTCTTTAATTATTATAGCTAGAGCCCCGTAAAAATGGTTTTATTTTTAGTTAAATTTAGTTTTTTTAAATCTCACTTTTCAGTGTTATTTCATGTTTATTCAAAATTACATGTTATCGAGGTGTTTAAGTATAATTTACATATTGATACAATGAAAATAAAATTAAAAATTTATTATTGAAACCTTATATATTTGCTTTAAAATTCTTTGTCAAGTTTGTCTATATATTTCACAATTTTGTAGCCTAAAGTTAGCTTACACTACAACAAAATACTAATCAAATTACAGCATGGTCTAAATTATGCTTAATTTCGTGTTTATTTAAAGTTTTTTTTTTTTTAAAAGCAGTGTTATTTTGTTTTGTAAGATAATTTCGTGTAAAAAGACGATTTCGTTTTATTTCGCTTTTCAAAAACATTGTAAATCATATCTAAAAACTATCAAAGGAAAAGTACTTTATTCCATCTTTGTCTTGCATTTTTCAATTTATCGCGTATCATCATTTTTACGGGCCTCTAATTATAACATGTCTTACTGAATACTCAAAGAGATCAAAAATAATAACAGACTTAGTTTGAATTTTCTATTTTGTTAAAAGTATCAATAAATTAAATTAGAAATAAACAAAGTTTGCTTGCAGCTGCATATACACATAACTTCTTGCCAAAAAGATAGATACTAATCAAAGTAACATTAGTTTGACTCTAAATTGCACCTATTTATGAGTAATTATATTAATGTATGAGTCGATATTTCTCTTCGGAACGTTATGTTTTGGTATTTTGGTTTTTAACTTCGTCCTTAAATTTGAGTCAGTTCAAATCCCGTATGGTTGAGTGGGGATGGTTTCGAAATAATTATTTTCACTGTGATTTCTCTTAAATCTCTTCAGGCGAGTGTTGGTCAATTTCCTATTCATTACCATCTTAATCCTTAAGCCTAATACCCACTTGAAAACACTTTTCGCAAACTTGTTTCTTGATGTTTCTAAAATGTTTCCTTCTGCTCACAATTATAGAGGAACTGTTCGCAAATTGGGAAACAATTATTGTTGTCACATTGCTTTCAAACAGTTAAAAATTGTTTTGCTTCCATACTTCATGACCAAACATTATTCTTCATCCAATTTTTTTTTTCATCACAATTAATTCTTATGTTCTCTACAAAACTACACACGAAGGGTATTCAACTTATTTTTAACCTCATTACCAATAACTGAGAACTTTTCATAGATCTTATTTGAAACATTTTATTTTATGACGCAGTTTTTGTAGTCTTCATGTGTCACATCCCACTAAAATATATTGGAATAAAATATTTTCATCAGTCCAAGAGTTTTTTCAGTTGAAGACTAGAACTAAACAGAAAAATAAGTATCTAATGTTCTCTGTGTGAACAGAAGAATCAGATTGATCAGCAATGCTTTTTGTCGACAATACGTACAGACACGCATATTTTATTTTTATTCTAGCGCAGCGTCTTACTACCCATTCGGGTAAAACACTTATGTACTAATTACGCTAATATTATTATTATTATTATTATTATCATCACCGCGTCTTACTACCCGTTTAGATTATACGTACTTACGCTAATGTGTAATAATAGGGTGATTGTGAGATGAAATGGAGGACCTACAGTTTAACGTGGAATCCGAACCACGTTGGAGGCCTGGCATTCCACACATTCACAAGTTGTGATTAATATATGTCTTATCAAAGGGGAAGGAAGGGTTTGGCACTCAGATAAATTACGCTATCGATTTTAGTTAGGATAAGAAAGGTTATATTTATAGTAGGTGTACCCGCATTTTAGTGAGGGGGAGTGAAAACCAATTTTGGAAATAAACTCAGTACGCCAGATTGAGATTTGAACCTCGGTATCCTCATAATCAGCTGTTTGCTCTATTGCGAAAGTAGCGCATTTTACCATACAGCCACCATAGACGCAAATTTTGTTTCTTTTAACTCATTTTAAATGGATTACAAAAAACTTTGTTTCTTCTTGCACAAAAATGTGCATGTTTTCTTAGTGTTTATTAATCATGTTTGTAAACAATTTGAGAAACACTTTAAAAAAAACATGTCGGGAACAACAGAAAAATAATTTTCAAATGTTTCTAAACGAATTTTCTAGAAAATATGTTCAAGTACTTACTAGGCTTTGTTAATAACCCTCGTGTTAAAGGTACTGATGAAATCATCTTGGAATAATAGTACTTATTAAATCTATTAATTCTGTGGTTAACTTTACTCTCTCATCTAGCTAATGTACTGAAGTTGATCAAAGATTTAGTTTGATAAATAAATTAGCCTTAAAGCAAGTACTGAGTGTATTTACAGGCTGTACCATAATATGTGGTCCCACTTCACCTTGTTTTCGAGTTATAGTCACGTTTTTAGGCCAGCAATGTGGAAACCCTTAACATTATAAGAAGGTTTCGGGTTAAATTCCCGTGTTCAGGTGTCATTTTTCAATTAAATAACATCATAGGTAATTCTTAAAATGATCACCTCCGGCCTGAATAAAGTCCTGAATTCATCACGTGGTAGGACGCCACATCCTTGAACATTACAATACTTGCATTCAAACTGAAAGTGGCCTATCAATCCAATCAATCAATCAAAATTTCACCCACGCGGAAAGGTTTGTCAGGACGGTGATGTTAGCCATATTCAGTGAGGAATATTTCTCCTTAATATGTCCGATCAATCCCCGTCTACGGATTTTAACAACCCCTGTTCCCGTCCAGCGCAATTCATCGCGTCAGTCTGAGTTTGTTATATTATGGAAGCTCTGACTTTTTTTTCTCTCTCGTCGTTACAATATTAGAGCTGTGAGCTCATAGTTTATGTTCTCGTCAAGCTCCCCAGTGAAAAAATGCATGAGATTCATCTTCCCCCTCTTTTTTTATCCTCTTCTAAAGGTCTTCGTGATTCTTCCATGACTTTTATAACTGGGACTTTTTTTTAACCAATGGCTTGTTGAGGAGTGTTGCCAGGATAATCAGAGGTTGTTCAAATTGTACCTGTGAAATGTTCTCATACACTAAATATCTATTTAACCAATCGTACTTAATTTATTTAAGTATCAAATAGTAACCAGTAAACGGGAATCGAACCTGGAACATTTGGCTTTGCTTACCAACGAACCATCCTGGTTCACCTTCGTATTCAGGGACACCTTCTTCACTCATTGGATGGGTAGACTCATAATGTCCAATAGTTAAAGATGTCCCTGGATACAAAAGGACACAAAATGGCTCAGTGGTAGATAAAGTATTTACTCGCAAAATTAAAGTTCCCGGGCTCGATTCTCATATATAGGTTGTCATTTTTCACTCATTTGAACTATTCAACTATCGGGAATGTTCCAGTGATCAACCCTTACTTGTCATTAGTAATAGCCTCTACATTGTTCTAAACATTTTTTATCTCCGCGTCTTACTACCTGTTCAATATATACGCCAATATGATATTTATTAATATAATAGCTAGGGATGAGGAAGAAGCATTTAGAGGTAAGCTTTGACCCGAACAGGATTCGAACCCCGATTCCCCCATCATCAGCATGTCAATCTAACAAGAGAGTGACACCTTAGACCGTTCGGCCCCTGAAGAGGATACCTCACATGGGAAATGTATGTTCGTTGATGCCCGACCAACGAGCGCATGAAGAAACATTCCTGTACACTCTCACCCTGTGCAAGGTAAAATATGAGTGAAGAATGACCCTGGGCACGGGACGATTCCTGGATAGCTAAGTGGTTAGAACATTGGCGTACTAAGCCAAAGGTCCTGAGTTAGATTTCCGTGTACAGGTGTCATTTTTCAATTTTCAGAATATATCTAGATGAAGTGATCCTTAATAAATAATATTTAGCACCGCGTATTACTACCCGTTCAGGTTATACGCTTTAAGTACTAATTACGCTAATGGATTAGGAATTGGGAAGGTTGAATTAGAGGAAGTGAACCGCATTTGCGTGGAGGGAGAGTGGAAAACAATTTTTAGGAAAAATCACCCCCAGTTCACCCGACGAGATGTAAACCTCGATCTCCCCGTCCTCAGTAGTCGATCTCAACACGACTAGCGCGTTAGCCAACTACGCCACCGAGGTGGGTGATCCTCGCTAAAAGTATAAATAATAACTTTGGCTATTTGATTCTTAAAAATATAAGTAAGTTTGCTACTTTTCAGGCTAAATAAAGGGCACATTATTAAACTAACACTGCTTACCCTGGAAACAAGTCACGCCAATGGCATTAACTACGTCATCGGCCTAGCTCAGCGATGGTGCAGCGTTAAAATATTTCTTTTTTTTAAATAATATTTTTTCTTTAAAAAATATAAAAGTTCTTTTTTTAAAATATTGCCTTACTATACTATTCAGATTATAAAAAACGCATCTATGGCTGAATATTACTTTTCTGTGCTTCCTTTATTTAAATATCTAACTAGAGTAAAATATACATATATCTTTGGGCAGTTTCAAAACCAGCTATTATTCAAAGCTTAGCGAGATTAAATCTCGTTACTTATAATATTTAAAGATTTCCTTAACATTTCTGAATATACACACTCACGAGTCCTTTCTCTAAATTAACAAACCTCAATTATCTCATGTGAATTTAAATATGAAAGCGGTGTGTGTGCTTTTTTTTTTTTTCTGTCGCAAAATGAAACTAGGGCAAGGGACCTCCTGTAATATTGTGTGGCTAGTTGAGCCTCTTAGATTAAGTGCGATTACATCAGGGGGAGGTGTTAGGATGTACGGCTGCAGTCACCATTGTGCTAAGGGTTGATTTATGATGGAGGTGGGTTTACTCCATGTTTACCGAGAATAGACTGTTTATCAAAAAGGGTTTACCGCGTGGTGTAAGGTGGAATTGATAAATTCTACTCTAATGGACTTACCTGGGGGCTTGCGGAGTTGATGTATCGGAGCTTTGCTACTTTCATTAGGACTGTAAAGTTTGTCTACGCAACTATTTATGGTTATGATAAACCATTTGTGCAATTCACAGGAACCTACGACTTTCATCATGTACCAAACTGATGTACGTTTATTGAATTTAAAATGTATGAACATTGTGAAATTTTACTTTGAAAAAAAAATCGTCAAATTACTCGTTCTGTGACATGTATTTTTACCAAGCTAGTGGGATGAGGATGAGGAAGGTAGAATTTATATGAACTGTATCCGCTTTTGCGTAAAAGGGTATAATGTGAAGCTATTCAGAAAATACCAATCAATACATCCAGTTGAGATTCGAGCCCCGATTTACCTATAACAGGCATATCCATCAATGCGAGTTTAAAATACAATATCTCTACGAATCTAGGATTTTTTTGCCACCAGAGTTTGTTGGCTAAACATTTCTAATCTACTAGTGGTAGTGGCGGATTATCTAACAAGCTTATGAGGTTGCAGTTACTTGCTCCCGATGGAGGATGTGATGATAATGATGATTATTATGTGGTGCCAGAAGAAATCTTAACCTCACTAACCAGACTCCAGGTTCGAATCTCGGTCGGGTGAACTGGGAGGGGTTTTACCTAAATGGTTTTCCACTTTCCCTCCACGCAAATGCGGGTTCACTTCCTCTAATTAAACCTTCCCAATTCCTAATCCATTAGCGTAATTAGTACCTAAAGCGTATAACCCGAACGGGTAGTAAGACGCGGTGCTAAATATTATTATTATATTATTATTATTATTATTATATTATTTATTATTTTAACTAACCAGACCATGGCATAGAACCATTCTCCCCTTAGGGAAATATACCTTTGGTACCACCAGGAATCAAATTCGGAACCTCCAGATATGCTGACCACTAGACCAAGATGCCAGTCATAATTTTAGTATCAGAGATATAAGAGGAATCCAAGACCTAGCTCAGTCGGTAGCGTACTGCCTTCTAAGCTATGGGTCCTAGTTCGATTTCTAGTATGGCCAAAAAATGTATCATTGGTTAAATTGGAGCTACCCTTTCAAAGTGATGAATTAACGGCTGGGGACTGGATTTTGTGCCTGTCCTAGTCTTAAGTTAGATTATAAGGTATATGAAACTACGACAGACCTAGCAAGCCTGTAGTAGAAAAATATATTGCTTGAATAAAAAAACGACCCAGAACATGGTCTGTAAACAGTAATGGGTGAAAAGTAAAATAATAGGGAGGTTTTTTTTTACAACCCCCCAAACAAGAGATACTTAGCTATCATCCTATTTATTCCTGAATCCTTAATTATTAATGGAAGTTGTGACTAGCCAAAATTTGTGGTGAGCTATACCCTGATTTCTACCACCTGTTCGAGTTATACGCGTATTTATTAATTGCATACAACGATTAGTAAGGTTATATTTAGATGACGTTTACCCACATTTGCGTGGAGGGAGAGTGGAAAACACATTTTTTTAAACCATCCTCAGTACACCCGACTGAAATTCGAACCTCATTCTCATCACTGGCAGTATATTCTATTGCGATAGTAGCACGTTAAACCAGCCGGCCACCGAGGCGGGTCAACTAAGCTATACGTGACCCTGATTTAATTTCAGAAGGTGATGACTGAGCTATCCAGGTATTTCTTGTACTCAGGTACGTTCGGTTATTTAATCATAAATTTGGTGCCTGGCGGTCTAGGGTAGGGTGTCAAACTTCTGTGCCAGGGTCCGGGGTTCAATCCTAGGTCCCGGCACAGATTTATCTGATTGCCAAACCCTTCCTTCACCTCTTAGGCCTCCACCGTGGTTCGGATCCCCCAATAAATCTGTAGTTCCTCCATTTCATCTCACAATCACCCTACCATTACACATTAGCGCAAGTACGTATAACCCGCGCTGCGGTGCTAAATAATAATAATAATAATAATAATAATATTTTATAATAATATTTAATCATAAAATATATAATACTGGTATCTTAAGTCACTTTGACTAAATGTTACTATCATCAAGTCTTTATTTGCCAGTCACGGGAATGTCGAGTTTCGAGTCCCAGCCGGGTTTATTGAGGGTGGTTAGTTACCCACTTTCCATCGCCGAACATTAAGACACATGTCTTCTAAGACCAACCTCACTCGCCGCTATCCTATTATTGTAGTTAAATGAGGAAGTAAAACGGGTTTTAACTATTTTATATATACTACTATAAAACACCACGGTTGACTCACTCACTGATATTAATGTTTACCCACTTACAGATGAACTAGAAACTTGAAATTTGGCAAACTTATTGCTTATAGCCTTTAACCGATGAGAAAATTTCAAAACGCTAAAAAAAAATATTTTTACCCCCCCCCCCCCCCCCTCCGAAAAAAAAATTCAAAATGACTGAGTAACTTTAAAGTCGGTGCGGACCTTTTTTGGAGGTCTCTTGCAGCTAAACGGTAAGACCTATCACAAACAAAGCGAGTAAAAACATATACGCGCTAAGGTTGTGTGTATAGTGTTAAATGTATCAATTTAGGATACATTAGTTTGTAATTCGTGGGCTGATATAATCTGTGTATTTAGAAAATACACGTTTAAACCCCCCAAAATAAAAAATTTCATAGAACCTTTTTGATTTTTCTCAACAACTAAACTATAGCACTCCACTCTTTCCAGGTTTCTCTTTGAAATAAATAAAATGAAGAAATTGGACGACACAAGGATGGCGTTTATTTTTTAAACGCGACGTTATTACGGTCGTTAAATTGGGTCCATTACAACAAGCCGACTTGCGTACACGTTCCATACATGTTAGTCGCATGGGCAGAAGGCGTTAATGGAAGAGTAGACCATTTCCACATGAATATAGGGGACTAGGGAAGTCTCTCTGTTCCAGAAACAAAGCTGTTATAGAGTCCACACAAAGTCTACTGAACGGAATAAAGACAATGTTAGAATATTTTCTATGTTCACTCTTGAATGAACGAAATATGAGGAAGGAGTTAATCTAGAAAATGGTACAATGCTCCCCTGATTTATCTCTCGATGTCTGTGTCTTATTTTGAAACAAAGATATTTTCTCTTGTGGTCCAACTAGTGGCCCACGAGCCAAATGTGGCTCTCACAATATCCTGAAGGAAAATTAAAGACGGCAGATGTGAAATAGCTAACGATTCAAACAAAATACGTTTTTATAAAAGGTCTTAATTGCATTTTATTAATAATTTATTTGATTAGTAAAAATAGGTGTGCGTTAGTATATCATAGTAAATTTTTGGAAGAATAATAAACTTTTTTGTCAGTAAAGTTTGAAAGATTCTACCAACAAAAGTACAATATATATATATAAGTATTTAATGTAATTGTTTGTTGTGGAACCATTTCAAGATTAAAAGACTTTCGGCCAACGGTGAAAACTGATAAACATATTTGGCCCTTGGGATTAAAAATGTTAGACCACCCTGAACTAAAGCATCAATATGACTAAAAATGTATTTATCATCCCACCCCATACCTCAAAATCTTCCCCATCGCTCAACAACACCCTTAATTTGTTTGCATGAAAGGAATGTAATTCTACCCTAAGCTTTTAAATCTATATTTGGGTCACCATAATATAATAATTATCTCACAAACTGATAAACTGTTAAATAGGTTTGTAAGTATTCATACGCCAAGCCCTGACAAATTCGAGTACTTTTTATGGATTGTGTTAAAAAAAATCGTGTTCAAATTTGAAACGATATTTAAAGAACATCAACGGGGATACTTTCCACCGGATCTATTTAATAAAATGTTCAACTTCATAAAATTAAAGCTCCTTTTTCTCTCTCTCTTCTTCATGAACTTTCTTTAAGTTTTGATCGTCCTTCAAAACCAAACTATATTTGTTAATCCTATCATTTTGTAGCTCACGTTTCTAATGAAGTGTGCGGAAAATGTCAACTCTCCAAAACGTTTTACTAAATCCCAATTTGTCTCGTAAATTGTTTGAAAAATTTTAATGACGAGCTGCAGTTTCTGAATGAGAATGAGATGAGAGCAAAACTTTTAGTTAGTTTAGATGAAACAACATCAATTAGTTGGAGACTCTTAACTAGTTGCTTAGATAAACGGCACTCTTGACTGGGTATTAAAATAATAACGTTGTGCAAACTATAAACAAAACTAAATAAAGATAATATTAGCAAAGTGTTAAGTTTATAAGTTCCAACATGTTTTGATGAGAAATAAAAAAAATTATAATAAAACACTAAGCAACGTCTTACTATCCATCCAAGATATCCTAATTTATCCACACACTTAGTGTAGGAATGAAGAAAGTAGATGTAAGATTAAGTGGACCATCACTTTAATGATGTAAGAGGAGGAATCAATTAAGGGAAATCAACCTTCACTAAGTTCAGACAAGATTAGAACCTCAACCTCTTCGTCACCAGCAAACAGGACTATACGATCTTGACCTAACTACCTAGCACGACCTTTGGGAACATCTCGCTGATTGGCTAAATTTGGTCACGTGACACCGACACCTCGCTCTCTGATTGGCTGTTGGTTTTCCCCTTCCCTCCACACGACCCCCTTTCCAGTGTTCCAAACTTGTTAATTTTTGTCTAATTTGTTTTTTATTTGTGCACATTGTTTTTATTTATGCTCATAGTTTTTTATGTGTGCTCAATAGTTATTTATTTATGTTCATTGTTTTTATTATTTATGCGCATTGGTTATTTATTCAGTGGTATTTTTATGTCTGGGTAGGATTGACGGGGCGTTGGAGTTTTTTATTTATTTATTGGAGTGCAGTCCACGGCACCGAGCGCTCCTCCCCAGTCATCACTAGTGAGAGCTGGGAGTATCTTCTCTGCCCGGCAGCTTAGCGACGAGTGTGAAAGATGGTCCCCCTGTCTTGAGACCCCTTTCACTTCCCCTTCACCACCTCCTCCTTAGAGTTATGTGTCGCAACACCCTCCCCCTCCCCTATGGGGTAATAGATTTTCCCGGTGTCGTAACTCCTTATGTGGTAATGGGTTTTTTCCCGGTAACTTATACCTGGCAACAGTTTGGCGGGTCAACAAGACAAGACGGGACAAGAGTAGATCGTGACCTTGAATAATGTCGCAATGGGTTTTCCTGATGACTGGCACCAGTTTGGCGGCTCAACAAGACAAGAATAGATCGTGACCTTGAAACAGTGAGCTAGTCATGACTCTGGCAACCCTCCCCTCAGCAATGGGTTTTCACGATGACGTCATCGCAATATCGCAACCCTGATGACTGGCGCTAGTTTGGTGGGTCGATAAGACAAGTCGATATAGAAATAGAACACGACCTTAATTGATGTTGCAATGGGTTTTTTCCCTGATGACTGGCGTCAGTTTGGCGGTTCTACCAGATGAGTCGAGACAAGAATAGATCGTGACCTTGAAACCGTGAGCAAGTACAAGAAGACCCTGTTCATTTTTAGTGGCAGTTCGACGGCTTGACTAGTCGAGACTCATATCAACGTGTAAGGTGGACATAAAGGTTTTGCGTGAATAAAACAGGATATTGAAAAACATATATTTACTAAACATTAAAGTTCTTACAGACATATATTAAAGGTTTCACAGACATCATACATAATATTTATTAAACACTTTTATAGGCATGCCGCATATATTCGTTCATACGTTTTTCTACAGTTTCTCATAGATGTGTTAGTAAAATTGGTTTTAGTTCACAACCCAGCCTGTAATAGTCTAAAACAACTACTTGACGTGCATAGTAGGTAGCACTGATAAGATCCAGGTTTCTAATGTGCGTTTCCATCGTAGATTTTCGAGATCGATGATATCCACTGATTCTGTTAGCGTGTCGCATACATCCACAACAATTGTGTCGATCAAACTGTTGAAATAGCGTGCGACGGGTGTCAACCACATATCCCGGCGGTCGACAGCAACGTTTATGAGGTCCCACATATCACAAAGACCCACTCAATTAAGTTATAGATAAGCGACCCATTTGAGTCCAGCGTCTTGTTCCTCGCTTATGTCGACCATACGGTCACCACACATACGTCTAAAAGAGATGTCATGATAAGTCTGAATAATCTTCTGAAGGGGTTGCGTGTTGCTGAAAGACTTTGATATGACCAACTTGCAGCTGCCCAGTTCTTGCCACTCTGTTAAACACCACACAGTTCCATCGCATTTTTCTAGCTAGACATAAGGCGTAAAGTTGTTCTTGACGCTCATGAAGACGATGACTTGCTTGGCGTCAACATCGTCCAGTTTGAACAAAGTGTTGAAAATATTGGTGATGGCGAGCTGATTCACGGGCTTTGTGGTTGCAAACGTCTTGATCTTTCATTATGTTTGTTCACTTCGACGACTGTCATGGTTAAGGCCGGCACGCCACCGGGACGCCCCTTTTTAGGCGCACACTGATTGGACGCAGCCTCTTGATAGACGGCAGGATCCTACAGTCTTGAAAGATGCGTTGTAATAACTCACCGCCTTAGCGTCGTTGCCTGTGTGATTAGTGGGCGAGAATAGGGTTAGGAAAGTTTTCATCGGAATGTTCTGGGAACGATAGAGAAAGTACATGAGACAGTAATGGCCGCAAACGTCTGAGACGATGCTTTGAAGTTATAGCATGCTATGACACGTGAAGGAAGTGTTTTTGCGTATAAATGCCAGATGTGACTTTATATGGGATAGAAAACCATAACTGTCAAAATATTCTCCAGCGACGTTATTGTCGATAAAGATGACGAACCATTGCATCTAAAGCCTGGTGTGTAGATCAGTGATGATGATAAAAGCGGCAGGTCGAGCTATTCTTGCGAGTAGTTGATAAGCAGGGAAAACACCCGACTTTACAGAATGGAACCACGCACGTCTTATGGTATGCGTGTCCATCTTCAATAATCCAATCTCTAAGTCCCCAAACATTGGATGCCAAAGAGAAATTCTATAAAAACTATGTGCCATGCACATGGTGTAGTCCAATTTAAATGTTTTCAAAGACGAACAACCTCTCATACAGGTCTACAGCGGGTGTAGGTGTGTATTTGACTAGAAACTTTTTCTTTTCTGCCCCCTTGACATAGACGGTTTCTCCACGCGTTGTGGCAAGGCAGATGAGGGATTCGAGCAGGGTGTAATCCACATAACCGCTATCCCAGGGAATACCGTATACGATATAGTCGGGTTGCTTTCTAGCGGCGGATGAAAGTTCCTTGATAGCGTATGGGGTTTTTAACACCCACTGTTGAAGTAATGTACCGCATACTGATAAAACAATCAGTTCCTTGACGATAAACTTTTTGCTGTTGTCGATGAGGCTCTGGAAATCCACAATAACGTCCATGATTTAAATGACGAATATAAGGTGCGGGAAGTCGCTTATATTAACTCCCATAATCGGTCTCGACTTTTCTGTCCTTGTCAGTGGTGATGATGTTGGAAAACTCCCCATACAGGATACAGTTGAGGGTTTCAGTGAGAGCTCTGGTGAAGCTCACTTCGATGCTCAGAGAGCCGTGCCACGTCAAATTCCAATGCGATGTCATGTTGGCAGACAGATTAGGTATGAAATCGAAAGCCATTAGATGATATCCCTTAGGGAAAGTTTCCCGTGTGATGTCGCAACCTTCGTTCATGAAATGGATACCCGTTCCAGAAAACATAATGTGGTATGACATGACATAGTTGCCGTTTGAAAAATCGGAATGTAACTGTTTCAAAGGCACTTGTTCCCCGTCCAAATACAGCGAGAAATGGTTCATGGCGTAGGTTTGGAAGTTGAATGTGTTCTTGGTGACGTCCCCGTGGAACGCAGTGATTGATACAAATCCCACGATGCATCGTTTGGGTAACTGTCCGGTGAATACATTGTCCAGTGATTTCCTTTACACACCCGTAGGAATAGTGAGAGTTTTTACTTCGACACGGGTGATGGGATACTTTGCGGTACTGGTGTTTAATGCCTTGGCATGTGCCAACAGTATAGAAGTTGCTACTTTGACACGTAGCACTAGAAGGCCAGCTTTAGCGATCTGAACCTTAAAGTGAGGGAATTCAGGGATGTCCATAAGACTAAAGCCGTCTCTGGAACGGACCAACTTGACTGAGCTCGGTGCCTTTCAAAAGGTATTTCTCTTGGTTTAACAAGTCACCATGTAGATACCCCAAAAGATCCACCGTCTTACTTTTTGTGGTGAGACTGCAGTGGGCCTCAAAACCCTTGTTGCCAGCGTTAGCCTCCTCAAAGGTTCCGGGGCTGACTGTAAACCACAGACCGCAAGTCAAATGTGTTCTTTCACGTCACTGTTGTAATTGAGCAACTTTTCAATGTACTATCTATAAGCATACGTGTTTCTGGGCGATGAAACTAGTTTTTGGTTTAAAAACACATCCACCTGTGTGAATAGCGGATAAAACCAGTTGTTTACGGGAATTATTTTATACAACTCAGTCGAAGCACCACCATCGGGTTTCATGATGGCCACCCTGAGATAGAGCATGGTCAGTGAAAGATCGATATATAACTCGCCTTAACCGGTAACGGTAAATTTGATTGGCGAATCATCGGTGAGGGAAGAGACAGGTTTGTACTGGAGCCATTGTATACTTCCAAGACTGGTTTGCATGGATGGGATGGAAAAGAGATTGAGTTTACTGCTGGCACACTTGCAAACTTCCTATCTCGTGCCCGCGTTGATAAGGAACACCTTGGTTGATCAAAGATATTCCTGTTCCAGCCTGGTTTACGTAGTAACTTTGGTAGGGACAGTTCATGTTGAGCAGCCTCGAAAATTAAGTTTCACGCACACTTTTCCCAACTCGAATGGTACAGGCTAAACAGTGTCTGTTCATATATTTATTTCCAGGCTTTCAATTTCCATTCTAAGTACGGGCACATAGTGCAACGGACTATAACTATCTGTCATATGTATACCACAGAGATAGTTTGTGTTGTTGATACTGACGATACGTAAAATCGGTGGAACAATGTCATCCATGGCCTGAGGATCGACTATATCTGTGTATATGTACATTTTCGAGAGCAAGCCTAGTAGAATGTTGGCGGCGTACGGCGACTTTTGAACTTTGATCAGATTAGTCTCAGGATCGAAACTGAGATGTAGACTTAGTTGACTGGATAGAGTCAGCAGCTGTATATTTGGTGAAGTAGAAACAACGTCCACTTTGGGGTGGAGGGGTGTACTTGAATACAACTCCGAAATCCCCTTTAAACGCCTCTACTTCTTTTAGGGCTTTGACCAATTCATGGATAGGACTGTAGTTTCCAGGAGGGATATGATCCTTGAATATTTGTTCCACGCCATTAGCGTCCACCCAGTTGTACCATACAATATTTTGGCTCTCGGGTACGGTGGTGAAAGAACATGGATATTGTAATTTGGCAGGAGCGACTTCTCACTGACCTTGAGTGTAAGACGGCAGGGTAGTTGCGTGGTGAAATTTGTGAGGGTATTTTTCGGGAAATGTCCCATAGAGCTGTCGTTTGGAAAAGTGATGTAAAACTGGTCCTTCATGGTAGGAAGCTGAATCCAAGAATTAAACTTGGTGAGGTAACCTTTCCACTGCACGTAGTCTTTCTTTCTGCCAGCTTTACCCTTGACACGTAGTATTTTATCAACTTTAATAGTTTCGGGAAGACATACGCATTGTAATTCGGGTGCGTAAAACGTTCCCTCCACCTCCTCACCGTCAAGATCGGTCGGCCTGTAGACGACTGATTGTTGCAACACGACAACGCTGACTTGGAAATTTTTTCACTTCAATTGCTTTCGTAGCCCTTTTCAAACAGCATTTTGGATTTGCCAATATACACCGTATCACCTACTTTCATTTTTGGCTTTATATTCGAGTTTGACACACAGATTATCTCTGACTTGAAGAACATTGGTTGCTGAAACGTCAGTAGGCGCCATCCTGATACTGGAATGTTTTGCACCATTGTAACCGTCGATGAGATCTTGGAGGACGTCCACATACCGAGACGTATTATTTTTGGTAAAGTAGCGCCACATGCGCCCTTTAAGTGTTCTATTAAATCGTTCCACGATACTTGCCTTCACATCCAGATTATGAGTGGTGTAGTAATGCACGCCTTCTTGCTTGAAAATTTCCGGAATAGATGTGACGTGAACTCTTTCCCCTTGACCGTCTGTAAACTTAGAGGTTTACGGCCACTTTGTTTGAAAATGTCCCGAAAGGCGTCTCTCACGACACTCCCCGTCTTTGATGAAAGCATCCTCGCCCAGGCCATCTTGCTAAACCCGTCGATGACGGCGAGCAAGTACACTGCACCGTCGTTGTATTTTCCGAGACTTCGCATATCGTTTAAAACGGCTTGCCAGAGATCGTCAATGTTTTGACACCACGTAATTGTTGCGCGGAAACATTTTTATCGCCAGTTTGTGTAGGGTATAAGCGTCCTGCTCACGAAGCCATTCTCGTAATTTGTCGGGATCTTTCTTGGACGCCTTTATGAGCGACGCCGCCCCTGCAAACATTGCAGGATGAAAAGGGTCGTAGTAGATGTCGGCTAAACGGGCCATTAAGCTCGGAATGGCAGCCACACGTTTTCGCCTAACCTTTTCAGTTTCTACTTCTTAGGGCGTTGCGACGGTGTAAGTGGTTGGGGTACGGGCGTTGGATCTCTAATGGGCGCTATACGTTTCGGACTTACTATAAATTCTTTCGGAACGTTTATTTTTTGAAGCGCCGTGAGAAACTCTCAACACCTATACGGCTCACTGTGTTTTCTTGCTCTGACCAGATCATTGACTAAATCCAAAATATTGGATCCACAGAGAAGCGTATCGTGAATACTCACTTCCTCGTTTTCGTCCCAAGAGATACCGCCTCGGTAAATAATATGTTCAAGTAAAAGTTCAGCTTTTTTAAGTGCCTGTACTGGTACAATATTGAATACAGCAGGGATGGGAAGTACAGACACTTCAGGAGTGGTCGTGGTGGTGGTATTTTCAGCTGGTTAAGGGTGTTGACTAAAATGCAGATAGCACTGTAGCACCTGTTGGTATAAAGTCCATTTAGACTTGTCACGTTTTGAAGCAAGGATTTTTCCCATTTCCTTGTCTAGCTCGGAGACAACTAGATTTGTGGCCAATGCCACTTGTTGGGGGTGTTTCTCATAACTGTGTAATGTTTCCGGGGACACCAATGTCATCTTTTTCTACTTGATGAATAAAGAACCGAAGACACCGCTGATTAAAGGTGCTAAAAGTAAGGGCAGACCCCCTCCGTTCTGAACAAGTAGTCGTCTCTTCTTCCAGCACTCTCCTCGTTTGACCAGCTTGCGCAACATCTTCTTGGGAGCATGTAACTTTGTCTTCTGCGCATTTTTCAACGGCACCCATCCTTTTAAAGGTTTGTAGACACACTCGCAAACCAAATCAATCAGTTTCTTGTCGGTCGTTTTCAGCATGGTGAAGCGTTACTGCGGTATCATGCGATGCATCGCACGTAGCAGAGGGGATTGCTTCAGCACTTTGGGACTCATGCTTATAAAATGATCTGTAATCGGGAAGTGTCAGTGTTTTTATAGCTTTTGCGTGGTAGGTACACGTAGCACCCGACATTTGTGCGGGTTCTATAGCTGAACTATTCGGGTGTATCTTTTTTTAAATCTAACAATATATACCCGTGGGGAGTACTTGTTCCATCAGCGTAAGCCTCTTGTAAAACATGGGAGTTTTCAGGACAGACTTGACGTGCAAAGTGTTGAATCTGAGCTTTATCCCTAAGGTTTTTAAAAAGCACGATATAATGTGCGTTTAGGGAAATGTCTCTTTGACCCTTGCCCTGGTGGAATATATTTTGTGTAAGGTACATGACGCTAATATTTTGATGGTGGCATCCTTTGGTGAAAAGATCGACGACTACTTCGTTGGCTTCACACAGCAGGTCGTCCAGGATAATCAGCTGTGGCGAGTCATTATAGGTGTCATCCATTTCCTGCAAACCCTTACAGAATATGATGCGGGGACTTGACCCATCTTGTTCGAATCCCGGTTCATAAATAATAATACCATGTGATTTTATCAGATTTAACGTCACACATTGTGTCCAAGTGACGGATAAAGTCGGCTACAAAATGTGACTTTCCACAGCCGGAAGGGCCGCTGATGATGGCCGAAAATGGATGTTTCAACTTGTCCATAATATTTGAGACTGAGCTTATAAGCTAAACGAACTTGTATTTATAGGTTAGGAGGGAGGGAGGTGTAGACGTTAAAACACAAACATAACAGTTTGTATAATATTTATTCACACAAAAATAGCTCATACCTTAAAAAGTATACATTGAATATTTATTTACAAATATATCTCACACCATGAAAAGTATAATTGGAATATTTATTTACACAAATCAAAGTTTTAGAATATATCTCACGCCATGAAAAGTATACTTGGAATATTTATTTACACAAATCAAAGTTTTAAAAATATGGCTCACGCCTTGAAAAGTATACTTTGAATATCTATTTAAACAAATAAAAGTTTTTACAAATATAGATTGCACCACAAAAAGTATACTTGGAATATTTATTTACACAAATACGACATTTATCAAAATCTTGAGTTTGATTTTTTTGACGATTACAATACTTTCTCTTTAATGTTTCAAGAGAAAGTAAGAATCGTGTCTAAAAAAACCTTTAAAATATTGTGCCAAAAGAAACATTAACATTTTATATATTGGCAGATTATTTTTTTATTCTAGCTATTTTATCTGTACTTATAAGTTAGGGTGGATTAATTTTACAGAGGGTGGATGATACAAAATGTGTGCTAAATCCCCATATAAACGAGGTCGTCCCAAAACAAAAACCCTCACTCTAGTTAAACTGATTGAGTGGTAACAGTTAGGTCCATGCACCCCTAACGAAACGTTTGTATCGATCATACCCTCACAATTGTTCCCTACCAACCCCCTTTTCTAGTTCAACCCTTTGTGCAATCTCCTGTGTACTCTAGACCCCTTTATGAGGAGCTGCGCGAGGTCAAAAAGGGTGTGAGAAGTGTAAAACTGTACAACGTGTGGGTCAAAATCAGTGAAATTCATCTGTTTATCTTCCTGAAAGAGATTACCGCCTCTAAGAGGGATGAAACGTTGGACCCTGGATGCTGAGGTTCTTCGTTTTGAATCTTGGTCAGAGAATTCAACTGGGTAGCTATCTGGCAAGAAAGGATTTATTTCGTGGTTAATATAATGATTAGCGTTGAAAGTCCATGCGTGTTAAAAGCTTAAAAATGTCATATGATAAAAAAATATTATGACATTACAAATGCATAAATTAGATGAAAATCACACACAAAAATATTTTTAGTTTAATATTAAATAAAATATTTTGAACGAATTTATGTAAAACTTACAACTTTTCCTTTCTTGTACTGGGACTATGTAAAATGATAAGACATTTATTTTTATGTATTTACTATATATTTACCATCTCAATTTAACGACTTTAGTTTTATTTTATTTATTTATATAATCCTTAAGTGACAGATTGCACAAGATATATTTTCTGTCTCTAGTCAATAATCCATAGCGCTAATTGGTAAATGAAAAAATTTAATTTCTTAATTATTTTTTTTTACTTTAAACATGTTTGTATTAATATAACTTGTATTCATATATAATAAATAAATACTCTTTCTCTGCAAATTATTCGCACCGATGGTCCTGTTGACAAAGGAAGCATTCTCGCAATTTTTCTACAAACATACTTCCACGCTACTTACTTGCTGTGCAAAATATTTGTGAGTCAAATTTTCGAAGAGATCGTTTCATTAAAACTATCCTTACTCCTTTAAAGGATAAACAATGCAGTTTTAGTGGTGTCAATATTTTTAGTACCTCGAATGTACGCCGACAACACAGACACAAAGCGAACCCTCTGCTATGGCAGAAACTTAATTGCATGCACAAAATATGCACAAAAGAGAAAGCCTTGTATATTTTGGCGAGAACTTGACGCTTTAATTTCTTCGGTGTCTGTCTTGGAAGTTTGGGGAAACATTACCAAAGGGTTCAAATATGGCTTTGGTAATTGTATAAATTATGTTAGCAGTTCACTCACTAGTGGGCATGCGGATTAAAGCGTCAAGCTCATCAACCAATAAAGGATTAAATTTCAGCGGTTTATTTTTTTAGTTTTTTTAATAAATAGTTTCCCTATCTCCCTCTATGTTAATAGGGGTACATTTCCTCATTAATTCTATATTTTTCAACCCTACTTCATTAATCAAAATCTGAGGTTAGCGCCGATTGGTAGTAAGACGTGGTGTAAAACGCAGGGTTGCCATGCCGCTGGAAAACGGAGAGTCTGGAAAACACGGGAAATTTTTGTGTTTTGAAAAATGTTAATCAAACACAGGAAATTGTGAAAAAATCTAGTAGAAATAATAAAATGTTTGTTAATTTGGTCATTTAATTGAAAGATTAAAATAGTTGGTAAAACTTTGGATGACCGAAAAAGTGAAGAGTTTTTTTTTATATTTGTTTAGCATTGGGTCTTACTACCCGTTCAGGTTATGTACTAGTTACGCTAATGATTCTAAAGATTAGGAAGGTTATATTTGTAGGAAGTCTGCTTGCATTTTGTGTAGAGGGTGAGTAGGAAACCATTTTGAAATAACCACCCTCAGTACACCCGGCCGAAATTCGAACCTCGATCTCTTAGTCATCGGCAGTCTAGTCTACTGCGAGAGTAGCGCCTTATGTGGCGACCAAAAAGGGTAGCCAAAGAACTAAGCACGCTGATTCAAACATGTCTTACTACCCCCTCAAACAAGGGTTGTGAAGTGTCAGAAAATGTATTTCCTTATCAATCTTAAATCTTTCTGTTTTAAACATAAGTTATATTACATCACACTAGTCAGTTTGAAGAAAAATCAAATTTTATTTCTCATTTCTTAGATACAAGCTGCTTGAGAAAATGGGATATTTTTTTTCTATGTCAACTGGAAAAAAACAGGGAATTTGTAAGTAAGAGAATAGTGGTAGCCCCGATAAGAAAATAAAATTAGGATAGATAATATACTGTACCATCCGTTTGCGGTAAGAGCCTACACATACACAATGGGCTGAACATGTAAGCTGCAACATAGTGGAACAAGCACGATAAGGTTGTTACCTTTAAGGATAAACAGAGTGTACATGATCAAGAATCGAAACCTGCCCTCCTGGGTCAGAGCTCCCTATAGTATAGATTGTAGCCAAACATGCCAGTTAAATTACAATGGCGTGGCGTGGCTTGTTATTAAAGTAAGCAGGGCTTGTTTGGAATGTATCCGTGAATAATTGTTCTCGACACTTAGTCCCGTCACAAGTCACGTCACGTCACTAGTCTAGTCTCGGGAGTCAACCAATCACCAGGTATAGGATATCCTCAAGGAGTTCAGGTCGAATGTGGGATTGAGTGACCTCTGAATAATCAATATAAATATGGCCCTGAATTGAACACTAATTGACGCCCACGTCAGTGAACACATGGGCTACCGATAACTGAGAGGTCAGGGTGCAAATCCCAGCCTAAGTTCTGAAGATGTTTATTTCACCCAAATAGGTACCACTATCGTTCAAAGAATATTAAGAGCGTGCATCACATGCCCATCAACTCAGTGATACAGTCGCCTTGAAATCGTAAATTTACACCAACATTATTTCACGTGGATCACTTATGATTAAACATTAATGGAGATAAATAGTTAATAGATGTTCCTAATACAGAACATTTTTAAAATATTAAATTTTATTTGGATGGAAACTACATTAAAAAGGCCGTTTTTGACCATTTAAGAATGGCTTCACATCTAAGCATTGTGCACATATATTTATTCTGTTTTAATAGGGACGTACTATAGTTATTACTTAACAAGAAACTTTGTCGCTTTGTTCCCCATCGTCACCACAGAAACTTCCGAGTAATCATTCAAATACGAATGCACTGCACATATTTCTGTCATATCTTGTTCTTGTCTTTTTCCTTTAACTACCATACCCCGCGCGAGCCGGGAGCTGAGTTGGAACTGCTATGATGCATGCTCTCTTAAGGGTACACTACCATTAAATTCTACCTTTATCATCACTGAACTTTATTTAGAAATCATCCATGAGCCACCATTTGAAAAAAGTTTTTTGGGGTACACGTCAGCTGCCATAGAGTGTAGGTCAACTGGTAAAATTAGCAACGTGGATTTTATATTTTCATCCAAAATTAATTTTAATCCAATTAACTTAAATCTAACTGATTTAATGCGAAGTTAATTTGAATGATAAATTACTTTAGGCAAAATTACTTTAAGCTGACTGTTTGTGAATTTAGACTAAATTATTGTAGGTCATTACTTTAGGTTAACTGTTAATAAATCTCAAATTTTAGACCAAATTACTTTAGGACTAATTTTGCGTCACCGTTCTCTATACTGCTCCAATAAAATAAACTGTAAGAAAATGCAAAACATGACATTAACATTAAGCAAATCATTTTCTCTAGACTTAAATCACAGATATCTTCACAAATATAAACAGCCTACAGAGATAAAGAAGATACTATAACTGATAGAATTCGTAATTTTTTTTATCTAACAATGATATTTTCTATAATTCAAAATAAAATAAGTATTATATATTTAACTAGAAAATAATACAATTACAAATTGTTATAACACCATCTTTTGAAGCTATAATAGTACATACAGATTTGTGACTAAACAATTAAGTTTTTAGACTATCATGACCAATTAAAAGCCCAATTAAATACATGACCACTACTGTATTAGATCAGAATGTGTAAAAATGCTTCTATATTATATTTCATGGTTATGTGCCCTTTATTCAAATACTTACAATATCAATACATAAAGCAAATAAAATCAATCAGACATATCACGAAGCTATAATACATTTCACAAGCAGCTTTGTTTTTAATTTTCTAATAGAATTGTATTTTTAAAAGATAATTATTATGCATTTGCACCACGTAAACGTTTGACGTAAGCTTATAGCACAGTTTTATGATGTAGCATTGATCCGCTTATTTTCTATTTCAAACCAACTCCTCGTCGTTTAAAATGTCAGTCAGTTATATATATTACAACAGTTCAAATTATTAGTCATCATCATCATCAACTGAACTCTTTCCAGCCTGTGGCTGTGCTAGTTTAGTAAAATGCCTCCATCTACCTCGATCCTTCCACCATTCTTCTTCCTTTAATTGCTTCGAGTCTTCTCCTCTCACTTGCACACTTTTTGTTATATGCTCCTCTCATCTCTTTCCTGGCCTTCCTTGAGGTATTTTCCCTACATACTTCATTTCCATAATTTTCTTTGGCATCCTTTGTGTCTTTTAACGTGGTAGTGACGCGTAATACAAGGAATAGGCCTACACCTAGTAGGTTCCAATTATTCTCTTCGACTATAATGCGTTTTAAACTGCTTTAGGATTGAGGTCAGCGCAGCAGGTGTGGGGAGTGGAGGCTCGTCACATGCTTGACCAATCCGTGAAGGGTAGTTGTCTTAGCAACCGATGCACGTTGCCAGATTTCTTAACAGTCACTTGAGTATACTTTGCACAGTAGTGACGCGCAAACTCCCGCTATGTGGCAACTATGCTCCCCAGCCTACCCACCACGCGGATCCTAAAAGCAGTTTAAAAAGCAGTATCAATTCAAATCTCACCGCCAAGTGGTGTATCCCGGTATCTGAGTAACCTGGTGGGGGGTTGGGTTGAACCATAGCGGAAATCAGGTGATGCAAGAGATTGGTCAGGGCCAAAACCGACAAGCTTGGAACAGGGTCTGGCCAGTTGGGAGTGTGAGGGTTGGTGATGATGAGTTAAGTCAACATCGCACTCTTAGCCTCATTTAGGAAAGGCTTACCACCAAGAGAAAGTTTACCTGAGGACCTACACGCAGTAGCCCTGCTACTCAGGTGTAGGCCATGAAAGTCTTAGTAATCCTGTGGTAAAAACAATCCAAAGTGCCCGAGAAAATTTAAAAAAATCTAATTATTAGTGAGCTTCTAAATGATTTCTCATCAAATGAGCCATTATAGAAAAAAATTATAGATTACCTGTCACTTGGTGAATCTATAACAAAGCGTGAATTTCTTGCACTCTTATTGATGTACTGTACATTTATTTGATTAATTATTTTTATTGTATTGTTTATGCTTGATCAACGAACCAGAGAAGAATCTACCCGTATTATTTCGGTATTGGTTTCCAAATGACGTATATATATCCCTCCGATCGAAAGTTTCCGCTTTAGTGATCACCTCAGAACATTTTTACTAGTTGGTTCTTTTTTTGCTGAATAAAAATCTACTGTCTAAATAGAAAAATATTCGTGGAACTGGTAATAAATTCCTTTTAAGATCATTGATCTTATAAACTTTAGTTTCAGGATCAAAGATTTAAAAGCTCGCCCTCTAATGCTATTTACTTTATATTGTTGTTTTAGTATTTGTTAAGGAACTTACATATTTAATATGCTATCATTAACTTAAGGCACGTAGATAGTTAACACCGGTATTTTCCTCAAAAGTAACAGGTTTGGAAAAAAATTTAATGAACTATACCGAAAAGACACTAATTCTATTTATGAGTTTCTTTGACACATCTTAGAAAAACCTGTGTCTTAGCAGTCAGAATGTAGGTTTTTAACACAATGGTTTTATATGCTATTTAATCAAAAGAAGTGGTTTTAAACGTATGTTTCGCCAAATTTACAACGTTTTCCAAAGAATATTTGACCCTATATTATTCTTCAAATAAATAATAATAATTTCATTCTTTAATTTTTATGATTTTTTAATTAGAGTATTTCCCCTATGTAAATTATATTCAAAGTCATTTTCATGAGAAAATGAGAGTTGCCTTCTATCTTGTTTATAATGATAAGCAATGTCTAGATATAAAATTAATCAAAACCGTTAGAGCTAATTTGGAGAAAATAATTTTTCTCTTTTTTGCTTTTTGCTTTTTTTTTTTTTTTTTTGCCCTTCAGCAAACTACCCTTAAATTTAGGGTTAGATATCTAATCCCAAAAACCCCTAGGAAGGACGTTATACAAACCCCATATACCAAGTTTTAGCCCAATCTGTAAAATTGTTTCGGCTCTAGCCCGAGGTACAGACAGACAGACCGACTTGTGAAAACCACTATTTTGGTTTCAAAAGATCATGAAACGTCGACTTTTTTCAAAATCTCGAGTTCGATTCTTTTTTTTTTTACTATTACAATACTTTCTCTCTGAGGTGTCGAGAGAAAGTAAAAAATTCAAAAACTTTAAATTTATTTATTTTACATATAATTTAGTATCTTACTATCAAAGAGTTGAGTAATTAGTCATACATTTGAGACTGGCGCTTCTTACCCAAAATTTTAATTCATGTTTGATTAGTCAATAGAGGACCAACCCACACGCGTTTCCTTGTTCAACTAAGAGACATCCATCTGCGCATGCGTACGCCCGAGTCTATCTTAATGTCGCTAACTTGCACTTTCAGTGTGCCACGGGGACTCACGGCATATAAGTGTGCCGTGAGCGATAAAACAGGTTGAGGACAACTTTTCTAGAGATTATAGATGAAGAAATTAGCTTAGATAACATGCATCAGCATTAGCCTACGTAAGGGATGGAAAAACCATTATAAAAATCACTTTTGGATAATCCCATCGAGGTCATAAGGCTATAATTTGTCAACGGTGACTATACGTAACCACTCAGCCACCACTTTGAAGGTAAAGTTTCTTTTAGTCATGCTAAATTGTAATTTAAAGCAACGAAGATATATTTTTTAAAGTTTTCGCGTGATTTACAAAATCAAAACTAAAGGTAGCTCTTTGTGGACTTCATAACACACTGATACTTGCTTGATGAGTCTTCAACCCTAGATTGGTTATATGTGTTTTCTATACATCTATAGCTGGCATTCACTAAGCTCTTCGGCTGGCTAGTGCTCCTGCACCATCTGGTAGAGAACACATATACTAAGGAATTTCATATAGTTAGGTGGGTTCCCGTTGTCTGCCACACTGAAATTCTACCAGTGAGTGTGAAAGAACATACCAGTTTTGCAGGAAATGTAATTTCACATACCTTCTAGGGATCGTTTACATACCAATGAGACCAACGGCTTTATTTCTCCTCCGAAGGAAGTTGTGCCACGGATTTTTAAGGCTCAAGAAAAATCCGTCAACCTCAGCTGAATTTCAACCTACCAAAATCTGGTCTTGAGGTGAGTATTTGACTCCAAGCCACCCGGGCTGACAAGACACTGATAATGGAGGTATAAAACCTTTTAACATCAGAACTTTATGGAGTTCACCACTGGAAAAAAAATGTGCGAAGTTTTTAACATTAATGTTAACTATTGGGTGACCTGGTGGTCTAGGGGTAAGATGTAAGATCTCTGTGTTGGGGGTCCGGGGTTCAATCGTTGGTCCCGGCACAGATTTATCTGATTACCAAACCCTTCCTTCACCTCTGACAAGACATCTTGTGAATGTGGGGAATGCCAGGCCTCCACCGTGGTTCGGATCCACGTTAAAATGTAGGTCCTCCATTTCGTCTCACATCACCCTACCATTACATATTAGCGTAAGTGCGTTATAAACCGAACGGGTAGTAAGACGTGGTGCTAGTAATAATAAGTTAACTATTGAGGTGTAAGCTCACTTATGCAACAGCGTGTACAGTCAGCTGATTGGTCCCCCTCCCCCCTTCCGCCTTCCATTGCTGCCCTGAGGGGATACAAATCTCTCCACTCTGACGTAATTGAAACTGTCGAGAGCTAACACCCCTGCAAATGAAAACAAAGACGCGAGGATTGGAGAGAATGGGACGGTGTTGATGGATCTGCTCGGTCGCCAGAAATGTGATTGCTGCCATCCGTCCACCTTCCTGCCTGCCTCCATTTCATTTATCCCTTTGATTTCAGTGGTGTAGAGATTTACAGGAGCCGAGAGAGGACGTGCCCTTATTTGGAGTTACTTAAAAAGTTTACCAGATATTGTGTGTGGGCTTGGCTCATCATAAACTTTTAGCGTCACTCGAGTAAAATAGTTCGGAGGATTATACCAAATGTAATAATAAGAATAGAACGATTTTAGTCTCCTTGTCTAGAGAAAAATGTATCGAGGAAGAAAATTCTTCAACAAAAGAGTAACTTACTTCGGTGGTCTAAGGTTCTATTCTCACAATGGACTAGACTGTTGATGATGGGCAGATCGTGGTTTCATCCCAGTCGGGTGTACTGAGTTTTTTTTTTCAAAACTGTTTTCCCCCTTTCTCTCTCTTCACGTAAATGCTGGCACACTTCCTCGTTTTCAAACTTTTTCAGGCATAGCCCATTAGCGTAATTCGTGCATAAATGTATAACCCGAACGGGTGGTAGTACGCGGTGCTAAATAAAAAAACTTTGTTCATCAGAATAATAAATTAACAGAGACGATACACAAAGAGTTGGGTGTGCGGTTGAATGCTTGCCTACGAACTGACTTGAGAGGGTTTGAACCACTGATGTACTGGTGGTGAATTCTTTCCCTCACCATTCCTTAAGGTGGGTGTGGAGGAAGCATAAGTTACTACCACCCTTATTCCTAATCCAAACGTGTAATTATGTGGAAAGCCCGAACGGGTCTTAAAATACGGTGCAAAAAAAATCTCTCAAACATAAATTTTACACGTTTCTTACCTCAACCTACTAAAAGCTAAAAAAAAATTATATCTAATTCCCTAAAAAAAAAAGTGAAAAATTCCTATTCTTTAATTTAAGAAAAAGATTAATATACTAGAAAGGAATTTGGGATCTGTTAGATTTGAGAGCAAAGGATTTACCATGCGCAATCGCAGGTTCTCGTAATGATCAATATGAATTAAACCATAAAGAATAAAACTAATTATGAAATTTCCTGCTATGTGACAACATTGTACAAGACATGGGTCGGCAACCTTTTTGATATCACAGACCATTTGAGAAAAAAAAATATCGAGCAAAATATTTTAACTTTTTATTTCTCTTATAGTAAGTGATTAGCTATCAGTATATTGTTATGAACAAAATTGTTTGTTTGCTAAATCTTTTGCGGGCCATATTAAATAAGTTGGCGGGCCATAGGGTGCTTTCCACATGGTCTAAGGCATCACTCTCTAAATATACTAGACTGCCAATGACAGGAAGATCGAGGTTTGAATCCTGGTCGGGTGTACTGAAGGTGATTTTCCCTAAATGTTTTTCCCTTTCTCTCCACGCAAATATGGCTACACATCCTATAAATTAAAACTTCGTCGTCCATAACTCACTAGCGTAATTTAATGCAAATGCGTATAAATTTGAATAGTAAAACGCGCTGCTAAAAAAAATAAAAAACATGAAGTAGATTTGAACATCTATTTTATAAAAAAAAAAGCAATCCCGCATGGCGTTGCCCGTGACCCACTGTGGTATTATAATTATATTACTCCCCCCCCCCTCCTCCCATGATGCTTGATTTGCTTGATTTAAAATGGAAACGTTATCTCTGAAATGTAATTCTTAACTAGATTAAAAATATTTTTTCAAAAATTTGTTAAAAATAGCATAATTTAAAAAGTTAATAATCCGGCTTTTAGATGCACCGTCCACCTAAGTTAAAAATTTCAGATCTCTGCGTGCCGTGGATTTGGCTGGGTATCGCACACAAACAAACAAACACACACACAGATAAACACTTCCTTTTATTATTAATGGGGTAACCTGGTGGTCTAGGGGTAAGGTGTTGGACTTCTGTGCTGGGGTCCGGGGTTCAATCCTAGGTCCCGGCACAAATTTATCTGATTACCAAACCCTTCCTCCACCTCTGACAGGACATCTTGTGAATGTGGGGAATGCCAGGCCTCCACCGTGGTTCGGATTCCACGTTAAACTGTAAGTCCTCCAGTTCATATCACAATCACCCTACCATTACACATTAGCGTGAGTTCGTATAACCCGAACGGGTAGTAAGACACGGTGATAATAATAATACATTATTAATGACAAGGTCTTTTTTTTTTTAGCAATACAAATAGAGTCAATCGACATTCGAGTGAAGATTGTGTTATCTGGATATCCTCAATTGCTTACTATGATAAATAGTGCATTACTATACCTCTCTATTGATGATCCACCTTCATGGCAATTTCTTCTCGCATCCAGTGAGCACCGTTAAAAGATCTCACAAGAAGTCCGAACTGGTTCGGCTTGTGGCCGCACGGTATGTCGTGTTCTGTTGTTCTGCTGAGTAACTCCGGCACGGCATCAATTACCTTCATCGTGAACCAGTTCCCCTCCTTCACAGTCAACATGGCATTACAACCCGCTTACCTACACTGCTTTTAACTGCTTTACCCTACAACCTGCTTAACCAACATTCTTACAAGTACTTTGCACTACAAACTACTTAACAAAAAAACTATACAATTACTTTGCAATTACTTTACAACGTTATATCAATTTAAAAACAATGAAAATAAAGTACAGTACACTTTACAAACTTTATCCGTTATCAGTAAGCATTTTGTGCGTATTAAAACACAATTCAGTGAAAATTGTTATGCTAATTTTTTCGATACTATAAACTGACCGCTGAAATAGTGATTATATAAGATGATTATTAATGAAAACCCCCCTCCCCTCCTAGTCCTTCCTAACAGAATCCCACTACATACATTAATTAAATGTTCAGTACAATTTTTTATATTTTCTAATACCGCGTCTTACTACCCGTTCGGGTTATACGCTCGGATACTAATTACGCTAATGGCTTTAAGGATTAGGAAGGTTATATTTAAAGGAAGTGTAACCACATTCGCGTGGAGTGGGAGTGGAAACTAATTCTGTAAAAACCACCCCCAGTACACCATACCGAGATTTGAATTTCGATTTTCTCCGTCTTCGACAGTCTAGACATACAAACATGAGGACAGACACAATTGTAAAATCCAACTTTTGGGGTTCATGTTCACATAAAACGTAAAAATTTGTCATAATCTCGATATCGATTTTTTTTTCAGGATCACAATACTTTCTCTTGATGCGAGAAAGTAAAATACGTAATTGTTTCAATTTAAAAGAAAGCTTGTTAATACATGTTTATTAAATTAGTTAAAATACCCAACTTTACAAAAATAAACACATTGATCCGATTATGGATTTTAAGTTTCATCACTATCATTTATTTTAATTTTGTTATTTAAAAAAAAAAATACTTGATGCATCTGAAATTATATTGAACATAAATAAAATGGTAATACAAACTACGAGCTCTGAATGAACTACAATAAACGACAGTTATATATATATTGACTTTAACGGCTTCATTTCATGTTCCCAACGTAAATTCACATTTTATTTATGTAATTTGAACTCCAGGTCGTAGATAACGCAATGTTGACGTTCTCAATGGAGGTTGTTGAATTTATGAACAATAAATATAGAACTACACGTATTTACGTATATATCCATCACCCTCTCTCCCTACCCCTACCCCCATCTCCCCTATTCTATTTTTATAGTTCTGACAGTTAGCGTCACTTAATTTTACTTGACAATTTGTGAGCCACGGTACGTATTTACGTAAAATAATGACGAAACATCACATAAAGCAATTCGTTACTCCATGTTGATTATGAATGCATGATGGGCATCTCGTGCGTGAGAGGAGAATATGTATCTAATTGATATCCCATGTCTCAACACCCTTTCTCCCATCATGCCCGTGTTCAGTGCTCAACTAGGGTTGTTCTTCACACTGCACAGTACAGAACAACATTTAGATACATCCTAAAATAACTTTGGTATTCAGCCGGCAAAGTTTCATTAGTTCTTCTTGATCGTTAACAAATCTTTCAGTTTAAAAGTAAATTTGATAAAACTTTACTAGGTGTCAAATGTTGTTTATCAGTTCAAATATTGTAGCTTTTGAAAAAAAAAATAGCATTCATGATATAATTCAAAAGTGCATTTATTAAATATACAATAAGAACCTTGGTACCTTAGATTAACATATAACTGCTTTATCATCTGATCCATCCAGGTTTTATCATACATTCGAACCTCACTTGGTAAATATTGAACTTGTATTTAAATGAAAACAACTATTTTAGGTACTATTTTTTCGCATCATGTCTTAGTATCCATCCATACTCTATTTAACGAGTTAGAGCCGAGAAAGGTAGAATTTAGAGGAAATGGTGCGTGGATGAAAGTGGGGAACCATTTGTCAAAATCACCCTCCATACACTCGGCCGGAATTCGAACCATGACCTCCCAATCACCAGAAAACCATACTATACAATATTGACGTTTAGTCCGTATAACCAAAAATACGGGTTGTATTAAAGGAATCATCTAATGACGTCAGGAAATAATTATATAAAACGTTATGAAAGAGCTTTCTAAATTGCCTTTTTTCTACAAAATCCTAATATATATATGAGTATTAAGCTTTATCCATTTGTCTGACTAGGCACAGTGTCTGGTGTCTACGAACTTTTTAAGGCCTACAATATTTCACTTGAAAAAATAAACAAACAAACAAAATCCCAAAATAAGAAAGAACAAGAAATTTTAATTTAAAATATTTATTTTGATATTTGAATGACAAAAACAATAATTTAGGTCGTCGCATTTCTCAACAACCTCATTGATATAATCACAGAAACAGTAGTGTAGGTCTAGTAGATACCTTCAATTTAAATGTTTAACTGTTCAATTTGTGACATTTTGTTTATGCAAATTCATAAAATTATGTCATTGATTGCTAACTGTCTCAGAACATCATTTTCAATTGAAAGTGATGACAATCGTTGCTGCCCCATTGTTGATCGGAGATATTGTTAAAAAAATTTTTTACGGAAATGACCATTTTATAAAATTACAATTTTAACCAAATATGATGATGGTGATGATGTTGGTGATGATGGTAACATAAAATATTAGTAAATTTGACATTAATTTGTAAATACCTTTGAAATGTACTATTGGTTATCTTTGAAATAAAAAAAAGTGTAGGTTTAAAAAATAAAGCTACTACTTAAAATGAAGCAAATAAAATCATACAAAAATCAATACCGGTAGGTACTTTCCGCGTTGTAATTTCCGTTCTATCCTAGGACGGAACACAACTTCGCAGAGGAAATTTTCTTCAAAAATTCTATTTATTATATAACAACTACTTCACAAAATTTACCTCTCCGTCGGCGGTCTTTTGAAATGCTCCCCACTCCAAACGGGTTAGTTTACGGCTGACAGGTCTCTCTCTGGCTATGGGAAGACAGAAACGCGAAGGGATGAGGTTACCATGGCTACCAACTAGTGACGCAAAACAAAACTGCCATTACGTCTCTTAAGAAATTGTGGGTAGATCAATTCCTCACACATACAGGCGCGCACACAACCACTATTAGTATATAAGAGGACCAATACAGCTCGGGGAGTGATCATGGAAACCAGACTATAAATGTAATGGCATTTCTTGATGATCATATTATAGTCCGTTAAGTGAATTTGGCTCCGATTGGGTCATTACTAATTCTTGGAAGTAAATACTGAGAGGTTGAGGGTTGTATATTACTTTTCATGAAAGACACGGGTAGGCCTATATCTAGGATATTTTATAGAAGTATCTGCTTTCTACTCAGTATTGACAAAAGAAAATGACCCAGCAGGGCAATTTATGTTACTGCATTCAGCATACAACATTTGTTAAAGTAAATACGAAAAATATAGTCTATGAGAAATTATGTATGGTAAGGAAAAATGTTTAGATTCAAATCTAGAGAAAAATTATAGGAGATATTTTAACTTGAAATCCAAAAATAAATCATAAGGTGGGGATGTAAAGAACCCAAAACAAGGCCAGTAGTTTTGCAGTTTTATAGAAAAAAAAATATATATATATTTAAAAAAAAAAAAACTTCAGTACAAACAAAGCTTAGTTTTTTTTCACATGCTAATATCAACAGTTCTTGAATATTTGTAATGAGCATAGCGGCATTAGAGGGTAAACTTTTTAAACGAAAGAAAAAAAGTTGTCATTAAATTCCAAAACACCCTTGACAGATATTCAAAAACTTTTGAGGTCACCATGTGAATAAATTTAAACTCTACGTTTCTACTAAGGAATTATTTGATTTATCTTGTCCATAAAAATGATTTAATATCAAATTTGCAAAAACGCTGCCTTTTCCTCGCGTACCCTACCTACATCCCCATCTGTCATAACGATAAGAATATAACATTTTCTTAACATGATGTGTTTAGACCAACATTAACATTGTGTTATATAAATTGTGACCATGTTATCTTTATTTAAATAGGTTATTTAATTAAAATTACTTAACTGTCCACCATTTAAAGTGTGCCTCCTCCCAAATTTTATAAACTATTTCAAGTAGTCTTCCAAGAAATTTGAAATTTTGATGCTTCTAGAAGCTATTTATATTTCTGATTGGCATCTATATCTATATTTTGAAAACTATTTTAAGAGGTATACAACCAACAATATTCTGAAAATTATATTATTTAAAAGCTATTTGGAATGGCCCTCTTATGCTAATTTTTTGAAAATCAAATGCCTGTATCAGATATTTGACCAACAATTTTTTGAAAATTGAATATTTTCATAAATTATTTGGAGTGATCCTCGTGTGAACATTCTTCAAAATTACATGCATCTAGAAGATATTTTGAGGGATGCATCCCTGAAATTTGGATGGCACTAGGAGCTATTTATAGTGCAGTTAGATGTTTTTACGAGCTATTATTTCGAAGTGGTTTTCTCAGCCAAATTTTTGAAAATAAAATGTATCTAGAAGTCAATTGGAGATTTATTTAAGGCCATCTTTCAGCTTCATATTTTATAATATCAGAGGATTTTAAATATATCTTGTGGTGGAGTTGGGCCAGATAGCCCAGATTCTGTAAACCTTGGGTTAAATACAAATACAATATTGAAAATAATTAAATGAACCAAAGTAAAAAGAGTTATATCAACCATTTCTTCGCTGTATTGAGTAAAATTAACGAGAGAATTTATAATAACGAATAGGATCACTGGGAACATATTGCTACTTATCTTCCTTACGCACATTATCATCTCTTGTTGAAGCTAGTGGGTCACAGGCGGAGGTCATCGTCCCAATTTATCTAACCAGGGTAGTCCTCGTCGAGGGGGAGTCGGATCGATATATCAAGTAGGTTGGAACAAATTTAAACCCCGGTGTCTAGATTCAATAAAGGAAGCTAATGATCTGCTCCGGTGCAAGTCAGTGAAACGTGCAATGACATTTTCAGGAATGTTTTAGAAAGTGGGGAAAAAAATATGGTTTTATTACAAAGATATTTTTTCATTATAAAATTGATTTAAATATTTATGAGACTAAACGATAGTCATAAATAAATGTTTGTCCTTGCTACGTTAAGCAAACACGTAGTTCTGTGAACAACTCTTTATTATGTTTTTATCTTTATTGCAATCTTAAGATTTCTCTTTGGATTTCAAGTAGTTGTTTTTCCTTAGTGATCAAGTTCATAGGGAATGCCAAAGGCCTCCACCGTGGTTCGGATTCCACGTTAAATTGTAGGTCTTCCATTTCATCTCACAATCACCCTACCATTACATATTAGCGTAAGTGCGTATAACCCGAACGGGTAGTAAGACACGGTGCTAATAATAATAATAATAATATAATAATAATAATAATAATAATTTCATGGGTGCCCATTAATGGGTTATAAGGGGGGCTTCAGCCCCCTTCATCACTATACAATATATACTTATTTTTTATAGATTTTTATGAGAAAAAATATCAAAATTGTGTGAATATGAACTAAATTACATAGCTAATTACTTCATTGAATAAAAAACAATTTAAGGTGCTTCTTAATATATATAATCCTTTTTTTTTAATTCAAAAGGCTCTTTAAGTGCAACTTACAGCTAAATAAATTTTTTTTCAATTTAAAATATTTAAAAAAAACACATTAATTTTCGGTGTAGAAACTTACAATTTTCACAGCATTTAAGTTAATACAAAGTTAGGTAGATTTTTATTTAATTTATCTATGAAGTGGAAACATTTTAATTATAACTTCTCCTGAAGCAGTTTTTTGATAGTATTTACTTTCTTTAAATTATAATCAATTTGATCGTAAGAACTAGTGGATTTTTAAATAATGAAACTTGTGTAAACTAAAATAATGACTGTGCGTTATTTATGAAAACTTTTTAGCTTGATCTCTTCAGAAAAATAAGAGTTCGGAGGGTGGAAGGGGGGTAGAGTTTTATTTGAAAACTTTCAGACGTCTAAGCCTTAAGATAGTTATAAAAATGCCCTCCCCCACCATACCCCTTACCAACCATGAAGTGAGTTCGTTTCTTAATCCATACGCCATTAGGTAATGTCAATTTTGAACCTTTGTGAGGATTACAGGGAATAAAACAAAATATTACCACAAAAATATATCTCAGCATCATATTATACCCCCTTTTTGTTTTTCATATATTCTAGAGATTTCACTCACTCTTATATTTTCAGATATTTTATTCATTTGGCATAGAAGTGAAAATATATGTT
Source organism: Timema cristinae (assembly GCA_039000515.1). Classification (NCBI taxonomy): domain Eukaryota; kingdom Metazoa; phylum Arthropoda; class Insecta; order Phasmatodea; family Timematidae; genus Timema; species Timema cristinae. Next base: position 36,106,377 of record JBCFYV010000024.1, on the reverse strand, counting down.
CAAAGATGTTATTTTTGTTTCCTCCATGTATTTTTGTTCGTGTTTTCCTTCACTTACTTTTGACATAGCCCTTCGTCGCTTTCTCTCTGACACAAAACTCAATTTTCTTTCCACTCGCAAGCACATACCAATGTAATACTGTTATCTGAAGCTTGTTTCACAATGTCTCCGATAAGACAAGACCAGGAATTCTTGTCAGCGCATTATGTATTTCAAACCAATCACAATGCCATAATATATATATATATGTATATGTAATGGCAAATATCTACCACCACCCTTTTCTCTACTTCTTTAATCACATCTTTTTGCGGTGACATATGAAACTGAACAGCCTGTATGAACCCGAATGTAATGTGTTCATTTCATTATATTTGTATATGGTGCCAAAGAAAAATGTTCAAGGTCATCAGATTGCACAAGGAATGAAACGTAATATTTATTTTCAACTGAAAGAAAGTTAACAACCTTAATTTTATTCTATTATTTCGTCAGAAGTGTTGATTAGAAATTAATTGTATATTACCTAATCATTTTAATATTTCTGTATATTATTCCAAAGGCAAAAAATCAAGGTCATCAGATTGTACAAGGAATGAAACTTAATATTCCTTTTCAACTCAGAGAAAGTTATTTCGGCAGGAGTGTGAATCAACCATGAGTTGTATTTTTCCTGGTGCATGTGATCAAACGGGCTTTAGACTTACGTGAACATGTCTGTGAGCTTTAAAGCACGAGTACTGCATTGCACGCCAAGGTGTTGCTGATAGTGATCTTGCAGTCAAGAGTAACGTAACCATTTCACCCTGAAACCTATTAAAACCGGCCGAAACTGGATCAAAGTTACTTTCGACACCAGGTCATCTAGTTCTAGATCCCGCTCTTGTTCCTATTTCACGATGCATGTCATCGGCGAGGATTTTAAAATAATAAACTCGGAAAACAAGTTGTTCCCGAATACAGTAACCTGTAGATATTAAAATGTAATAAATTATTTCAAATTGACCATAGACACATCTAATATGTGATTATATATAAGCTACATCATAAAGACGAAAGTCCTGTCCAACTGGCTTACTGACTTACCGACCAAATGACCGACTCATCAACTTATCTCCAGAATCCCTGAACCTGGAATCTTAAATTTGACAGAGTGGTTCCTTTCAGATCGTAGTTATTAGATAAGAAGGAATTTCACCAAATTCAACAATTTGCAGGAAGATAAAGGGATTTTGCCTTATATAGCCAAGAAAATCTATAAATGGGAAATTATCAATATTGGTTTTTGATAAATGTAGAGTTAGGCTATAATTATAAATCAAAACATGTTATATGAGGCAGAAAATTAAAATTTTGCAGACAAACTAGAAGAGAGAACACTCCAGTTAACCAAAATCTTGAATTATGAAATATCTTATAATGATTTCGAGAAAAGAGGGTGGCTCTCAACATTTCCAAAAACTAATAAAAATTACTACTTATCATTATGGAAGCTAGTTATAATTTGGCAGGTAGTTAAAGCGAGCACTAGAAATAGTCATTTAATGTAAAAATATAAGTTTGTAAGAGGAACTCTGGTATTAAGGTAAAGGAGTAAAAAAACTTTTGGCAGGCAGATAGAAGTACAATTCCAGATAAGCAAAAGTCTTAAAATTTGTTAAAAAATTATATTTAAAGGTTTGTGTGTACATTATCCGAAGAGCATTAGCTCACTCGGAGACTATGAGTTTCACATAAACTTGTTTGTACATGATTTTTTAATTATTATTTAAATATTCTATATTATGAGTTGTGTATAATTTTGTTTAAAGTTATAAAGTGAAAAATTAGAAATTATGTTAGTTAGGAAAATTGTGGAGAAAAAAAAAGGGGGGGGGGAGTTAAATCTACAAAACTAGTAGAAACAACTATTTCTCAGTTTGCTAGAAAGCTGAAATTCCGAATTAAGGTAAAGTAACCACTTTAAATAACCATAAGGGCCTGCAAATTAAGTGGCAAATTAGCTATTAAGTTGGCTATTAATTTGTTCAACCTTTTTAAATATTATAAACAATGTTTTAAAATATACGCTGTGGCTCGTAAATATTATTCTTGTCTATGGGATGGTTTTATTAATGTAATGCGATAAAATCTGTGTTGACCTGACTTCTAATGTTATTTTATTAACTATTTTTTTAAGTCTCTATAGAATGGCAATGCCATCCATCTTCATTATTTGTTTGATTGTAAAATGGTTGATCCATTATGTTGTTGGGCTCACTAATCGTTATATACAACAGGTACACATATAATAATTATTGTTTTATCAATATAGTTCTATGTATGTTGAAAAACTGCAATTCAATGATCAAATTGTTTTATTATTTTAACAAGTATTATTTTAGTATCAGATGTGTCAGCGCTAAAATTGTAATTACAGGCGTAGAACCTCCAAGGGCTCAGTTTTAACGCCGTATTTATGTCTCAAAACCAGTTTATGGCGTTTTTTTTTTTTAAATCCAAGGATATAAAAACAACTACTTTTAACATGAGCTAGGTATAAAGTTACAAGTATATTTGCTTTTACGAAATCATTGATTTATGTCATGTGAATGCGACTTACTAGGATACAGCTCTATTTTTTTTTATATGGCTGCATTTTAGATAAACTCCTAATGACAATTGTGAACCTTTTCTTACTTGAGTAGTACACATTAGTACACATTAGTACGCCTCCTTTCGTTCAAATTAAATCATAAAATAATGTTATATATTAACAAAGCTTACGTGTATTACTTATCAACATTATTTTTAGAAATTCATGATACACGCCATATTGCAATCATTTTGTTTGTTTAAATCTATAGAGATCCCAGTTTTTACGATAAAATCAGTCCTTTCAAAAACTTTATAATTTCATGTTATAATGTTTTACTTCAAGGTTAAGGTATTATTGCAATGCTAAAGTTACATTCCGTAAGTAATAAGTATCCATAAATGTGAAACAAGTTAATAATCTGTAGATTTTTGAATTTCGTTCGAAATAGAAAAATTATCCTAATACTTTAAAGTGGGGTGGCAGGGGACGTGAAAAAAGACCAATGTTTTTTGCATTTTTTATGGCAAAACTTTTTTCTTTGTCAAAATAAATAAAATGTTGCTTCAGTACAAACATAGAGTTTAATTTTCTTCACATTTTAATATCAATAGTTAATGAATATCTGTCACTAGCATGGTGGCAATATCTAACAAAATTTTAAATGAAAAGAAAAAAGTTGTCATTAAATTCTAGAACGCCCCCGACAGATATTCAAGAAATTTTGAAGTTACCATGTGAAAAAAAAATTATGTTTGTAATGGAGCAATATTTTATTTATTTTGGGAAAAATAGTTTTACCATAAAAACTGTAAAAACACTGGATTTTTTCGGATACCCTTTCATCTCATTCTAAGGCCTCATCTTTGATTTTAATTGATATCACAAAGATCCGAATTTTATTTCATAATTATTCTAAATATGATAGTTCATGATATGGGACATTCCTTATAAATATTCATTCAAAATATTATACGTTTGTTTAACATTTTATAAATTTTCCTAATCAAATGTAAGTTATATTTTTACGGTTTTAGTGTAATTTAAAAGCCCCCAATAAAATATAACAAAACCATTAGTATTCATTTATTTACACAATTAAATGTAATATTATAAAACCAAATAATATGAAATTTTAATTATTTTTTAAATTATAAAATATTTAAGTTAATATGATCGTTTGTATGGATTTGTAATAAATGCACCAATACTCGCTTAGAAATAAAGATAGGAATATTAACCGAGAATAAAATGACAGCAATCAACCCGGTTGTGGCTCGAAGCCTAGACTTATGGAAAAGATTCACAATCATGTTAATGTAGCCATGCATATAGACCCAACTCAGAATTATAGATTTTAGGATGCAATATTAATTTACATTAGTTATTATTCTTATGTATCTAGATAGAAAATTTGTTATGAAAAATGTTCATATTTCCTTGAATACTCTCTAATCTTGTTTCGAACCTGTATTTATGTCTTTTATTTGAGAAGTCACCCGCCTCGGTGGCGTAGTTGGCTAACGCGCTAGACGTGTTTAGCTCAACTGCTGAGGACGGGGAGATCGAGGTTCGAATCTCAGTCGGGTGAACTGGGGGTGGTTTTTCCTAAATGGTTTTCCACTCTCCCTCCACGCAAATGCGGGTTCACTTCCTCTAATTCAACCTTCCCAATTCCTAATCCCATAGCGTAGTTAGTACTTAAAGCGTATAACCCGAACGGGTAGTAAGACGCGGTGCTAATATAAAATATATTTGAGAAGTCATTGAATTTACATCCCCAGAGGTGACATTGATGAGACTATGTTATTTATCACCGCGTCTTACTACCCATTCTGGTCATAAGCTTATTTACTAAGTTAATGATTTCAGGGATGAGGAATTATATATTTATAGGAGTACACCCGCATTTGTGTGGAGGAAAAGTGGAAAACCATTTTGGGAAAACCATCCTAAATACACTCAACCGAGATTCGAACCTCGATATCCCCGTCATTGACAGTTTCGTTTACTGCGATAGTAACGCTTTAGACCATACGGCCACCAAATTGGTTCTTACTCATATTAATTCTTTTTTATTCCTCACCTTCACACAGTCATGGTTTCTTCGTTTGTCTTAGCTTCCCTTGTCCTTTTTTAATTAGTTCTTTTCCTAGTGTTTGTGTCAACGTATCTTTAAACATAAATATTCATTAATAATAACATTCCCAAATATTAAAGGTAATGTATGTAAATCTCCTTTTAACAACCGGCACTGTATGAAATATAAGCACGATCTGTTATCCTAATACTAAACATTCCTGAAATTAGGATTTCTGTTTAACATTGGCTCGGATTTAAATTATATCTAGAGGGATGTGCTAGCATAATCTGGTGTTTAAAATTTAATGCTAGTAAATTGACGAAAAAATCGTACATTCTCTCTCGTTTATTATATTATAATTTGTGACAAAAATATTTATACAGTTACAAGTCATATTTATTAAGGAAAAAACATTATTTTGATTGTCCTAATATGAAGTACTCTTCAAATATAAAATTTTGACAAAACTGTTATAACAATTTTCTAAAAAAAATCAAATTTTTGAAATTATTCATACATATTAACTATTTTTTCTTAAAAAAACAAATAAACATCCTTATTTATAAAATAAATAATACTTCACAGCTACTCAGGCTGGACAAAATTGTTAGTCACTCCCAAAAATTTTGAATTTATAAAAATCGGTCTTTGGTAAAATACCCTTAATTTTAGGACTTGAATAAAAATCACTATTGTCCTTGAAGTATGTATGATCATAACACATTTAATTATCAAGTTTAAATGAAATCCATTAAACCGTTTTGGATTTAGCCCAAATACCGAGGAACCCAGACATGGAGCTAAACAGAGTTATTGTAAGAGCCACTTTATTGAGTTTGGAGGCGCAATAAACGTTAAAATCCGTCAAGGTCTCGGGGTAGACATTTTTCAAGATCACAATACTTTCTTTTTTATGTACCACATCTTACTATCCATTTGGGTTACGCTTATATACCAATTACGCTAATGGTTTTATGGATTAGGAAAGCTATATTTAGAGGAGGTATACCCACAATTGGGTGGAGGGAGAATGGAAAACCATTTTGGTAAAACCACCCTCAGTACACCTGACAGATTCGAGCCTTGATCTCCCTGTCATCGGCAGTCTAGTCTAGCGAGCGTAGCGCGTTAGACCACGCAGCCCACAAAGTGAGTAATGCTTTGTTCATTTGAGACATTATAAACATAGTTAACAAAACAAATCAATGTTGACGAAGATATGATTGATATTTGATATAAGGTGAGTTTAAATTATACTATCAAGGAAGGATGATAAGGATTGCTAGCTTAAGGCAGTATTTTTTTGAATGTTTATAGCTTTTTTTATATGAAAAATAAATAAAAATGTCTCCGGTAGAAAATTTGAATTCACTTTTTCTTCATCTATTAATCTCAACATTTCTTGAATATCTTTAGTGGGTGTCCAATAATTTGTTGATAATCAATTATCTCCATTTAAAAAGGTTATCATCAAATTATAATATGCTCATGAAAAGTATCAAAGAATTGTTGATATTACCATGGGTAGAAACTTAAACTCTATGTCACCATTTTATTTATCAAACGCGAAAAAAAAAAAGTTACGAAAAAAGCAAAAACATTGAGCTTTTCTTCCGTCCCCTTCTATCACACACAGTGTTTAAATATTAATGTCTAAAACAAAGTTAACAAATAAAAATCGAAGGTAACAAGACATAAATGTTTATAAGAGGATTCCCTCCAGGTAAAAAACAATCCTGTTTATAAAGTCCGGCTAAAGTTTTACCATTTTACCAAACGTTTGTGAAAGTGTCCATCTGTTTGGGAGGGAGGGGGGGTGAACAGACATTTCCTGGGGGTTGTACAGTAAAAGTGTTTCAGTCTGTAGCAGGTCACACAATTCTCCCCGACCCACAGACGTTGGGGGCAGGGGGGAGGGTCGAGAGGGGGTGACCCGGAGACGGATCGATGGCAGCCGTGTCACGTGACGTTCAAAAGGTCGGTTCACACTTTTTGGTGGCGTCAGCAAACTTCTATCGTACCTTATTTAATAATGTTTCTTCTTACGACATCGTGGCCTTCAATCGAACTTTATAAGGATTGTGACGCGCTTGGCAGGAAAATGGGAGGGCGTGAAAACATTCTCATGAAGTCGACACGGGGGGTAGGGGGGGAGGGAAAAACAGCATAATTGTTAGGAAATCGTGATTATATTATTTGATTCGTGTGTTTCACAAACTGTACCCAAGATCAGTTTTGATATCGAACTTTAATTAAGATGGAAGAAAATAACGTTATACGATTATTATATACTACTATGAAGCAACATGGCCGACTCACTCACTGACATTAACATTAATGTTTACCCACTTTCAGATGAGCTATAAGCTTGAAATTTGGCAAACTTATAGCTTCTAGCCCGCAACCGACGGGAAAATTCCAAAAAGTTGAAAAAATTAATTTTTAACCTCTGAAAAAAATTCAAAATATCGAAGCAACTTTAAAGTCGGTGCGGACCTTCCTTCTTTGAAGGGCTCTTGCGGCTAAACGGTAAGACCTATCAAAAAACGGCTCTGGAATTACATTAGTTTACATCCACTCTCCAAAAAAACTCACTGGCGAGTTAATAGGCCTATATATAAAAGGTGAAGCTTTGGCGATGAATGATTTTAATTACGGAAACAAACAGTGTCTGAAGCATATTCGAATATATCAAGAAATGCCACCTGGGCTTGGAAATCGAACTTGGGACCTTTATAAATTAAATAATTTGAACACATATCTTTGCAATTTGTAAATGACAATATCTAAGTCTTAACATATATTTAATTAATTCACTCCTTACGAAAGTTTCATTTAGAATGTTTTCTAAAATGTTGACTGTTGGTTTAGTTCGCTATCCAGGATAATCCCGTGCTCAGGGCTATTCTTCACTCATATTTTAAGGCAGAATCTGTGATGGACGTGTGAATATCATCGGCCACTAAGCGTCATCATTTATATCACAACCACCGTCAACTCGGCTCTATCTTTATTCTAACAATAGTACAAATACATTCTACATACCAAACGAATAAAGATGGAATAAGTAACGCTAAGTAATTAAATAGGTATATCCTAAAAGAAAGGTGAAGCTTTGAGGGCTGAATCATTATAATTATGGACCTCAGCCGATTCTAATTAGATTAAGTGATAAATGATAACCTGGACACGGGATTTTGACCTGGGACTTTTGGATATGTAGCCTACTCTAATGCTCTGCCACTGAGCCATCTTAGTTCATCACGTGTCTTGGGCCACTTTCCCCCCACTTTATTTGAAGCTGTTCGGTATAATGTGGTGGCTATCCTACTTGGCTCTCAACTTAGAGACTTGGGTTCAATTCCCGGTGACGTAAGTTGTCTATTTCGACTCACACCCGCCTCGGTGGCGTAGTTGGCTAACGCGCTAGTCGTGTTGAGCTCGACTGCTGAGGACAGGGAGATCGAGGTTCGAATCTCGGCCGGGTGAACTGGGGGTGGTTTTCCCTAAATGGTTTTAACTCTCCTCCACGCAAATGCGGGTTCACTTCCTCTAATTCAACCTTCCCAATTCCTAATCCATTAGCATAATTAGTACTTAAAGCGTATAACCCGAACGGGTAGTAAGACGCGGTGCTAAATATTATTATATTTCGACTCCTTTTGAATGTTAGTAAATATATTAGTTTATTTATTCTACACTTTTATTATTTTGTGTGCAGTGCAGCTTACCACCCAGACGTTCTATCTCTCTATGAACTTTAGTGTGTAAGGTATGATACAAGTAGGATTTTAGAATAAGTGTACCCACATTTGCGTGGAGGAAAATGTAAAACCATTTAGGAAAAGATACGATACCTCGGCTCAGTCAGTAGCACGTATGTCTGCCCGAGATAAAGATCACCTCTTAAATTATCGACACGTCCGAAAAATGTATATTTGAGAAATGTGGGTTTCCTCTTTCAAAGTGATATGTTAACGGCCTGGGATCGGGTGTTGTGTCTGTTCTAGATCTAAGTTGGTTTAAAAGTCGTGTGTTGATATAATTATTATTATTATTATTATTATTAGCTCCGCGTCTTACTACCCGTTCGGGTTATACGCACTTACGCTAATGTGTAATGGTAGGGTGATTGTGGGATGAAATGGAGGACCTACAGTTTAACGTGGAATCCGAACCACGGTGGAGGCCTGGCATTCTCCACATTCACAAGATGTCTTGTCAGAGTTGAAGGAAGGGTTTGGTAATCATTCAGTGTGCAAAACACATATAAAATCCCCCTCCTCACCCTAAAAAACTGTTTTAAAACATTTTGTGGAAAAAAAAATGCTGGTATCTGACCGTGCCAACTTCCACCTTTACTGGTCTACTAGACCAGACAAGGTTGACTCCATAGCCCACGTGCCCACGGATGTAAATTATGTTTGTTTCATTTCGCAGATTATAATTCGTTTTATAATAATCGATCATAACAAAGAGTAGAGTAAATAAGTCGTCGCATGTTCAGATTTCATCTGAAGCTGTGCGGTGTGGTATTACTATACGTTTGTTTGCTGGTTTTGATTTAGTGTGCAGAGAGGGGGCAAATGGATCGTTATTCATTCGGGAGACCTTCGATAAATGATACAGCTAGACAAACGAAATCCAGGAGGTGTGCCCTTGGTGACACAACGGCTTCTCTGTTGTGTTAAAATTGGGTTAAAAAACTATTTTTTATAACCTGGATTATCAAACATTATCATCAAGAGTACCATTGAGACAGAAGAATCAGTTGATACGGAATTTAGGTTTCATATTTAGTAGAATTTAATATCGTGACACCTGCATAAGTAGGTACGTGGAATAAATGTAATGCTTGTTTAGTTTGATGATGACGGGGACACAGGAGTTCGAATCCCGGCGGTTGTTTGAATATAAATGGTTTCGCCCTCCTAAATAAAACCTCGAACACATAATCCTCTAAATTATTTCTTACAAATCCATGCCTCATTAGTGTAAAAATGAGTATACTGCGTTTTACTACCCACATGAGTTGTAGACACTAATTCACGTTGAAGAAGAGTGAAAAACCATTTAGTAATTTTAAAAAAATTTATTTGAGGTATTTAATATTCACTTTATGAACTGACTATTATATCAGAACACTATAATTTATATAAGCAAGCGCGAAAGGGCCTTCCAATTTTGCTGGGAAAGGTATTTTCCGACATACCTTCCAGGGTTATTTTACATGTCACAATCAACATGAGACCAATGGGTTTACTTATACACCGAAGTAAGTTGTGCTACGGATTTTTATCGCTCAAGAAAAATCCTTCGACTCCAATTGGGTTGAACCCATGAACATTGGGTCTTGAGGCGAGTACTTTAGCCCAAAACCACCGAGGTTAACAATTTATTACAAATCACCCTCGGCACATCCAAATGAGATTCGAACCCCAATTTCCTTGTCATCGCCAGTTTAGTCTATTGCGAGAATAACGCCTTAGACCATGCTACCACCGAAGCAGGAGTGCCATTAGTTGATAAAACTTTTGATAAAGTGGTTAAAAATAATGATTATTTCATCTTATTATATTAGACGCATAATTATGATGCTAGTGTGCATCAATTTCAATAAACAACAAAATAATCAAATATTATTATATTAGCCCAAATATTACTTAGCTAGTTAATTTATTTATTTTAATTATGACTTGTCATTTTATAAAGAAAACAATCTTTCCTGTAAAAATTTGAATGTAACTGATATTTTACTTGCAGTGTACTAAACTCTTTTACAACTTGCAGAACCACCATTTATTGACAAGTGAATGCATGCATGAACGCTGCTGACTCATCCCACATGTGCATGTGAAATGTGTTAACAATCCTTTGCAAGTTGGTGAATAAACACGGTAAATTAACGTGTGTTACTTGGTTGTCATACAAGACGTAAAGTTGATGTGTTCTATTTGGTTTATTTTCAGGTATGTTGTCCGAGATTGAAAGAGAGGGGGGAAAAAGGTCAGTTTTGATTGTGCATTCCAGTCGATGTTGAATACCAATTTTGACACTAAGGTAAGAATCGCTTCTTAAAAATAGATTGTTTATCAGGAATAAACGTTATTATTGTCCGAATATTGGTTTTATTTAGTAGGGAATTTATTTTATATTTATTACTAGCAATTCCGCACGGCGCTGCCCGTGAACCACTGTGGTATATGAATTATATAACCCCCCCCCCCAGCTTTGCCCGTGACCCACTGTGGTATATGAATTATATAAGCCCCCCCCCAGCTTTGACCATGACCCACTGTGGTATATGAATTATATACCCCCCCCCTAGCGCTGCCCGTGACCCCCTGTGGTATATGAATTATATAAGCCCCCCCCCCAGCTTTGCCCGTGACCCACTGTGGTATATTAATTATATAAGCCCCCCCCCCCCAGCTTTGCCCGTGACCCACTGTGGTATATTAATTATATAAGCCCCCCCCCCCAGCTTTGCCCGTGACCCACTGTGGTATATTAATTATATAAGCCCCCCCCCCAGCTTTGCCCGTGACCCACTGTGGTATATTAATTATATAAGCCCCCCCCCAGCTTTGCCCGTGACCCACTGTGATATATGAATTATATAAGCCCCCTGCCCTCCCTCCTATGGTACCCGATTTCATTTTGAAACGTTATCTCTGAATCGTAATTCTAAACCAGATAAAAAAAATCAAATATTTGTTAAGAATAGCCTAGTTAAAAAGCTAATTGATTTTTTTTAATCTGGCTTTGAGGTGCATTCGGAGCCCCTTCCATCCACCCATGTTAAAAATTCCATATCTCTGCGTGCCGTAGATTTGGCTGGGCATCGCACGCAAACAAACAAACAAACAAAAACAGACAAACACTTCCTTTTATTATTAGTATAAATTGAGCTATCAAGGAAACTCACTTCATAAAATGGCGTGGAAATCTGTAAACAACGGATATCTATAATAATAAAAGGAAGTGTTTGTCTGTGTGTGTGTGTGTTTGTTTGTGTGCGATGCCCAGCAAAATATACGGCACGCAGAGATCTAAAATTCTTAACATAGGTGGACGGGAGGGGGTCCGAATGAACCTAGAAGCCGGATTATTAAATTTTTCGCTAACTTTTTAATTATGCTATTTTAACAAATTTTTGAAAAAAATATTTTTTATCTGATTAATAATTACGTTTCAGAGATACGAGCACTTTGGGAGGGTGGAGGGGGGAGGCTTATATAATTCTTACACCACAGTGGGTCACGGTCAACGCCATGCGGGATTGCTAGTATTTTAACAAGAACATGTTAGGAAAGGTGTTATAGAAAGTAAAAATATATATTTTTCGATTAAAATAAACAATTTAATTTCTACGTGACTTAAATATCAATTTGGGCTATAAGACTCTTTACACAACGTGGTTAGGGACGAGAAAGGTAAAATTTAGAAAAATGCACCCATATTTATATGTTTTTAAACTTTTAACAATTTTTTTTATTTGTTTGAGTTATTTAAATTGCACTTTTTAAACTAACTTATTATACCAGCACATGATTTAAACTTAAACAAATGCTAATACAAATGCTGTATTTGTAAAACAAAAGGTAAGCGTATAAAATAAATAATGTATCATAAAAATGCAACCACATTTATTTTATAAATTTATATTAACTAGATTATTAACAAAATAATAATAATAATAATAATAATAATAATAATAATAATAATAATAATAATAATAATAGACGTTTGAACGCGATATTTTCACTTATTCAAAATATTTAGACAATGAAAAATTATCAAAACCGTATTTATTTTAATTCGAGTTCCCCACTTTTTTTATTCTTGACAATGTTCTATTAAAAATTTAATATTGGGGCAAGAGTAATTAGAATTAAAAAAAACAGTACCAACCTGAATACAGATAATTATAATTTTTTTGGAAGACAAGATACCTAGAATGTGCTAGCTCGGGATTTAAATTTTAGTACATTCTAACTTCTTGGGTCAGAGGAAGCAATGCTATTCAAATATGTTAGCTAATCTAGCTCTGAGTATAGGCGATTGCAATTAATAAACATGTAATAAAGATGACTTAGATGGCATTGTTGGAATAATATAAGGCAGTTATATAATTAATTTTTCTAAAAGATTACATGACGAAGAGAAATTTTAGATGTTCAAAAACAAGGGATTTAAGAATATATATGATCCAAAAATGGAAGAATATACTGATAAGTGTGGGAGGTTACGTAATGACGAGTTACATACCCTGTACTCACCACAATACATTGCTGAGACAATCAAGTCTCCCAGATTACGGTGGGCAGGAATTGCAGCGTGAATGGAAGACTCTAGAACCAGATGGTAGGATAACTTTAGAATGGACTTGAAATAAATAGAGTGTAATGAGGTGGACTGGATATAACTAGCTTAAGATAGGTATAAGTGGCGTACTTTCGTAAGTGCGGTAATGAGCTTTCGAGTTTCTAGTGCCATAGGGTAAGTAAGTAAAAGAAGTAAGGATAATTTTATGAACTGTACTATTTCTAAACTCTCACATTAACGTCACACTAGTCCTCTTAATATACAAATTTATTTATTCTAGCTAAAGTATTTTTAGATTTGTATCAAGTGTGGCAACAAATGTGTATTTTAATGAAACTTTTTAAACCATGCAAATTATTGATAAAAATATAGAAAAAAACTGTAATTCATCATTTCTTCTCTTTCGCCCGTATGTGGCCTCCACAGGAAACAATCTACCCGCCCTCTTTTACCTCCCTAAGTGAATCAATGTGACGTCATGTAAGCCGTCATGGTTGATGAATATCATTTATTACCCCCACACATGGTCGTTGCCATTACCCCGAAATTACCATAAAGCACGCACGCAATTACCTGGCGAGACGAGTCGTATCACAGATGAAACGTGTTTCTTCTTGATCCTTCAGTCTTGAACAGTCAGTGCTTCTTAGAATACCACAACACCAGCAAACACCTTCCAAGATGTGTCTTCTTGACATTTCAGTCTTGGACAGTCAGTGCTTCTTAGATTACTACAACGCCTGCATATACCTTTCAAGATGTATCTTCTTGATCCTTCAGTCTTGAACAGTCAGTGCTTCTTAGAATACCACAACACCAGCAAACACCTTCCAAGATGTGTCTTCTTGACATTTCAGTCTTGGACAGTCAGTGCTTCTTAGATTACCACAACATCTGCACATATCTTTCAAGATGTATCTTCTTGATACTTCAGTCTTGAACAGTCAGTGCTTCTTAGATTACCACAACATCTGCACATATCTTTCAAGATGTGTCTTCTTGATCCTTCAGTCTTGAACAGTCAGTGCTTCTTAGATTACCACAACATCTGCACATATCTTTCAAGATGTATCTTCTTGATCCTTCAGTCTTGGACAGTCAGTGCTTCTTAGATTACTACAACGCCTGCATATACCTTTCAAGATGTATCTCCTTGATACTTCAGTCTTGAACAGTCAGTGCTTCTTAGATTACCACAATGCCTGCATATACCTTTCAAGATGTATCTTCTTGATACTTCAGTCATGAACAGTCAGTGCTTCTTAGATTACCACAACATCTGCACATATCTTTCAAGATGTGTCTTCTTGATACTTCAGTCTTGAACAGTCAGTGCTTCTTAGATTACCACAACATCTGCACATATCTTTCAAGATGTGTCTTCTTGATCCTTCAGTCTTGAACAGTCAGTGCTTCTTAGATTACCACAACATCTGCACATATCTTTCAAGATGTGTCTTCTTGATCCTTCAGTCTTGAACAGTCAGTGCTTCTTAGATTACCACAACATCTGCACATATCTTTCAAGATGTATCTTCTTGATCCTTCAGTCTTGGACAGTCAGTGCTTCTTAGATTACTACAACGCCTGCATATACCTTTCAAGATGTATCTCCTTGATACTTCAGTCTTGAACAGTCAGTGCTTCTTAGATTACCACAATGCCTGCATATACCTTTCAAGATGTATCTTCTTGATACTTCAGTCTTGAACAGTCAGTGCTTCTTAGATTACCACAACATCTGCACATATCTTTCAAGATGTATCTTCTTGATCCTTCAGTCTTGGACAGTCAGTGCTTCTTAGATTACTACAACGCCTGCATATACCTTTCAAGATGTATCTCCTTGATACTTCAGTCTTGAACAGTCAGTGCTTCTTAGATTACCACAATGCCTGCATATACCTTTCAAGATGTATCTTCTTGATACTTCAGTCATGAACAGTCAGTGCTTCTTAGATTACCACAACATCTGCACATATCTTTCAAGATGTGTCTTCTTGATACTTCAGTCTTGAACAGTCAGTGCTTCTTAGATTACCACAACATCTGCACATATCTTTCAAGATGTGTCTTCTTGATCCTTCAGTCTTGAACAGTCAGTGCTTCTTAGATTACCACAACATCTGCACATATCTTTCAAGATGTGTCTTCTTGATCCTTCAGTCTTGAACAGTTAGTGCCACTGAGGTTTGTGTCGCTTGTTTTCCCCCAAAGTGTCACTAACCGTTCGGGTTATACGCTTATGTAATAGTTACGCTAGTATTACAGGAATGGTGAAGGTGTAATTTTGAGAAAGGGTACTTACTTTTGCATTGAGGAGAGTGGAAAACCCTTTACGATAAGCCACCTTCAGTATACCCAACTGGTATTTGAGCGCCAATCTCCCCTTTATCGGCATTCTAACATATTGTGAGAGTAACGCCTTAAGCCATTCGGCCACCGAAGTGGGTAACTTTTTATTTGATAGCATCTGCTGTTACTTTCTTCAATTTCGTTGTTTTATTAAACTAGTAAACCGCAGGGAAACAACATAAATAAATTGATTTATCATTAAAATAATAGTATGTACTTAACTAGAAATTAAAAGTTAAGAACAAGCTGCATTAATAAAATATATGTGCATTTAACTAAGCGTGAAAATACTATAACCGCTGAAAAAAGTAAAATAAGATGGCAAAAAGGAAAATAAAAATAAAAAAGAGAAAAATACGAAGTAAAGAATCAAAGAAAGGCAAATAATATTGCAACCTCTCTTATATTCAAGCAACAGTTTCACTGTATATATTTCTACATCCTAAAACTCTCAAAGAGCTCATCTCCTTCTGGAAAACATCGTTGGGATGAAAAGGAACCGAAAGATTCTTCCTTGAACCTTCTCCCAAAAAAAAAAAGAAGAAATAAATTGCCTGCTATTTTCCACTCCATTTCGCCTGCCCAACCCATCTTCCCCTCTAGCACCCTCGGGGCTAGGGGCTCCCGAATATCTCCATTGTTCCACTCACACATATAACAATAGCTGACTTTAGCCCGCTTCCAAGATTAGCCAACACTTCTATACGGGTCAACGCAGTGTTGTACAAAGTCGACTTTAGAGCATATTCTCACGCGAGAGAATAGATCAGTTTGGTTTTGGGATTGCTCCAATAGCAATAATGAACTTATTAAATACATGCTTGCACCCGTATGTTAGTGGTAAAATGTACCAACTATATTTGTATCACCAGCATCTTTGAGCACATACAAATAAACGTAGTTTAGACATCGTTGATAAAAGATATTCATCTTAAGGCTGTTAAATTTGGCGATATATTTCAACGGTGATTCTGTAAAACACGTGACTTGCTGAATGAAGACTTTGGGCCAGTTTCATAGTCAAATTTAGTACGCCTCAAGTGCGGCGCTACACTAAGTACATGACGACACCTACCTAAACCAGAATGGAATGGGCCAGTTTCCTATGAGAGAACGGCCCATTCCATTCTGGTTCAGGTAGGTGTCGTCATGTACTTAGTGTAGCGCCGCACTTGAGGCGTACTAAATTTGACTATGAAACTGGCCCATATATAAACTAAAGTGTTTTAAATGTCCAGATGTATAAAAAAAACTCTACCAACGAAAGCTCAACAAGGCAAATAAATGGGCCCTTAGTTGTATTTCAGGAGTATGTTCTAATTAATTTATCTAACTATGAAACCAAAGCCTTTTAAGGATATTAATGGCTTATCTCATCTTAGTGATAGATTACATAAGTCAGAACCTAGACCAATAGTTTATTTCTTAATTAAATGGAACTTGAAACAAATCCAATTTTATGAAGATTTTTTTTTTTCAATTCACCACTATCGTGTACTAATATTGGGCGTTTGGGATAAGCGCATTTTATTGAAATAGGTTATTGGTTGATGTAAAATTATGTTCAGGAGATTTACGCGTGATGTTCCAAAAACATAGGTTCTTGTATGAATATAAGAAATAATTATGTAATGTAAATCTGAGTTTTTCCATATTTTTGAAGTCAATTTTTCATGAAAACATCATTTTCTAAGATACAATCAGATTTTTTTTTGGAAAATATACACAAAAGTGTTGCCAATGTGCTAATGATATTATATATTTCTAAAGAGACAGATTCAGGTTTCACGGTTTGATGCATTAATAAATGAAAGTAGATGTGGCAACCTATTTATCTTTTAAATATGGACCTTTCTATGAAAACTGGACTTTTTAAGCCACGTCTTACTATTTTATGTACCTTTTATACATTAATTGAGAAAATTTTCCCTTTTTTATAATTTTGAGTGGTAAATTGCTAGCAGGAAGTGAAAAAAAAAGTCAAAGCGGGTTTTAGAAAGTATTGCTATGATATAAGTTTTACTAATATTGGGAAGAAAATTTTGTGCCATCAAATTTCTACAATGTAAGAAAAGGAGTCTGGGAACGTTTTTTAAAACCAGATGCCAATTGTATATTCTGGTGTTCATCGATTTGTCGTCATTCGTATCCGAAGAGGCAAAACAAAAGAATAGTATCAAATCTGGTATCGGCTTAGTGTTATGGAGAAAGCCTAGAAGAAACATGCTTTGTCCATCATTTCACAGTGAGTGCTGAGAAACACCCTCCCCCCTCTAACCAGGACATTAATAGTGTATTATTATTATTACTATTATTATTAGCACCGCGTCTTACTACCCGTTCGGGTTATACGCACTTACGCTAATGTGTAATGGTAGGGTGATTGTGAGATGAAATGAAGGACCTACAGTTTAACGTGGAATCCGAACCACGGTGGAGGCCTGACATTCCCCACATTCACAAATTGTGATTAATACACGTCTTGTCAGAGGTGAAGGAAGGGTTTGATAATCAGATAAATCTGTGCCGGGACCGAGGATTGAACCCCGGACCCTTAACACAGAAGTTTGACACCTTAACCTTGGACCACCAGGTCACCTACTATAAATAAATAATATATAGATTTCTTTAAATTCAATAATTACAAAGACTCGTTAGGTATTCACTGCTGCTTGAAATTATTTTTCACTTGATTGGACCGACCGAATGGTATAAGGTACTGGGACTCAACTTGGAGTAAGCGTACTGCAGGAATTATGCGAAGACATATAAGAGATATAAATTAAAATTTAATTAATTATTTTGTTTGTAATTTAATATATTTATTTTCAATATTTTAAATGCAGTTTACAGAATGTTTATAACTTGCATTATGCATCAACAGCTTTGGAGATACAAAGATTATGAGAAATTATATCTGGGATATGTGGACAATAAAGGTTAAATATCACAGGTATACGGTGTCACTCTCGCAATAAAATGAACTTTCGATGATGGGGAAGTTGGGGTTAGAATAATTCCATGTGTATGTACAGAGGGGGGTGCTCTGTAATCCTAAAGGGTTGTCCACTCTCCCCCTTGCAAATGTGAGTACATGTCATCTAAATTCAACCTTTCTCATCCCTAACAATAACGTAGGGTATATAACTCAAATAGGTAGTAAAACAAGGTACTAATAAAATAATAGTTCGCCAATAATTATATTAAATTTTACAATCACTGTGGCTTCGAAATTAGCAGCTAGATCATTTAAATTCCACCTTGAAATCAGTTTTGCATTTATAACACTCGTTATTAGCATAAACAATTTTGTCTCTTCAACAAACCATGCAAACCGCAGTAGCTCCTGTAAGTATTTTTTTTTAAACAAATGTCTATATTCATTTCTTCGGAAGGAATGGCAACCAAAGGCGAAGAAAGTTTAGTAATCGAGGCAATATATGTTTTGTTTTTTGTTACAAAAAAATTCGACTGTCAAACAACCAAAAAAAAACGTACAACTACAAGTGATGCAAATAAATTAAATGCTTTCAATTAAAGCTTATTATATATATATATATCTATGAATTAAAATGTTTTAAAGTAAGCTCTATCGGAAAAATGCACACATGGATCCTACAAAAGCCGATTACAATTTTTACTTTTATGACACACATTAATGAGCTTTGTTCACAATACATACAAATAAATATATATAATATATATAGAGAGAGAGAGAGATATATGAAACATCTAAATTATCTTTGTTTATAGCTTATGCAAAATAAATTGGCGTATTAACAATTATCATTATTACTATTACTTATATATATACACACACACACATCAATGTGAGTTTAATATATGCTTTTAAAAGTAGTTTATTTTCAAGAAACAAATATTATCATTTAATTATGCGATACGTCAATAAATATTAAGTTAGTAAAAGGTAAGATGTTATCTTCGATTGCGCTTATATAATATGGTGTACTAGATGCATTCTAAAATTCTATGCAAGTAATAAAAAAAGGCAAGTAAAATTTCCAATCATATTGAGTAACCAAGTTTAATGAACCCATAATTCCCAATCTATGACTATCACTCCGAAATATATCTTGTTCTTAAGGTATTTCCTTTGCCATAAAGAGCACCTTGTACTAGGTCACGTCGGAAACCAATTCTATCTTTGCTGTAATCAAAATTGGGCTTGGAGTAGGTCCGTTAAGTGTAACAAGTAACTGCCGTATTGACCTAGTATCTCTTTTCTTAGCTTTTTACGTGTACAGCATATTACTACCCGTCTGTGATAAAAGAATAGAACTAATAGAATAGGAATAAGGAAGATGGAATTTTAGAGGAAGTTTACTAGCATTTACATTCTCAGTACGCCTGGCTTGGATTCAAACCCCGACCTCCCCATGGCTTAATCCGCGTATACATTGGTAGTATTTAAGAACGCAACAGTATGTGACCATTAATCTATATACAAATTTTTGGGTTGCATTTGGTTGGACAGCCATACAATTTAGTAGTATTCAAGAAAATATACTCTTTTAATTTGTTCAATTTTGTGAATTTTCTACTCTAAGTTTATAAATAATTCTTGTTTAGTAATGACCGATAAAATCGGCATAATTCTCACCATGTCTTTCTTTGAAAATGTTGACATCTCCAATATAATATAATAATTCCTCTGTCCAGCTGAAAAAATCTCGAAACCCAGAATGCCTAGGAAGCTGAAATTGTGCACGCAAATAGCCCCAAAACTAAAAGGGTACAGGAGTACATGGTGACCAAATATTTCCATGAGGGCTCCCAAAATGTGAAGATTAAAAAAAAAAGTCAATAAAATCTCAAAGCTGAAAACGTTCAGGCAGGTACCCTCAACCCAAAACGATGCATAAATATTTGGTGACCGAAAATACCAATGAGCCCCCAAAATAGAAAAGTTTCTACAAAACCAAAGTCTAAAATATCTTGAGGCTCTTAAGACCAAGGAAGTTGAAACTACTATTCCAAAAATATAGTTTAAAAAAAATGTTATTGAATATTGTGAGAAACAGGGTAACTTACGAATAAACCAAAAAACATATAACAAAATGTGATTTATAATGAAATCTTTAATTGAGGAACAATTTCACACTTTAATTCAAAGAAATATTTGGTCCACTATATAGAGCCTTTAATTGAGGGTCCATTAAAAAATTATTCCCATTCTAATCATTGTCAATAAAATGCCAGCGAGACACATTACACATTAAACAATGAGGACGTAGATTTTTAAACGGGTATTATGCTAGCCAAAATATAATTTTAAGTAAAATATATAAGTGTATTTTTTATGTAATTTGATGTAAGCGTTTTAATGTAGGGGTTTTAATGTGTAGGCTGTTACACTATTATATACCTCCTAAAAATATTATTTTACCTATTTTATTAGGCTATAGGATATTCACCGCCTTACTTTAAAATCAAAGTATTTATAAATATGTAAATTAATGACTAATGTGCACAGGCTGATCGATATACTTTATTCCGCAATTCAAATACGCCCATAAAACATGAGTAAAGCCACTCCGTGTGCACCCAGTCTAAATTAGAACATTTATCTTCTTGTCACAGTGTCTTAATTCGAGACTAACGCCTTTGACATCGTGACAACCTATTGTGGGTCATGAAATGAGGGAATGCTTTACATATTAGTGGTTAAGGACCGTATTTGAAGGTTATACATAAGATTAATTTTGTGTAGAATGAGTGAAAGTTGTATTGTTCTGTGAGGTAGGAAGATGTATAGAGAATTTATAGGAATAGCGCAAACCATTCGAACAAAATATCAAAAGGAAAAAGGACATTATTATGTTTTAAGTGGGTAGCTATACTATTTAAGACACAGAATTCTTATTTTATTATTATACGACTATAAATCCACATGGCTGACTTACTCACTTACATTAATGTTTACCCACTTCCAGAAGAGCTAGAAACTTGAAATTTGGCAAACTTATAGATGCTAGCCTGTAACCGACGGGGAAATTCCAAAAAGTTAAACATTTTAATTTTTAACCTAAAAAAAAATCAAAATGTCGGAGCAACTTTAAAGCAGTGCTGACTTTTCTTTGGAGGCATATTGTGGCTAAACGGTAAGATCTATCAAAAATCTCCTCTGGAATTATATGACTTTACATCCACTTGCAAAGAAAATTCAGTGGGGATTTAGGGGTGGAGACTCCAACGAACAAAGCGAGTTTCTATACACATAATTATTACTATTAGCACCACGTGCTACTCGTTCAAGTTATACGCATATATACTAATCACACCAATGAGTTAGGGACTAGAAAGGGTGAATTTAGAATAAGCACATCCGAATTTGCGTGGAGGTAGAGTGGAAAAATATTTAGTAAGAAACTACCCTCAGTATACCTAACCAAGATTCGAACCCCGATCTCCTTGTCATCGGTAGTCCAGTCTTTTACGAGAGTGAAGCCTCAGACCATGCGACCAAAAAGGAAGGTTATTATAATATATTAATAGCGCTAATGGTTTAGGGCTGAGGAAGGCAGAATTTAGAAGTAAATGTAACCGCATCTTCTCGCAGGGGAGAGCTGGGAACAGTTTAATGAAAAATACCCTTAGTATTCATGATCCTGGGATTCGAACTTCAACCTCCCCGTCACAAGCAAACCAGATCAAATGAGCCTGACATTTAAACCGCGTTCTCACCGATGCGGATACAAATAACATCTTACTCTGATGAGTTTATCCAAGAAACTGAATGTTGTCCCTAAATCCTCGATTTTGTACAGTACTGGGTCGGAAATTTTCATGCGGCAAGAATCGATTTTTTTTTTTTTTTTTCCGAGGTGAGGTTGGTTTGTGCTCGAAGGGGGGGAATAAAGGGGAGGAGGGCAGGGAAAAACTTCGTGCAGTTCCAACTGGTTAACTCTACATTTATCTCGCCACCATTACGTGCGCGGATATGTTAAATAGTATACGGGTGCGGGAGGCCCTACTGATAAAACAAATAGGATTACGTTAAAAAATAAAAATGAAAAAAAAACTTCGAATACAATGGCTCACCTAAAATTTGGTCAGGTATGTCAATTCAATTTTATACTTAAATATAAAAACATTCAACAACACGGTTATTAACGACTTATTCTAAAAGGTGGGCATTGGGAAGAAATTTACCCACATTTACTGTGTAAAAAAGTGATAAATCACATGATGAATACAACTTTCGATGTATCTGACCTAGATTCAAACCCCAAGTTCCCTATCACCAGAAATTTAATCTATTAAAAATCCTAATGCCTTATAACAAGTTACCATTGGTGCTATTATGTTATCACTATACATCTTACTGTTTATTTAGAGTATCTCAAGCTTTAACTAATTAGTCTACGGGTTCAGGATTATGATGTACTGTAGTAGGCCTACCTAACCCACATTGATAGGCACGCCCACTAAGGTTTATTATATTTAGTCATTTTAAGTGACATGGTGGTCAAGGTTAGAATCCTAACCAGGTATATCAAGATGATATGGTAATTTTTTCCTAATTGGTTTTACCAATCTTCCTCCAAACAAGTGTAATACATTTCATCTTAAATTCTTTCTTTTTCACGCTTACCCCATTAGCGTAATTAAAACGGGTATTCTGGATGGTATGAAACTGTGAAGAAATAAAAATAGATGTAATTAAAGAAAATTTGTCAGTATTATTATGAATCAAAGGTCAAATAATATGTTTTTTTTTTAAATACTCCCTACGCACACAATCAGTGTTAGGTTCCATCCACCAAAGTCAGGAGTTCAAACCCTTACACCAGCTACGGAGGTACAATAAATGGTCTTCAGATGATCGTTCATGTCATACTTATACGTACCGTTCAAATGAACAAATGATTGGTTGTTAATATCATTGAAATGGCCGTCTCTGTGGTCTAGGAGTCAGAGTTACTGGCTACAAATCTAGATTTCCCGGGTTAAAGCCCCAGCGCTTCCACTCTTTCTATGAAGCAGTGGGTTTGGAACGGGGTCAAACTCAGCCTCGTGGGGATAAACGAGGAGCTACTTGAATAAAGAAATAGCAGCTAAGGTCAAGATTAATGGCTGGAAGGTTAATTGTGCTGACCACATGACACTCTGTATCCGTAAAAGTTGGAACTATCTTCACCAACATAGGGTGGCCGCTCTATATGGCTGAATTGCGGGTTGCTGACAACACGGTGTTTTTTTTTCCAGATCATTCAAATAAAAACTATCATGATAACATATTTATAATCTTACTTATTCTATGGTGGCAATTGGAACTCAAACATTAATTGTTGTACTTGCAAAAGTACGACACTTATTCCCTATCTTGAGCTAGCTCTCTATCCAGTCCACCATATTACAACCTATCCCTATCTTGAGCTAGTTCTAACCAGTCCACCTTATTACACCCTATCCCTATATTTAAATAGTTCTACCCTGTCCACCTCATTACACCCTATCCCAATCTTGAGCTATTTCTAACCAGTCCGCCTTATTACACCCTATTCCTATATTTAAATAGTTCTACCCTGTCCACCTCATTACAAACTATCTCTATCTTGAGTTAGTTCTGTCCAGTCCACCGTATTACAACCTATCCCTATCTTGAGCTAGTTCTACCCTGTCCACCTTATTACAAACTATCTCTATCTTGAGTTAGTTCTGTCCAGTCCACCGTATTACAACCTATCCCTATCTTGAGTTAGTTCTTAGCCATCCTTCCACCTCATTACATCCTATCTCATTCAGGTATTTTCTAATGTTATCCTCCCATCTGCGTCTAGATCTTTACAATGTTCTCTTTCCAATGAGTTTACCTGTCCATATCTTGAACACGGTTTTAGAAACAATGTCAACCATAATTTATAAATATATTAACATTAAATAACTCTGATCATTCCGATAATCATGGAAAAATGCCGTGGGAATTGAGCTCGTAGCCTTTGGTTTAGAGCCATATCACTTACCACTGATCAACCAATCTTTAGTTGAGGTTTTAAAATGCGTCACTAACTTAATTTTTTTCGGATGGTAATTAGTTTTTAAGTTAAGTTATTATATTCAAAAATAAAAAGGCCAAATTAATAGGTATCTGTTAAGGGCCAACTCAAATTAGAATTCAATTAAGAGCGTCATTTATTCAATGTTCATCAAAAGATATAAACATATATTCTGAAGTCATTAACTTTAACAAAGAAAGACGTCCTTTGAAATGACGAGTTATTATGGTAATGTAAACAGATCTTTTGTCATTAGACCTAATGAAGGGGTTTTCTTCCACGCTTATGTCTGTCATTCATAAGATTATCAGGTGATCTATAAAAAAATGTTGGTGTAATGTGTGTAGACTCTGGAATAAAAGACAGACTAATTTGATTATATTTTAAAGTAATAGCTCAATCCAGAAGAGAACTTTAGGCGTATCATTTCGACATTTCGTTGCCATAAAGATGTAGTGACACTATGGTTATGTTAAAGACCAATCCCCTTAGGTTGCTATTGGTATTCTGCCAAGGTATTGAAGTCACCAAACTGTTATATACCATTATTTATGATAAATCAACAAATCTATGCCAACATTTTCTGCGCACCTGTAATTTTGAGTGTGTCAAAAGAATAAATTTGCTCTCGGAAGCGCAGACGACAACTCTGGGTGAAAAGAATTTTTTTTTTTTTTAGTTTATCATAAAACCAAATTGGTGATTGCATTGGCTGACGCGTCAATAATCTTGTGTTGGACTGTAGTACAGGTTATGGAGATATCGGGGTTCGATCCTTGGTTGACTGCAATGATAGTTTTTTCATAAATGGTTTCCCAATCTCCCTTTTAGAAAATGAGGGTAGATTTTCTCTCAAACTCTACTTCCCTAATTCCTACTCCATTAACGTAATAAATAGAACGTGCATGTTGATTAAAATTAATTGTATTTAAATAACTTTATATCACAACTTATTTTGTGTGTTATGAAAACTTTATCCCAAAGGTTGAATTGTAAAGTTATTTACCATAAATGTATCTAGGGTTCGAATACTGTATTTCTCAAATCAAAATCTTGATTACCTATTTTAAATTTACTTTCGAATCTTTAAAAATGAATAATTTTAAAGAAACACATTTAAAATTTAATTTAAAAATAGTTATTTAGCTCCACTAACAAATAAAATTTTGCCTGTCCTGTCATAAACAAACAAATGTAAATGTAAATGTAAATTAATTATATTAATATCTTCTTTTTTTGTGTGTGTGAATGTAGTTTTGTTACTTTCCCAACTACACAGGTCTATGTAGTTACTGTTGCCCATGGCTTAAAATTATTATTTCAAGTCAAAAGGTCTTCATAATGTTACTCTAGATACTTTTTTTTAGAATTTAACGAAAGTCTACTTTTGAAATACCATGATATTCAAGGAATTTGAGGAATCAAGGATTTTATTGTCCCACCTCTACCTATAATTAGTTTTTAGTTCATAATTAACATACACGTTCTGATGTATTCATATATTACTTTCATGATGATTTTATTTTGATCCTAACTATTAAACATACACGCAGTGCTAAACATTCAACTACAGAATATGGATTATTCAACTTTAACTTAAAAGAATTGGATTTTTTTTTTTAATATCTACCAGGAACTACGATTTTTAAATAACTTTTCCTTTGGCTAAGAATGTGATAATTAAGATTTTATAAATAACGTGAAAGAAAAAAGAAAGTTATTTGAGATGGATAATTTTAATTTGAAGACGATAGCATTAAGCAGTTTAAAACTACCGATTTTTTCCTCAATAAAGTTTTTCGGAATTTCAACATTTTAAATTGTGGAATGTAATGAGCTTTCTTAAAAGTTAATACATTTTGGGTAAGCTACTGTAAATATAATTTAAGATGCTTTCACTGACTATAGGAAGACTTTATTAAGTTGTTACTACTATGTCTACTATTATTAATAATAATATTAGCACCGCGTCTTACTACCTGTTCGGGTTATACGCTTTAAGTACTAATTACGCTAATGGATTAGGAATTGGGAAGGTTGAATTAGAAGAAGTGAACCCGCATTTGCGTTGAAGTAGAGTGGAAAACCATTTAGGAAAAACCACCCCCAGTTCACCCGACCGATATTCAAACCTCGATCTCCCCGTCCTCAGCAGTCGAGCTCAACACAAGAGCGTTAGCCAGCTACGCCACAGAGGCGGGTTACTATTATTATTATTATTATTATTATTATTATTATTACATTTAACATAATGGTTACTACCAGCTTAATCTAAGAGACAGGGATGAGTAAGATTGTTTTAAATTAAGGTGGGGTGGAAGGGGACGCGAGAAAGGCCAGTGTTTTTGCAGTTTTTATGGCAAAACATTTTTTTTTTGCTAAAAAAACTCCAGCATAAATATAGAGTTTAATTTTCTTCCCACGGTGATATCAACAGTTGTTGAATATTTGTCTTGAGCATAGCGGCATTAGATGAGAAGATTTTTTAAATAAAAATAAAAAAGTTGTCACAAAAATTCCATGACACCCTTTAAAGATCAAACAAATTTTGAGGTGATCATGTGAAGAAAATTATATTCTATGCCCGTACTGGAGAAATATTTGATCTATTTCAGCCAAAAAAGTTTTACCATAATAACTGCAAAGAAAAACCACTAACCTTTTCCTGCATTCCCTTTCGTCCCACCTTAAATGATCCACATTATATTCGAAAGAGGATGACAAAACCAAGGTGATAATTTTGAAGGAAAATAATATCCAGTATATTGTTTGTGAGAGTCAATACTTGACCCTTTCAACACTGAAAATTTAGTTTAATACGAATCTGATAATTTAGATCGTGTGACCAACGATACGCTTAATATTGGAAACTCAATTATCAATTACGAATGTAGCCTCGTAATTAACTATTCACTTCTAACATATAGTTTACATTTTACTATAACCTTTCTCACTTCTAGAGTAATATTTCTATTAATTCTACTTAACTCCCTACCTCGATAAACTGCTAGCTTATTTAAATAAATGAGCCCGAAAAAATACATTTGAGCTCTGCTGTTAAAAATTCTTCAATAAAAAAATTAAACTGGCGTTGTTGGAAAGCCTTTTATTTTAAATGCGTATTCATATGAATAATTTGGTATTTTTTAAATGAGAAAATACTTTCAGTCATATTAATGAAGCTTTAATTTAGTAAAAAATTCAAAAAAAAAATCACATTAGAGCGATGCTTGATTCAAGCTTAATTATTTTCTAAGTGTTATTTCTAAGAGTCTGAAAAGTTGATGCCTTCAAATGTTATAGTGAAACTTTGACCTTTATTTAATGGATGACCTGTACTTTTTAAAGATCTTAAAAACCACCTTTAGCGAGCATTTCTTAGTTTTGTATTGGCTATAATTATGTACATTATTAGGAATAAGTTTTTTTTAAACCTTATTTCGTTATCTAGTAGATTTGTACGCTAACAAAACTTAACAAAAATAAAATATAGTTACAAAATAAAACCTAATTAGTAAAATAAACGAGTAAAATTTTTCAAAAGAAATTAATATAGTTATTGAGAAAACTGTTGTTAAAATAGTAGTAATTTCTTCCCTTTTTAATTTTTATGGCTATGTTTCTCTTGTTAGTTTATTTTAAACTTGTGTTATATCATTAATATGCATGTAATAAACACCGAATTGAGAAATTTAATAGCTATTCGAATTTCTTAAATAACTTTAAAAGCAAGCTTTAAAATATGATAATTTGTTTGTTTAACTTGTAAACACAAAATAGTAAAACCTTACTCTTGACTTAAAACTTTCATAGAACAAAAAAAATATTTTATTTTGTTTGGATTCATAATTTAATTCAGTTATAAATTAATTGTTTCTTTTACTAAAAATATTATTCTTTCCCTCTAGACTTATTTTTGTAATTATTAGTTTTAAAATACAAGTATAGTAACCACCTCAACTCTTTAATCTGGTTATTTCATCAAAGTGCCTCCTTTTAAAGTCAAAATGCAAATTTCTAAACAATTACAAGTCAAACAAAGAAATTCACATAAGGTTGATATTTTCTAGACATGTTACATCATTGAACTATCAACGACTGATTTGATTACTTACTTTAAAAAACTGTTCACTTTGTCTGGATTTGACTTTTTAATTTCCTCAACTTGGATTGTATTTCAAAATTTGTTGGAACACTTCTAGTGACGAATAATACGAATAAACAAACACAAAATAAGCCTAGATATATGAAAGAAAAACAAGTTTGGTTTAAATGTTCGATAATAGAATATACATAATATACATTTATCTATACATTTGAGCATTGAGCAACCACATTTTTTTTTATTATCACAACTTCTTACTACCAGGCTATACGCATTTAAACCACACTAATGGGTTGGAAATTATAGTGGTAAAATTTAGATTAAGTGTAAAAGCATTTGTTTGAATGGAGAGTGAGAAATTGTTTAGAAAAAATATTCAGTACACACAACCGAGGTTTGAACCTTGACCTGTTATTACCAAAAACATATTATACAAGCCTGGCATTGAATCCACGAGTTTTTGTTCTTTTTTGAGCCCTGCTAGTGCCGGTATTAAGAACTTCAGGATCACAAATGTAAAAACTATTATCTAATATAAAATATGTCGATATGGTTTTATTGATATCTATCAAAATGTGGACACCTTCTCAGATATTTGAAATTAACTTCACCAGTTAAAACTTAGGTATTTATTAAATAAGTCAGCATATGTTAATTTTCGTCATTTGCGACACTGCCTATTTATCTCAGGATCCATGACTAGATTCCCAACTATCCACCGTAAAAATGTGTTTGCTATTGGAATATAGTTGTATTTATTTATACTATAATTAATCCAAACTAGATCGCTAATTGCTAATCCCCAAACACAGTAACACTGTGTCCGTTAATTTGTTCCAAATTTATTGGTAGTAAAGACAGAAATAAACATATTTTCATATCCATAGGCACCGAAACTAAGAAGCAATGAGTACATTAACCCACACCCCCTAATATCTTTTTTTGGGTTTAAAGGGGGGGGGGGGTTAGCATAGGAAAAATTGTGCAACGTTTTAATCATGATTTTCTTGACTTTAATATTGAAAAAGATGGAGTAGACTAGTCCTTTATTTGCATGGCCTAATATTTCTTAGTGTACACATGAGTCCAACGAATCCCTAATATATTACTTTGCAGTTATGGGAGGAAGAGAGATAAGTGTATCCTATTTATAAGCAAACATGTCATTCAAACAAGTTCTGATGTTTCTAGAAATGGAATTATTAATATACATTGAAACAATCAATTAAATAA
This sequence comes from Timema cristinae, assembly GCA_039000515.1. NCBI lineage: Eukaryota > Metazoa > Arthropoda > Insecta > Phasmatodea > Timematidae > Timema > Timema cristinae. The sequence goes on along the minus strand of JBCFYV010000024.1, from coordinate 36,076,678 downwards.
GAGCAATACAAATCGGGCTGAAATATCGATGACTGTACAGTTATTATGTTCATGAAATTTGAATTTTATTGCTTAATAAATATCGCTTTTCTAACGTGGGACCGAGAAATTCTTTCTATGTTGTTTTTACTTTTCTTAAACCTTTTCTTAAATCCTTTTCTTCAACTTTATTGTATACATAAATACATAAGCCCTTACATAATTGTATATGTATATATTTATATTATATAAACATACACAACATAATATAACACAAAACCTATCAAGTAGTTGCTTATTGGTAATTAATTGGTAGTGGTAATAATCTAGGTTCACGTACTTTTTTTTTTTCTAAACTTAGCTCAGCAAGGATATAACATCATTCGCCCCCCCCCCCCCCTCCTTCTCTTCAAAAAATGTTCCGGCATCCCATCGTGTTTATTATAATGATATATATTCTCCCTCACAGAAAAAAATTATTGTTATCCAAACAAAAGGGGAGAATACAAAATTCTTTGTGTTACACTTACTATGATATTTTTTTAAGCTATTTAATTACATCTCTCTTTATTAAAAGGTAATTTAATGAATGCATTTAAATAGCTTCTAAACTTACTTCTGATGAACCTTTTTTTTTTAACGTCTGTGCTCTGCTCGGCACTAAAACATTAAATCCTTCACAATCCCTTTTGTAGTGGAACCTATTTCAACCCTCACAAGGTACAATAAACAAGAAGTAATTATGTCTCTAAAATAGTTTCAGAGCACGTCGCTATTGAAACAGGTCATTGTAAAAGTTACTCCAATCAGAATGGGAAGTTCAGACTTGTAAGTACGTTTCGTATTTAATTGTTTATATAGGGTACCTAGTACCTACAGGTTGTGCAAAATGCTGATGAGCCTGTAAAACTTCAGAAGTCAGGGAAATAGTAAGCTGTGGTCGGTGTAGCCGGGAAAATATTTTAGAAATGTTCTCGACCTTTTGTAAGGTCATCCAATCCCAAAAATAGTTGATAATTTTCAGACATATTTTCTCACGATTATAAAATGTCGTAAAATCGTCAATACTTTATATAGAAATAATATGTCTATTTAAAAAAAAATACATTAAATACATATAAGCAAATAAAAGTAAATATTTTTGCAAATAGATTGAGAAAAACTATAGCATTGATCGTTAAATATCAAACTTAAACAAAAATATAGTATTTTTGTCATGTCAAATATTCCCCAAATATACACTTTAAATAAAACCATTTGAGCTATTCTCAAAATACTTAATTATTTTCGAAAATCACACATCATTAATCTACCCTTTACAGATTTGTATCCAAAATACAAATATCTACCGTGTTAATCGTATTTGTCAGGTATAACACTCCTTATATATCATTTTCAAACAAAATCGATGGAGCCATTTTCAAAATATTTTAAATCCAAAAAAAGAAATCATTTATCAGAAAACTACCCCTAATATAAGGGTTAGAATCAAAATCAAAATAAAATGTCAAGATATTGGCCCATAATATCTAGCCTAAATATTAAGTTTGAACAAAATCCATTAAATTGTTTCATACATATGGTCAGGTACAGACAGACAACAGAATTTTAAAATCTACCTTTTTGGGTTCATATACACATAAAACGTAAAGATTCATCATAATTTCAAGGTCAGAAATTTTCACGATTATAATGTTTTATATTTATTGGAGAAAATAAAAATATATCTAAATTGCGAGAGCAGTGTTTTTTCCAACTCTCTCCAGTCACTTACCCCTTTTGGGGTGATTACATTACCTACGTGCCTCTTTTATCTCTTCGTAATTAAAAAAAAGTGAACAAATACTTGCTATTTTAAACGGTATTATAAACGGTTTTTTAATAAAATTATATTGTGGATACATAAATGGCCGTCCCAAATTTTATATTGCATATTTTTTTATAAGCTAAACAAAGCCGTGACAGAGAAAAATTGTATATAAGTTCCTATAATCTCATTTTTTAGCAGACTCGCTATTTTTTTAAAGAATTTTTATTGATTAATAGGACTCTGTGATTTATTGCGTATCCCCTGAAATACTCCCCGTGCCCCCTAGGAATACGTATGCTACCGTTTGATTATCACTGTACTAGAGGAACATATACAAACCCCAAGAGCAGCCATGTAGCATTTAATAACCAAGCACCGCTGCGTATTGACCAAGCTGTTCATTCTATGGAGATCTAGGAGGGTTTGAGGTACTGTAATGATTGGAAGAAAGGTGGGAAAACAAATATCTAGGAGGGGAGGAACACCCTTTGGTCAACAAGCATGAAACAATTATTTTGGATAGAAGACAGTTCTAACTGTTCATTGGTTTTCTTCGGTAACAGTGGCGGCACGTAACTAAGCTTAGTGGGGGTGCTGCTCCAGAAAATGTTTAGCCTTTGTTTTAAAATTGTGTAAAAGGGAAAAACATGTATAAGAATAAAATTTATTCAGGAACTTGATAACGTCTTAACAAAAAAAAACTAGTTTACTTAATCGTTATATTTCAAGCTTGATCTATTCATTTAAAAATGAAATCCATTCTTCTTGTTTTAATTTGCGCAAAAAGTTCAATCATTTTCTCCTTGATCTCTGGATGACAATTGAGGAAATTTTTCTCCATTGAAAGTACTGCAAGCGCATTTAGTCTTTATGTTAAATAAAAGGAACCGAAAAAAAATTAATCAAATAGAATAGCTGGAAGCAGAATAATCTAATTCTACACTCTTCTACAATTTATAACATTCAAGAATATGGTATACGGTTTTTAAGCACAACACACGCTGAGTAAAAAAAAACTTCATTCCACCATCACGCCAGAGCCGGCACTGCGAGAACAACAGTGCTCTCTCTCTCTTCCTGGCAGTCCCTCCTTCCTTCCCACCCCCTACTATGTGCACATGCGCACAACAGTCAAACACCACATCGCTGGCACTGTGAAGCACACAGTTCCATAAAAAGATTTTTTTCATTTTTTTCATAAACTGGGGGATGGCTACGAAGAACTGAGATTAAGCTTAAGGAATATATATTGTACTACAAAAATAAAGAAAGAATTAAAGAAAAATGGATTCATTATATTAAATGTTATCGATAATATCGAGTTGAAATAGGGGGTGCTGCAGTTCCGCAGTGCCTATACACGAGCTGCCACTGTTCAGTAACATCTTCTACATATTGATCATTCACTGGTAAACTATAATAAAACTAATTACTTGTTTTTAGAACCAGGTCTTACTACCCGTTTGGCTTAAACGCTTATGTACTAATTACTCTAGTGGTTTTAGGAGATTAGGAAGTTTATATTTAGAGGAAGTGAACCCGCATTTACATGGAGGGAGAGTGGAAAACCATTTTAGAAAAAAACTCGTACATCCGACCAAGATTCAAACCTCGATCTTCTGGTCAACGGCAGTATAGTCTAACGCGTTAGATCATGCAGCCACCGAAGTGGTTCCTTTCTAGTTAAATCAGGCTTTATAGGACCTATTATTTAGGTTATTTCCTAGGTTTTTTATCTGCCTTTTTTCTGATGATGATAATAATAAATTTTGCGTTATTAAAAAATATATAAATTCAAACATATCTTATGTTCTTACACTCAAATAAATGCAGTTCTGGTGGGGGTAAGGGGAGGAGAAAAACAACACAAAACTCTAACCAATTTAAAGTAATGCATACGACATCGTTATTTATTCCCGAAAGAAATCGTTTCGGATGGCCGTCAAGAATAAAACCCAAATATCGATAGGTACCTTAAACAATAAAGTAAAACCAAGAGCAACAGTTCAACCTCAAGGTCACGTGCTCCAGCCAATCCCTTCACACAGTTTGCGACCTCCCGAGCATACGAATATGTATGTAAGGTCGTAACGCAGGAGGTACGATAAGAGTTTTTAACCCTGAAGAACGAGATCCGTACTGTAGTATTCTGAACGGAGCGAAGGGAGGTAGGAGCCGGGTTGTAAAGGGGGGATGAAGGGGGAGAGAAAGATGGAAGTCCGTGTTGAGCTGAATACAGGAATTGAGTCCCGACAACAACACAAGGATCCCTTGGGACGAGCCTGGACGTGCTGGGAATACCAGTCCGACTGATCGACTATTATAGTCCCTCTTCCAATAACATCGACCTAACCAGAAAGGTATCATCACTCACTATGACCCCATAGAGAGGCCGAAGATCATTTGTACCTTGGGGTACACAAATAATCTCCCAAAGTTAATATTGGTGTAGCTACTTAAAATTCGCCTTTTTTTCCCGCCTCGTTCTATTAATTTAAATGCCATAGGTCACACCAATCATAAATCTACACGCAGTGCTGGTAGAAAATCACTGAAGAATTGTTTTCACACTGTTTGGTCATTTGTATAGAGTTTAGCTTCAAGGGTAGATTTTTTAATCTTTGAAATGAATCATGATTTTTCAAATTTGAGTCATTAACTTGAAAAGAGGGGTTGAGCAGTTTCTTATGTATTCCATCTTAAGAGAAGGAAGGTGGAATTGCAAGTAATCTAGTAGTTGTATGAAGTCTAGGAATATGTAAAAATGTTGGGAAACACCAACAAATTGGTCAAAGGGTCAATTTTCATAGCAATAGCCTTTTGCAGACCACATGACTGGATATATAGATAAGTTAAAGTAGATCTAACATTTATAGTGTCAGATAAGGCCTTTATTATAAAAGTTGAACTGTAGTTTTAGTAACTTTGGTAATTGTCAGATATGTCGACCCTAAAATGTCAATATATAGGAACATACATAAATATCTCCATTTTTTAACATTAGAACGAGAAAGTCCGTGAGTAGTTCCGTACCATTTATTTAATATACCTCCTGGCAGGAAGATTCCAAAAATGTATTTTTGTGAATAGACCAAATAGTCTAAATTGTAGAAGATTTAAAAAAAATACGCTTACGAAAAAAACTAATTCAAGATCAAAACGATAATTTTATGACAAATTAAAACTATTTTTTGAATTATTTAAGAATGTATGTATTTTGTTTCAATGTTATGTCTCTAAAAGTCCTTAATGAAAAGTAAATATATTAATATGGGGTTTCCTATTTCTTGACTTGATGTGACGTTACAAATATACAACGTCCTCAACCGTTATAAAATGCATTTCCAGCTTAGTGACAAATGGTTATATTGATTAACTCTCCTTAAACGTTTATGTGGCATATTTGATCAGATTAACAATGTTTATATGATGATCCAAACCATAATTTTGTAATAGGCATAAATACATATTCCTTAAGCCATTATAAGCCCATAAATAGCTTTATAGTAAAATTTTATTGTAGAGTCATAAACACATTCTGCTATATCTGGAAATCTGCTAGATGAATCAAAACGAGATTAATAGTAAAATAGTTTAAAAACGTTTTGATATATGGTATGGTGCAAAAGGTTGTACTAAAAGTAATAAATTTTATCTTTAAAGAAGTTCTTTGTATTTTTAAATATATAAAGTTAAGTTTGTAAGCTATATTGGTTCGGTGATTTCATGTATTATTAATAAAAATGAATTTTTCTATGCTAATTAAACATGTGCACATTTTATATAATTGTATATATTTGATCAAATACACAGAGAATTGCTACCATTGTCCATAAGTAGTTTATGTTTAGAAACACAATTTTAATACCAGCTCACAATATTAATTATATAGTCTACATTTTTTAGTCAAGTCAAAACTCATATTGTATGCACTTAACATTTTTTCTGAAAAATATACATATGTTGTGAAACCATAAATATCTAATATAATTTCTCAAAGAGTTGGTAAATTTTTTTTAATTGGATTTGTTGTACATTTGTTTTGAAAAATTATATTGTTAAAATTAACAATTATTTATTTTTAAGTGAAGACAGCTATAATTCTGAAATTTAATTTTCATTAATAAATCATTTAAAAAACTACTTTTTTCAAGGTAAAAATATATAGAAGCCATTTTATTTATAAAAGTCAAATACATATATATAAATGGTTTTAAAACAAAATCCTTAATCAATAAATGCTTATATCATATATAGGAAATAAAACATATTTTGAAATTTTATTTTAAGTTGTTTTGAAGGTTTATTGTAAAGAACAAACATCAATGTTAATGACATTAATGTATTTATTCGACAGTGTAAATACATTATCTAAATTTTAAACGATTCAAATCAAATATATAATATGCATAAGTTATTTAATTATTTTCTAGCTCTAGTTGCTAGAAAACACAAACGTGGTAATTTACATAGTTGCAATTATTATGCAAAACAAAAATGAAATGAATAAAAATAATGTGAAATTATTACATTTGCTAGATTTATGCTATAAATTTACACATCATAAGCCAGCCTTTATTATTTTTTCTAAAGAACATTTTTCAACTTTGTTTTAAATATTAAGACTTCACACGATATAGAACAAACGGTGAACTGTAAAAAAAATTAAGAACAAAAACAAAATGATTTAGAGAAACGGAAAAGATTCAAATATTATCCAGATTTGTAAGGAAATGTTAGAAGAAACATGGGGGAAAAAAGTACAGAAACCTGAGATGTGAAGTACCGTGAAGAAGAGGACGAAAGCGAAGGAGAAGCAGGTGTGATAATGAGAAATGTGTTCCAGAAAATTATAATCCTCTTTGGTAATTAGCGTTCTACACACAGGAGTTTGGAAACAAAGATAAGGTTGTGTCAGTAGAAATGCTAACAGTCTTTTTAAAAAGATATATACGTATAACCCAAAATGGTAGTAAGACGCGGTGCTAAAAGAAAATCTAACTTTAAAATTTAGGAAACACTGTTTAAAGAGTGGGTTGTTTATGAATGAATATTATGCATATAATAACTAGGAACCATTACTTTATTTGGGTTAGGTTCGAACACAAATCTACTTAGTATTAGGGTATGGCCAGTGGCATACCCAGAAAATGGAGGAAAAGAGAATAAAGTGGGGCATCCCCCCACCCATCATCCATCGCTATAAATAATTTTAATAAAAACTAAACACCCTAACCGATGAGCATGCGGACTTAATGTCAAGTTCTGTTAGCCTTGTTTGCTGGTGACTGGAGGTAGAGGCTCGATTCCCGGTTGGGTGTAGAGCTACGAAGGAGATTTCTATCTAAATATCTTACCACTCTCTCTCTCCACGAATCCTGGTAAATATATTCTAAATCTTACCTTCCTTATTAATATCTCATAAATATAGTTGAATGCATTTAACTTGGACATTGAACCAAAATAAAAAGCTTTATATCTATAATTTAAAGCACTGAAGATACCCATAAAATTAATTACTGTATTATAAAGAAAATATTACATAAATAATAGCCTTACAAGTGTGGCATTAATTATGAAACTGGTGAAATGTAATTATTACTCCTTTCGTTTTTAGTAAAAAAAATATATATTTTATTTTGAAAACAGAACGTAGTCCTAATATCTTCGATTTTGTCGTGATAGTATCCGATAAATTTAAAACTTAAAACATGTTATTTTGGTGTTCATGAAACCAAAATAAGTTTGTTGAGGTTTTATGTGTGATGTTGTTTCTTGCACTGTGTTTTACCTTCAGGGATGTACTCACATTTACGCTATTTAGATGGGTAAGTTAGAATGAACAATAAATGTTCCAACATTTGCTTTGAGAGAGAGTGGGAAATTAATAGAGAAAAATCTCACCTCAATTATAGCCATCTTCCCCTTTTCCCATCGGGCAAACCAAACTAGATGATAATGAAACAGTTATATATATATTAACTTCATGTATTTGTAAAGTGAAACACTACACATCGCTTCTTCATTAATAATGTTGACTTACTATGAATTAGATTGCTATCTTCTATTTATGAAGTATTGATTGAGCTCTAACAAAATTAGATAAAAAAAAGGGTTGGTTCACACACATACACACACAGAAAGCTATAACTCTTGGAAAAGCCATTGAATGAGGGTTTTTTTTTACTACTTTTGAAATTTTTTCCTAAGAATCCTACTGCATTGTCAGAATGACAAATTACCACTATTTCTGAAATGGCAACTCACAAGATAAATCATTATTTAAGGGAGAGAGATATTTACTGTCTATATATTACACACGAGTGGGAAAAATCAATCTATTGTTAACGGGGAGAATTAGTAACATAAAAACTAATCCCTAATTCAATATTAATCTCTCACAAATGTGGTTTATCGGGTCTATAAAATAATAAAAATATTTTCAAATTTGTTCTGATATATTAATAAAAAGAGTTCAATAAACTTTTTTCACACCGACAATTAAAATTATTAAAAAAAAGCTTAGAAATGTTTTAATTGATAATGAGAAATATATATATATTATATATTATAAATTCAACCTTTTAATAAATTACCTGCGCTTTTACCCGCATTAGTGGTCACGTGGTCTGACGCCTCACTCTCGTATTTGACCGTATTTCTGGTGGAGATCAAGGTTTGAATCCCATTCGGGTGGCTACTGAGCGTTTTTTTTTTCTCCCATAAATGATCTCCCACTTTCTATCAGGACGAATTCTGGTATGATGTCTCTAAATTCAACCTTTCTCATCCCTAATACATTAGTGTAACCAAATGCGGGTAGGCCTCGCGTGTAGTTTTATCCGATACAAAATAAAAATACGTCTAATCCAATCCAGTATCGATTAAAAAAAGAGTTCTTCGGACGGTTCCCAGTAACCAATATGTTAGTACATCTTCATCGAGTGGCCGGTTTCAGTCTAAGACATGCTTACAGTCAGATTTCGACATAAAATGCCTTTTCTGGGAGCTAGACAGTTTTTTAATCACTACGCTTACTACCCGTCAGGTTATATACATGCGTACTAATTACGCTAATGAACTAGGGATTAAGAAGTTTGAATTTGGAGGAAATTTAACCCTATGTGGGTGGACGTAGAGCGGAAAACCACTTAGTAAAAACCACCCTCAGTATATCCAACCGGGATTCGAACCTCAATCTCCCTGACATCGGCATTCTGGTCTATTGCGAGAGTGATGACATAGACCATGCGGTCACTGAAGAAGGTAGATATAAAGGTTACTAGATCTACTTTATAAAATTCATACGTCAAGTCATGTTATCTGCAACTGTCTCTTTTGATAGATATTTGTCAAATACCACTTTAAAAAAATACAGTAAAATGTTATCATAATTAACCTCAAAATAGTGTTTTTTGTATTTTCTAAATAGCTCTTTCTATAAAAAATTGAACTGTACCATCCACGTAGCATCCATCCCCTTCCCTCTAGTCATCAGTAAATGAAGGCAAGGCCCACCTTAAAAAAAAAAAAAGACTAATCACCTCTCGCACCTAACTAGCTCCAATCCACCTTCTCAGTCGACCTTGCGCTATCAGATAACATACTTTGATAAATTGTGTACCACGAACAGAAAGGTCAATGTATCGCCGTCTAGCCTAGTAACAGGGGCTACATCATTGATTGATAGCCAAGTGCGGCCTCTCTATGGAGTCGGTTGCCATGACAACCGGGAGGTTGAAAGGGACACGCCCATTCCTAGAGACATCCAGGGGGTGGGGGGTGGGAGTAAGGGGTTTCCCATACACCACGCCTACTTTCCAAAGATTTTTTTTATTGTTATTTTATTTTAGATTTGAAGGAGATGGGTTATACATTGTTCATGAGAGAGGTTTGGATCGAATATCTCTTGGATAAAATTATTTGAAGAAAGAAAAAGAGATGGTCATTAAAACTAACATATTTGTTTTGAATACCCTACAAATAATTTCTACATTTATTATATTTGAATGAGTATTTTAACTTCATAAACTTGTAGCTTATATACAATTCAGAAAACTATTGTTAAGAAAATATAATTATTTAAAAAATGTTCTAGGACAAAGATTCGACGGCAAGCATTTAAATTAAGTAGTCGCTTTTATACACCCCAGGTAATTTAGTTGTCAAAGCTGTTGTACGTTAACCCTTGTCTGTGGTTTTTAATATCTTTCCGGGTATATTTTTCAAATATATATTTATAAACTGGTTGGTAAATAAATAAATAAAATATTAGTTACCATAATCATAGCTTTTAAGGTTGACCGAAAGCCAATATATATATTTATTTATTGCTTATCACATCTTTTTTCGATGTCTCTGAAGGAAATATGAAATGTTAATTCTTTATAACAATAAATGTTGCTATTCTATTCAATTAATTGATTGGTGGATTTTATTTTTGAATGATCATCTAATTGTTTCATAAAACACAGAGCTTCAGATTTATTTTTTGTTTAAATTTGTAATATTTTTAATAACTTGGATTAAACTGATCATTAGAATGAGGGGAGAGGGGGAGGGTGGGATCCTAACAAATATAAAGAGTGAAAAAGATAAATGATAAAAATTAGAGAAAGAAGAAAGAAAAAAGTTTAATGAGAAAGAAGAGAGAGAAAAATTAAAGGGGAGGGGATTTTAAAGCAAACAAAATATACTGATTGAATGGTCTGACAATGGAAGTCTGTTTTAGCAATCTACTAATCCACCAATCTCGATCAAATTACACATTGTTCTGGAATTGAAGGGGGGTTCAGAGGAGGGCGGAGTTCCTCTGAGCTGGAAAAATTGTAAAGGTGGGGGAGAGGAGGATAATTGAATGTCGATATATACATATTTTAAATTGGTGCAATGGTTGAGTGTTTGTTTAGATTATGGTTGAGTATTAGTTTTGGACAAGCACACAAATTGAAGAATAGTTTAACCCCTAAAATCAATAAAATCGCACTAATAAATTCAACCCAAGCGATTAAAATATTTACATATTTAAATAAAGATGCTAGGACTAGCGTAAAGGTTGGCCTAACCGATGTTAATTCAAGTCATTATTGACAATTAAAATTTAATAGTCACTTCCCACCTTGTTTGATTTATTTAAATAGTGGTTGAAAGTGCTATAATTTGTTTTCAACTTTTTAAGGCATTCATCGATATTAAGTCCCCTTTAAAAACATACCTCTCATTCACTATGATAATATTTTTAAGTGTATAGTACATACTTGTGTGATAATTTCTTTAAAAAAATGCGTTACTAAATCTATTTAAAGTAAAGACTTGATAAACTAGAATTCCAATTTACAATTATATATATATATATATATATATATATATAATTTCTTTAAAAAAATGCGTTACTAAATCTATTTAAAGTAAAGACTTGATAAACTAGAATTCCAATTTACAATTTTATATATATATATATATATAATTGTAAATTGGAATTCTAGTTTATCAAGTCTTTACTTTAAATAGATTTAGTAACGCATTTTTTTAAAGAAATTATCACACAAGTATGTACTAAATGTAAATTTGAATTCTTAAGAGTAAATGATACTTAATTTCCATAAAAATCAGTTATTTACGTCTTTTATCATAAAATAGAATAATATTAAATGTAATAAGATTTTTCTTGATAATTCTATGCATAAATCCTGTACAACAATTTGAAGAACTCAAAATATAAATACTTTTGTTGGAATGCTTATCCGGTTACAAATATCGTTTTAATATTACACCCAATATATATATACCTAATTAATCTATATTTTATTAATATCATGTAACAAATAGAAACTTAATTTAATAAACATATTTTTGTGTATCTAAACAAAAACTTTTTTTTATAAATGTGTATTTACAATCAAATTAGTATGATAAAGAATTATTTTGAAAGTTGTAAACGCCACTAAAAATATGTTAATATATCTATATATCAAGTCATGTGACCTGCAACTGTTACTTTTCAGATACCAATGAAAATTAAAACTAATAACGAAGTAATGTGACAACAATGTTAACAGAAAAGTTACATTAATATAATTTCTTGAAGTTTATTCCTTCCGTGATTCTAATCATTATGTGTCAAAATATTAATAATGGTATTTTTAATTGATCATAAGAATATAAGATTGGTTTATTTGACAAATAACCCGCCTCGAAGGCGTAGTTGGGTAACGCGCTTGTAATGTTGAGCTCGACTGCTGAGGACGGGGAGATCGAGGTTCGAATCTCGGTCGGTTGAACTGGGGGTGGTTTTCCCTAAATGGTTTTCCACTCTCCCTCCACGCAAATGCGGGTTTACTTCCTCTAATTCAACCTTCCCAATTCCTAATCCATTAGCGTAATTAGTACTTAAAGTGTATAACCCGAACGGGTAGTAAGACGCGGTGCTAAATAATAAATAAATATTTGACAAATCTTTTGTTATTGCTGTATAGGTAGAGCTATAGTAAATTTATCTTTTAATATAATTTAGCTTCAAAGCTTATATTGATAAAAGAAAATGTAATTTTCAAAATAGTTTTATTAAAACTATAAATAGTTTTTTAAATCAACCGTAAATTTGAAAGTATGTTGAGTTCATAACACATTTGTAGTTAAAGAAAGTTCATCGTTAATGAAGATACAGATAAGATCAAGAGTTGGTTCATTAGTTGCTTTAATGTCCGTTATCCAAGTTTAGAAGCCAAACTTAAAAACTTTTAACGACTTAACTCTGCTATATATTTCCATTTTAACAGTATGGTTCACAAAGTAGATTAAATCTATAGCGTAATGAATTTTGTTTAAAATTTAAAATAAGATATTGTGTATGTATATAATATTATTTCACAGTATTTAAATCAAATTAGGTTTTAAGACCACGGGAAAGTTTTTGTGAGCTCCGAACCCCCATGTTACCTAGCATCACTTAGGTAAAGAAAAAATAGTCATATGTATTCGAACCGTATTAAATCAAAATAAATGGTGTTTGTTGAATGGGGTTTGATGCCTCGATAATAATTATCAAAGATATGTAATCTGCAGCCATTTCGCATGTTTTGTAAATTGTGTATCTTCATCGTTTATAAACTATACATTCTCAAACGCAAATTGTATTCTTACAATATAATAAAATAAAGTGTTTTATTAACTGTTGAGATGTTTAGTTTGTAGATTCTCTCTTAGAATTTATGATCATTTTTACATTGTGATATATATATTTTCAAGTATGCCTGAATAATATATATCTACAGCAGGGGTTTTCAAACTGGTACGTGTACCTCCAGGAGTACGCGTGAGACTTTCAGGAGGTACTCAAGGGGAAATGGGCAAAATGGCAAAAGATAACTAAACGGGGTACAGAACCTAAATTAACATGGCGGGGAGTTTTAAAGACTAGGTCTAGGGGTAAGGTGTCCGACTTCTGTGTTGGGGGTCCAGAGTTCAATCCTCGGTACCGGCACAGATTTATCTGATTGCCCAACCCTTCCTTCACCTCTGACTAGACGTGTATTAATCACAACTTGTGAATGTGTGGAATGCCAGACCTCCACCGTGGTTCGGATTCCACGTTAAACTGTAGGTCCTCCATTTCGTCTCACAATCACCCTACCATTACAAATTAGCGTAAGTGCGTATAACCCGAACGGGTAGTAAGACGCGGTGCTAATAATAATAATTTCCTCATACCTGCCTTGTTAGTGTTAATATGGGGGTAGCTTGGAAAGTTTGTAAGTTGTGGTGTACAGTGAAGAATAAATTGACTATAAAATAAAATAAGTTCAAAACATTTAAAGAGTATTATTATTGATTTAAAACATTGACACATATAAGTACAATGTATAGAATTTAAACGGGATGAGATCATCTGATAGAAAAAGATTATGGCCCACACGCTTCCATTGTCATCGCCATAAATTCTAAACTATACAATAATTGATATCGATTACACGCTTCGGTGGCCAGTATGGTCTAAGGTGCTACTATCACGGTTGACTTAACTGTCGATGACGTGGAGATTTAGGTTCGAATCTCGTTTGGGTGTACTGAGGGTGGGTTTTCCAAAATAGTTTTCCCCTCTCCCTTCTCGCAAATTTGGATACACTTCTTTAAATATATCTTAATCCTTAGAGCCATTTGAGTAATTAATACATAAACGTATAACACAAATGTAAGACGTGATTCAAAATAAGTTCCTGAATCTGTTATCTATTTTATTTAACCTTAAAATTTTAGGTCCAGAAAGACTACTTTTCAAATTTTAAAAGTTAACCTTTATTTGTGACTTTTGGTTAAAAAAAACTCAAGCTAAATAGTTTAATTATGATTGACAAAGTCATTTATACAAGAGAATACAATAGTTTAAAATATGTTTAAACATAAAATAAAAGTTTGTAAATGTTTTGGATTGTTTTTAAAATGTTGCTTAGGATTTTGACAAAATTAGTTACTAAACGTAAGCTTACATTAAACCTCATTGGGGCAATATTAATTTATGATTATTGTGTTCTTGTGGGTTAATTTAACCGGTGTTAAGTCTCTATAAACATAAATATTGATTTCATTCTATTTCTATCATTCTCGGTCGCCATTATTACTATTATTTTGATCCCGGAGCCCATATTTACTAAGTCAATGGTATATATATTGAAAAAGTAACAAACAAATTGATTTAAACTATTATTGATAAGTACAATACCTCTTTCAGAAATCATCATTAAATATTATTTTTATCATTTCAGCTGAGATTAGCCAAAATATTTTTCTTGTTGTCTTAAGATTAAAATTCATTGTAATTTGTTGAATCACAACTAAATAATTTTTTTAGAGCGGTACACTATTTCATTTGTTTGAACTCATTGAACTACTTTTTTGTTTCTAAGTTACTGTATTGAATATAATTCAAGTAAAACAAAAGTTGGATTGGTCTACATTTAATAATCCATTTGCATACTCGTATTTTTTTTTTAAATTACAATGACGAGCACTTTAGGGTTTGATTTCACACACTATCAATCCGTTCTTCTTGAATATTAACACTGTCCTAGAACTAAACCTAGGACCCCCCTTATATGGCAACACCATACATCATGAATCTCACTAAAGGGCCCTCAGGACATGTATATTGACATCCCCTTTCACGTGATGCATGACAAATACGTGTGATGTGATGCGACATATGACGGTGCCACGCCCATGGCTGAAGGGTGGATACCATCATGAGGGTGTCACACATAAAATCCGACACGTACTCAAGCCCTAGCTTCAAGGGGTGTGGGGACAGTACGCCTTCAAGTGGAAGATTGGAAGCTACATTTTTTCACTCATTCAGATTTAACTATCTATATTTCATTTTAAGTTTTTCTCGATCCCTCGGATTGTATTAATATGAAATTATATTTGTTCCGTTTGGAGAAATGATAAACTCATTTCCCAAATATCTAGTGGTAAAATTTCCTGAATACGGATTCACAAGTCCTGGGTTCGATACCCGGCGCTTACAGATTGTTCTATGAAGCAGTGGTCTGGTACGTGGTCCGACACAGGACAATTAAAGATAATTAATGAGGAGCTACTTCAATAAATCAGTATCAACTCCGGTCTAGGAAACTGAAACATCATTGGTACCACAGTGGGTGAATGCTTCCGTGTGTAAAATGACGGTCGTATATGAAAGCAAATAACATCTAGAAAACTAACGCTTCCACAATCAATTTTACATGAATAGCGAGGCTTGGGAGATCGAAATTATTCATAGGCTCCTCGATGGCTGTGGTATTAGCGATAGTTCATAGTATCCGACTATTTTCACACGTCCAGTACAGACTATGCCTTAAAATGACCCTGAATACGGAACCAACACTGGATATTTTTGAAACACATATTGAAGTTTAGTAAAGGGAGATAATATTAATTTGTGAATCAATCAATGTACTATGACGTTATAAAATTATAAAAGGTATTAGCTAAGGTTGTATTAAACCTTAGATAAGTTTAAGAATTATATAACATATCATTAAATAATTCATACTCTTATATAATGTACTATTTTTAGTTTAAAAACATTACAAAGGCTCTTTTAATGTGTAATTCTCATTTATTTCCGTTGCAATTATATTACTAAGTGAACACACATCATTATCGGTTTGAGTAGGTTAAAATATCAAGTGAATAATATATTTAACTATATACTTCTGTTTATAATTATTTTATTATTATATGTGAGCCTAATACTCTTAAATGTATTCCAAACCCTTCCTTCACCTCTGACAAAACATCTTGTGAATGTGGGGAATGCCAGGCCGCCACCGTGGTTCGGATTCCACGTTAAACTGTAGGTCCTTCATTTCATCTCACAATCATCCTACCATTACACATTAGCGTAAGTGCGTATAACCCGAACGGGTAGTAAGACGCGGTGCTAATAATAATAATCTTAAATGTAATGTCCTAATTTTAAAGTTTTTTTGTTACAAAGGCTCTTATAATATGCTTTGACTGTCATTCATTGTGATATGAATTATTTAATGATATTTTATATACTTATTAAACCTGTCTAAGGTTTAATACAATTATAGCTAATATCTTTTATAAAATTTACGAACATCACACATTTAAGTGAAAATTTTATGTCATTGATTTCAAGTTTATTTTTACTAGTATAACCAACTTAACATGCGTATAATGGTTAAATCAGTTGTGCAATACAGCCTACATCTCAAATGAGTTCTACCTGATTTTTTTATATATATAAACCTTCATGACACCACGCGATTGAAAGCCTTTCCAGTGTCTCTTGTCAATGCCAGTTTTCCCTTACATTGAGGCTCTGGTTACTCCCTGCTTGACAAATGAAACATGAGATAATGACACGTCATGTTGTGACAGATGACATACGGAGAAGAGTAGTCATGTTGTTGAGGGGGGAGGGGGAAGGGGAAGCTTCCACCGAGATAGAAATAGTGGTTACCGTCTGTCACTAGTTATTTAATTTTCCATTAGGGATTTTTTTTTTATTCCCATGAGTTTTATTTTAAAAGAGTTATTTATTTATCAGTTTTGACTGATAAAATGTATCCTAATTTTACAAAAAAAAGTCATCTTAAAACGAGCAAAGATTTTTTTTAATAATTTTATAATTCTTACTACATCATAGAGATTACTTTATTCTTTGTTAGTATCATTTCAACAGAGAATTTATTTATCTACAAGATTGAATATTAATTTGTAATAGAGAGAGTAAGTTTGAATTTTAATGTAATATCAGTAATGCAACAACTAATAAAATATTTAAATATATCTTAAAACCAAAATACATAAAACCTCCCCTATGATGTTTTGTTATTTTATTAAGAGTACAACAATGGTGTATCTGCTAGTTTAAAACACAATTTAGCTTCTTTTTATTATAGTTTATTAATTTGTATTCAGATATTTAAATTATTTAGTTACACCTCTGTGGTCTAGTGTTCGGAGTTCCCAGCTATAAATTCAGGGGTACTGTGTTCGATCCCGGGTGCTGCAAGATTTTCTGTGAAGCAGTGGGTCTGAAACGGGGTTGACTCAAATTTGTAAGGACAGATGTGGAACTACTTGAATGAAAAAGTAGCGGTGCTGGTATAGAAAACGGAGATGAATGTCCTAAGGGTTCGTTATCGGCATAATATGGCACTATATTCTCCAACAGACGACAGCCACTCGGTTGGTATGTCTTGATTGCGGACTGATGTCATGGGGTTATATATATATTATATATATATTATATATATATTATATTATAGCACCGCGTCTTATTACCTGTTCGGGTTATACGCTTTAAGTATTAATTACGCTAATGGATTAGGAATTGGGAAGGTTGAATTATAGGAAGTGAGCCCGAATTTGCGTGTAGGGAGAGTGGAAAACCATTTAGGAAAAACCACCCCCAGTTCACCCGACCGAGATTCGAACCTCGATCTCCCCGTCCTCGGCGGTTGAGCTCAACACGACAAGCGCGTTAGCCAACTACGCCACCGAGGTGGGTGTCATGGAGCTGTTTTATGGTTAAAAGACTAATATAAAAAACGTAACATATTTTTCTCTGGTTGAAAATAAACGGTAATCTCAACAGTTCACGGTAAACTGTGATATCTGTGTTACACATGTTGTTATTTATTTCCCGGATATTCATTTGTGTTCTTATATTCACTGCATGCAATGAAATCTGGGAAATTACAAGCATACTTAGCGCAGTTTAAGTGTGTCCAGCCCTGACTCAGCAAGTCGGAACTAGGTTCATACCCTTAAAATATGTTTTTCTTTAAAAACTATAATATAATAAATAGCTTTACTGATATTTCATGAAGGAAATACAAATTTAGTTTATAATTTTTCACCTCAATGATTTAATACATTTAGGTCAGTCTGATTCACTTGACAATAAAAATGGCTCATGTAGAGTATAATTTTGTTAGAAAGAATCTTTTAGAAATTACAAATATATTTTTTGTCATCAACATTGATTTTATTCATTTGTGGTTTTTTTAGCACCGCTTTTTATTTCCCGTTCAGATTACACAAATATATACTAATTACTCAAATAAGTTAAGGTTGAGGAAGTTTAAATTTAGAGGGAGGGAGGGTGTAAAACCACCCCAGTACATTCAACTGGGGTTCAAACCCTGATCTCCCCATCATCGGTGATATAGTCCAACACGGGAGTGACGTCTTAGACCATACGGCCACCAAAGCAGGTTCAACTATATAATTTTTGTTTAATTTTTTATTTTTTATTTTTCTATGGGCATCAAAAGTGACAACTTCAGATTTCATGACTTGTATAAATATTCGAAAGTTGCTATAACATCTTTATCCACCTCGGTGTTGTAGTTAGCTAACGCGTTAGTTTCGTGTTGATCTAGACTGCTGGGGACGGGGAGATTTAGGTTCGAATCTCGGTCGGGTTCACTTCCTTTATATTCAGCCTTCCTAATTCCCAACCCAATAGCGTATAAGCCAAACCGGTAATAAGACGCGGTGCTAAGTATTATAGAATCTTTTCTAGCAGTCAGATATAAACTTTTTCTTAAAATTAAATGTATATTGTTGATAGAATTGTGTGGACAGAACATAAATACATCACATATTTAAATTTAAATAAAAAAGACCTGATTTATAGTGCTAGTCTATATAGTTTAAATCGTTAAATTCAATATCAAACAATTGAAAAAACTGCTAAATCTTTAATTAAAAATCAATAAAGTCAAGGCATACATAATATTAATACATTAGCAAGGAATTAAAAGGGAAAGTTATAGCTTAAGATTACTTTAATCGATTTCAATCTAATTCTTAAGTTTTAATTGAATGGAAACTTATGTTATCTAATACAAAAATATTAAGAATAGATGTATATATAGCATATATATAGTATTCACAAAAACGAAAGTAATCCTTTTGATAAGAATGATAGTATTATCATACAGGGCGTATTTTCAAAGGTATCTTTAAATCATTCATGATATCAGATATGCAAAAAAAAAAGTAATACTTGACCTTTTCTAAATTATTTTGCTTTAGTTAAACATAATAAACTAATAACACTTTTAAATATACTCTTTGAAAGTATTAAAGAATAGAGATATCATGATAAAACAATTGGTTTTAGATAAACATAGAATAGGTCTACTTTGAAAATAGAGATAAAGCCTCTACTTAAATGTTTGGTTTGTTTTAGTATAAAATGAAAATGTTGGGCAAGAGAAAAGTTGGTTTTTATAGTGCCTATTAATTTGTTGCGACTTTTTTTCGCCACATTCTCTCTTTAAATGGAATATTTAAAATTGTATCATGTATATACTATTTAGAAATATAATTAGAGAAATATAAGCCACAAAGTAAGATTAAACTATTCCAATTAAAAAGCAGGGTTCTATAGCAAATGTTTACAATATCACCATTCTCGATCTAGATTAAATTAATTAGTAAGAACAATCAACCCGACACGTTTTTCATTTTATATTACTCACCTATTTTAAATATTAGTAGTAAAAATATATAATACTAGTATATCGTTGCAGCAATGGCTGCAAATTATTACAATAAAATGAATTCAATATTTTTTGGGGAAAAGATATATATGATAAACCCTCATTCAAAATAATAGTTAGAAGTTTACTCGTCAAAAGTTATCAACTTTACATAGATATTTAGCTTTCTCTGTTTAATTTGGATCAAAACGTATATTTTCCCTCTTCATGCTTCGATGAGAACTTTAAAACGACACAAACCCTTCCTACACCTCTGACAAGACATCTTGTGAATGTGTGGAATGCCAGGCCGCCACCGTAGTTCGGATCCCACGTTAAACTGTAGGTCCTCCATTTCATCTCACAATCATCCTACCATTACACATTATCGTAAGTGCGTATAACCCGAACGGTTAGTAAGACGCGGTGCTAATATAATAATAATAATAATATAATAAAACGACACCTTTCCCAGCACTCTATTTCTTTGTTACACAAAACCACTCAAGTAAGAATCGAGTCATTATTTTTAGCCAAAGAGAAATATTTTATTTACAGATATAAAACCATACACAAATCAGGGTTTTCATGGTGACGTAAACAAAGAAAGAAAAGTTGAATATTCGCTTAGAAAATTGGGTTTTTGTTGGTAGATACTATTTTTGAAGACATCCTAAACCTTTAATCTTACAAATGAGCGGTCGTTTGTCAAAATTGGTTCATTCACTTTCTTGTAATTTAATTTACCGGAAAAGAGCTTATCAAATTGTGCAAAAAAGCAGAGGCAAATATTGAAAGACAAAGAAGAGTGATAAAAATCAACAATATAAAAAAATGATAAATTGTTAACCTAATATAATAGATTTGTTTGATAAATAAATAAATATACAAATATTTGTCGTAACCCTTCTATTTGCCGAACCATATCACTAAAGTAATAGTTGAATTGATATAGTTTGACCCACCTCGGTGGCGTAGTTAGCTAACGCGCTAGTCGTGTTGAGCTCGACCGCCGAGGACGGGGAGATCGAGGTTTGAATCTCGGTCGGGTGAATTGGGGGTGGTTTTTCCTAAATGGTTTTCCACTCTCCCTCCACGCAAATGTAGGTTTACTTCCTCTAATTCAACCTTCCCAATTCCCAATCCATTAGCGTAATTAGTACTTAAAGCGTATAACCCGAACGGGTAGTAAGACGTGGTGCAAAATAATAAATAATAATAAATGATATAATTTGTAACCAGAGAGAAATATTTTATTTATTGAGTTAAAACCATGCTTAAAATTCTGTGGAAAAATTAGATTTTCGTTGAGAATTGCTCTTTTTCTCTAAACTCTAGACCTCTGACATTTAAAATGATAGGTCATTTGTCAAAATTTGTTTAGTCATTTTCTCATAATTTCTATAACCAGAACGAGGCTTATTAAATTATGTTTAAGATATCCATTGAGAATATTAAATTATACATTTAAAAAAATGTACCAGCAAAGGATCTAGGGCTAGACTACAGTTATAGTCATATATTAGCTAAACAGAAGCATTAAACTCACATTGGTGATCATGTAGACTAGGGTGTCATAATCATCTAGGCTTGTCTACCGATGACAGGAAGGTCAGGGTTCATATCCCGACTGGGCGTTCCTAGGATGATTTTCCTGATCAGTTTCATCCTTCACGCAATTGCAAGTACAATTTATCTAACTTCTACCTTTCTCATCCATCCCTCATTATTGGGATTAAATACGAATAGCTCAAATAGTTTGTAAGGAGAAAGTATAACATTTATGTAACCAAGAACAATTAAGAACATATTAAATGTTCAGAAGATAATATCTTATAAAATAATTTAATAGTTACTTCAGTACCAAAATAACAGAATTTAACCCGTTTAGAGAAGTTATGTCAAAGACTCAAAGGCAATTTCCCATTTTTCAATTTACGGAGGCAACATAATAATTATGTTCTTCCTATCACTAAATATATTAAAATGGACGTTTGAAGGGAAGTTTTAAAATGTTATTTCTTGGATGTATTTTAACTCGTCAATAATTATTTTTCTCTAGACCAGATCTTTTTTTTTTATATGATATTCTCATACCCGGTTTGGGAAAAATGTGACGTACTTGTAATGTTAGCAAATTGCCAGTTAAATCGATTCTGTTATTGAAAGAAAATTTGTGTATAACCTTGAAATGGTAAGCTTCATATTTGACATTTTATGATATGATAAATTTTACGTTTATTGCCAATATTCCTCCAGATCTGCAGCAAGTTTACCTTCGTAACGCTACGCTTCACAGCAAATATTTTCCGTAAAATACCAAAAAAAATCTCTTATGCAATAAAAAGTGTAACAAACATATTTCAGGAGTAGAAAAAATAGATAATCTAAAAATAGTATACAGCTTGGTTTATTTAAACAATAAGATAATCATTTTATTTGAAAATCAAAATTTCTAACAAATTTAATTAAGCCCGTTGGCCCAACTTCTGTCAATTTTGGAATGTCACTTTTCAACTGTACCTTTTAGATTTTAGAAATTTAACTTTAAAATTCAATAAGCCTATATAGAATATATAGACTAGTACATTTCTAATTTAAGTTCTGGATTATAAATTCTTTCCTTTGAATATTTTTGAAATTAGTATTATTATTTTTTGCACATTATCGGTGTATATAATATAAGCGTTTGATTTTTTAAAGATATAAATATCTGTTGAGGATAGTTGTTGAAAGTAAACTATTCAAGTTTTATACATAAAGATTAAAAATTCACTCCTTTAAGGTTTTTTTTCCGAATTAAAATTGTTGATATATTCTTGGTGTAAAAGCTTTTAGTTTTTTTTTAATAAATATGAAAAAAAAAATTGTAGAACTTCTGGAATAATTATCGAAAGGAATGGCTTCACGTCATAAATAATTATAAAGATTGGTTTATAATAAACATAAACTTATTAAGTCTAAGGCCACTATAATTAATTAAACACCTTAATTTGGAAATTATTTAATTACTGGCAACGATAAAATCAATTTTTATTGGAGCACTACCACGTTTGATTTATATTTTTAAAGACAAAATAGATGAGCTAGCCACTTAGATATTTTAAACCCTTTATAATAGAAAAAAGTTAGCGTATAACAAGCTTTATGTTAAATAGTTTTTATTTGATATGTGTAATAATATTTTGAAAATTATTTTAAAATTAGTCTTTCTTGAAGCTATAATTCAATTGAGGAATTTTTTAGTTTTATTGCAAAGATATTTTCATCCCTAAAGTGATAATTGGGAAATGGCATGGTAAGATTTTGGCATATGCTTTTAGCTTTTCAATAGCTATCTAATTTAGAACTACACTAGCAATAATAAATATCAATATAGCTCGTTTTTTGTAACAATGACATAAAAAAAACTAAGAACTAGAGTTGAGGGCTAAAAATACAACAATTTAAATATTAACGTCCCATTATATATTAATGTATTTCCACCCACCTGTGTTTTTTTTTTTTTTAGCTTCGTGTCTTACCACTCGTTCGAGTTATACGCGTGCGTACTAATTTCGACGGGTGTGCGAGTTCAAGTATAATTTTAGTTGCTGCCCGAGCTAGACTAGAAAATTTTTACAAAACTTGAAAGATTTGAGTACTCTCAATTTCTTTTTTCTCGAAAATTCCTAGTTTAATTGATTTTATTCAACTTTAATACATAATTTCATTGAAAAGAGAATCCTTAAATATTTCCTTTTGTCTGATTGAAAACAATTGTTCAACAATGAGATTAAATTTATTTATAAATTCGAATTTGTGTGATAATAATTTTTTTCACAAAAAAATCAAATTTTTACCTATTTATGATTTATGCATGGTTCTATTAAATAAATTCAACTCGAAATATTGATTTCACTACTGTACTATTCAGACACGGAAAAACTAGTTTTTATTCAAAGTCTACTCACATACTACTACTAATTACTCTAATGTGTTAGGGATGAGAAAGGTCTAATTTATAGGAAATATACCCACATTTTCATATAATAGAGTGAAACCACCCTAAATACACTTAAATGTGTCTTGGGGCCAATATCCCTTCACCGCCAATCAGACAATGAGCATGACGCCCTGTCCGCTTGTCTACCGAGCCAATATTCCCTTCACCGCCAATCAGACAATGAGCATGACGCCCTGTCCGATTGTCTACCGAGCAATATTCCCTTCACCGCCAAATCAGACAATGAGCATGACGCCCTGTCCGATTGTCTACCGAGCCAATATTCCCTTCACCGCCAAATCAGACAATGAGCATGACGCCCTGTTCGCTTGTCTACCGAACCAATATTAAAATCATATTCTCAAACATTAATATAATTCTTGATTAGTAAACAATCGAAAGATGGAGTTAATTATACTAATAACACTGATGTTGTTTGTTAGTTGATCCCGTGTTGCTTTGTAAGGTTTCAACATGATAGCTGTGTTTGTCAAAGCATTAAAAGTTTACAACAAAATTAAATAGTGTCGTCTAGAAATAAACGATACAAATATTGTATATATATATATAATTTTTTTTTAATATCATGAAGTGCCATGTTAGCAATAACTAAACGAAATATATTCAGCTTGATATCCATGTTTTCAAATAATCTCTACTTTTTGTTGCACCAAGCATAGGTGTGGTATGAGGAAAGGGTTGTTATTTGCAACGTAATCAATTTTTATATGGTTGTTATTATCTTCTCTCTCTCTCTCTCTCTCTCTCTCTCTCTCTCTCTCTCTCTCTCTCTCTCTTGTGTCTTTGTTTCGTCCCAGAAAAGTGTAATCCAATTATTAAAGTGAGGGGAATTACATTGTGATTATCGGACAAAGTGTTTCGTTTGCAACAGCGAGAATGAGGAACAGCAATCGGGTCATGGCAAAAAAAAAAATCGCGGCATTGTGTGATGTTCCCGTGTAGAAAATCTAATCCAGTGAAGAATCCACTAACAAGGGAATTTCTCCGTCTCGTCAACCCCCTACCTCAAGAAGATCAGTAAAATACGATGATCTAATGATAAAGCTAGATGTCGGTTACATTATCAGTTTGTAGAGTATAATAATAATAATATTTAGCAACACGTCTTACTACCCGTTCGGGTTATACGCTTTAAGTACTAATTACGCTAATGGATTAGGAATTGGTAAGGTTTAATTAGAGGAAGTGAACCCACATTTGCGTGGAGGTAGAGTGGAAATCCATTTAGGAAAAACCACCCCAGTTCACCCGACCGAGATTCGAACCTCGATCTCCCCGTCCTCAGCAGTCGGGCTCAACACGGCAAGCGCGTTAGCCAACTACGCCACTGAGGCAGGTCTTGTAGAGTATATGATTTAAAGACGCGCTATGCTTTTAAACATAAAGGCGTGAAAATAAAAATATGTCAAATAACAACAGATCAACTTTAAAGCAAGGCGCTTCTGAGGTTGCATCATCTAAGGCGTTACTCTCGCAATATACTAGACTGTCGATGATGGGTAGATCGAGGTTCGAATCACGGTCAGGTGTACTGGGGGTGGTTCTCCCTAAGGGGTTTTCCCATTCTCTCTCCAGGCAAATGAGGGTACATTTCCTCTAAATTTAACATTCCTCATCCTTACTTCATTAGTATAATTAGTACATAAGCGTATAAGCCTAAAGGTTAGTAAGACATGGTGCTAAGAAAAAAAATATAAACCAGTTTATCGAGGATTGAACTCCATTTTTCTGGGTGTTTAAATATATATACGGAATATCCTATTGGTTCTCTCTGTATTTTCAACTGAGTTGATTTATGGTTTATTATAGTTTTGTTTACGTACTATTAACTATAGTTTGGTGACCTGGTGGTCTAGGGGTAAGGTGTCAGACTTCTGTGCTGGCGGCCGGGGTTCAATCCTCGGTCCCGGTACATATTTATCTGATTACCAAACCCTTCCTTCACCTCTGACAAGACATCTTGTGAATGTGGGGAATGCCAGGCCTCCACCATGGTTCGGATTCCACGTTAAACTGTAGGTCCTCCATTTCATCTCACAATCACCCTACCATTACACATTAGCGTAAGTGCGTATAACCCGAACGGGTAGTAAGACGCGGTGCTATAATAATAATAAATAATAATAATAAAATAATAATAATAATAATAATAATAATAATAACTATAGTTAGTTTTAAAACAAATCCTAAAATTAGGCGTGTATTGTGATTGAATCGGGCCTTTTGTCATTTTTAATGTAATTTTCTCCAAACAAAGCTATATTTCTATACGGCGCATAAGCTAGTTATGCTTAAATAGATTTTGTTGAACTTGTATGTAAATGATATGCAAATTTTTCATTGAAGTTTTTTTGTGTGTGTGGAAAAGTGAATGTTTATTAACAAATATGCGAAGCAATCAAGTCACATTATAGGCCTACAGACCACTCAAAATGTAAATATCTCAGTGTGAGCTTTGAATTTGAAAGTTTGGATGAGACTAAGGTTTTATGTTTAGATGATTATTTACCTTACCTTCTTCAGTGGCCGCATGGTTTAAGGCGCTATTCTCGCATGAGACTGTACGTCTGAAGACGGGGAGATCGGGCTTGATCAAGGTCGGGTGCACTAATAGTTATCCACTCTTCATTAATGCAAATGAGTGTGCACTTTCTCTAAATTAACCCTTTATGATTCCTGTCACATCAGTGTAATTAATACATAGGCGTATTTTTTTTACGTTTTACTACCTGTTCGGGTTATACGACTATGCACCAAATACGCCAATGGTTTTAGAGATTAGTAAGGTTATTTTTAGTGGAAGTGTACCCGAATTGGCGTGTAGGTAAAGTGGAAAATTATTTTTAAAAAACCACCCTCGGTACACCCAACTGAGATTATAACTTCGATCTTCCCATCATCGGCAGTCCAGTCTACTATAAGAGTGGCACCTTACACCAAGAGGTCACCGAAGCGGGTCACAGACGTTCGGGTAGTTGGACGCGGTGTTTAAAACAAATTATTTATTCTATCGAAAAGTTTAAAATAAAACATTATGTATAAATAATCATGATTATCATATTAGATATTAATAATAAATATATTTGAGATAATATTTTCATTGACATCTTTGGTTCATAACAAGTTTTGAAAAACAAGTTTTATATAGAGAGTTTTGTGCTTGCTTAGCCTCCCCCAACTTTATAAAACAAAATCATATCGTATGAAAAATTAAGACTCTCTGATCAAATATGTCACATTCTAATCTACTTTGAAGAACCCTAAAGGGTTGGAGAAAGACAATATTATTTTGATTATGTTATGTTGATAAATGTTGTATATAGTGGTTAAGTTGATGAATAATAAATACTAATAGAAAGAAAGAAAAACTTCTAAAAAAAAATTGTTGCACTTAAAAAAAAATTATCTGCTAGTGTTAACTTAGCTCTTTGAAAAGAAAAAAGAAAATGTTACTTCACGTGTGGACTTGATATTCTTTTAATAAACAACCCTGATAAACCAAAATTAAATCAAACTTTTAATAAAACAGGTCTAAACTTTTGTGTAGGCTTAAACTCTTTCAAAATACCAAAACATATATGTAGACTCATGTGTAAACTGATATTATTTCAATTTAACGTATTTGTCACCTCACGTGTAATGTGATACTATTAGAATAAAACATCTTTATCACCTCATGTATAAGCTGATACTATTTCAATAAAACATCTTTATCACCTCATGTGTAAGCTGATACTATTTCAATAAAACATATTTATCACCTCATGTGTAAGCTGATACTATTTCAATAAAACATCTTTATCACCTCATGTGTAAGCTGATACTATTTCAATAAAACATCTTTATCACCTCATGTGTAAGCTGATACTATTTCAATAAAACATCTTTATCACCTCATGTGTAAACTGATACTATTTCAATAAAACATCTTTATCACCTCATGTGTAATCTGATACTATTTCAATAAAACATCTTTGTCACCTCATGTGTAAGCTGATACTATTTCAATAAAACATCTTTATCACCTCATGTGTAATCTGATACTATTTCAATAAAACATCTTTGTCACCTCATGTGTAGGGTGATATTATTTCAATAAAGGATGTCTTCGTTCTTCCATTGATTTGCCAGCTAATAAGCGTGTGGCGAGCACGTGCTTAAATCCGTGCGTTTCAAAGAGACGACACACAGCGAGCATGTCTGGAGTGGTGGTATACGCAGCTCCAGCAGCTAAATTTACATCGTGGTGGGGAAACGTAAAAATAGTCACGGAGCAAATGTGGAGAGTTCATTAGGTAAAGAGTTGGTTAACAAAACAAAAACTCCAGCTTTTATTCCCGTGACTGGGTGACTATTTCCAACATAATTTGCTGTTAGGATATTATTTGTTAGACTGACTTTAAGGTTTTTTCCTAATATAACGATGAACATCTCAATGGTTTAGTGGTAAATTGCTCGCCTCAATACCAGATGTCCGTGGGTTCAAACCCAGTCAAGAACGGCAAACTTTTCTTTAGTGATAAAAATCAGTAGCACAACTTCCTTCGAATAGGAAGTAAAGCCGCTCTCCCATGTTGATTGTGGGCATGTAAAAATATCCTGTTAGGTATACTAAAATAAGTTTCTGCCATAATTGTTAGACCCTTTCGCGCTTTCTCATAGAAATTCATTGAGGTAAGCAATAGAGAACCACAACACTTTTTGAACTCCCTTAGTACATGTGATCAATACCAGGTGGTGCAGGCAGCACTAACCAGTCTAAAGGTTGGGTGCATGCCCAACGCCAGATGGATATACTGCTTTTTAAACTGCTTTAGGATCCGCGTGGTGGGTAGGCTGGGGAGCATAGTTGCCACATAGCGGGAGTTTGCGAGTTACTACTATGCAAGTATACTCACTGATGGTCAAGAAATCTGACAACGTGCATCGGTTGCTATGACAACTATCCTTCAAGGATTGGCCGAGCATGTGGCGAGCCTCCACTCCTCACTAAACCAACCTTGAGTCTGTTGACATATTAAGAAAATTATAATAAAATCACTTGCCTATCTATTAATTACTTCAATAAAGATAAACATAAATGAAGCAAACTCAACTCTTTCAACGTTAGCAACCCATTTCCAATTAATATTTTTCCACCACGTATTACTGTCCATCCGGGTTATCCACATTTAATTTCACCAAGGAAATTAGTGATGAGAATGTTAGAATTCTGAGGAAGTTTTTTTAAGCAACACGTCAGCTCCGTTGCGTTTATACGCCTGTTTACTAATTACATAATGTGTTTGGGATTATGTATGTTTAATTTGGAGGAATTGCACCCACATTTGCGTGTATTTAGAGTGGAAAACCATTTAGGAAAACCACCCTCAGTGCCCCCGAATGGGAACGAACCCAGATCTCCCCGTGAGCGGTAGCTCAATTTGACATGCGGCCACTGAAGTGGGTTTTTCCACAAGTTTAAGTGGGGGAAAATAAGGGTAAACTATTTATAATAAAGACAGAATCAGTATACCTAGGCCGGATTCAAACACTCACCTAACCGTCACCGGATTCTCCTAAACTAGATATTTAGTCCGCGTGACCACCAATGTGGGTCGAAAAAAAATTTATATGGTTTATTAT
Source organism: Timema cristinae (assembly GCA_039000515.1). Lineage (NCBI taxonomy): Eukaryota > Metazoa > Arthropoda > Insecta > Phasmatodea > Timematidae > Timema > Timema cristinae. Next base: position 36,047,232 of record JBCFYV010000024.1, on the reverse strand, counting down.
GTATAGTAAAATAGGAAAAAAAAATATTACGCATTATGGTTTGGGATGGTGTTACCTAGAAATAAGATACTACCAAAAACCAAATAAAACAATTACATTCTTAGAAATACAGGAATAGAGTTTTTTTGAAGAAAATATTTAAATGTTAGTAATATTTTATTTAACAAAGAATTGGGTTCTACATTTCAACGTCACTTTTATGTGCGTTATAAGTTTAAATAAAGAATTACAAATATATTTCGAAATAAAATAATTGGAATGTAGCTCATCAGTTGAAGTACGCTCTCAAAATGTCAATACATTTCAGCTACTATTTACGTTTATATTTTCACAAACGCAATATTAAGGAGCAACTATAATGTATTTTTCCATAAATTCACTCGATTAAATACATAAATAAGGTATGATACACCGTAACTAAAGAATAAAATATATTGACATTAACATTTTATTTCATATGAAAGAAAAAAAATATCAACATTTTTAAAAAAAAACATTCAAACACTTGTTTACAATATTTATAACCATAAAACTATAATCATAAAACCAACATCATCTTTTCCTACGGGGTTTCCTTAACTTCTTGTAGAACTCCTTTTGAAAAATGTTGAGATGTCGTTCACAGAACTAGGAAAGAATAACCCTGTGTATCTTCCCAAAGGGCAGCATAGCAGAATTGCCTCTTGTGGGACTCATGGTTTTTATTCTTTTTCTTTCTTTTTCTTTATCTACCATCGAGATGAAAAATGTGCTCCGCCATGTTCTATATTACTTTTTGAAAAGAACCGTAAGAGACAGAAAGCAGTAAAAAAAAAATTGTAAAAAAATGAGCGTTATTTATTTTAACTTCGTCATATGTATATGGGAGGGAGGGGAGGGGGGGAATGTGTATTAAAACATTTTATATATACATTATAACAAAAAAAATCTCAAAAACGAAACTTTTTAGAAAAAATTGTTTCGAATAAAAAGTTTTTGTTTTTGAGGGGGAAGAGAACACCACGAGTTATTTTTGATTTGGTGGATGTCTTTAAGGTTATTTCAAGGTCAGCTTTAGGTTGTTTTAATGAAAACCTATAATTTTTAACGGCATTTTATTTTAAGATATCTTATCTTTTAGCCCATTTTTTTATACTAATTTTTATTTAAGAACTTTTATTGGAATGTGTTATTCTTTATTTAGTAAATTAAGTATTATTTAAACAAAATTATAAATGTTCAAAATGACCATTAACACCGATACACTTTCAATGTAATCAAAAGTTCTAGAATAAAGATCGTTATTAAAAATACAAACTAAAGAATTTTCAAAATTGATGTCAAATAAAATAATGGTTTTCGAAAAAGTTGTTTATTTGTGTACAATAAAATTTCGTTAAAAAAACTAAAGGTTTTAATTTTTTTTTCCAAACAAATTGACGTCTAAATAACCTTGAAGATATCCACCAAACCAAAAATAACTAGTGTTATTCTCTTTCCCCTAAAAAAGACTTATGTTCAAAACTTGTTTTTAAGGTTTCATTTTTTGTATATTCTGATGTCTCAAATGCTCCAACTGGTATATGTGTAAGTAAAAACACCAGTGTTTCTCTATTGCTCTATGTAATATAATGTTGTAAATCATTAAATTTCTGCTGTAGCTATATTTTACTAATATATACTAATCTACATCAATGCGCTTTTATCGAGATTATTTGTATTACAAAATTTTTGGTAGCGTTGCATCAAGCTAATTGTACTCACTAGCTCAACTGCTGTTTAATCACGTTAATATTAATTCGCCACTAATTAAAACAACAAATTCTTGAGATGGCACAGAAAAAATAAATTTTCTATCTTAGAATGATTTCATGGAATAATATTTTAAAGAGATATTATACTATGAAATAAATTTTGTTGATTTTTAGAATAACTTTACTCGTTTAAAACCTACCGTACTTAATGTGTATAATGTATATCAAAGCTCAAACAAGGCTATGCTTAGTATTCTATTTAATATGACATTAAAATTCTTAAAAGTGGTTTAATAGATAATTTATATTGATTATTAATTACACGAAATCTGTCTGAAATAATTGTGTTCTAAATAAATTAAAGCATTCTGTAACCAAGAGTACTTTGTGAGCGTATAAAACATTAATTAATTTCTAAGGGTGTATTATTGCATGCATGTATATACGAGTATGTTCTCGAGAAAAAAATTTTGACTTCTCGATAAGTTAAAATACTGACACTTTGGGCAATTGAAGGTTAGGTTAAGATAGAATAGATAATAGTGTTGAAATGGTATATAATGGTGTTCATTTCAAAGGATAATTAAAACTAAACAGTGATTATGAAAATAATATTTCAAGAAAATGACTTGCGCTCAAGGTATAAATAAACAAAATGGCAATGACATTATCGGCTGTACGTCAGCTTACTGGAAACGCCATCCATATCTTTTAAAATGGCGCTTGATAAAGTGTGTTGCTAGTCATGAGAATCAAAGTACCGCAACAATGTATCTTCAAATTAGCGTAACACAAATCCATGTAAGTATTTTCTGGGGAGAGGGGGATTGCGACATTGATAACACTATAATATAGCAATGTGTTATTTCACAGGTATTGATAATATTTGTCTAATGTGTCAGTTGAAAATTAACATGATTTTATGTATATTAAAATAGTTTTGTTCCCTTTTATGACTGTCAGTTACTATCCTTCTAACCAGATCACTACTATAGTTATTCTTAACCAGAAAAGAGTTCCAGTCTACTTTTGCAGGTAGTTTTATTGTCATGCTAGCGTAGTTTCGTGACGTAGATAGACACGAGACCTAGCACCGTGCTTGTAAACTAATTGGAAGGGGGGGTTATTAGCAATTGTAATTAGCTCGACTGTTATTATTTAAATTTACTCTTTAATACACATTTTTTACATTTTGTATTACATGTGGTTAGGTAGTAGTATTATTTAAACTGTACGAATACAACATGAGCTGATTTTTTGTTTTAATCGGTTAAGTATTTATTTTAATGCATAATTGTATTTATACGTTTTACGTTTAACTAATGAAACTAGAGATGACAGGATTCCCGCTTTTTTTCTCAAATCAGATTCTTAAAATTCGACCTTGATTATTTTATCCTAAGGTCTCGTTTCCTAAACATCCGCCATTTTAATCCTTTTTCCATGCAGTTAACCTCATATTAAATATGTGTTACTTATTTATACAATGTATAATATAGTGTATGGATAAAGCTTAAAATTGTGGATTTTAACAATAAAAAAAATGATACAGTCTTATTTATGATCAGAACGCAAAGGTCATGTTCGGTACATTTACAATTTGCCGATACTTAAGTGAAACGGTAAAATAAAATAAATATTACAATGAAAAATTACCAGTTTATGAATAGTTTCGATTAATTTAAATTCAAGAACATTCATTTATTAAGAGTTGAGAGCTAAGAATCGATACATCGAAACTCGTGATTTTAAGATTGGCTCTCGATTATTTATATTACCAATGAGAATTGTAATATTGAATTTAACATCCTTAAAAGAAACTTCATTTTTAGATGATTTAAAGGAAACGAAAACTTGTTTATCTTCTTTATTCACACTTATAGAAGTTTAGGTGCTGTTTTAATTTGTATCAGAATTATTTAACTTCTCAACATAAATGAAACCGAACGTTTTCAAACTTTATTAGATAAAAAAAAAACTTGAATCCTATGTTTCATTTGACCCTATCAGCTTACTGTACCGTTCAAAACAAACAGTATTTTCCTCGAGAAAGAAAACAGACAATGAAGATAGTGGGACTGTTCTGTCAACAAAGAAGAAGGATCTCATCTCTTGAAAGGCACCCTCTTATCTCTTTTTGTCTTCTTAAACATCAAGGAATAAAGTTCTCGACACCTTTAGCTCAGCTAGTATCACTTCTCCGATAAGATTATGGTATGAAAAACCTCTTAGAAAATACAAATAAAATTTTAGCTGTAACAACTGACAATATTTTACTAATTTATAGATATTGATAATATCGATTAAAAGTAACAGTTGCGGATAAAATAAAATGACGTGTGAATATTTGAGAACAGATTTAGTAACTTTACTGTCATATTATGAAAATTGGACCGTAGGTGTAATGTAGACAAAACACAATAGAAATAGATTACATTTCTTACGTTTTATAACATGTCGATAATTATAATAGAACTCTTAAGTTATGTCTGTACACTCGATAAATCTCTGTCTTGTCTTTTTTTCTGCCAGTAAACTCAAAAATTACTCATCTGCTCGAGATGAGATTTCTTGTATTGTATTCATTTTTCAGGGAATAAGGTAAGCTATCTACCATCACGCTATCTCATAGCGAACGAAGCAGTTTAGAAAAAAAATCTATTGTTAGTTTGGTTACATTTGCTTCTTAAATTTGTAATAATTCACACATGTTAATTTGTTTTATGTACCGGTATATATTTTCTATGTGAGTTTACCTTGTCAACGAGGTGCTTGGGATAGAAACCACACGAAGAATAAATATATATTAATATTATACTACTATAAAGCCACACGGCTGATTCACTCACTGGCATTAATGTTTACCCACTTTCAAATGAGCTAGAAACTTGAAATTTGGCAAACTTATAGCTTCTAGCCTGTAACCGACGGAAAAATTCCAAAAAGTTACCAACCCCCAGGGGGAAAAAAAATCAAAATGGTGGAGCAACTTTAAAGTTTTTTGTTGAACCATTTATTTTTCCGGAAACAGGGTAAATTATATACTACTAAGCTATTTCATCAACGAGCAAAGAGTGTTTAGAAAACAAGGTGTAAACATACGTTGTGGTTGCTTGGTGCGGGTACAAAGCATGACACTCAATTCGACCATTGGGTAAGAAAGGGGAGGAGTTGGTGTTTCTTTGGGAATGTTCGTAGTAGTGATGGGTCGAATCAGCTCGTTGACGCGAACTAGCTCCCATAGGCTCGCTCACTCAAAAGAGTCGTTCATAATGAGTCCTATCGTTCACCACATGGCTGGCCTGCTCCCAATTCCTTCACCCCTTCGCCTCCACGGTTTGACGAGCTAGAGCTAACTAGTTCTCACAATTCCCGTTCCGAGCGTGCAAATCTTTCCCTTCCCTTTGAACTTATGAACTAATTAAGATTTATATGTAATTTATCCTAAGCCTATTGTGTTTGATTATTTAATTTTATTACTTACGCATATCACTTATAATAATTAACCTTAGCATTTAGCTTATAGTGTCTAATTCACAGAATTATGTCTATTGATGTTAAGAAATATAGTTAGTATAATATTGTAGGCAGTACTGCTAGATAGTAACGATAGTAAGCATTTATAGTTGAATGTTTTCGTAGTAACGAACGAAGAACAACAGAAGAGTCGTGAATGACAAACACTCTTGACTCATTCCAGAGCGAAAAGAGTCGTGAATAATGGTGGCGTGAATGACTCGCTCGTGAAGCGAGAGTCGTTCGTTAACAGCTCTCGTTCAGGAGTCGTTCACTTTGAATGACTCGCTCACGAGCGACCCATCACTAGTTCGTAGACGTATATACCACTTGTCTCGAGTAGGTTTCATTATTTTATAGTATTTAAAGTTGTGTGTTGTGTTGAATGAGTTAGCGCTTCAAATAATAAGTTTGCTTACTGTATGGCATATAAGTCAAAATCACAGTTTTGTTTAGTGTGATATGGCGCTCACTATAGAATTTATTTAATTTTCAATTTATTTTATTTTTGTTTCTTATATAGAAATTTTCAACTATTTAATTTGGTGTTCAATACAACAATTCCTCCAGATAAGAGAGCCAGTATTAGTGCCTTAAATTTAGAACCTTTTTAAGATATTTTATGGTTTTGCATATAAATTAAATTTATTTAGTTTTGTTTCTTTGATATTAATATATATAAAAAAAGACTGCAAAAATTTGAACTATTTGTTTTGGTGCTCATTGAAACAATGCCTCCACGTAAAAAGAGAGCAAATCTTGATGCAAGAATTGCAAAAATGTTAACATGTGTGACGTCGTTAACATATAAATCAATTCCTCGCCTCATACCTGTCTGAAATTGTGTTTTGGGTTATTTAGATTATTCGCTGGGGGAAAAAAAAAGTTAATATGCCCGTTTTAAATGGTAGTGAAACCATGGAAAAAAAACTCTAGTAGTAAAGTATATTATTATAGAATGTTAAATTTAGTGGCTATGTGACAAAACACCTTCATGTATATTATTATTATTATTAGCACCGCGTCTTACTACCCGTTCGGGTTATACGCACTTACGCTAATGTGTAATGGTAGGGTGATTGTGAGATGAAATGAAGGACCTACAGTTTAACGTGGAATCCGAACCACGGTGGTGGCCTGGCACTCCACACATTCACAAGATGTCTTGTCAGAGGTGTAGGAAGGGTTTGGAGATCAGATAAATCTGTGCTGGGACACCTTCAATGGAGTTCTTTATTGCTTTACGATTCCAGGTATTTGAGCAACGGATCAATAGTTTGATATACAACACAATATAGCTGAGCAAGTAGAATATTACTAATGGAAAAAGCATTCGCAAGAGCTTTCAAATAAATTTGTTTGGTTTGTTAATATCAATGGGAAAACATTTTCAAATATTGATTGTTAGTTCTGACGAACGAACAAACGAGTCTCTCTAGCTAATTGTTTGTCTGTCCTCCAAAAGATGATCAGTTGAAGGTTTTATGTTAAATTTTTGAACGCGTGCCCACCTGATGTTTCCATAGAGATCGTGGAACTGATGACAAATAGGTTTATTGCGATACCCATTTCGATCTTTGTGCTTTTCAGTGGCTCTTGTAGAATAGTAATATGGTGCATAGCACTTGTCATATGGTATGAATAATAACTGCTGTTATGATTAATATTTTGTTTGGTTTTTAAAAACGAGCTGTCGTAAAACATTTTTTTTAAATCTTTTGTTGAGCCGTGATAAATGATGAAAATAATATATGGAGCTTTAAAATAAATTGCTTACCCAAAGCAATGTGTTTATTTGAATAGGACTATAATTCCTGAGATAAAATATTAGTTAATGGTTTATGTAATTTTAATTATTTTTTTGTCAAATACTTGAATGGAAGGAATGTAAAACTAATAATTTACGAAACTTTACGGTTGTGAAACGTGGTCTCTTAACTTACATGACGAAAAGAAATTTAGGGTTTTCGAAAACTAAGTGCTGAGGAATATACTTGGTGGGCGTTTCTACTGAACAGTAGTAAGAAGTGGTACTAATAATAAATAATAATAATAATAATAATAATAATAATAATAATTTATTTTGTCTTAAAAGGGAAGACGATTGTGATATTATTTTTGCTAAAAGAATTACTTATAGTATAAATTTAATATTCAGTTGACTCAGTCTTTCAAATACGTAATTACGTTGACAACTTTACTGTTTTTTTTATTTCAATCAAAACTCCTGAAGTTTAGAATATTAATTATTAATTTACAATTTATATATATATATATATATATATATATATATATATATATATATATATATATATATTCTACTTAACTTTATTTAACTATATTCAATTTTCTTTCTTTATTTTGATTCATAAACTGCCATCCCACCAGGATTTTTTTTTGTAGGTGATTTTAAGGCTATCTGCTTTAGAGAGTTGATTATTTGCAACTACTATGATCTTAATTTATGTTATGTTCTTGGGCGCTTACAACATCTGGCTGTCATTTGAAGAACTAATTGCCTCTAGCGGGAGACATTATAGCTCTCGTTTGTATTTTTGGTGCGAAATTTAAATTAATTTTAAAGATGATTTATGTTTATTTGTCAAATTATAATACTAAGTTATTTTTATGATAATACTTTCACTGTCTAAAGAGTTAAAAAAAAAAATTACAAATAACAGCAACTAGTGTTTTCCTAGGCTGGAGATTATTTTAAAAAAGAAAGAACATGGTTGTGGATTGTTAATGTTTTTGTTTTGTTGACTAGAAAAAAAAGTTTAAAAAAGATATTGAAGGACCTAATTTGGGCCGTCCTTTAGTATTGAATTTTATATAGTGAATTATCACTTTCGGCAACAAAAACAAACTGCGTCAAAAGTAAGGGTTGACCTTCAAGGAAGGATAAACGTGAGTTTTCATGGAGATATCAAATATAATCAACTAAGAAGGAAAAAATAGAATTGCTACCAGAGATCATCAGGATATAGTAAGGGGTACTGGATAGAACTAGCTTAAGATAGGGAGAGAATGTAATAAGGTAGACTGGATATAACTATCTCAAGATAGGGGTAGAATATAATGAGGTGGACTGGATAGAACTATCACAAGATAGGGGTATAATATAATGAGGTGGACTGGATAAAATTAGCTCAAGATAGAGATAGGGTGTAAAGAGGTGGACTAAATAGAACTAGCTCAAGATAGGGGTAGAGTATAATGAGGTGGACTGGATGGAACTAGCTCAAGATAGGGATAGGTGGTGTAAGTGCGACGAGTTTCTAGTGCCATTGAGTAAGTAATGTAAACTATATCCAAACAGGCTAAATAAACTAATAAATAATAAAACATAACATAACATGTTTTAACTAGCGGTGGTTTAAATAACACATATTGTGCCTATCTCTCGACTGGTCTGGTGTTCAATTTTTTTCAACTCACCTTCCTTCCCCTCCTCTACCTTCAGTACTTCCTCTTACTACCCATTCGGGTTATACCCTTATGTACTAGTTATGATAAAGTTATAGAGATAAGGAGGATCGAAATTATAGAAACTACACCTGAATTTTCGTCGAGGAGGGTGGAAAAACATTAAAGAAAACCACCCTCAGTAAAAACTGACCGGGATTCAAACCACAATCTCCCCGTTATCAACAGTAAAGTAAATTGCAATAGTGACGCCTTAAACCATGCAGCCACAAAAAAAATCACCTTTCTTAAATTGTTCGCTAATTTATGAGTAAAATATCAAGTTTTTATATAAATATTATTATTTATTACGTGTAATTTGAATCTAAAAAGGTGACCTGGTGATCTAGGGGTAAGTTGTCAGACCTCTGTGCTGGGGTCCGGGGTTCAATCCTTGGTCCCAGAAAAGATTTATCTGGTTGCCAAACCCTTCCTTCTGACAAGACATCTTGTGAATGTGGGGAATGCCAGGCATCCACCGTGGTTCGGATTCCACGTTAAACTGTAGGTCCTTCATTTCATCTCACAATCACCCTACTATTACACATCACCATAAGTGCGTATAAACCGATGGGGTAGTAAGACGCGGTGCTAATAATAATAATAATAATAATAATAATATAATAATTTTAAACCAAAGATTAGAGTACCACTTGAATATAGTTCCTTTGTGATAATCAAGAGATTATAAATATTATATAATAAAAATAGTGTGTGCATATGAGGTGTGTGTTACTTTGTACTTTTCATTACATCAAGGATTATTATGCTTCTGTGATATACACTCCGATAGGAAGTAACTTTTTTGACAGTTACAATAGTCACTAAAATAATTTTCATGCGTTTATACTGAATGATAATGTCACTTATGATACCTGTTAAATAATATGTTTACAGCAAAAAAAACTATAATATTTCCCTTTCTTCCAAAATACTACTCGGCCATATATGATTGTGTATGCTAGTTACAATATTATTATATTATCCTTATTAGTAATGTTTCTGTGAATAAGGTATTAATGGCTAGTTAATATACAAAATATGTGTATTCTACTGTCGTATTAAATGAAAAATAGTATAACCTTATCTTTATCTAAAGTGTTTTAACGAAATTCATTTGTAGTGTTTTATGTAAAACGTTTTTGCTTGCATCTATTTTTATATCATAGTGTGAAAATAATACTGTGGTAGATAATAATATAATATTTAGCACCATCTCTTACTACCCGTTCGGGTTATACGCTTTAAGTACTAATTGCGCTAATGGATTAGGAATTGGGAAGATTGAATTAGAGGAAGTGGACCCGCATTTGCGTAGAGGGAGAGTGGAAAACCATTTAGAAAAGAGGGGGGGAAAAACAGTTCACCCGACTGAGATTCGAAAATCGATCGGCCCGTCCTCAGCAGTCGAGCTCAACACGACAAGCGCGTTAGTCAACTACGCCACTGAGGCGGGTTACTGTGGTAGACTTTAAAAAAAGAATGTATTTTCTAAATAATAAAAACCATATGGTGTCCGTTTGTCTATCCAGAGAATTTATCAAATATTTCGACAAGTTAAAAAGCTGAGACTTCACACACCGATTGATTAAGTTTTGTAGTACTCCCACGTTTAAAAGTAAAGTTGTTTTTTTGCAGGTGTAGTTCAGAACACCATGATCACGTTTTTAAAGTTATAGACATAGTATTCATCTATAAAGCATTCCGTCTTCATGAGAAAAATCCTAAACTTGAAATTCCCGATAACCTTAGAAGAGCCATGAACACAAATCATGCTTCCTTGTCTTTTGAAAAAATCTAGAAATATATCAAAAAACAACAGGTAAAATACTTCACGTTAAATCTGAAAATGAGCCTTCCATCCTAGTTCCCAAATAAATCTGAAAATGAGCCTATTGGAGATAGTCCTGAACCTTCCGTCCTAGTTCCCAAATAAATTTGAAAATGAGCCTATTGGAGATAGTCCTGAACCTTCCATCCTAGTTCCCAAATAAATTTGCTATATTAATTATTTGCAATTGATTAAAATTATCATTTCTTGTTTGCATAAGTTGGTCTTCAAATAAAATCACGATTATATAGAACTAAGAAATTGTGTTAAATAACTAATTTCATCACCATCTCAATGTTTTCATAATTTTGTTCCGGGGGACTTGTGAACTAATTTAACTTGTCCGTATGAAATTGCTCTCTCTACCTGATGAAACCTTTTTTTTAGAGAGTTAATAAACTGTCCAACGTTTGTAATGTTCCTGAAAACTTACAAACGACATTCTTACATTAAGTTCTGGAACCAAAATTCGTCCTTTGTTTCACCCTGAAGTACGCTCCAAGTTTAACCAGCGCTCTCTATTTATTGTTCCATGTCTACTCTTCTCGTTTCATCTCTTTAAATTGGATGTTTTTACTCTGTCGCTTCTCTATTTTCGTTTCCTTTTCCCTTGGTGCGAGACCTGCCTGCCTTTTAATAATTTCCTCTTGTTACCATTATCTAATTAATTATCAACTCTTCATAATCTTTGTTGGAATCTAGTAGAAAATGTGCTTATCAATGGAAATAGGAGAATCGTAGTAAAAATATATATTTAAAATAATAATCCTAGCAAGAAATTAATTATTCCTTCTTATATGTGACACGAAAATTGATTATTTACAGTGTGCTTTTAACAGGAAAGTTGATTTCTATAATAATGTTTGTAACAGAAAAATTAGCCATTAATTGTGTTTTGTTCTGAAAGTGTTATCGTGGCAGGAAAGTAGATTTTTAAAATAATCGTTTGTGCAGGTAATTTGATTCTGAAAGTGTGTATGAGGTAAATAGATTTGTTTAGAGAGTGTTTTATCTGGTAAGCAAATTGAAACAGTGTGTGTTTGTGATACTATTGTTGATTTTGAAAGACTGTGACATTAAAGTTGATTCAGACAGTGTGTCCATGACAGGAAAGTTGAATTTAAGGTCTTCTCGGATAGAGGAGTTGATTCAGAAAATATTTTCATGACAGGAAAGTTGAATTTAAGGTGTGCTCGTGATAGAGTTGATTCAGAAAGTGTGTTCATGACAGAAAGTTGAATTTAAGGTGTGCTCGTGCTAGAGTCATAAAGTGTGTTCGTAACAAATAGTATATTGGAAGTTGTGTTTGTGAAAGATAAGTTCATTTATAAGATGTGTTTATGAAATGGGGTTGATTTAGAAAGTGTGTTTGTAAGAGGAAAGTTAATTATAAGGTTGTATTGAAAACATGCACCAGCATTCACCTGGGAATAGTGAAATTCAGCGTTATGAAAAAAAAAAAGCAACCGTGTATAAATTGGATTCGGACATTGTTTGGTGATTTTGTTAGCTAATAAATACATCCTGGTCTTTGTTTCGGCGTGTTGATTTATAACTCGTCTGCAAAAATAAAATCACCATGTCTTGCAACGTGTTAAACGTATGACAATTACTCTAATGAGTTAGCAATGAGGAAGGAAGTATTTTAGAGTTTATCTAAGCACATTTGCGCCGAAGGAGAGTGAGAAACAATTTTGGAAAAACCACCCTCAACATATCCAACTGGGATTCGAACTCCAATCTACCCACCATGAACAGGCCCGGCTAATACGAGAGTTAATTCTTAGACCATTTGGCTCCTGAAACGGGTGACTAGAAAATAGAAAGATACCATTTTGAATCCTGGCTATAGGTTTTGTCTACACCTATTTGAGTTATTACTGTTGTGACGATATCAGCAATGCATGAAGTTATCCCTCTAAATACTCGATTAATGTGTTCATACGGGAAGTATAATGATCCATAAAACGTCTTGACCATAACGAGAGTGCTTTAAATAGGCTTTTTTTTTCAAACGCGTATCATTTTCCTGTCCGGGCTATAAACATTTACGATTTACTATAATAATACTATAATACGGTGGCGTAGTTGGCTAACGCGCTTGTCGTGTTGAGTTCGACCGCCGAGGACGGAGAGATCGAGGTTCGAATCTCGGTCGGTGAACTGGGGGTGGTTTTTCCTAAATGGTTTTCCACTCTCCTTCCACGCAAATGCGGGTTCACTTCCTCTAATTTGACTTTCCCAATTCCCAATCCATTAGCTTAATTAGTACTTAAAGCGTATAACCCGAATGGGTAGTAAGACGCGGTGCTAAATAATAATAATAATAATAATAATATAATAAAATAAGTATGAGGAGAGGAGAATTTAAGAGGAAATATACCTGCCCCGATCTCCCGTTCACCGTCATAACAGGTTAAATAAGCCTGACATTTAATCCACGTGCTCATCGATGTGGGTTCAATTAACTTGTGATTGTGTCTAAACTACTCATGGTTTTATTCTAGTATAAAAAATTAGAAGGCCTAAATGTAGAATTACTATTAAAATTCTTAAGATTAATTATTGTTGATTTGACGCAAAAGTCACTAAAGGATGCATTTAAGAGGTAGGGATGAGGAAGGTGGTTCAGTGGAAATGCACCCACGTTAATCCGGATAGGAAAACTTGCAGTGAACGAGTCTGATATACTAAATATGCCCCCCCCCCTTCTCTCTCTCTCTCATAGAGGATTTAGTTTATTACCATAGTGATGCCTTATACTGTGTAGCCACCAATACAGGTGTATAGTTTATTAGTATGAATGATTGGTTTATCCGGTAAAAAGATATATATTTTATTATTGTTGTTCTTATTTAAATAAGTTTTAAATTAAATAGCAATGCTTGTGGATTTGTAAGAATTCTGGTAGGAAATAACTTATGTAAAAATACTGTAAAAACTCATAATATCCAAAACAATAGTTTTACAGGTTGTTCACTTTGGTTGTGAAATGTGGTCTCTTACCTTACATAATGAGAAGAAATGTAGGGTGTTCGAAAACAAATTGCTTTGTAAAATATTTGGTCCTAATAGGGATGACAATAATGAAGAGTGGAGAAAGTTATGTAATTATGATTTGCATACCTTGTTACAACTATCAGTCATTGCTATAATAATAAAATCTTGCAGGCTCCGGTGGTCGGTGTCAGGGGTCAGGATATGCAGCGCGAATGGATAATCTAGAGCTGTCAGGGTACTGACTGGTAACCCCAATGGTAAGAGACCATTAGGAAGATCTAGACGCAGATGGAAGGATAACATTATAATGGACCTGAAATATATATGTTGTAAAGAGGTGGACTGGATAGAACAAGCTCAAGATAGGGATAGGTGGCGTACTTTCTTAATTGCGGCAGTAAATTTTTGGAGTTCCTAATACCAGTAAGAATAGTAAGTAAGAAAGTAAGTAACACAATTTTTGTGGTTAACAATGAAAACATTTTACTTGATATATAATACTATTCAATAAGTATGAATCTAATTTTTCAAACGTGATAATTTTAGATTGTTTGACTTTACATACAAATATATGAAAGTTGGTTTAGTAACTTTTATTATTGTGAAAAATTTGTTCATTCCTATCCATATCAGAGTATAGTATCACCCAATAGATCGTCATTATATCAAACCAATAACTTCCCCCCCCCCCCCCATCAATGGGCAAACAAACAAAGGCGTCAGTCTCGTAAAGTCCCATTGTACCGATGATGGGTATGTTGGGTTTCGAAAAGGACTGTGTTATATTCTCACCAAATCCACTTTCACCCATCTGCATCCGTAAAATGAACTCAACAGCGGAAATTTATGTTGAAACCCTCAACATAACAATGTATATGTTATAAAAGAAAATACCGAGTTCCGTTTCATGTCTACACAATTTGGCATCGATTTAAATTCATCTTGAAGTCAAAATTAACGTAAATAAAATTTTCTTTGGGTAGTTGTAACCTTGTGTTGTTCTGAACGGTACACGCATGTACAGAAAGACTCTACAGGTCGCGAATGGCAATAAATTAAACCCAATCTTTTTGTATTGGCTTAGTATATTAACACGATAGAAATATTTTGAAATCCATCTCAATTGGACTATACGAGGATAGATTTTGCTTTGAAAATGTAATTCTAGATAAAAAGAATAATTAACGAAAAGGAGGTGCACTATTTGGTTTTGCCAAGTATTCTGTTCTAGCCTGTTATTGCAGATGAATCACGGCTTTAAGGATTGATGACGTGACTTCAAATGTTCTACGAATCGCACAACCATGGCTAGAAATCGGCGTTTCATTTCCCTGTGAGATTTTTATGAAGGGATTGAGGTTGGGGGGAGTTATCCTTATAAGGTACGGGATGCCATATTTGGTATTAGCCAAACAATACCGTCGGCTGAAGTTCCTTCCACCTGTACGTGATCGGCAGGACATTTCTGATTACCATTACGACACCTTTATTTAAACTCATAGTACAAAGTGTTTTCATGACCGGCTGCGTTAATAGGATGGTTGCCTTGACTTTCAAAGTGTACTCTCTGTCTCAAAAAAATTTTGTTCTTAATTTTTTTCCATTGCGTTCCACTAACCTTTTGGGCTGTACGTTGAACCATTAATAGCGCTAATGTTTTATGGATAAAGGTGTAAATTATATGAAATATAACAACATTTACATGGTGGGAGAGTGGAAACCGTTAAGGAAAAAAGTCAATAGATACAACTGGGATTTGAAACCTGGTATACACGTGGTGAACACTGAAGAAGGTACTCTTTATGTAGTCAAAAAGAAGAATCTAGGAGTTTTTCTTTGTCACTACACCTATTTTTTTTCTCACTTAAATGCAATCGTTAAACAATAAGATGAATTTATAAAAGCACAAGTGATTGATCTTGGAAATAATCAACGATTAGAATGGATCTATAGGATTTCCGTTAGAAAAAGATTCCTTAGAAAGTAAACATTAGCTCTATAAACTGATATTTATTTTAAAACTGTTCTCTCACAATGTTGTACACACGGACTAAGATGTCAGTCAGGTCTGGTTTTGTTTGTCTATGACGGGAGGTTTAGGTTTAAGTCCCAGCTGGGTATACTGAGATTGTGTATCTTCATTCAGAGCCCTTCCTCCCTCCAAGCAAATAAGAGTAAATGTCCCAATTTTAGCTTCCTAGTCCCTAGGCTCATTGATATTCCTAGACGGGTGGTAAGATGTGATGTGCCTAAAATATATCGTATGATTAACAAATATTGACATTTAAAATAAATACTTCATAATTATTTACTTAGCTATTGAAGGTGGTTTTCCAATTAGTCACATAACTGACTTCAAAGGGCGATGTAGGAAACTCAGATATTTAAAAAAAAATTGTTGGAAGACTAAGTTTATAGATTTTAAATAACAAAAAATAACAAACATTCTTAGGGAGTTCGAAATAAGCAGATTCTTCAAGCATTTTATTTAATTTATCTAAGCATCAATTAATTAAATTGTGTAAGCTAAAATATACAGAGTGGGGCCGAAACCATTAGACTATTATTAACTTCAAAATTATCATTTCAATTGAAAAGTAGATATTAATTTGCTAAATAAAATTAAACTACATACTTTTTCACTTTTTAAAGATAATGTCACTCAAGTGAGCTCTACTGGGCGTCAGGCAAACCTCAACACGTTGTCCATCACTTTCCTCAGACTATATAGTCTAATTGTTTCCGTCCCACCCTGTATATATAAACTAAATATGGGTTTTTACTAACACAAATATTAATTATCTTACATTAATTATTTCCACTATTGTATTTGAATTCATGGTACTGATAAAATTAACAAATTTTGATTTGTTAAAACTTGTTTACGCACTTATTATTATTATTATTATTATTATTATTATTATTATTATTATTATTATTAGCAACGCGTCTTACTACCCGTCCAGGTTATACGCACTTACGCCAATGTGTAATGGTAGGGTGATGTGAGATGAAAATGGAGGACCTACAGTTTAACGTGGAATCCGAACCACAGTGGAGGCCTGGCATTCCCCACATTCACAA
Source organism: Timema cristinae (assembly GCA_039000515.1). Classification (NCBI taxonomy): domain Eukaryota; kingdom Metazoa; phylum Arthropoda; class Insecta; order Phasmatodea; family Timematidae; genus Timema; species Timema cristinae. The sequence continues at coordinate 36,030,603 of JBCFYV010000024.1, read as the reverse complement.
GTTATGATTAATACACGTCTTGTCAGAGGTGAAGGAAGGGTTTGGTAATCAGATAAATCTGTGCCGGGACCGAGGATTGAACCTCGGACTCAAAGTACAGAGGTCCGACACATTACCCCTAGACCACCAGGTTTGCTCTCTCTCAACCCTTCAGAGTATTGTGATCGTAAAAAAAAATCGTACTTGAAATTTTGATCAATGTCGATGTTTCATGATCTGAAACTGAAGAAGTGGTTTCCACGGTCACGTCTGTTTGTATTTCGGACTAGACCCGAGACCATTTTACCGATCGGGCTAAAACTTGGTAGTAGACTAAGGTTTTCATAAAATCACCCTAAATAGTTTTTGGAATTAAATATCTAACCTTAAATTTAAGAGTAGTTCAGTGAAGGACAAAAAGACCAAAATTAATCGATTTCCTCGGAATCCGTTATAATGGTGTTGATTAAATTTCGTATCTAGACACTGTTTAAAGTCACACAACAGAATATCAATTCTTATTTTTCCCGTGTTTTTTTATACTTTGCATATTCATAATCTTTTAATTTTTATCATATTTCAGCAATTTATTCAGATACAAGTTGTAGTACAATTTTTTTTTAACTTTTATTTGATATATATTTTTATAAAACTAATATTTACTGAGCTATAGGCATATATATTTTTTGTACTCAGGTAATTGAAATGTAAAATTTATTGTTGTGCTATTTTATGGGCCAAAATGTTCCTCTTTTATCAATGTTTCTGTAACAGTGTTTAGTATTTCATTTATACCTTTTTGTTGAGTGTTCCATCAACAATGTATGTTATTTAATTTCACAACTTTTACGGAATTTGTGTAACTGTTTTTATTTTAAGACAAAGGAAAGAGAAAGTATGTGCGGTGCACTGTACCCTTTATTTTAATTGTTAATTATCCAGCTCTTACTATCCATCCAGGTTATTTACACTGTAGCTATGCTGTGAGGGTAGAAATGACGAATGTAGAGTTTTAAAGAGAATGTACCAGTACTAGCATGGAGGAAGGGGGGGAAACAATATAGTGAAAAAACAACCTCAAATTACCAGGCTGAGGTTCGATCCCCAATATCACTGTCACTGGTAAACCATAATTTGAACCCTGCTTTTATGGTCATCGATTCGGGCTTTAGTTATTTATTGGACCCAAAAATACTTAAGGAAAAATTAGCAAAATAATAAATTATAATGATTTACATTTATATAGGGTAACTGTATATGAATACCGTATCTTTTGAAATGAATAAAAAAATTAACGTTCATTTTGCAATTATTTGGTGAAATTTATATTCACCTGAGCTGCCATTTATTCTTTAAATATTGTAAATTGTGAAGTAGGTCAATTTAAAATTGAAATGTCTGAGATGATTGATCAATGGGTTGTAAAAAAACATAAAAACTTGTAGGAAGAGTGTAGAAAAATCTTCTCTTCTTTTTCCCTTCCGTAAATTTGTTCTTGTTTCAAAGGAATACATGGTCCTTTGTGCGGTGATTGTAACTTTGGTTCATTTTCGAATCTTTGACTTGAAAGGACTAAGGATTAAGGAGGAAAAGAGAAAAACCAAAGCTTTAACGACAAGATATAAATGGTTTTTTAAACACTTCAAAATGAAGTATAAGCTTTGTTAAAATTCTAGAGTTTAGAGAAAACTAAAGTGTAGCACGGTATTCAATTATAAGATGCAATAAGGAAGAACAATACTTAAATATATTTTGTAGCTAGCTTGTTAGGCTGCATTTTGAAGTACTTATATTGAAAAACAGGATGAAAAAAGGCATGTAATTAAATTTCCCTCTTTTGAAAATTAGACATAGTTGTTTACACAAAGTTTTTCTCAAGAACTCTAAAATAATATAAAGTAGACCTACATCTCATTAATTGAATAATTTTCGATTAAAAAAATAATTTCGATATAACTTTCAAAATAGCTCTTTAACTTCTTCAATAAACCCTAAGATTCTCAAAACTTCAATATTTTTATAACGTAGTCCTTTGTATTATAATCTCATAAAGAACTAAATTAAATGAGTGAAATTAAAACCTAAAAAAAAACTTAAAGCTTATTCAAAAATAAAATATATTTTTTCAATCGGAACTATAAATTAGTTAAACCTATAATTTTCATTGGTCTGAAAGTTTTATTTGTTAACTCAACCAATGCATTTAAAAAAAAATTGAACCCAAGTTAGAAGATTAGGTTTATTTAGAAACGGTCAATTACAGTCACTCAATCGACGTTGCACCTGTTTGCTGTTTTAAGTGTTCCGATTTCAATTCATGGCTGGGCCGAAAACTGTATATTTTGTGATATCGGGGCCTTCTTTACCGTCGATGAATTGATGGATGAAGCATTGGGTACTAAGTCAGTTTTAAAATTAATTTAGTTTGTGATTCGCTTGTCGGTATATACAGTTGGTTAAGAATGTATTCTATACGTTAAATTAATTATGAATTTTAAAAAAAATCTTATATGTGGGTAAATAATCATCTAAAACCAAGCTAATTTTTAATAACAATTAACCAATTTTGTATACAGACGCAACTATAAAATTACACTTTTTTTAGAACCGCGTTTAGGCTATATATATATTATAGACTAATCACGTTAATTTGTTAGAGATGAGTAAGGCCTTACTTAGAGGAAGTATACCCGCATTTTCATGAAAGGAAAGTGTAAAAACATTTAGGAATAACCACCGAACCAAGATTCTAGCCCCAATCTTCCTGTTACCGGGAAACCAATCTATTGCAAGAGTTTCACCAAGATCAGCGGGTACCAAACTAGGTCAATTACACCATTAATAAAGTTATCGATGTTGACCGCAATAAAATAAGTTTGAATTCTTTAAAAGTGTCTTCCAGCCAAAATCCTGTTATGGCTGCAGACTTGCTCCTGAATATTCCTATAATTTGTCTAAAAAAAAAAAATTCGCAATAAAAATGTTAAGGATAACATCCTGTGAAATTTCCTCTAGGGATAAAACCAATTATCTTTTAATAACTTCACTTCGTAGCTAATTTTAACCACGAACACTTTTAGCTCACCTTTTTTTTTTTTTTAATCTACATAGTCACACACTCCATTTAGTCGGTAGGCTACGTCAGGTAGGGACAGGCGTAGATGAGCTATGAATAAATGATAAGTATTGATCAACCACGACATACAGCGTATGACGTCACAACGTCAACGAGCCAACGTTGACCGGGCGCTGGACGCGTGGTGTTCCAATACTGTGGTCCGCGGGCTACAACGGACTCTTGTTTTCTTTTCTTTTTTTTATAACTGCTTATTACTGGTTGTACGCATATGCCTTAAGATTGGGTGGAAGAGCACGCGAGAAAAAAATCAGTGTTATTGCAGTATCTACATAAAAACAAATTTTTTGACCAAAATAAATAAAATAACTCTCCAGTAGAGACATAGAGTTCAATTTTCTTCACATGATTATATCAACAGTACTTGAATATGTCATGAGCAGGGCGGCATTAGATGAGAAACTTTTCAAATGAAGAGAAAAATTTGGTCATTAAATTTCAGGACATGGTTGACCGATTTTTAAGAATTGTTGAGTTCATCATGTGAATAAAATTAAACTCTGTTTATGCTGGAAAAATATTTGATTTATTTTGGAGGAAAAATATGTTCTCCTTCAAAAAGTGCAAAAACACTGGTCTTCTCTCTCATCCCCTTCCACTGCACTCTAATTACGTTAATGTACAAGGTATAACGAAGTTTGGAATTAGAGGAAGTGTAACCGCATTGGCTTAAAGGGAAAGTGGAGAATTATTTAGAATAAAACCACACTCAGTACACCCGATCAGGTTTCGAACTTCAATATCCCTTTCATCTGCAGTTTAGTCTAACACGAGAGTGATGCCTTAGACTATGCAGTCACCAAACGAATGCATCAAAGAATTATATTTTGGGAAGGTAGCTTAAGAGAAATGCACCCACATTAGAATAGAAACGGAATGGGAATAACAGTGATAAACCACATCCTAAGGCACCCAGATTTGATTCGAATCTCAACCTCCCCATTCCCCCCCCCCCTCCTAAAAAAATCCAGTATATTACGAGATTGGCGTCCTATTCTATGTGACCATCAGTGAGAGTTTATTTCGCTGTTGAATGACTCTATATTTTCCGCTCTTGATCTCCAACTTTGGGTTCATGACTGTACCAACTTGCCGAAGAGTTTTGGGCACGTCGCGAGATGTCGCAAAGGAAGGCCAACGACCTCTGAACCAGAAGAGGTCCCAGGGAGCGTACCGGATGTAGCTGATACGTGGATGGGGCGGGACCTCTGGATAGGTGATTGGAACCCCGTCGACCCCACGCCTTCCCTTCACTAAGCCGCTCGTTCACCGACGGTGGTGTTTTGGTAACTGAGGAACATCAAATGGAAGTTAGGCGGATGTTAAGGTATCACCAAAGAGTATTTTTTTTGAGCGGAAGGGTAATATTTATTAAAATAATTCAAGAAAAACATCACAATTAGGAAATTTTACATCATGAAGATGAAAAGAAAAGATACCATTAACATAATTAAAAATTTGTTAATGAAGCCATAGCAAGAATTTATTCTTATCTTCAAGTACAGTAAGCCCACGGCTTCTTTGGTGCTGACAGCTCACAGCTGACTTTGACAGTCAACATTTAGGTATATACCTAAATTTTGACTGTCAGAAGTACAGCCGCTAAACACATGTTTTTGCAGATCATATGGTTCGGCATAGGGATACATAATTTGGTTTAGTAACTTTTCAAATGCTGTCAGTCAGCACCAAAGAAGTCATGAGGCTACTGTAGTATTATGTAAAGTACAGTACAAACAAAAGGTCATATAGACTATATTAAACCTTGACGTTTTATGACATTTTCTTTCCATACCTAGATTTTCCGATATGTTTTAGATATAGTTAAATGGAAGCTGAGGTTTCAGATCAGGTTCCTTTCTTAACCGAACGGAACCGAATTGATATAAAAGGTATGTTTACCTTTAATTAAAATTATACTAACTTAAGCAACATTATAGTAAAAATCCAGTAAGTGATAACAAAAATTTTAGCTACAGATAATAGTTAGATATTTTTAACATTTAAGACCTCGTTTTTTTTAAACACCACGTCTTACTAACCTGTTCAGGTATTACGGATATAGTATGATAATTACTCTAAGGAGGTAGGAATGAAATAGGAGGCACATTAAAGGTAATCTACCCACATTTGCGCGGAAAAAAGAGTGGGAAAACATTTATGGAAAGCTACCTCAACAGACCCAGCCGGGATTCAAACCCCAATCTTCCCGTCATCAGCAGGCCAGTCTATCACGAGAGTGATGATATCTTAAACCATTCCGCCACTCCAGCGGGTAAATTAAAACCTGATTGATTTAATTAACTGTTCAGATGTGTTGACTAAAGGTTGGTAAATAGAGATATATTTTCATATATTACGAGCGCCTACTCAAAAATTAGAAACAGCATAGGATTGGATCATTATAGTTCTATTTATTCTGGCGTTTCAAATCTGCGAGATTTATGTGAACATTATTTAAATTCATTTTTCTTCTGAAACTTCTAAAGGTTCCATGCGAACCTCTTGGGTTTCACCCATAAACCACGTAACGCTTCTTTCTTACCTTTCCCTTTAGGCCCCTCACCGCCAATGTAACATCAAGTATACATTTAACATAACTCCTCCCACCTGAGTTACGTAGCTTTTTAAATCAAGGGTGAGTCGCTATTTCAAATGAGAAACTTTCCTGACACTAAAAGAAAGATTCACATATAAATGAATTCAATTAATTTTACAACAAATATTTGTTTAAGGTTGTTGCACATAAAGACGAGGGTTTATAAAATTAACAGCCATTTTATAATTATATCTAGTCTTGCAAAGTACAGTTCTGAATAATTTTCAAGTAGTAAAAGTACATACATAATGTGTATGAAAGTAAGTACATATTATATGCGTTGCAATCCTCATATATGAGCTAATCAGTTTAATACCACATTCAAATAAATTAATATCACACAGTATCAAATATGGTGTCTAAGATAAAAACAATACATTTTACCATCCACGTTATCCGTATATATCGGAAAACAAAAAAATAAGTGTTTAAATTGCATTTTCAGCACAGCACATACTTGGAGTTAACCTCGGTAGTCTTTGAGTAAAGTTATCACCTAAGGACCAGATGTTAGTGGGTTCAAACCCAGCTGGGACCAACGGATTTTTCTCGAGCGATAAAAATCTGTTCCACAGATTCCTTTAGAGTTGAAGTAAATCCATCGTTCCCATGTCGATTGTAAAATGTAAAATATCCCTGGAAGGTATGTGAAAATACCTTTACAACAAAATTGATAAGCCACTTCGCAACTTCAGTGTAAAAGGGCAGCGGGGAACCACAACCTTTCCTGAACTCCCAAGTGCATGGTATTTATACCAGATGGTGCAGGTAGCACTAACCAGCTGAACGGCTGAGGACATGCCCGGCTCCGGATGAATAGAAATCACATCGAACCAATCTGCCGGTTGTTGACTTAAAAAGAAAGATATATTCGGAAGTTATCATTTCATTTATTTGAGGTAATTAACATGTACTTTCCGAACCGACTGATTATATCAGTACACGACTAATAAACTAACTTAAGGCTAGAACAAACACAACACCCAGTCCTAAGCCTTTAATTCATCACTATGAAAGGCTAAACCCACATTTCACCAATGATAACATTTTCGGCCGCGCCAAGAATCCAACCCGGGATCCTTAGTTTTGTAGATATACGCAGCTGAATGAGCTAAGATGTCTGACTACGGAAATTATCTAAAAGTATACTTACTAACGGTTGAAGGCATGGACAACATACTTTTTTGATTAGTGCACATTGCGCTAATGGATTAGGAATCGGGAAGATTGGATTTAGAGGAGGTGAACCCTGATTTGTGTGGAGGGAGAGTGGAAAACCATTTAGGGAAAACCACCCCATTTCACCAGACCGAGATTCGAACCCCATTTTCCCCAGAATTTTTTCTTTTTAACATTAGAATGTAAGTATTAAATTTTTGCTACGTAACAATGCTGCATCTACCCTCCCACTCCCCTTTGTAACGCCATGTATACATTACAGCTCATTCCTCTCTCTCTCTCTCTCTCTCTCTCTCTCTCAACAGCATCACGTGGTTTGTGGATGACCCCTTGATAGGCCGCCACGGACCACACTTTGATAAACACCGATCTACCGACTGGACAGGGGTGTGCATACAGTTCACACTCCCGAACACCCGTGACGTGATCTTGTAGGGGGTTCCTATTCTAGTACCGGATGTGCTGATGTTGATCCAGATGTTCAACTTCATTGTAAGGGGGTAAAGCTTATTTGTATGATTCTTCACTGTCAATTTAAAAACTTATTTTCTTTTGGATATGTTTGTTATTTATCTGTACGTTTTAACACAGGTCATTAATCCGTTCTATATCCGGCCCTGTCGTGTAGTGGTCAGTGCACATGGCTATGAACCTAAGGGTTACGAGTCAAACTCCCGGCTTGTACCCGGGGTATTTTTTATCTCATGGAGAATTATCCCAATGGTCACCAGGGGTTGGTAAATTAGGCTTAAGTTAGGTTTAAGACTTCCACTGGCTTCACACCTCATATTTATATCACATCATCTCATTGCCGGTACATGTAGAAAACCTCTCATCAACTCTCTGTGCCAACAGAACTGCAAATAGTCTACATACAGGCGACCTAAATGGATGTCATAATCCTCCCCGTCGGTAATTTCATAAGTTACGCTAAAAAAAAAGAGTTTTATACGTCTTACTACTCAATCAGGCTATCCTCATATCTACGACTAGATAGCTGTTGCCCGCGGCTTTGCTCTCGTGGAAGTTGATTATATACAAATACGAAAATATACATATGTATTTACAGATTAATTTAAAATATTACGTTACGTTGATGACCATAACTTGACCTCAGATCAAAAATAATGCAAGTCCGATACAAACTTTCCCCCCCTTTTTCATCCCTTATTAAATAAAATTTCCAAAATTCCTGAAACACGTATTTATTTGTTTTACGTCAATAACCGAAATACAAAATTTTGTTTATGTAACTTTCAAAATGACGGACTTTCATACATATTATCATACATATTATCATCCCCTATTTTGACCCCTTTGGGGTGGAATTTTCTAAAATCCTTTCTTAGTGGGTGCCTACATAACAAAATGAATATACAGTCCGAATTTCATGCTTGTAGCCTTGATAGTTTGCGCTCGGCGATGATGAATCAGTCAGTCAGTCAGTCAGTCAGAGGACATGTTATTTTATAAGTATAGATAAGTGGGTAGGGATGAATAAAGTAGAATTTTGAGGAAAAGTACTTGCATTTATTTTTATGGGATAGCAGGAAATCATTTAGAAAAAAAATCCACAAAATACAGGGCTAGATTTTTAACCCCAGCCCCCCAATCACTGGCAAACCAGACTAGGTGATCTTGACGTTTTATCGGCTTTCTTACTGATATAATGTATAAAAAGGAATGTATCCATTATTACGTAACAAAGGAAGAATTGAGTTCAGTTTAATCGTTTATTTATTTTAAAATATTAAATTTACATTTTTTGAAATAGGTCTACTATTTAGTTAGTTATTTGAGGTACTTTTAACGTGCACTTTCTGAACCGACTGATTATATCAGCACACGAGAAGTTCTATGAGCGAGCGCTAAAGGACCTATCAATTTTGCCGGGAAGGTATTTTTACATACTTTCCAGGTTATTTTACACGCCACAATTGACATGGGACCAATGGCTTTACTTCCCTTCCGAATAAAGTTGTGCTACGGAATTTGATCCCTCAAGAAAAATCCGTTAATCCCGGCTGAGTTTGAACCCACGAACATTGGGTCATGAGGCGAGCACTTTACTCCAAGACCACCGATGTTACAGCTGCATTATTAAAGTTACGAATCATCCGTGGGATGAGAGAGGCTCTTAATATCCTTTTGAGAGAAAAAAAAAATAACAAAAAGTTACTAGAAGGGGAACCTCTCCTTCAGTTTCCCGAACACATCCGGCTCTCCAGGATCGATTAATGGCAACCAGTTTCCGGTCAGGACACACGACGCTCAACCCGGGGTAGGATACTTCTTATTAGGCTCCGGTTCTACGTCAAGACGAAGTTGGTATACTCACGTTACAAACAAAATGAATACAGGAAAGTTCTTCGTTGCGTCAGGATAAGTTAAAGTAATAAATGAAGGTGTCGACCTCGGTATTTGTGTATCATGTTTGATGAAATAAAAGAGTGTATTTTTTTTAAAGATTTTCACTGTACATATATTTATTTTAGTTTAAATGTGTAAAGAGATTGTCTTATATATTTGTGTGTATTCTGCCCGAAATTAACGCTAACAATTTCAGACAAGTTTTTGTAAATGTAAAGTGATTTTTTTAAGAATGTCAATGCGATTGTATTGATCATCTTTTGGCAATATTTGAGTAATTAAAATCCGGACTCTGGTAACTTGATACTACTTACTTTATTGCCTCAGCAAGAAAAGAAGTCGGAAGTTGACAAACCTTTGATTAAAAATAATTATACTCACGAACGTTGGAGATGGGTTTTAATTAAAGTTTCAAATATTAAAAATTCTTTTCCATCCACCAAAATTTAAGTTTCATTAAAACGTCCGGGTTGGTCGCATTGATAGTGTACCGGACACTGAATTGATAGTTTTTACTTTCGGATTGATAAACTAGAAGATTTTTTTTTTAAGTTTGTGTTTTAATATCCTTTTTCAGAACAAATACATTTTTTTTTTCAAATTTACTGTTAATCTCCGTTAAATAATTTTTTTTAAGTAGTAGAGTCTAGTACAAATTATAAGCATTCGTGGTGAAGGCCAGATTTCTTGCTCATGAACAATTATTTTAAAACCATCTTTGCATATCGCTTATTTAATTATTGATACCTTGGAAGTATAGTGGCCGTGATTTAATAACACACTAATCTATCTGCATTTTAAATTATGTTTTGCTTTGTTTGTTTTTTGTTTATTTTAGCACCGCATGTTATGTAGGCCTACTAATCACGCTAATGACGTTAGTGATGAGGAAAGTTGAATTTAGAGGAAGTATACCCGCATTTAAAATATGGGAAAGGGAAAAACAAATACAAGCCTCAGTACCCCCATCGGGATTCGAACCCCGTTCTCCCTGTCATCAGCAGTATAGTCTATTGCTAAAGTGACGCCTTATACAATGTGGCCACTGGGGCATGTGTGTATTTTTTAATTAAAAAAAGAGTAAATAGTAAAACAATACCATATATAAGTATTTGTTTGTGTTTGTGGTGTATTCACTATATGTTGAAACCGAACATTGTTTAACTTATTTATCAATTAATTCATAAATTGTATGTAAATTTAAACCAAAAATATCGAAGAATGATAGTGAAATAATGATATGCAATAAATTTTTAAAATTCATATTTAAATAACTTTTTTTATCACCGCGTCTTACTCCCCGTTCGGTTTTTACGCTTATGTACTAATTACGCTAATGTTTTTAGGGCCTAGTGAGGTTATATTTGTAGTAAATTACCATAATTTGTGTGGAGGGAGGATAGAAAACAATTTTATAAAATCACCCTTAGTACACCCGACCACGATTCGATCCCCGTTCTCCCAGGCATAGCTAGTTTGATATTTTGCGAGAGTGATACCTTAGAGTTTAGACCATTCGACCACCAAATCGTAGGACACTAAGAATTTCTGGTGTAAAGTTATTGTAAACCTGTTAATATATTTATATTTCAACTTAACACTTTATACTCTATATCATACGTAGAATTTATATTTATAAACATTTTTACTAAAAAAAGTTTTCGTCATAACCGTCTCGTCTAACCAAACTCCAGTTTATCTTAATTTTCTCCCGAATATGTTAATTTGCAAAGTTGTTTGTACTGTCAAAGTAATCTATTTATTTTTTTGGTCTGGGAAACACTCATATTATTAATACTCGAACAAAGGATGGCTAGAATAAAAAAATATATATATTATACAACATTTCAGACATTTTCAAGAAACTCAAAAACCCATACCCTACATGAATACGGTTGGATTGGTCGAAGGGAAAGGAAAGAGAGAACTGATTAAAACCATTTTACACCGAATAAATTATTGTAAGTGTAATAAGGGGATCTAGTTAGTAATTAATCTAAGAGGTGGTGAAGCACATAAATGAACTAAAAGTCAATATATAGCAACCTAATATTGCATTTATTATTTTAATAATCTATAACGTGAAAAGATATTTCAACAGTTTGAAAATAAATTTAAGCTGACGATATTAATTAATGTGGGATTGTAGGTACCGCGAGAAAAGGAATGGATTTTTTTTAAAGTTTTTATAGCAAAATTTTGTGTTGTTTTTGCTAAAATAAATAAAATATTGCTCCAGTAGAAACATAGAGTTATATTTTATCCACATAGTGGTTGATATAACAATTGTTTAATATATTTCATGAGCATAGCGACATTAGATGAGAAACTTTTTTTAAACGAAGAAAAAACAGATGTCATAAAATTTTAGGACACCCTTGACCGATATTCAACAACTGTTGATGTCACCATGTAATAAGATTAAACTGTGTTTCACTAAATACATATTTTATTTATTTTATTATAGAAACATCAAAAACACCGCTTTTTCCTCGCTTTATCTACATTTCTACATTAAGTTAATGTCCTCTTATAACGTTAAACCGAGATAAGTTTCTACTTGTTTTTAGTAAATCAAATATATCATGTTTTTATAATAATTGTATATTATTTACACACACACACACACAAAATCTCACACTAAGAATGTTGTCACAGTATAATATGAGAGAGGAAGAAATGGTAATAGAGGATGTTCTAAAGTGCCATTCCGTTCAAAGGATCCGGATGTAGTTCACTAAATGAGAGGGTTTTTGCCTTTTACCGATATTCATTTCCCTTTACACTACTATATTTTATTTCATTGAATTTAGTTTTATCATTTATGTCATTAATTACAATTTTTTTTCAAAATTTATTTAAATCTTATTAATAAAACCTAATCATAATCAAAATATCTCTTAGAAAACTTTTCAGGCTCAGACCAGTCATTTTAAATATAGTTTTCAAATTATTTGTTATTTTTCGAAAGCATAGAAAATGTAGATTTTAAAGAGTAACGTTTAGAAAGCTCGTTACTTTTATTAAAATATTGTAAGCACCTTTACAATAGTGTAGTAAATATAATTAGACGTAAATTAACGTGTACAATTATTAGCCTCTGATTAAAACCTCCGTTTTTGGGATTTTTAAATTAAAATCCTACACCTTAATGGTTAAGAGTGATAGAGAATTGAGATTTGTTGCAGACGTTTAGTAATCCCTTATTATTTTAGAAGTTGTTTGATATTTTCCAAAAGTTTTTAACCAAATGTAGGTGGAAAATATCAGCAAGTTTTGACCAGTTAAAAAGTTTAAATTTTGAGGAAGTTTTAAAAAAAACTACTATGCTTTCTACGAAAGATTAAATAATGTAAGATCATTTATACGATTCTATGTCCCACATATTAAAAAAAATATATTTAACATAGAATTTAAACTTGTAAAGTTTGTTTGAAATTTCACCTACGTTTTGGTGAAAACAATTTTAAAATAAATCGTACGGTGCACCACACAGACTTTCTCTCGCTTTTATCTTAATATAGAAACATTTATTAAAAACTCGTAAGATTTGTGAAACTAAATAGTAGGTCTATACATTGTTGTAGAAATATTACACCAAAGATCATAAATAAAAGTATATACACTGTTACTTACTTACTTACTTACTCTTATGGCATTAGGAACTAGGAACACTGTTACAAAATAATTTAGAAAAGCGAAACATCTATGTCCACCAAAGAGCATAAGAATAACATTGATTTTCAAAAACCTGGATTAAAAAGTAAATATATTTGATTAGAGCTCAGAAATTATTAGTTTTATAAAAATATATTTCAAATAAAACATTTTTATCTTTAATAATACTACAACGTTATAGTGATAATATATTTCGTAACTAAATAGTTGTGCAGAAATTATGAAAATTGGAAAATTTCCCACAATTATTTAATATTTCATGAGTAAATGAGAGTTTACATCTTGTTTATAAGGATGAACAGTGTTTAGATATAAAATTACACAAAATCGTTAGAGTGAATTTCAACAACAAAAAATATTTCTCTTTTTGATCTTCAGTAAACTACTACCCTTCAATTTAAGGTCAGAAATTTAATTCCAAAAATGTCTCGGAGGATCCTTATGAAAGACCTAGATTCCAAATTTAAGCCCAATTAGTAAAACGAATTCGGTTCTAGGCTGAAATACAGGCAGACAGAAATTCAAAAACCACCTTTTTCAGTTTCAAAGGGTTCATGAAACGTATATATTTATCAAAATCTCGAATTTGGTTTTTGTTTTGACGATCACAATACTCTTTCTTTCCAAGTGTTGAGATAAAGTAAAATAATATCAAACCACTTCATAAATAATCCGTATTCTTCTATGTAGCATCCTTAACATAATTTGTCCAAAGCCGTTAATTACCTCCATTTGTATAAGCATTTTTCCCCCCAGATTCTGTGACATCTTTAAATTGAATATTGTACTCGGCTCGATGGACGTGATGTTAGCAATGTTGTTATCTAGGAGGAACTTTCAAACCCTTAATAAAACTAGTCAATTATTTTGGAAATTTTGAGATATATTTTGTTCAACTTACACTAAAAGGTATCATATGTATGTAAACAAGGAAAAAGGATTAGAATGTCATGGAAGTTATACAAAGTCTTTGGTAAACAACAACGGTAGAATACTAACGACATTGCATTTAAATTGTAACATTTTCTAAATAATAACACCAAAACGCTCACAGCGTTGAATTTAAATTGAAATAAGTTTGAAAATGTTTCATTTAGATGTATACATGAGGGCTGTAAACAATTTAACTTTGTAATTCCATTCACCGAATAAATAGCATCTCAAAACTTTTGTCTTATGACGCGATACAATCAGTTTGTTTATGACACATGTTTATCTTACATTTAATTGTTCCAATAGAAGAATTCTATTAGAGCTTATTATGATTCATGTCATTTTCTAGTTTGTAGGAAGTATAATACATTTATCAAACAAAAACTCCGGTATAGTAAAAAAAACTATGACTCAAGGCTACTAACTTTGTTTAAGAAGAGCTGTTAATATTAAAGTAGTAACTATCAATACTATTTTACTAGCATAATTAAGATGGAAATCGTGCACTGATTTTGTCAATAAAAATTTAAATATCCAATAACTATAAAGTAGATATACAAAAAAGCCACGTTCCTTATCCATCAATATATAATTGGAAAATGAAAACTCTCATTTCCACTGAAGTATTCGGTTGTCAATACTGGGGAAGAGCGTGAGATATTATCTGTGACAGTTTCAAACATTGAGACGAATAAATACAAGGGACTCCTATAACAAGTGCTAGATTAATGTTATAATACATTAAACAAAGTGTACACTAATTATGGAGGTAAGTATTATCCAGAACATTATGTACACAAGTAATAATCTTTTCAGCTGTACCGGTAACAAAACTTTGAGTCCTATATTATCTCACTGTACCAACGCGATACCGAATAAGCTAAGGGTTCGAATATTTATACTCAAAGTTTAGTGGTTATTAAATGATATATGAGTTTTATTTTTTATTGAACTGATCTCCCAGACATATAAACATTAATATTCAACTTATCTTATTTTGTATTAGTATTAACGGGTGACCTGGCAGTCTAGGGGTAACGTGTGACTTCTGAGCTGGGGGTCCTGGATTCAATCCTTGGTCCCAGCACAGATTTATCTGATTACCAAACCCTTCCTTCACCTCTGACAAGACGTGAATTAATCACATCTTGTGAATGTGTGGAAAGCCAGGCCTACACCGTGGTTAGGATCCCACGTTATTAAACTGTAGGTCCTCCATTTCATCTCACAATCACCCTACCATTACACATTAGCGTAAGTGCGTATAACTCGAACAGGTAGTAAGACGTGGTGCTAATAATAATAATAATAATAATAATAATAATAATAATAATAATAATAATAATAATAATAATAATAATAATAATAATTAGCCTTAACACTTTGATAAGGGGGCATAGTTTTATAAGAAATGAATAAAGCTTGTTTCATTGCAATCTAGTTTTATTGATATAAAAAGTTAAATAAAATTATGGAAAATAATATATATTTATACATTATCCCGTAAAAATATTAAACAAATAGACTTCACAAAGAAACAAATAAAATTCTGTATGGTGGTTAGATAAAGATAACATGTGAATACAACATTTAAAAATTTACATTTTTTTTACAACGTTTCATATTAACTAATTACGTTAATGTTCCAGGGAAGAGGAAGGTTAAGTTTAGAGTCAGTGTACCCGGATTTGCGTGTAGTGAGAATGTAAAACCATTAAAGAAAAACCACTTTAAGAACACCGCAGCAAGATTCAAACCCCAATATCTCCACATCATCGCTAGTCCATTATACTGTGAGAGTGATGCCTTGGACAATTCAATCACCGGTGCAGTTTTCATTAAAATAAAAAAAACAGTGAACAAATATATTTTTGAGTAACCATTTTGTTTAAAAAAATATTGAGAGCGTAGTTGGTTGTCACTTACAGCAAATGAATATTCTGGTCCCTTGAGCCGCTAGTATGGTGAAATTAGAATTTAATTTAAGAGTTTAGAAAGTATTCAGTTGATCGTATTGAAATATCTACAGGTTCATTTATAGTAACTTATTAAGTCAAATTTAAAAACTGTAAGCACTTTCAGCTAAGAGGTTTGGAAAATTTGATAATTACATGTAGTTTCACCAGTTAAAACAGCTTTTAAAGTAAATACAAAAGTATTTTTTTTTAAGAAATACAATTAGAATCAGTTTTATTGAGAAGTTTTGTTTGTTTTGTTTTTTTTGTTTTCAAAAATGTTCCGATGCACGATTTCCCTTGAGTGCTTCGGCATTTGCCCTTGGCAAACATTTCTTAAAACCGCACACTTTTTTTTATCCATTTTATACACTTGGGGGGGGGGGGAGGAGGGTTCCTAAAAAAAATAGAGATGGAAGGAAAAGAGAATTTTATAACGAAACCTGAAAGTAAATATGAACGTTTCAACAGAAGAGAGAGGAATAAAATAGCGGGCTGTGAAGGAAAGAGAAGGACACTTTTTTTTTAATCCTCTTAAGTCTCGAGTTTCCGCCCGTGCCGCGATGGTAGTTTACATTAAACCTTGAGGACACATTTGGATTGAAGTTCTCTTTCTTTGGGGGAGAACGGGGCTTAGATAAATCGTTCAATACACTCAAACATAAAAAAGAATACTAATCCAACAATGCTATGTTTTATGGGCCACCTGAATTTTCTCTCTCACTAAAAATTGTCTAAATGTAAAAATGAAGAGTCTCCGAATGAATGTTTTAAGGATTTAGAATAATACAAGTCAGTAGCAGAAATGCTCCCAGCAAAACTTGCTAAGCACCTGCAAGATCGACTTGTGTGCTCATCTCAGACTCGGGAGATCATGTTGGCTGCACTGCGGCTCATTTACAACATGGGATTTTCATTAGGGCTTCCTACTTGTTTTTCATTAATTAATATTAATAATATTTAGAACCGCGTCTTACTACCCGTTCGGGATATACGCTTTAAGTACTAATTACGCTAATGGATTAGGAATTGGGAGGGTTGAATTAGAGGAAGTGAACCCTAATTTGCGTGGAAAGAGAATAGAAAACCATTTAGGAAAAACCACCCCCAGTTCACCCGACCGAGATTCTAACCTCGATCTCCCCGTCCTCGGCAGTTGAGCTCAACATGACTAGCGCGTTAGCCAACTACGCCACCGAGGCGGGTTTTTTTCATTAAGGTTTTCAGCAAATGATTTTCATTAAGGTTTCCAACATGCGTCGTTCATTAAGCTTTTTAACATGTTTTTTATTGAGGTTTTTAACATGTGAATTTCATGAAGGTTTCCAACATGTGTTTTTCAAGGTTTTCAACACGTGTTTTTCACTAAACTGTCCAACGTGTGTTCTTCAATAATGTTACCAACATGTTTTTTTCACTAAGCTTTCCAACATTTGATTTTCACTAAGGTTTTAAAAATTTGATTTTCATTAAAGTTTTAATCGTGTGTTTTTCACACATATTAGTTCCACAAATGATTTAAATATGTGATTTTCATTAAGATTTTCAAAATTTGTGATTCTTACTAAGGTTTTCAATATGTGATTTTCGTTTTCAACATGTTTTATTCAACTTCTTCGTATATGATTTTTATTGTGAATTTCTACAGAAAATTTCTAATTTTAGATTTTCCCATTCTCTTTTCACAATAATGTGATCGTAATTTCTCCATGTAACTTTCTTCGTCTTTGTATCTTAAACTATGTCATTAACAGTGATATTGTTTTGAAATATCTATCAAATTCAGCAACAACAAATTGCTTGATTCGGTGGCCGCATGTTCTAAGGTGTCACTCTAGTGAGATTAAACTGCCAATGACATAGAGATCGGGGTTCAAATTCCGATAGGGTGTACTGAGGGTGGTTTTCCCAAAATGGTTTTCCCCTCTCCCTCCACGCAACTGCGGGCACGCTTCCTCTAAATCCAACCTTACTTATCCCTCATTTATTAGCGTGATTAGTGCGTATGATTATAACATAAACAGGTGTGGTGCGTAGAATCTTACCAATGATCTAAGGGTACCGGCTTCTATTCCTGACAAGTACAGAAAATATATCTCTGAGAAGTTGATTTGTTCACGTTCACTAAATAGTAAATAAAGGTTTAAGGGGGAGGTGCACACCAAATAGCTTATAGAGGAATTTAATTTTATTTATTTTTAATTCAGATGAGAGTCACTCCAAATATTCTAAAGTATCCAGTTTTAAAACATATACCAAGGGTGGGTCCACAAGTACTTATTTAGCTTGAAGGTCAAAGCCCTTAAAAAACCTATTTTATTTACTAAGTTAATCCACCACCCTGCACAAATAAGGTTTCAGCGCCACTAAAATCAAGTGAAACAAATAGTGGGGGCCCGCGCTTTGCCCCTGGTACCACGCTCGGTTTGAACACCTGGTGGGCCTGCGCCAGTTATATAACCTCATATTAATACCTACCGAGTACATCCGAACTTAATTTACTTAATTTAATTATGTATAAGAGGAAAGAAGCACTATCATGAATGGTTTCACTCCCTCCCCCTCCCCCGTCGGTTCAGTGAGTGGCTATCGAGCCCCCGATCTTACAGGTCTCATATTAGCCATGCTTCCTATCCCTACTGCTCTGCGCGATGCTAGCCAAAGTTAATTAAGTATCCACGACTCGATTGTTGTTATTTTGTCATGTGAAGCAACTTCATTAACAGTGGCCGTATTCACAATGAGAATGTGCCATCTCTCCCCTTACGGCTCAGAATATATCCCCTATCCTCTCTTTATATCGTTAGCTCGACAATGTTAGTTTATAAATCATTTCACAAAGTTTGAAAAGGATGGGAAATAATAGCTTTAAAAAAAACAAGAGAATGTTTCGAAATGAAGCCGGTCATTGGCATGTTTATGGTAGAATAGAGACCTGTGGCTTCTTTTTTTATATTCTTATGTACTAATTACTTTAGTGAGTTAGGGATGAGAAGAAGGCTAGATTCAAAATGAAATATATCCGCATTTAAATAGAGAGATTGGTAAACCATTTAGGAACAACCACTCTCAGTACACCCGACCGGGATCGAACTACCGTTTCCTCGTCATCGGCATTTTAGTATATTGTGAGAGTAGTGCCTTAGAATCTGTGGATTGACCATTTAGGGAAAAAAAACACCTGACCGGAGTTCAAACCACAACCTCTCATCACCAAAAACCAGACTAAATATGATATTTACGTTTGGACCGCCTACCCACAGTGTGGGTTTTTCTAGAGTTTTAATTCAGTCTTTATAAAGTTAACGTGTAATCAGACAATTTTATTTTTACTAAGTCCTCTACTGAGGGTATATTTAACTCCAAATGCCCAAACGTTTCATACGAATCTTTCAGCAAAATACTTGGGGATGTCTCAAATGGTGCCAACCTGGTAAAGAAAAAGGTTGATTATTGATGCAGCAGTGGCGGATCCTTGCATGGAATATAATCAAAAATATTGAAACCAATGCCTTAATTTGGTAAAGTGGATTAAAACTAAAACTTTACATTAATTAAATTACCAAGTTTAGTATGGTAACCAATTGTTTTTATTAAAATACATTATTCTTTCTATCAACACTAAAACATTTTAGTCACAGGTACACATCCAGATACCCATTTTTAACTCGACCTTAAAGGTCAATAATTTCAAAAACTTTCAAACTTTTCGATCATTTTATAAAAAGTAAACCATTCTTCAATTAATTTATTTTAGGAAAACATACCATTATTATTTTTTATTTAAATAGTTCCCCAATACCTATTATTAACAAAATCTCTGAGAGCTATTTTCAAAAAGATTCAAATTTTACAAAAAGCATCAACAGAAAATTACTTTAAAATGATTTTTTGGAAACGAATATATATAATTATTTATATGTAAAATATTTAACATATAGATATTTTGAACTAGATCACTAGAGCCATTTATTATAATATTCAAATTTAAAAAAAAACAGTGCTCAGTAAACTAGGTACCTCTAAACAAACTCTCCCCCATAAAACTAGTACCTATACGGTTTTATTTGTCATGCTAAACACTCCCCAGATGGATATTTTTAAACAAAATCGTTATAGCTATCTTCAAAATATTTCTAATTATCAAAAAATCAGCCATCAGTAAACTACCCTTTAGGGAATTTGTACCTATAAACCAAGTATATAGTGTTATTTGGGAGGTTAAACACTGCCTAAATATCTATTATTATTATTATTATTATTATTATTATTATTATTATTATTATTATTATTATTATTATTATTATTAAATGTTCTGTCTCACAACAGGTCCATTTCTTTTGTCAGTGAACTTGGACTTCAATGCGCCCTGTTCTCTGCCTCCTTCAGCTCTCAGAATGTTATTCTTTCCTTCAAGACATCAATCCTTCTTCTTCCTAAGCTCCTCTCTCCCTCAACCTTTCCTTCTATAACCTCGTGCAGAAGACAGTCCTTCCTAAGGATGTATCTTGTCCAGTTTGCTTTGTACTGAAGTATCACATCCAAAATGGGTTCTCTTCTCGCCTACTCTTCTTAGGACTCCTTCAATAGACTTCTAGTCGATCTCTCTGACCACTCGTTCACAGAGAAATGTGATATGTCTCTTCCTTTATTTCACCTCAACTCACGTTAGAAATGATAGTCTTTAAATTTGTTATTATTTACTACCGACATATCTCAAAATCAACCGCTAATTAAAAAAAACATTGTCTCTCAAATGTTCGGTCCTTTCCCTCCTAACACCTTTCGGCCCCTCACCACCACAACTACCCTCTCTTCCAATCTTGAAATGTTCCAGTAGTCGCATGGTCTAAGGCGTCACTATCATGGTAGACTAGAATGCCGATGCAGGGAAATGGAGGTTCAAATCTCGGTCGGGTGTAATGAGGGTGGTTTTATCAAAATAGTTTTCCACTCCCCCTCCACCGAAATGAGGGTACACTTCATCTAAATATAACCTTACCCATCTCTAAAACCATTAGCGTAATTAGTACATACGTGTACAACCCGAATGTTTAGAAAGATGTGATGCTAAAAAAAAATACACCAGTGGTCTGAATAGTTAATCAAATTGCAAATGGTCGTCGTTTGAATAGGTGTTTTGAAGGTGGTTTTACCAATTTATCCTATCCACACTAATGCGGATGCATTTTCACTAAACTACACTCATCATTTCTAAATCGTTAGTGACTCTTATGTTTAATGAGCTAATATAAAATAAAAAGTGTAAAGTGTTTCATAATGTGCAAGGAAAGTGCAGTCCAATTATCAAAGGTAGATCCTTTTAGAAAATACAAACATATTTTACTGTGGACAGAATTGACGGTTTTTTATTTGTTGTTGTTGTAGTTGTGTTATTTTGTTGGCATTGATAGTGTTCATCAAAAGTGACAGCTTCAGATCACATGACATGACGTTTGAATACGTGAAAATAAAACTTATTAATTTTTCTATCTTTCATACAAGACCCTTCCTATGAGAATTGAACTGTAAACTAGGTGTAAGAGGGATTTGATGATTTATATAAGTACTGATCCCAGGATTTGGTCAAGAGCTAGGACCATAAAAATAACAATCAAAAAACCATACAGTGAATGACGATCTAAACATTGTTTGGTCAAATGGGCCAGACTGTCTCAAGAATCTGAGGAGAGTATAGTTCTCGATGAGACGTTCTCTAAGACGTTGAGTGTAGCGTAAAAAGTCGATATCGACCCTCTCATTTCGAGTCTCACAATACCACCCATCCTTTCAAAAGTCTGTACCATACCCATCCATCCTTTATCCATCTATTCAATACTGCCGACAGGTTTTCAAGGCAATTTTTTTTTCCTCTCTCTTCGGAACTACCAAGGAACATTTTTCAATAGCCTCAGCAATGAGATCGTATCGAGAAAAGGATTTCCGCACGGAACGTGGTTTTGATGCTACAAACTCACGAAAAGAATAAAATTGGAAAAAAAGTAAAATTGTATATATGATGAAAAAATAAATAAAAAATGTATATGCATGTACTGGTTTCATAAAAACATTTCAAGAATATTTCAATGTTTGTACAAACTATTACAGGAATAGCTCGTGGGTTGTTAATACCGGGATAGTCAAGAATCGACGTGACTGTACTTGTAAACTATTCCCTCCACCCTCATTTATCCATTTGAACAAGCACTCAAAATAAGGTGGTCACGTTTGATACTGAATAGGAGGAAACATTTTAATAGTACAGTCCTGTCTAGTCTTTCTTACCTTGGTAGCAACCCACGGGTCTCGCCTATAGACAAAATATTGTTTTTTTTAACATGCAGTCAAATTTAAAGTATGAAATAAAGTGTTTAAAAAATGTTTGTAAAAAAAAACAAAATGTGAATATGCCTTAACTAATTCGTGGGTACATTGATTAAATATCAAACTCGTCTGGTCTACAATCCATTCGCCAATGATTTGGTTATAGCTGACAGTTGCAGAAGATTTTTATATCAAACATTGGTGGAAAGTCAATAATGTGAATCTATGTGGAAATTATTATTATTATTATTTTAATAATACAGTATTATCAATCAAAAATGTTAATAAGCTCTTCTAATAATACTTCACTTAAGATTAATGTATAATTGGCCTTATCGAAACTAATTGAATGAACAAAATATATTTTTAAGTGTATTATGTTTTTTATTTCATGGTTGTGGCAACAAGATATATTATAATACATGAAATTATAAATTAAAAAATAATATATCCACACTACTATCTTATAAATGGCCACCAACATAAATAAATGTTTCTATAACTAAGAGAAATATCCATACAAAATATTAATTTCAAAATAAAAGTTTCTATTTTACAGTCACATGCATATGAACAAAACCGAAGATGGTTTTTATGACGTCATCAATCACCCTCGTTTCTCCTGGTATACCATCTTGATTTATGAAGTGAACACAACCTTTAAGAAACTCTCGTTTGTAAATAATTTGTAAGCGAAACACTGACGTTGCTTCCACAAAAATTAAACATCCAAACGGTTATCGTCATAAGGCGATTGGCCCTTTTCATTTGGCATAGAAATGATAAGCCATGGGAACAAATGGATATCTTCAAGAATTCTTATTGTTTTGAAATTTTCTTTTCGGAAAACGTTTTTTCAAGAATAGAAGCATGTTGATTAAGTTATACTTTTTATACTCGCATATCCTTTATAATTTTAACAGTGATTAAATATCGATAAAATTGAAATTTTTCAATAGAAAAGTGCCGGCTTCATGACAAAAAATAAGAAAATATAACAATTAATAAACATCGACACATTATCTCAGAAGGGATGTTGAAAATATTAACATTAACATTTCATTGGTTCTCGAGAAAACTGATATTTCCAAACGAATAATTTCTCCGCAAGACCTGTCCGGTAGCTAGCGCCATTTACGGTTTCCATGATCCATCTGTTCTTATTGGCGCGGAAGGATAATTTGTTCGGTTGTGAAGACACGCCACGCCATTCACCCTCCCACCCACCATCCCAGAAAATAGGTTTCAGACTTGCAATCGACAGTGCCAAGGGCCATAAGTTCATGTTTCAATATTGTAAAAACTGTTTTCAAAAAAATAATTAAAAACAAAATTGGTTGTTGTGAAAGTTTTTACTGCCAGATGTGACAGCAGCTTTGATCTTGCAGATCACGTGGTTTGGCGAATGGATACATGAGTGTGGATCTGCAAGTTTTTGCTGTCAGTTACCACCCCATGCCAGAGACGAATGAACTATAGTTTTCAGGTGAAAGGAAAGTTAGGGCTCAAATACCACCAGGATGTAATTAGAGTGTTTTTTCCTAAATGATTTCCAATTCGTTTTTTTTCAGCACCACTCCTTACTATCTTGTTCGGGTTATACGCTTTTGTACTAATTACGCTAATGGTTTTAGTGATTAGGAAGGTTTGTTTATTTAAAGTAAATGGAGGAAAAGTGGAGTACCATTTTGGAAAAACCACCCTCAGTACAACCGACCGAGATTCGAACCTCAATATCCCCGTCATATACAGTCTAGTCTACTGCAATAGTAGCGCCTTAGGCCATGGGGCCACCGAAGTGGACATCTCCCATTCTCTTAACAGCAAAATCTAATAAATTTACTCTAATGTCTACCTCCACATCCCTAAACCATCAGTTTAATTAAATACTGAAAGACCCACTTTGGTGTCCTAATGATCTAAGTTAACTGGACTGCCAATTAGGGGGGATCGGGGCTCGAATCCTTGTCAGGTATAATCAGGTTATTAAGAAGCGGTACAAAAAAAACTTATTCAAAATACATTTCTACTGAGTTCGTTGATTAGTAAATAAATATTTTTTTATTTAAAAAAAATTAAATGACGATGTGAACATAAATAAGAGTCCTTAAATAATAATAATAATAATATCTAGCACGCGTCTTACTACCCGTTCGGGTTATACGCTTTAAGTACTAATTACGCTAATGGATTAGAAATTGGGAAGTTAATTAGAGGAAGTGAACCCGAACTTGCGTGGAGGGAGAGTGGAAAACCATTTAGGAAACCACCACCACCTAAACCCCCCCCCCCCCCCAGTTCACCCGACCGAGATTCCGAACCTCGAAGTAGTCCTTAAAAAATGCTGATCTAGTTCACTAAATTATGGAACGATTGCCTCGGTTTAAAATCAAAATATACACATTTGAACTTATTACAATATTTTACTAATATTTTTTTTCTTATTCGCCTAGTTTTAATACACGTACGGGTTATATTAATTTTAACGACATTATTGGGGTAGCAATGAGAATGGTATTATTTAAAGGAAATTTGCGCCGAGGAAGAGTGGGAAATAATTTAGAGGAGTGAGAAATCAATCACCCTCTGTATAGCCAATCAGGATTTATGCTCTGACCTTGCCATAACAGGCAAAAAACCAGGCTAGATTCTGGAATTTATTATATGTGCCAATCGATGCGAGTTCCTTAGCCCTCCCTCTTCCCCCCCCCCCCCCCCCCACACACACAAAAAAATTAAATCCTCCTTTTATTATTAATAACTTGAACTTCTTCTTTACCCGCCTCGGTGGCATAGTTAGCTAACGCGCTTGTTTCGTGTTGAGTTAGACTGCCGAGGACAGGGAGATCGAGGTTCGAATCTCAGTCGGGTGAATTGGGGGCGGTTTTATCCTAAATGGTTTTCCCCTCTCCCCCACACAAATTCTGGTTCCCTTCCTCTAAATTCAACCTTTACAATTCCTAACCCATTAGGGTAATTAGTACTTAACCGCATGACCCGAACGCGGTGCTAAAAAATATTAACATTTTTTTTTTTCTTCTAAAATGCATAGCTCCGCGCTATCGTTAGTGGAAGAACTCCCACCCTCACGTTCCAGTTAAAACGATCCCGACACAGTCAAGAAGATACCACCACCGTTGTGCTTGATTACATCCGCTCCATTGGTTCCACAAGATCCCTCCCCTTCCTCCCTCCCCCCTCGCTATCTGAATCTCCTCCAGCTCGTTAAACGCATCTTTCATGTCACAAGTCATTGTTACAGCCAGATCATGCGCTAGAAGAGGAAACCCAGACTCCTTCCTTGCTCTCATAACCTTCATCAATAGAGAATTTAGAACTAGTGCGAGAGACCAGGAGAACATAAAATTGTTTTACAGGTTATCAAGAATTTTACCGTCGATATATGCCATATTATTAGACACTAAAACCTGCGCCAAAGCTTCGAAATTTCAAATCCTAATATCATTATTATTTAGCACCGCGTATTACTACCCGTTTGGGTTATACGCTTTAAGTACTAATTACGCTAATGGATTAGAAATGGGAAGGTTGAATTAGAGGAAGTGAACCCGCATTTTCGTGTAGGAAGAGTGGAAAACCATTTAGGAAAAACCACCCCCAATTCACCAGTTCATCCGATCGAGATTCGAACCTCGATCTCCCCGTCCTCAGCAGTCGAGCTCAACACGACAAGCGCGTTAGCCAACTACGCCACCAAGGCGGGTAAGCTCCGATATTCATGTGCAATATTTAATTTTTCAAGCGTTAACTTTCCCTGTTAAATCTTGTTAAGATTCGTATTCGATGCGAAATTCCAAATCTAAATATTAAGATTCGAATTGGGTCTTGGAACCCGGTTAAATATTCCGAGAGGTTTTTTTTTCCTATATGGTTTTCTATTCCACACAATTCAATTAATTAGGTTACATTTATTAGAAAATTTAAACGTCTTTATCCCTACCTCATTATTTTTAATATTTGGATATTCCGGATGAACAGTAAAGATAAGACACGGACATAAAACAATAGAAAGAATTGGAATCTTAATTCCTCTGTATGCAGATCCGAGTTCGAATCCTTACCCATTGATCCAAGTTTCAATTGCTAATATAGATTCAAATTTATTGCAGACAAAAAAAGAAAAGCCTCCCTTTTGTTCTAAAGTATTAACGACATAATTTCATGAAAATGTATGATTGATAATGTATTCTGGTAGAAAATTATTTCAACTACAGTTTTTATAAATTTTAGATAAGATAAAACAGCTTGTTCGCCGTATAAAGACTAATTTATGGAATTTAATCTCTTCCGGCAGGACTTATCTAGTTCAATTTAAAATCTACACTTTAAAAAAATGACTGTTTTTAATTAATTCATTTTTAAAAATACCAAACTCCTTTGACTTACAAACAAAAGTACCACTTTAATATTCTATATTAAATATAAAGTTGATTTTATATTTTAATATGGGGGGCTTGAAGTTCCTCTTTATTCGAAATTTTGTTTACATTCTTTGCGTCCCATAGGTTTTTCAACTTACCATAGAAGCACAATTATTTAGTTTACATAGAGAGAAAAAAAAATCCCACTAAATTTCATATTGCGTCAGTATTTTTCATATGCAAGTGAAAAAAAATACACATTAAAAACCGAACATTTTAATGAGCTTTGTAAAAATTTCCAAGAAACCTTCCCTAATTGTCTCAAATAAAAATAATATAATATGAATAATTAATTAAACGACCTTTTTAACTCCTTTATCTCTTGTAATCACAAAATATATGCTAGGTATTCCAATTTGTATTCCAAGCTCAAAAATTAATTCCATCAATCTAACACGGGTATTACAACAAGCCCTGTTGATTAGCGATGGTTCACTGTTCGAATTTGTTTATGTTGTGTTAAAGTGTTTTTGAATGTCATACAATTCAAATATCTACGGTTTTCCCTATTAAATAATCCGTAATGGGTTTTTTGTGTCTATAAATGTTTCATTTTAACTGTGTTTGTGGTTTGTAGTTCAAATATTAATTATAGCATGTGCGTATTTAATTATGATACCTAGACAAGCATTCGAGATCATTTCCCCCGAGTCTGTCACTGTAGTGGTTTGATCCATGACTGAATCTAAAGGAAGAATGCGCTGGCGTGCGAATTTTTACATAGATATATTACAGTCCTCCTGTTAGGAAAATAATGGTGCATTTTTTAAATTTGTTCAGCTAACCTTACTACCCATTCGGGTTATACGCAAATATACAAATGTATTAGTTACGCTAGTGTGTTAAGGATGAGGAAGGTTGAACTTTTAGGAAGTATACCCAAATTTTCGTGGGAGGAAAGTAGAAAATTATCCAGGAAAGTCCACTCTCAGTACGCATGACCGGGTTTCGTGCCCTTAACTCCCCGTTATTGGGAGTCCAGTCTATTGCGATATTGACGCTTTAGACAAGTGGTTTTCAATCTGTGGTACGTGTAACCCTGAGAGTATGTGAAGTCATTTTAGGGGATACGGTACTCAAAATTATGATAATATCTATATTTAAACCTTGTCTGGCTGCCGGGGTTCAATCCTCGGTCCCGGCACAAATTTATCTGATTACCAAACCCTTCCTTCACCTCTGACAAGACATCTTGTGAATGTGGGGAATGCCAGGCCTCCACCGTGGTGCGGATTCCACGTTAAACTGTAGGTCCTCCATTTTCATCTCACAATCACCCTACCATCACATATTAGCGTAAGTGCGTATAACCCGAACGGGTAGTAAGACGCGGTGCTAATAATAATAATAATAATAATAATAATAATAATAAGAATAATAATATATTTAAACTTAATATTTAATACATTATTTTTGATGTTATTTATTTTTTTATTTTAGATGTAGATTATAGAGTATGTATAACTTGTATTATGTAGCAACATTTTTGGAGATAGAAGGTTAAGGATAAATTACATCTGGGGGTACGCAAACAAAAAAAAAGTTTGAATACCACTCTGTCTTAGACCACTCGGCTGCCTAAGCAAGTTGCCTTTATTTAAAATTCATGCTCATCCTTTGTCTCTAGACTGGCTGACGCAAGCTACGGACAGCTCCAGACAGGGAGCTGGGTTCAAAACACTAAACTAGCATGTTTCAATTATTTATTTATAGTTTTTACTTGAGTAATTGAACTTGTTGTCTCTCTGGTGTGGTTGACAGCAAACAGAGGTTCGGATCCATACGTTGAGGGTCCTCTCTCGAACGTAACTGGATACCTCAAACTGCAGCAGGGTATATTTGAAAAACATATTTAATTTTTAGTCTTAATGAGTTTAAATGTTAATTGTAGTAGTTAAAATTATGAATAATATACAAAGATATAGAACATAACATAAGAGACAAAATTAAATTCAAAATTTTTTGCAATCATTATTAAGATCTTTAAATAATATGTCTTCCTTCACTCCTCATAATAAAAGTATCTTAGGGTAGAAATAGCTGACAATAATGATTTTTTTAGCACTGCATCTTACTACCCGTTCGGTTTATACGTTTATGTACTAGTTACAATAATGATTTTAGGTGTGAGACAGGTTATATTTATAATAAGTATACCCACATTTTTGTGGAAGGAGGATGGAAAACCATTTTGAAAAAATCCCCCTCAGTAAATCCTACCGAGATTCAAGCCTCGCTCTCCCCTGATCGGCAGACTAGTCTACTGTCAGGCCGTACTACACTAGCGGTTAATCGCGGTGGTTTTGCCGCTAGCTTACGCCCCCAAACCCTTGAATATACACCTAACTGTCAAAACTCAACTGTTAAACAGCTACTATAAAACGTTACCGATTCTACACTAGTGGTTTAAATGCCACGGTTGTCACTTCCACAACACACTTCCACTTCCACTTCAACATGAGATCGGGAAACATTATGGGTATAGTGTCCTAACTGTACAGATGCGATTTAGGATCAATATCTCAAGATCAAATGGTATTATTTTTATCAAAGTGTATTTCAATTTTCCAAGATGTTTAGAAGGAATATACCGTGTTGTTTTTTTTGCCAGAGTGTACTCTCCAGGTTGTTAATAAGGTGTTCGCTCACCTTTAAAAAAAATTGTTCTTCACAAATTGTTATTTATATACAGTATTTACATTTGTATCACAGTCCTCTCCAACTTTTGTATTAAGATAAACGATATCCTACTATCAATGTGTTAGGGAAGGGTTTACTTTTCCTCTATAGGATTGTGCTTTCCATTATTATTTGATGTTCTGTCTTACAACAGGTCAATTTTTTTTTGTCAGTGAACTTAGACCACCAATGTAACCATTTCTCTGCCTCCTTCAACCCCCAAAATTTTCTTATTTCCTTAAAACATCTAATATTTGAATCTTCCTTCTTCCTAAGCTCCTCTTTCCCTCAACCTCTCCTTCTACGACGTCTTGCAGAAGACAGTTCCTCCTATGGATGTGTTCGATCGAGTTTATTCTGTACGGAAGAATCACATAAATAATTGTTCTCTTCTCACCCGATTTTCTTAGGACTTCCTCATCTATCAGCCTAGCCTGTCTGTCCACCTGATCTTCACGTCTTCTCCAACACCACATTTCATTTCATCTTCCTGAGAGTCTAAGATTCTGCCCCATACAGCGCGATTCTCTAAATGTAGCATTTCATCAGTTTCTTCCTCATTCCCAAACTCAACTTGCTGGTCATCTTCTTGTTGAAAGCTTCCTTGTTCATGACGACCCTCTATCTAATTTCCTTAGTTCAGTAGGCATTTTTGTCAGCAGACATCCCAGGTACTTGAACTGTTCTGTTTTCCGACTCTTGGTTTACAATCTTGATTTTTAACGGTGCTTCATGTTTTTGAAATCAACATCACTTTTAACTTATCAATGGTGATCTCTAAGCCATATCCATCTTGTGAATGTGGGGAATGCCAGGCCGCCACCGTGGTTCGGATTTCACGTTAAACTGTAAGTCCTTCATTTCATCTCACAATCACCCTACCATTACACATTAGCGTAAGAGCGTATAACCCGAACGGGTAGTAAGACGCGGTGCTAATAATAATAATAATGATAATCTAAGCCATATCTTCTTCCTATCTCCACCAGCTGGTCCATCATTTGTTACAACTCTTCTTTATTTTTGGCCAGCAGTGCGTATTTTACTGTGTTGTGACACATCCTTCTATTCTGAAATTGCCACGACCTCCAGGTCTTCCCTGACCAGCAACTCTCTATATAAGTTGAACAGACCGGGTGACAAACAACGTCCCTACCTTACTCCTCCTCCAATCTCTACGCTGTCTCAGGTACATTATATGAATAAAAATTATTCAGCTTTTTAATTGTCTTCGGCCCATAGATACATTTTAAAACCACGAGAAATGTTGCAACTTCACGAATAACTTGGGACTCCATAGTTCATTGACTAATTATTTCCGTGTGTGTTGGATTAATAATATGTGTATTCAAAGTTGAAAAATACGATGCTAAGCAAATATTTAAAAAGTTACATTTAAACTTTTCATATAACGTATTTTTTTTATATAAACATTACTCAATAAATATATCTTTGAAGTAACATTTCACATGATTCATGATGAATTTTTTAAACCAGAAAAATTATTTTTATTTTGGTAGTTAAAGTTCTGGAATTAAATGTTCGTATGGAAAGGGAACTAAATATACACTATTTTGTGTCTGAGCGTCTCCAACAGGATTGCAGGATGCTAGGAGCGCCGCGCTGTATATACTACATGCACTACGTCAATGCCTACCAGGAAATATAACAAGACTTTTATGGGCGCACTCCACAAACAACATGCTTTGAATTAATTTTCATGCATGTTTTACTAGCGCTCAAACTGGGTTTATTGTTAAGACGAAATATCCACGAACTGTTTAAAGGGCTGAAACATTATCATTTTAAAATTCTACTTTATTTCTTAATACCTTAAGTTATTTGGGAGAAAATGGTTGTTTTTATTGTATTGTGGGAAAATTAAGTGCATTATTCACCTCATAGCTCGTCAAACACATACACTACGTTGGGTATCGTGATCTTAGGTTTGTATCTTTACAGCTTTCATAACAAAAAACATTTTTGGTCGAATTAAACAAAATATTTCTCTTGTAGATAAGTTTAATTTAATTTTCAACATGGAGTAGCTTCAAACATTTATTTATCGTGGAATACAAACAGGACATTTTCTCTTTATTTAAGAACCTTCTTTTCAAACTCCATTATGATGACAAATATTCAAGAAATTATGAGATACGGTAACTACTATGTGTAGAAAATTAAACTAAACGCATCAACTGACAATATTCTATATTATTTTGGTAGAAAATAGTTTGTTATAAAAAATGTAAAAATACGACCCTCGTTCGTGTTCACCACACCTTTACCCATTATAGGGCCTAATCTAGTAGCATTGTTATCGGCCACAAGGCTTTGGAACACCGGCTCAACTCCGAGGGTTGGCATAATATGATTTATTAACTAATTATATTTAGTTTCGTCTCGCTATTCAATTAGTAAATAAAAAGGCCTAGAAGTGTAGTAATTAGGGATGTGGGAACGAAAGAAAAGTATCGACACTGTATTCATAAAAATATCGCCACCATAATAGTATCGAAACAAAAATATCGATAACGGTAAGTATCGGTATCAAAATTTTAATCTGTAAAAAAAAAAATCTAGTAATTTTAATTTCAATTTTACATCAAAACTGCATTTTTAAATTTATTTAAACACTGAAAATGATATTGATTGAGCTCTACAAAAGCTTATTTTGTTTAGTTAACGATGACCATGCACATTGATAAAGGAAGGGGTAGTAAGTAATATGGTTGCCACTCGCTTCGTCACCAGTTCAGGCATCAGGGCATGTAGAAAATTAGTGAGAATTAAGAAATTGTGATATTTGTTCTTTCTCCACAGTCCACCCTAATAAACATTTAACACCAACAGGAGCGAAGATAACAAAAAGTTGTTTCTTTCGATACCGGAGTGTGTATACTAATATCAGTAAAAGTATCGGAAAAAGTATCGAGATAAAAAATAATATTATTGAAAAGAAAATATCGATATTAGTAAAGTATTGATTTTTTTTTCCACATCCCTAATAGTAATAAACGTATTGTCTTAATTTATCAGTACGAGTATATAGGGAGTGTCCACATATTTGTGAGTAGAAAGCGTGGAGTAAAAGGTGGCCACACCTATCAGCGAGAAAGTATTAATCACAGTCATAACACACGCCTTAAAATACAATGCTCTGTATCGTTTTATGGAACTACTTCTTTATTCTGTCCAAGCTTAAATTCCTTTTCACTCTTCAACTGTGTAATGGCAATAATAAAAAGGGGCAGGTTAAATACAAAACTTTTTATCTCAGGTAAAGAGGAAAGCTCGCTGCTAGTCTTCAAATATCTTTTGTGAGCGTATAAAAATAATATCGTATTTGTTAGGAAAGGTTTAAATCTAGAGCAATTTTTCATCAAGTCTAGTCTCATGGATACGCAAATATGCTTTAAAAAGTCGTTGAAAGTGAGTTATGCCACATTTTCACAAATATTTTTCCTTTGATAAAATAAACTATAGGATTGTTAAGGAAATTGAGCCCTGTTGGAATCTTTAGAATTTATTTTAGCGTGAACCCTATTTTAAAATGACGCCTAATATAATTAAGCTGAACATCTGCGCAACAATTTCTCGTTTACCAAGGCGGCCTACTTAATTTAATTATGGCTGTATTCTTATTTTTCACTCAAATATGTTACTATATTTTTTAAATTATCCATTGAATTAAATCAAAGATGCATGTTATTGAGAAACATAACCCGAACGGGTAGTAAGACGCGGTGCTAAAAATAATTGAAAAACAATGAAAAACCCAATTCAAAGCCCAAGGGCTTTTCCATTTGAGTGCTTAAGGTAAGCGTCTGACGCTTAATATAGTTTAACAGTCGATTAATTTAGCTACCAAAATATCGATAGCTAGTGGCAAATAATTTTCGCTTATGTCGTCAAATGGGGCTGTGTAATCCCCGCTTGTCTTTGAGCTTATAGTCTCCTAGTAAACCGCTGAAGGCGGACGGCTGGTCCCCAGCTAGCACCGCATTGTTGGCTTTCTGAGGGTAGGGAAGCTTGGGGGATCACTTTGTGCAGGACATGGGCTCGAGTCCCTGGGAGTGCTGCAGTGTTAGTGAGAGATAGAGATAGGAAATGTGAGAGAGATGGAATATTTTGGCGTCTCGCCAAATGTTCAGGGCTTTGAAGGCGTTGCTCAAACACGTCTTCTAAGACTTGAAATGTCATCTTTCACGCAGAGGTCAGGACATTTATATTGACCTTGAAAATGATCAATCAAGCTAGTGTGTTCTCTAATAGTATCTATTTTCGTTTTTTTTTAATGTGTTTAAAATGTAACATATTTCACATCCGCATATGTGGATACGCGAACTAAATGTCAAGCTTTTATAGTCTGATTTGCCTGTGATGGTAGTCTGGTGCTCGAATCTCAACCGAGTGTAATACGGATATTTTATTCTAAACAGTTTCCTATTTTTCCTCCCAAAAAACGATGAAAATCTCCTCTAAATACTTTCTTTCCTCACCCCTATCCTATTACGTTAAATAAATGCGGATAGCCGAGTTGAGTATTAAAAACACGGTGCTAAATAAATAATTACCTGCGCGCGAAACGTTAAGTTTTAAATCCCATTATTTATATTTAAAAAACCTACACTTAATTATTCGTGTCACAAGTTTAATACCCGAGCATATTGCGATCTCAATTCGGTCCTAGCTATATTTTAAAGAGCTGTATCAACTAAAAGGATTATATATTTTAATTGGAAGAGTAGCGTTCAAAATTTAACACTCCTACCAGAATATAAAAATACGCAAAACATCTGTTCTGGTAAAATTATTTTTACATTGGGATGGTGTTCAATGAATACATCTTCATTAAATAGTCTAATTTTATAAGATCCACGATTTTTTTTAACGGAGGTAACTTTCAAAATATAAGAACATATTATCTGACATTTAAATTGGCACTAAAAATAAATTCGACATAGACAAAACAAACTTCATGTCGTCTGTTTGTAAGGCTCTTCCTTAATCGGTGTGCATGCGTACTAAATGTCAGGTTTACCTAATATGGTTTGTCGCTGACGTAAATGTCGGGGTTTTATCCCTGCTTAGGGTACTGAGGTTTTTTTTTTTTTTTTTACTTCCCCAAAAATGCAGCCATATTTCCTCTAAATTGTTTCTTTCTTATCTTTTACCTCATTAACGTAATTAAAATGCGTACTGACCTGCTTCTGTGGTCACATGTTCTAAGGCATCACCGCTCTTGCAATAAACTAGAACTACGATGAAAAGAATATCGAGGTTTGAATCTTGGTTGGATGTACTGAGGGTGGTTTTTCCATTCCTATTTCCCTCCATGCTAATGCGGGTACACTTCTACCTTTAACCTGCCTCATCTTAAATCATTATTGTAATTAGTAGATATGCGTAGAGCCTGAACAGGTAATAAGACGCAGGATTAGGAAGGTTTTATCAGAGTGAGTGCACCCACAATTACTTGAAGGGAGATAGGAAAACCATTTAGGAAAAGCCACCCTCAGTGCACCCGACCGGGATCGAACGCAGATTTCTCCATCTTCGGCAATCTAGTCTAACACGATTATAATTATACAGTTTAATAATAAATATTTAATTTATTTGTAGTATTTATTTTTCGTTGATTCGGAAAAAGAACCAAATTTAAAACGTGTTTAAAAGTTACCTTCATAAATATAAAAGAAGGGTTAAGATTTTTTTTATTTATAAAGTAAATTAGGTCACGCCTGGAAAAACTGTTATTTTGGTGAGGTGGGTGGGGCGAATGAATGGGGTAGATAGATATATAGATAGGTAAGAGGGGTGGGGGGGGGGGGGAATGGAGAGCGAGTCTGTGCGATGTGAGAAAATGATGAAAGGCAAGCCAGGCTAAAGGTAGCCAGCCGACTGTAACAGGAGGCTAGGAGCTGCGAAAAGGTGGCGGCTTTCAATACATCGTTCGATACTGGACAACCCGTTTCAATGAATTACCCACACGAAACGAAAGGTGATCTTTCAAACTTTGACTTGTATTGATGCAATGGAAACCTTACAGGAATAACGAGGTTGATCAAAAAAAGAAAACTGATTTCGTGAGCTACCAGTAGTTTACCATGCATATGCTATAAATACATAATATGCAACCAGTTTGATAAGCATAATTTAATTACACACCAGTAATAATAAAAAATAAAATTCAAGTAACCCACTTCGGTGGTCATAAGGTCTGAGGCATCCCTCTCGCAATAGACTAAACTGACGATTACGAGGAGATTGGGGTTCACATCTCAGTCGGGTTGATGCAATTTTATTTACCAGTATAAAATTAAGATGTTATTAAGGTATCATGTAGGCAGTAGCGGATTTCCAGTCAGGGAAATGAGCTTCTAACTGGGTGATAAGTAAGACCCAGTCCTTAATTTGAGAGTTGTCAGAATACTCATAATAGAACATAAAAGCTTTCAAATAAAGTGTTTTGTTGTTCCCTCGTTGTACCACACAGGAATGACCAGCGGGAAGTTTATCAAAGGTACAAGAGAACATTTACTTGGTCCTTGTTTTAGAAAGTGACTAATTGAAATGTTTTATTTTATTCTTGATTTTTCTGGAAGCTTATGTTTGTAATGTTTTAAATACTCTTGCAACAAGAGACTGGGGTTTACGACTGATTCTGTTCTGTTCTTGCGCTTGTCAAGTCATGACACGTTTTCGGATGATTTTTATTTAAACGTCCCAAGTTGAGGACTTGTGTTTGTTTATCATCACGTGGGATAAACAAAAATTATACATGGTGTTCGGAAAACCATACACCAAACTGCACATATTGTAGCATTTGGCTACAATTGGAGAAGAGAGAAGTCGGAGAAATAAACAAACTTAAACCCATTTCACCATCCCAGCGCTCTGAACAACAGGTCGGAGAGACAACGAAACACAAACGAGCATAACTGCGTCGCGTGATCAAATGACCGAGCCCACCAAGATTCAAACGGTGACCACTAGAGTTCGCTACAGACAAATCATTCCTAAGAACTTATGAAGGAAGAGATGCCTGCTCTAATCTAGCCCAGAACATTCCAGTTGTTTGGAGTTTGTTGTAGAAGCTAGGTTTGTTACGCGTTTCCCCCCTTTTATGATCCTGATTTGTACCCCCCCCCCCTTGATCCTCTCCTTTCATGTGCTCTGGGATTTATTGCATATATAGTGCCGGGATGGAACATATCCGGCACTCTTGGACTTGGCTTTACAATGAGAAGTACGTAGCCGTGGCTACATATATTTAAAAATGTAAGAACAAATTTCTTTTCGGCTTAATTATATTTTATTTTTATAACTCTTTCTAAATTCTCTTTTCGGACTTTTATAATTAATTATTTAAATGGGTAATTTAATAATCGTGAAAATCATAACCCAATATTAAATTTCATGATGTTTGAGAATAGTCAAAGACTAGGATATCGAGACTTATGTTTATTTTGGTGAGATTGATATTTGTTAATATTTTGTTCGAATATTACTTTTGACTTGATATATATATAATTCTCGATTATAACGTCTAATGTTGTGGTTTGATAACGATGATTTATTTAATGAATTTTTTGTTCTAGTGGGAAAAGTTTATTTTGTTGTTTTAAAGTACTCTTACAAGTTTATAGGCTTTTCATTAATGTGTGTAGATTTATTCTTGTAAAATGGGTGGTAATAGAAATTGAAATCTTTAAATGAATGATGATAGAAGTATTGAGGACTCGCCTTTTTCAAGTTTTTGTGTATTTACATATATAGGTATTAAGGAGATAGGTATAAAATTTGTATATAGTTTTTTTACTAAGGTCAATGTAACGTTACTTTGCAAGAAAGTTCCTTGTATCTAGTGATGATTAAAATACTGTTCGTTTTCTAGTGTAAATTGTTAAATATAATTGTATATTTAACGTTGATAATGTCTTTATATTAACCAGTCAGATTCATGATAAATATTATATATTCACCAATTCTACGACTATCATTAATAATTTGGTTTATACCATCATATATGGTTCTACCTTTAAACAAACATATATACATATATTTAATTATATTTTCTATCATAAATACCAACAAAAGCATTTTTTATTATTATTATTTTTCCTTGATGTTAGTGAAGATACCCTTAGGATATTTTTCATTTACATATGTGTTTACTCATCCTTTTTTTCTTTTTTGTAACTTTGAACACAATTTAATGGTATAAGCATAGTTTTCCGGATATAAGTGTATAGGGAAATTGTATTACTTTTGGTTAAAACAAGCTATATTTGCATTTTGTGCTGTGCGTTTCCGAACATTCTGTATACATACATACATTATATAAATAATTTAAATCCGTGCTTAGTGTTTACTAACATAGCAATTTAAAAATATTGACGAACACTCTCAGATTATAAATGACAAGTGTCACATATTAGTTTAAATAATATAAGCAATTTAGTGCAATAAAATAATAATTTTAATACATACCGATTTCTTAATTTAATTAACACAACGCATCAATATCTCCACTATACTATCTATTTTCAAAAGTATCAATTAAAAATCTAACACTAACTCCTCGCCAATCTCACTTCCTTATCACTCCCAGAAGGTGGTATACAGGCTAGCCGCGAAAGGGTTAACTGCAGTTGGTCATCGTTTTGGCACGTAGCAGGTTGTACTGATGGTGATTTTCCCCTCTTCCTCCGCGTAAATGCAGGTACACTTTCTCAAAATTCAACCTTCGAAATCCCCAACATGCGTATAACCTGAACAGGTAATAATAATACGTGGTGATAAAAAACCAAGTAAATTAACAAATGAAAGACACTAAACAGATGGTAAGTATTTCTTCGATAAATACAATATATCATATTTTTTCAATTAAAAAATTACCCCTGTACACGGTAATCGAACCCATAACTTTTGCTTAGTACACCAATGCTACCAAGCTCTCCAGGCCCGTATCCAGGGTGGGTGCATTATCTGATATCTCGCAATCTTAATTGATTACATATTTGTAGCTGACGATTTACACATGTTCATCACAGACTTCGCCATAAGATATGAGTGAAGAATGGCCCTGAGAACGGTATGACGCGACGCCTGGATGGCTCATTGGTAGGATCATTGGCGTATTAAGCCAGAAGTCCCGGATTCGATTCCCGTGTTCAGGTATAATCTTTCTATTTAAATGATATGATATACAGATGCTGCTATATCCATGATTAGCAAATATAATAGCTTTGCTATTTATTCCATCATGTTGTTTAATGCCTTACCTAATAAAATTGAGACACACCACTAAAATTGTGTTCATGGTAGAGTAAAAAATATTTCTAATTTAAAAATTTACTCGTGTATTAAACCAAAACCAAATTGTGTTCGCTAAATCTTTTATGTTCATCTTAACTATCGATACATTTTAAAAGTTATTTCTCTTAAGAGATTATATTATTTGGCACCGCGTCTTATTACCCATCCAGACTGTCGGCGTTTAGTTACATTAAGGTGGGGATGTAGGGCACGTGAGAAAAGGCCAGTATTTTTACCGTTTTTATAGCAAAACATATTTTTGGTCAAAATAAAAACAATATCGCTTAAGTAGAATCATAGAGTATAATTTTATACACATGATTATTATTTATTATGATTATTTAGCACCGCGTCTTACTACCCGTTCGGGTTATACGCTTTAAGTACTAATTACGCTAATGGATTGGGAAATGGGAAGGTTGAATTAGAGGAAGTGAACCCACATTCGCGTGGAGGGAGAATGGAAAACCATTTAGGAAAAAACCCTCCTAGTTCACCCGACCGAGATTCGAACCTCGATCACCCCGCCCTCAGCAGTCGAGCTCAACATGACTAGCACGTTAGCCAACTACGCCACCGAGGCGGGTATATATACACATGATTATATCAAGAGTTGTTGAATATCTGTTATGAGCATAGCGACATTAGATGAGAAACTTTTTAAATGAAGATAAAATGTGTCATTAAATACCAGGACACCCTTGATGGATATTCAACAACTACTGTTGATATCACCATGTGAAGAAAATTAATCTGTTTCTACAGGAGCAAAATTTGACTTATTTTAACCAAAAATTATTTGCTATAAAAATTTCAAAAACATTTACCTTTTCTCGCGTCCCTAAGTATAATTTAAAGGAAATATATTCACCTTTGAGTCGAGAGAGAGTGGGAAACAGTTTAGAGGGAGAAAAACTTCAGTGTACTTAACCAGGAATTTAACCTCAACCTTCCTGTCAGTGGCAAACCAGACGAGCCAGACATTTAATCCGCGTGCCCAGCGATAAAGGTCGGCACATATTGGAGATGAGCAGATCTGTCCGTACAGTTGGAAATAGTTCAAAGCTATTCAGCCCACTTAAGTGAGAAATTAATTTAGCAGCTAGTTCAATAGTTCAGTCGTTCGTGAACCACAGCCTATGGCTAATTCATTCATTGGTTTGTGGCCGACTCAAGCTCAATGCTTATTACTTGAAACTAAGGGGTGATGGGGCAGGGGTAGATTTGTTGTACAAGGGAAATGTCAAACAATGAACTCCATGTCAACCCACACAGGCCTGGCAGATAATCTTATGGGTAGAAGTGAATATTTTCCGGGAAATTTTAAATAGGAAATTTTTTCTTCGCAGTGGCTACTTTCGGTGGAGAGGTTTAATTGAAGAGGTGGCACCTATAGTAAGGTTCTTCACCCTGTTTATGTCCAAAGATCATAGTTGTATCTCTCTTGTTGGCTGGTGAGGGTACAATACCGTACCGATAATATTCGGATTGAATAAATATTAAAATACTCCCATTAGCTCATTCTTGTACACTTTTTCTCACGCTACGGATTAGGATTTCTAGTGAGGTACCTATATTATCTGTGTTTTTTCCCCTATTTTTTTTAATTTTTTCTCAGCAGAAGGTAGCATGATTTGTCTTGTCTACTAAGAGTTGTCATTTGCCGGTTTAAAGCACATTACTATTAAAATGCAATACTTTTTCTTCACACAACAAGAAAAAATCATTTATAAAATAACGTAAAATACGTGTTTATTTTATTAGTTGACTATTTAAAATGTATATCTGCCGTTTGTAATTTTTTTTCTCTTGAAATAGTTTATATTTTTCATGAGCCAGTGGGCCGCAAAAAATTGGACTACGGGCCACGGGTTGAGGACCCCTGACCAAGAGCATATTGTGGTTTCATAAAATAGTGTGTTAAGGGACTAATGGGTTGATAAGGAGGGGGGATGGGCAGTGCAAGGTTGGAGAGGGGTGGAGGTATAAATGTTGTAAGCAAGTACTCGGGCCAGCCACAAAATTATTTTAATTAACTTATTGATGATAAAAATATTGATTGAAGTGGGAACATAACGGGTCTAAGAGGCTCGCGTTCATCCGTTTATTTAGTATTACTACTATTACTAGGTGACCTGGTGGTCTAGGGGTAAGGTGTCAGAATTCTATGCTGGGGGTCCGGGGTTCAATCCTCGGTCCCGGAACACATTTATCTGATTACCAAACCCTTACTTCACCTCTGACAAGACGTGTATTAATCACAACTTGTGAATGTGTGGAATGCCAGGCCTCCAACGTGGTTCGGATCCCACGTTAAACTGTAGGTCCTTCATTTCATCTCACAATCACCCTACCATTACACATTAGAGTAAGTGCGTATAACCGGAACGGGTAGTAAGACGTGATGATGATGATGATGATGATAATAATAATACCACTACTACAAAATTAATAAAAACGTTACATTTTCTGAAAAGAATTAAGGGAAATATTTGCTGAAAATTTTCCAAAATGGAAAATTATCCGCTGAAAGCTTTTAGTTTCCCATATCTACTAATGGGAGAATCTTATGTGTGTATGTGTTGGTTTTTTCACTTTTTTATTGCCTATATCAGGGCTGTCAAACATACGGTCCACGGGAGCGTTTGAAGCGGCCCATAAGAGTTTTACTCGAAGTATTTGGGTGATAAATACCCCACAATCAAAATGAATGCAGTGAAAATACTATCAATTTTCATAAGTACACACATTAGTGAAAAGTTTTTTCTCCTTTTAAATTTTAATAAGTCCAAGTTAGGAAGTCAGTTTACAGATAAGTGGGAAGCGATGCCAGATTCCCAACAAAATGTAGCTGCGATAAATTACTCTACTGACATTTTGTTTTAAATCACAAATATTTTAATTATGAACAAAGTTTATTATTATTGTCTCTGTCATAATTATTTATTTTTTTATTTTAGCAATTTTTTTCAATATTGTAAATTGACAGTTAAAAATCATTCTTTTTTTTTTTTTAATTTTCATTTCTGTCCGCATTTAAAGAAGATATGTTTGTAGATCAGTGTACTTTAAGAATGAAAACGGGTGTGAGGGGTAAAAAGTTTAAGTTTTTTAAATTCTGTATAAACATTTAAAATTCATAGTACAATAAATAAAAATCCTATGAGCGGCCCACAATGCCTTCTTTATGATATAATACGGCTCTCACACTAGTGTGAATTTGACACAACTGACCTAGATCGTCTGAAGAATCATGAAAGTTTCCTGTCACGTCATCTCGTAGTTCATTTTAAACTAGATCATTCAAAAGAAAAAAATAGGGACACTTTATCAACCAGTTCAAATAAAAGAATAGTTCAATTCAAACTATTCCTTCATGAACTGCATATCAATACTCCATATTATAGACAGATATTTTCAAAGTTCCATGTTCCACTGAAACTCACCCAATCGGGTCGTTTTAACAGTACGTCACCACAGAGTTGTCCGGGCCAATCGGATGTAACGTGCCAAAAAGTGAATCTTGGACAAAATCCAAATTCAATAAAAACAAATCAAACTCAACCATTACATGCATGGTTCGGAAACGTAATCTACAATCCCGTTTATCCGGTACTTTGAAGGCAATGGCTGGAACAATCGGTAATGTCTAGCACTAAATAAACTTTATATTACTGGTCATTCAGAAAATATTCTGATAAGCTGAAATGATTTTTTTTATGTTCCTGAAAAAGTTTATTTTTTATTGAGTT
Source organism: Timema cristinae (assembly GCA_039000515.1). Classification (NCBI taxonomy): domain Eukaryota; kingdom Metazoa; phylum Arthropoda; class Insecta; order Phasmatodea; family Timematidae; genus Timema; species Timema cristinae. The sequence goes on along the minus strand of JBCFYV010000024.1, from coordinate 35,988,253 downwards.
GAATCTAACCAAATATACTGGGTTTGAATTCTTACATTTGCACATTTTTAATATTATATACGAATCGTACCCAAAAGAAAAATCGACTAGATCCATTTTCTCCTCTGTTCAAGTCACATATTTTTTAGTAGGCTCAAACCTTCGGTGATTATTGGGAAGACTTACATCTAAATTATTTATATATATCATAATATGGAGGTGAAGGGAACGGGAGAAAATGTTGTGTGTTTGCGGTTTTTATATCAAAATATCTTTTGATCAAAATAAATCAAATATTTATATAGTAGAAACAGTGAGTTTGATTTTCTTCATATGGTGACATAAAAAGTTGTTGAGTATCTTTCAAGGGTGTTCTGGAATTTGGGGATATCTTTTTCTCAAGTTTCTCATCTAATCCTGCTATGTTCATAACAGTTATTCAACCACTGTTGATATCACCATGTTAAGAAAATTGAACTATGTTTCTACTTGAGCAATATTTGTTTAATATAGCTGAAAAGATCTTTTTCTATAATAAAAAAAACCCGCAAAGACAAGGAAGGGTCTTTTCTCTAGTCCACTACACCCCCACTTTAACCACTTCTCATGACATCACAAACTGTCTAAATAGCTTCCAGGTATTTACCAGCTGAAGTAAATTATATATAGATCACGGCTTCTCTATTAAAAATGTATAAACTTTGGTATGCTAATCCTCGAAGTATTCTTTTTTCCTTTAGTAAAATTAAGATCGGTTTTAACTACTACATGAGTAATTATCGAAAGGAATAACTTCAGGTTTTAAATATATATTTAATATATTTTATTATTTTAATATATTTAAGCAAGTATGACAAATTAGCTCAATTGTCAACATGTCTGACGATTAAACAAAACTGGTAACCTGGTGGTATAGGGGTAAGGTGTCGGACTTATGTGCTGGCCTCCGGGGTTCAATCCTCGGTCTCGCCACAGATCTATCTGATTACCAAACCCTTCCTTCACCTCTGACAATACGTGTATTAATCACAACTTGTGGATGTGAGTAATGCCAAGCCTCCACCGTGGTTCGGATTCCACGTTAAACTGTAGGTCCTCCATTTCATCTCACAATCACCCTACCATTACACATTAGCGTAAGTGCGTACAGCCCGAACGGGTAGTAAGACGCTGTGCTAATAGTAATAATAATAATAATAATAATAATAATAAATAATAATAATGACTAAACAAGTGTTCCTCATTTGATTGCCTAAATTAATTGCATCCTGTTCTTGTATAATCACTTGGTTCATAAAGCACACGCTAAACGCCTTTAGTAATAAAATTTAAACATTTTTTAGAATTTAAACTTTTTGTTAACATTTCGGTAAAAATATACATCAATCGCACAGACGTCAGCCCCCCCAGTTTTATAAAATTGCAATAAAATATGTTTATTTACTTTCGAGACGATCCAGTCATTTCAATCACGAGTTCTCGGAAACTCTAATTTTAGCACCCATTAAATTTTATTTAGCAAAGAAGACTGTATATTCAATGTGAAACTAGTTATCTACACTCCGTGCTTGTTTCAACCATGGCGTAGCTTATATGACAGAGCCTATCAAGGTAAGCTTTGAACGAGACTCGTTTGTACTCTACATTTATTAAAATGTGTTATTGTAATGGTCAAAAACTGTTATAATTAGTGACAAAGTCTTTAGGCTTAACACGTTTAAAATATATTATAAAACAATTAACTGACTTGATAATATAAAGACTATGCTTTGTATCTAAAATCTCACTTTTTTTTTATGAAGTTACAGTTGTTTTTGTGATAGATGTTGTAATTAGTTAGTTGAGGGTAGGAGTGTAATTGAGGTAAGAAATTAAAAATAATTGGAATTAATTTATAGCTATCCTCATCCCCATCAAAAACTTTAATTTCATGTGGGTGCAAACTTCATATCTTATTTATATCTGTAGAAGTTTTTTTTTAATATGTGTAGTTAAAATATTTTTGTTGGTTCTGGGTAAAGGGTAAGCTAAACACTAAATCTCCATATTTTAAAATATCTTCGAATGATCTGTAACTTTGATACCATTTGAATGAGATTGCAATTCACGTAATATTTAGATAATTATTATGAATATTTTATTATCAAAATAAAATGTCTCATTTAATGCCATGGTAATATTATGTTAATAGATAGATAGCTGGATTAGGTTAAATAAATAGGAGTGCAAGGATAATTTTTACAAAATGGTAACTTCGCACCTTTTACCCTATTCAGTGACCGAATGGTATAAGGCGTCACTCTCGTGTTAGAGTGGCCTGCTGATTATGGGAATATCGGGGTTCAAATCCCGGTCAAGTCAAGTGATTTATCACTCTCCTTATAAGCAAATGGGGATAGACTACCTCTAAAATGGTTTGATCCTCATTCCTACCTCATTAGAACAATTATCATTTACGCGTCTAAACAGGTATTGAGACGCAGTGATAAAAAAATACAGTTTATATTTTAGAATTAAATTGACATTGTGAGAATGTCCCGTACGATTAGTAAAACGCGGTGCTCTTATAAAAAAAAGAATTGGCAATAAATTATTCTGGGTGTTATCATAACTTCATGACAGGTATTTAAATACCTCACATTAAACTTGCACCTCGTTGAGTCGAGTTTTTGAAGAGTTAGCCGACCCCGGCTATAATTAGTTTTCGAGAGGAAATTCTATCAATTTCACACAAAGGGGAGGTGACTTCGCCATTGTGCGGCCGTCCACGGCACATCGTGTAAAATTGTAACACAAAACAGTTGACGTGTAACCGCTTAGAAACGACACCGCTCCTCCTATTGGTGAATACATTTCACTTCCACCTTCCTTCCTAAACATCCACGGCCGACTTTTTTTTTTTTTCAAAACGTCCGCGAAATTTACATGATGAGGGAGTTTTTAATCCTTTTTTTTTTTCAACGCTGGTCTTTTGTTGACCGCGGGAAGGACGAAACATCGAGCAGTCGGGCGGCGTCGCCAAGTGTTGTTTTATTAATAGTGATGTCATCTGTTGACGACACTCACAACTACCACAAAGCTTACGGTCAAGAACGACGCGGTAAGTTCCGCATTGGTGGTAGTAATAAACATTATCCATGGAAAATATTTATTGTTCTTAGATAAACTCTCGACGGCCGTGTTCTTCAATTACGGTACGTTTTCACCTTCTTTATTAGCGCCAGATGGTTTGAGTTTTCCAAACTACTTATTTTCTTGAGGTAAAAAAAAAGGAAGATAGAAAATATATATTTTTTTAAACTCTTTAACTTCGTTTTTCTCTTAATAACATTCTCGCCCACCAAGTGAAATGTCCTTGGGGGGGCGATAGAGATGTTTATTTAATGAACCCCATCTTTTCCGTCAACGGTAATGACATTAGCATGCGAACCTGATACCGCACCAGTTCCGTGATTTGATAGCGACTGAGATGGTAATTTAAGGTTTAAGTTCAATTTCCAGTTACGTCATAAGTTGATTAATCGTTTTAGTTTGCATTTTGGTAGTCATCTGTCTGTCAATGGAGCGTGTTTGATCACAAATACATTTAAATACATATCATGTAGCTATCTAGATATTCTAATGTTTTTTTTTTGTAAATGTTTAGAGTCCATACATAAACATATTTTTATATAATAGAATATAATAATCTTAGTGATGTTTATACTAATTAGAGGGCAAGTTCAACGTTTATATATTATTATTGCATTAAATCGCGTGTAATTTGTATGTTTTGGCTTCATAGTTTCCATTAGAATAAATCTTCCCAGTATGCAAGGCATAAGTAGGTAGTGTGTATAGCTAAAGTGGCTATCATAAGACATATAGCAAGATTAATTCTTAAACTATCAGATTATACGCATATATAATCATTACTTCAATGGAAAAGAGATAGAGAAAGGAAGCATTTTAGAAATAATATACCCACAATTGAGTAGAAGGAGAGTGGGAAACCATTTAGGAAAATGCCACTCTAAGTAGACCCAACGGAATTTTAACCCCGATCTCCCTATCTTAAACAACACAAGAGTGACGCCTTGAACCATATGGCCACTGAAGCGAGTTCGTGTGTTTTTGAAATAATTAATGTAATTATTGTGTAATTCATTGAATTTATATTCACATCTATGTCACATAATACCCGTGTTCACACCTCTGATATTTTGGGACTAATAAAATTAAATTACCATAGCTAATTTTCACTAAACGACAGTTTATGTTCCTAGAATCGTAGAATAGAACGTTAGCGCCTAGCGAATCGTGACGGAAATAATAAACCTCACCCCAAATTACAAACCAGCGTATTTCCTGGTAGCATCCACTAAAAGGGTTTGTATTCAAATAAACCGTTTACTAATTCCCGGACGATATTTCGGAGAAACGTTTTAACAACGTCTGAATTACTTTGGAACGTTTTTAATCAAGTAGAGCTGGAAACACTTTAAAAGTGTTGTTCGCTTATTATAAAAGTGATCGGATGAAAATGAGTGAATAAAATTGCAATCGCATTTTAAAATAATAGTATATCATTATTAATACCTCACTATAATATAGTTACATTCAGATAAATGCAAACTAATATACAATTGTTCCCATAACACGCGCTCAACATCTAACAAAGAAGTGTATACAATCAATAAATAGTCAAATTACTATGGTAAACAAGAACTTAAATGTACCAGCCTCAAGTCATGCAATCATCTACCACATAAAATAGAGATATTCCTTAAATGGTTGTAGCGAAAATAAAATTAAAGATGGGATAATAATTCAATAAATAATTCACCAATACAATATGTAAACACTTTAAAAGAATATGTTTAGTGTGTTTTTATTGTTATATTGTTATGTGCTTTTAGAACTTCAGATTGTAATATGTAATCAATTATGTAATTTTATTTTAAATCCTAAAAAAAAATTAGTTGAATTTTTTTAGCACTGTGCTTTATTACCAGTTCAGTTTATTATATATGAAAAATTATTAGAAAGACTTGGAAAATATCATTAATCTATTTGATGTGATGAAAGTTGCATCTTCAAATATGTCTAGACATTTTTCAAAGCGGCCCTAATCTTATTTCACTTTTACCTATATTCACACAACCATAGATACCACTTTTTCTTGCTTAACATTGAAGTCAACAGGTAGTAAGAAACGATGCTTAAAAAAACACTGGAGTTAAGACTTTTTTAAGAATGGGCTGTAAAATACACATTTTATCAGTGTTTGAAATTTAGGGGATGAGTATGTAAGTTGTGAAAGTACTTAGGGAAATTCACCTAAGTAAACTCACCGGTGAACCAGATATGACGAGAGTAACGTATGTATCCCACTTGCGGACAAAAAACATATAAAATACAATACTAAGAAACAAATGAGGTATTATGTTTGAAATGATAAATAAAACGGTATTGAATTATTATAATATTCATGGCGAATAGAACTGAATGAATGAATGAATCGGAATTGGTTTGGAAAAATATCAAATTCTACTTAGGTTCAAAAAAAATTCTGGGATTTACAATAATATTTAAACTTCGTCAGTAAAACTATTGACATAATATACTCATTAAATGTTCAACTAATGCCATTATGAGCTACTAATCGAAGTATCTATTTATATTCAATTGAAAGTATTTGTAGTAATTGAATTGCATTTTGTGATAATTGCTCGGATTATCAGCTCAGGAAGAAATTACCCAAACAATTGTGATACAAAATATTGTCTAAATGATGTTAGTGTAAAAGGTAATACAAATAACCACAACCTAATATTTTTTGCAGCATAAAATCATTGACGAAAAAATAATCGAACTTCAATTCGACTTCGAGAATACAAAATATATTTAAATTCGAGTCCGATTAGAATTTTTTTTTAAATATTTGGCACACCCTTATTAGACACGTGCATTAATAAGTAGGGTTTGCTGTCCTCTATTTTAATAAGGGTTGCTTTGCTTCATCCAAAAACTTGTTTTTCTAATCTCAATGTGTACATTAAATTTGTGTACTGAACCAATTGTTTGGGAGACTATTACGCTAGCAAATTTCAAAATGTTACAGAGCAAGGCATTTTAAATAAGCTATAAATATTGATAAAGCCAAACACAAATATATCTTTTGCGTACAAAATTAAAAATAGTTTATGTATGTTATTTAATAGGTATTGATAATATCTATGAAAATCTACAGCTGCAGCTCATATGACCTCACGTATGAATGCATGAAAGTAAATCTTTGACCAGTCTCACAATCAGACTTTAAACACACCTCCAGTGCGGCTCCATACCAAATACAAACCTAACCTACCTTAACTCGAATGGAATAAGCCAGTTTCACTTAAGAACCTGGCCCATTCCATTCTGGTTTAGGTAAATGTAATTGTAGTGGGGAGTGGAGGCTCGTCACATGCTCGACCAATCCGTGAAGGTTAGTTGTCATAGCAACCGATGCACGTTGCCAGATTTCCTGACAGTCACTGAGTATGCTTGCATATTAGTAACGCGTAAACTCCCACTATGTGGCAACTATGCTCCCCAGCCTACCCACCACGCAGTTCAAATCGTAGTATAAAGCTTGATTCACATGTTCACCGAAAATCAAGTGCAGAACAGAAAAGGGGTCAGGTGACGAGTTCTAAGCCAATCACAAGACGCCCGCCTCGTCGGCTCGAGCTGTTCTGCAAAGAGTTCAACTCATCTCTACTTCGTCCGCTCTGCCCGAGATGTTCGGCACGGTAGAGCCAATCAAATCCCAAACTCAACCATCTCAAATCAGTGCACATGCGCATTTGACACCGCATGTGCTTTAAAGGCTGAAGCACGCAGACAGTCTCATTGTCCGTTGTTAGGAGATTTGAAATAACCCGTTTATGGAAAGTGTGTGTAACAATATTGGATTGTGCCACGACGCAGCATTATAATTTGAAAACATTCATTGGGGTGGTAATCTAAAATATAAACATGTAGCCACCAGAATATAAAATATGTTAATAATAAGCTGCTAAGTTTGCGTTGCAATGCATCATGGGTCAACATACAGTGTGTGAGTTGCTGCACCACTTAATCCGATTCTGTTCGCTATTTTCGGAAGCTTTTATATCTGTCAGAAATTTGAAATGAAAATAATAGTTCATTTAGAAGGGAAAAGTGTCTTCCATAGGTTTCGGTATGAAAAAAAAACCTCTTTGATTAACATTTTAACCAAATCAAAGATTATATGTTGTTAACGGCACAAGTTGTAGGCCTATCTCTCCTTTCAACTCTTTTTGTGCCAGGTGTATACAGACTTTCCTGGTTTAAGCTGTGACGACTGACACGTCTCGTCTCTTTCATCGATAAAAAAAAAAGTTTCCTAGTTCTAGTTTTTGCCTCTCCGTCATGATGACGTCACGTTTCCATCAATAGCTCAACTTCATAACAATATGGGGACAATGCGCAGCTGAGGCCATCTGTCAACGAGAATATTACACACTAGGAGAGGAAAATGTGTTGCGGCGATGTAGCGGTATTAGGAATCTGGTTTAAAGGAACTTTTTCTATTTGCGGTCAATATTAATAACATTTAGCCTAACTTTATTATAAGTATTATTACAGGGTTTGTTTATTTACCAAGTACTGTATAATGAAGTTCTGTTTTAACTAAACCATTTGGCATTTTGTCTGTCCGTATGTTTGTTCAGCGATATCTGCCCAATGCTTGTACCAATTTTAACCAAATTTGGCAGGGACATTATTTGAACAAAGGCCAAACAATGTATGTACATAGTTTTTTAATCTAGTAATCTGTTTCAATATGGTGGCCAATCAAAAGGTGTTTTTTAATAGTTCATCTCAAATGATTTGAATTTATAGATATAAGCAATCGATCGAATACATAAAGCTTGTTTTTAATGTTGATAGTTATTCATTACATCCAAACTTAATTCAAATACCGATCTCTCAGTAGATAATCCGGATAAATTCAAGAACACCCCAAGACTGGAGTAAATGAATCAGAGAGCGAACGATGTTGCCAGAAAAAGGTAAAAAGATGCAAGAAAATTTGGCCCAGGATAGGCAGAAATGGAGATTTGCAGCAAACCAATCACAAGATTGATGACCTAATGATGATGATGATTGATATATATTATTAGACTGACGATATAGAACGTGCGACTGCCGCCGAGTCACTTTTTTTTAACACCACGTCTTACTAATCGTTCGGGTTATACACTTTTTTACTAATTACCCTTATGGGTTAGTTATTAGGAAGGTTCGATTGAGAGGAAGTGCACCCACATTTGCGTGAAGGCAGAATGTTTTAAAAAAAACATTTCGGAAAATACACCCTCAGTGCACCAGACAGTGATCGAACCCCGATCTCCCCTTCTTCAGCAGTCTAATCTAACACGAAAGTAACGCGTTAGACCATACGTCCACCGAAGCGGGTAAGGTCGACTGTTAAAATAAATAATATTTCAAATCAATTATTGACCATTTTTATGTTTTTTACCTAGTCACGTAACGAAATGAAACACAATTCATGCTAAACTAACGCTCCATTTAAGTCACGACAAAGTTATCACGGTGCTGTACAAGAGTTCAAGTTGTGTGATGTAATGTGATGTTTGCTGGGCGGGCAGGTAAAGGGGGTGATACAAGGTATTGTAGACGACAATTCCAATTAACCTTGTTATGGAAAGGGTACATTATCTGCCACCCTGGAACGCAGTAATTAATTATGTGGTCACCTGCCGCCTCGGGTCCTGGCTATTACAAAATACCCCTCCACCCTTGGAACAAGGTTTATTTGCTTCATTTAATTTTTTTTAGCACCGCGTCTTACTACCCATTAGGATTATACATAAATCTAATAATTATTTTTATTTAACACCGCGTCTCACTACCCGTTCGGGTTATACACTTTTGTACTAATTAAATTGATACATTTGATTGAGAGGAAGTGCACCCGTATTTGCGTGTAGGTAGAGTGGAAAACCATTTAGGAAAACCACCCTCAGTGCACTCGACCAGGATCGAACCCTGATCTCCCAGTCTTCAGTAGTCTTATGTACCAATTACGATAATGGTTAGGGATTAGGAAGGTTGAATCTAGAAAAACTGTACCCGCATTTGCGTAGAGAGTTTGAGTGAGTGGGAAACCATTTATAAAAAAAACCCACCCTTCATACACCAATCCGGAATCTAGCCTCAATCTCCTCATTAACGGTAGTCTAGTTTAATATGAGAGTAGCATCTTAGCATTTAATATTCTTGGTTTAATAGTTGTTGTTTTTTTGCTTGTCTACTTGTGGCTTTCTCTTCACATCGAAGGTTTTTTTTTTCCTGAATGGTTCCCACCCTACCTCCGTACAAATGTGGCTACACTTCCTAAAAATACTACATATCGCATCCCTAGCCCAAACGGGTAGTAGGCTAAGACGCGGTGCACAGAAATTAATCTGCAACTTTATTGTCGTATTAATGTTTAGGTAATTTTCATATGTACAGTACTTTTCTATCATTTCGTGGGTTTTTATTTTCAAGAAAGTGCAGAGGACTCATTGCAAAATAAAAACATTAGGGTTGGGATGTAGGGTAAGAGGTGTTTTTGCACTTTTTATGTCAAAACATTTTTGGTCAAAGGAAATCACATATTTCTCGGTAGAAACATTAATTTAATATTCTTCACATTGTGAATTTCAACAAGTGTTGAATATATGTCAATGGTGTCCTGGAATTTAATGACAACTGTGTCTCTTATTTTAAAAAGTTTATCACCTAATACCGCTATACTCATAAAAGATATTCACCAACTGTTAGTATCAACATGTGAAGAAAATTAAACTATATGTTAGTACTGGAGCCTTATTTGATTTATTTTTGCCAAAATAATTTTTTGCTATAAAAACTGCCAAAAAAAAACACCTTTTCACTTCCACCTTGAGAGCCAATTTCACTCCCGATTAATCGGAAAATTAGACACACATTACTGCGTTCCTACCACAAACCGTATCAAAGCCTGATTCCCGACATTCTTAATTTGAAAACAGTGAAATTGGAAATGGGATAGTTTTTTTTAATATGGTAGAACTGTTTTAATGGTTTCAATTACAATGGGTTTTTTTTCCCGTATAATACAGAAAACTGCCCTACAAAGCGATGTCAGGTTCGAGCTTTATTTCTAAGTTTTGAGTTATACGTGGGATGAGTTAAGCAGAGCGTCAAACAATCGGGAAAGATCTCTAGGAGGCAAAAACAAGTTTATATCCGGCCATCTTGTAATGCCATTGGCTCTTAAAGTCGAGTTCTTTGTATCATAAGAACAGCTTAGGGAAGCATTTGCATATTAAGTGTTTACTGTCTCGTTTAGAGAAAATAATGAACATAGTTCTGCGAATATAATGAGTAGATCTAACGCTAATTACGTGTTTTTTACGGTACGTTGTCTAGCTATCGTCCTAACAACCACTATGCCCAACTCCCACTTTTCAAGAACATTTTGTTTCATATTATTAAAGTATTTCTTAATTAACTCTCGAATCTTTTTTTTTTACACAGCGTCTTAATACCTGTAAGGCTATTCTTAAATGTACTAATTAGCCTACACCAATGAGTTGATGAGAAATGTTGAATTCAAAGGAAATGTACCCAAATTTGTGGGAAGGGAGGGTGGAAAACCATGTAGGTAAAACCACCCTCAATAGACCCGATTGAGATTCGAACCTCAATTTTCTCGTCATCGACAATCTAGTCTATTGCGAGAGTGACGCCCTAGGCCATATGGCCACCGAAGCAGGTGTAACTTTGACAAGTTTAACAATATGTTTAAAAACACTATATACTGATATGTAAATTATTCTATCCACATTTAATCACGCTAATTGAATATGAATTAGGAATATAGAATTTTAAGTACTGTATCCGAATTTGCTTGTTAGGACCGTAGTAAACCATATATAAAAAACACCTTCTGTACATCTAATATGAATCGAACACTTCTGTACATCTAATAATGAATCGAGGTCCATCCTCATGGTTCGGTAAACCACACCAGATGAGCCTAACCTACCAGACCTCCTCGTTACCGGAGAATCACACCAGAACAGACTGACACCTTGTTCATATGTCCACCGACGCGGGTTTGACCCTCATTGAAACTCCTCGCTCTGCCTTTGACCGAAATCAGCCCCGGTTGGTTTCTCACACCTGTAAGACCCGAAAAAGTTAGGGGGGGGGGGAGGTTGGGGGGGCTGGGGGGTAAGGTTAATGTAGGTTGGAGCCGGGTGGGGGGGGGCGTCTCCAAGGTAACGCCCCCACCCCACCCCCTTCTGAACCCTTCTCGCGGATCGATGAACGGACCAGCTGGGGTAGCAGACTCTGGACATGGGGGGCAAAGGGGGGGAGGGGGGGGGGAGAATGTGCCGGCGCGGCGACGCAGACTATCTTACCGACAGTTTCATGCGGTGACTAGAATACCCGCAGTGGTGGCTGAGTGGTCTAAGGAGGTTGTTTCACAGATCTTTTTTATTTTTGTCACCGCATCTTATTGCCCGTTCAGATAACCAATATGATACGTTAAAGAGGGGGAAGATTGATTTTAGAGAAACTGTACACGCATTTGCGAGTGTGAAAACCATTTAAGAAAAACCACCCTCATTACACCCGACCGAGATTCGAACCCTGATCTCCCCGTCACCGGCAGTCCAGTCTATTGCTAGAGCAACATAATAGACCATGCCACCACCGAAGCGGGTCTCACATAGTACTCTACCGCCATTTACGTGAAGGTTGGGGTTCGAATCCAATGAAGGTGTTTTTTCACCAATTATTTATATTGTCAGTCTTTCCCTTCACTAACGTAGGGGCATTTTGTTTACCCTATCTCTTTTCCCCTATTCGTTTGAGCAAGTCATTTTATTCCTCGTATTTATGTTTTAACCGCATCTTACTACTCATTCGGAATGTGTGCTTATGTACTAATTACATAATGTGTTAAGGATGAGGAGGGTTGAATTCATAGGAAGTGTACCCACATTTAAGTGGAGGGAGAGTGAAGAACCATATGCCTTATTTGAATGTGAAATATCAAACAATACTTTTTAACAACAAAAAAAAGGACCAGATTTGGATATAATTAATAAAGATATATTACTAACATCCAGTCTGGTTTTCTGTCGGAAGAAAGTTCGGGGATTGAATCCCACCGGATGTTTCCCTGAAGTCATTTGTCCTAGATGGTTTCCCCACTCTCTCACTGTGAAAATTAGAGTACATTTCCTCTAAATGCTATCATCCTTGATATCACTTAAAAATTTACTTAACTTTATAAAAGACACAACCATTTTCCGGGTCTTTAATTCAGTATTTTCAAATAAACTCTCCAAATTGAATCAGTTATACATTTTTTAGCCAGACCATATTCGTTCATTTCCTAGTATAAGACACGTAACCGTTATTTGGGGTCGATCTAATTACATTTGGAATATATTTGAAATGCACTGGTTGGTAAGTATCCTTCAAATCTAATTACAAACTCAATGCTAACCATGTAAAGGCAGTCTTTTATTTATTCACACAAAGCAAACTGTTCTATTTTTTAATATTTTTTTCCCAATTAGCTTGTTCTTTCGTAATTATAGTTTTAGTTTAGATATATCTACTAGATATCCGTTAGTTATCTTTACATTGTGTAAGTAGTGGTTTGTAACGTCCATATAACTAAAACTTATCGCATAGTTGGCCAAGTATGAAATAATGTTAAGAAACCTTCAATAACTGAACGAGTTAAGGTTCGGCAGAAGGGAGTGCAAGTATTTTTACAGCGTTTATAGAATTGACACTTTTTGGCCAAAACAAATCAAATATTGTTCCTGTAGCAACATAGAGTTTAGTTTTCTGCATATGCTAATATCAACAGATCTTGAAAATCTGTCAAGGGTGTCCTGGAATTTTGGCAAAACATTTTACATAAAGAGAAAAAGTTTTGCCAAAATTCCAGGACACCCTTGCCATATATTCAATATCTGTTGATATAAGCATGTGCAGGAAACTAAACTCTATGTTGCTACAGGAACAATATTTGATTTTTTTTGGCAAAAAAAAATTAATTCTATAACAACTGTAGAATTACTTGCGCCCCCTTCGGCCACACCTTAAGAACCAAATTTAACATGTTTTAGCTATATCAACCAATTTTAGATATATTTTTCCTTCAAGTTTATAGTTATTTAATTATTTCTTATATATATATAAGTTGAAGTGTAATTGTTATATTTGACTGTCACTAAAATTGAATAGTTACTATTGAGGTTTAAGGTGAGCGTGTTCAAGTCCGTATTCTTGCAATTTTTTATAATATAAAAACACCATTGGACAAAATAATCAAACAGTGCACCGGTTATTGAGTATTTGACATGAACATAATGAAATGGAACTATAAACTTTTTTTAATGAATAGAAAACGTAATCATATTCCAGGTTGTCCATGAAAAATATTCAAGAACTGTTGAGTTGTATGTGAGTAGATAGGCCTAGTTATACATTTTTTTTTATCGCCGTGTCTCACTACCTGTTTAGGTTATAGGTATAATTATCATGATCGGGTGCGGATGAGGAAGGAATCATTTTAGGGATAATATATCCGAATTTGCGTGGATGGAGAATGTGAAACCATTTAGGAAAAACTACTTTTAGTACACCCGACTGAGATTCAAACCTCCGATCCCCCAGTCATCATCAGGTCAGTATTACACGAAAGTAACATCGTAATTTAACCATTCGGCCACTGAAGCAAGTGGTATTCATACTAAATTTGTATTATGAAGCAATGTTTTATTTATTATGCCTCCCCTAACCCCCAAAAAATAAATTGGTGTGATAAAAAAAGGGCCAAAAAAATCATAACTGCCCTTAATTCCCGGAGCCTTTCATTCCACCTTAAAGGCTTGTCGACACAGGAGGTGTAAAGCATTAAATTTGATTAATTTTCGTACATTGCATTCCTACTATCCTTCTGGAATATAGTCTTACTAGCCCCCTTCCCCGTAAAAAAAATATTATAAAGAATTATGTAAAACAAAGCTTCAAATCATCCATCATGTCAATTTAAAAACAAAACTTTTTTTACTTTTTTTAATAAGTCCTACCATCACTGTATAGCCCCCTTCCTCTTTTTATCCCCCTCCTATTTTCATCTCATTCCTCTATAATTTTGTTTGCTCTAGGCGCGAAAGGAATCGTGTATACACCAATCAAACAAATTGTTAAAATCAAATTAATTTTTCAGCTTCCTCCACTTTCATTTACTCCCCTCGTTTCCCCAAATTTTATTTTAATCTTTTTTTGTTGCGTTCCTCGTCACTACATCTATTCCTCTTTCCTCACCCCTACCCCCCACCCCTTCATCAACCCCACTTTCCCTTCAACAACTTTTTTTCCAACGACTATATAATATACTATCGACATTTTTATGAGGAATAAATTAAATTTTCAAAATAAAATATAGCCTATGTTATTCGCTGATAATGTAGCTTTATATTGGTGAAAGAATTTTTTAAATCGGTCCAGTAGTTTTTGAGTTTATTCATTACAAACACAAAAACAAAATATCAAATCTTTTCTCTTTATAATATTAGTGTAGATGAGGTTGAGATTAATAAAATAGAATTTAGATCAAGTATACACAAATCTGCGTGAAAAAAAGAGTGAGGAATGTTTAACGACGTTGCCTGCTTGGAGATTTTGAAGCTATTTTATGAAGCGGATTGCATCTTAACTTGTCGCACCTAAGCACTATCATACTTAGACGCTAATTTGCTAAATAGAACGAGAGGGAAGAAAATGAGAATTTTGCCCTGAGAGTGCTCTTGTCTATGTGCTGATAAGCATTTCCCTCTTCCTTTGACGAGTTTACGCAGTCACTTTATTATTCGTGCCTTGCAAACATTGACTTGCTTTAGAATCATACTTTTTTCTGGTTTACTATTCTAGATAGAAATATGCTACCAATCATTTTAAATCTACATCCTGGCGGGAAGACTCCTACAGGCCATTTTCGTGACCAAGACAAATAGCCTAAGTTGTAGAAGATTTATAAAAGAATACGTTTACAAAAAAAAACTTAAAATAAAATTAATAATTTTCTGACAATGTAGTACTATTTTAAAATTATTTAAGAATGTATGGTTTTAATTTCAACGTTATAACTTTAAAACTCGCCGAATAAAACGTAAATTCATTAATATGTGATATCCTATCTCGACCAGCCAGGACGTCATAGGTAAGCAACGTCGTAAAGGAAAAATTAGCTTCACTAAACTCTACCGGGATTCAAACCCCAACCTCCCCCTTACCTTCAAACCAGATTTGACTAATTTGACAGAGTATCCTAGTAGCAATGAAAATAATATAATCTGGTATGAGAAAACTTTAAAGAATGTAAAAATACCTTTTTAAGCCAAGATTAATAACAATTTTACAAAGCTTAGCTTATTGGTGTTATTTTATAGGTATTGCTAACATATATTTTTTTTAAATGGCAAATTAAGATCACATGGCTTGGAGTATGAATACGTAAAAAAATAAATCTGGTAGCTCTTTTAGCCGTCAGATAAGGTTCTTCTTATAAAAATTAGCCTATACTCCATTTCTAAATTATGAAGTATCACTCTGTATTTAAGTTTGCTCTTATTTATCACCTTGAAAGATGCATATCATTTTCTGAAAATAATTGCACCTTTAAGATCTTTATCAAAATTAACAGTGGTATGTCTTGTCACGTTTAAGTTTCAACAAAGGAGATACTTAAAAAAATGATTGTGTGTGTGTGTTTGTGTGTGTATGTGTGTGTGTGTACACATAAACATATATATATATATATATCTGTACGCTACCGGCTATGTTACATGCTCATCAAAAGATGACGGTGAATGAACACTTAATTAACGTTAGAAGTGAAGTAATGAGCATTTTAAAGTAATTATGGAGATTTTGCTAACGGCATTTTAAGATTATTTCTTTTGTTTTTCACTATATTCATGTATAATGCAATTCTGTGTAATTGTATATACTTATTCTATACTAGACACTTTCATTATTTTATTCTTCTAAAAAATTGGGGACATTCAAAATATGTTACATTATAATTCGTAGATTCTGAAGGGAGAATTTTTTTTTTTTTTTTTTTTAGATTACTACTGCCCCAAAAGAGGTAAGCTACATGATAAAGTTTGTAAAACACTGTTTTAAAATATTATTAAAATTTGATTAAATTATCATTTAGAGCACACACTCAATAATGAATATCACAAATGAATGAGGTCAAAAATGATTTGATGGCACTTCCCTTGAGGATGATAAACATACTCGTATCATATGACTTGGTTAACGAGTTTAAATATTTATGAATAATTTTAAATAGCAATAACCATATTAGAGTGAAAATTAGCAAAAGAATACAGTCGGAAAATTACTTGCTCAGTAAGCTGATTATATTATCATCATCATCGCATCTTCCTACCCGTTCGGGTTATACGCACTTAAGCTAATGAGTAATGATAGGGTGATTGTTAGATAAAATGGAGGACCTACAGTTTAACGTGGAGTCCGAACCACGGTGGAGGCCTGGCATTCCCCAACTTCACAAGATGTCTTGTCAGAGGTGAAGGAAGGGTTTGGTAATCAGATAAATTTGTGCCGGGACCGAGGATTGAACCCCGGACCCCAGCACAGAAGTCTGACACCTTACCCCTAGACCACCAGGTCACCCTCTACCAGTAAGCTGTTGACATTTATCCCCCTTTCAAGGAATGTAAAACACAGAATGTCCTAAACAATAATTCTACCTTATTTTTATTATTATTATTATTATTTAGAACCGCGTCTTAATACCCGTTCAGGTTATACGCTTAAGTACTAATTACGCTAATGGATTATGAATTGGTAAGGTTGAATTTAGAGGAAGTTAACACACATTTGCGTGGAGGGAGGGTGAAAAAACATTTAGGAAAACCACCCCACCTCGCCCGACCAAGATTCGAACCTCAATTTCTCCCTTCTCGGCAGTCTATATCAATACAAAAACATGTGCGTTGGCCAACTACGCCACAAAGGCAGGTTTTACCGGTTGTTTTCTATGGATATGAAACGTGGTCTCTTACCTTACATGACGAAAAAAAATTTAGGGTGTTGAGCAAACAAGGTTCTTAGGAAGATATTTGGTACGAAAGGGGATTAATACGTGAAGGAGGTTATATAACGATGAGTTACATACCCTGTACTCATCACAAGACATGGTTAGGATATCAAGTCTCGTAGATTAAGGTGGGCAGGACATGCAGAGTTAATGGTAGAATCTAGAACTGTTTTCAGGCTACTGACTGGCAAACCCAATGAGAAGAGAGCATTAGGAAGACCTAGGTGCAGATGGGAGGATAGCATTAGAATGGACCTGAAAGAAATAGTGTGCAATGAGGTGGAGTGTATAGAACTATCTTAAGATAGGGATAGGGTTAATGAGGTTGGTTGACTGGATATAACTAGCTAAATATAAAGATAGGCGGCGTACTTTTGTAAGTCTAGCAATGAACTTTAAAGTTCTTAGGGCCATATAGAAATAAAGAACATTTTCTATTATTTATTTAAAGTGTAGAGAAAATTTCACTTCTCTCATTAATAAAATCAAATTGATCAAACGGGTTTGAGTTGCATGCTCGACTTTGACCCAGGAGATGCGA
Organism: Timema cristinae; assembly: GCA_039000515.1. NCBI lineage: Eukaryota > Metazoa > Arthropoda > Insecta > Phasmatodea > Timematidae > Timema > Timema cristinae. Next base: position 35,970,518 of record JBCFYV010000024.1, on the reverse strand, counting down.
ATTTAGATTGAATCTTGAACGAATGCATCTGGTTTCGTTTCTATATTGTGATTTTAATTGGGGTCTAACCCATCTTTTTTGTCAACACGGTATAGTGCTATCTGCCCGGAAATTGGGCATCAATTATAGTTAATCCGAATTTTATCGATGATGATGATGATTATTATAATGTGGACCCGTGTATGCCTTACGGTTGAGCAGTAATTATAACGATACCAGGTTTATGATTATGACGACGCGTTCATGCCTTACTACGCACTTGTTATCACATGACTATGATGATCTGATTTTATGTAATTCGATTGGAATCAGTAAAATTTTATGTTTGTACACAATTTATTGATTTGATTACTTTCACTGTTATAAAATTGACATTGATACAGTTCTTTGTTAATTTCCGAACTGACGCTTAAAGTCAGAGCTAGTTCTGTTCAAAATTTTGTTTTCTGTGTGTATTCATACGCACAAGCTGCTTATATATATATATATATAAACCTACCCCTTACTTCTTGGACCCCTCATCATCAGTGTCAAAACTAACTAATCGGAGAACTCCTGGCAACCTGATGTTGTGAAGGCTAACCATTTTGTTGTTTAATTTATTATTAGCCTAATAATTAAAGGTAGATTAAGTTATTGGTAGGTATTGTGACTGTACAGTATTATTATATGCAATAGTTATCTTTTTTTATTATTTTAAAGTATTTAAAACTAAACTTTCAAGCATCAACAACATGGGACTTAGTTACACCTATTTTTGATTCAATTGTGAGCTTTAAATTATCTTCAATAATTATTATTTTAGTGTCATTAGGTTCTCCGTATTCTTGTGACCCGGACGTCGGTATTACATAATTTACCATTTACCATTTTATATGTAAAAATATGACCTATATTTAGATATTTTTGCGCACCAACCCCAGTTAACATATATTTTGAAGGTTCGAGTTCAGTATACAAAACAGATGTGTTCGTAAAATAGTTAATACCACAAACCCACTATCCAACAGGTTTGTGTGATTAATAGGTCTAGAGCTGTTAGAGTTGTAATAAGAGTTACTTTATATGAAGTAGGTATTTGTTTACGTACTACTCCCGTATACTTTCATAATTTCTGTAACTACTTGACAGACTATGTAAATAGGAAGAAAACCAAGCTATGTTGAAACACATTTCATCCGGTTCTGAACGATAAATGGTGGGAACTACTAGCCATAGACAAAGACCATCCTTGCAAAGGTAGAATTAGCATATGTAAAGAACTTTTTAATATATATATATAAAATAGGCCTACTCACCATCTCACACTACTCTCGTTGATTTGGAGCAATTCAGGTGATAATTTAGGAACGTCGCACTTGAGTGGTAATCCAGCAGATAAATTGGAACCACTAGGGTCTTCTAGTCTTTGATCTTGTTGAATGGGTTTGGAGACTCATTTTCAGCGGGTGGAAAAGGGGGGGGGGTTGAATTGAGACCTCTATAATAAAGATTCTTAAGGCCCTGCCTACCCATAAATGCACGGTTCTAAACAAAAGAATTTAGAACAAAATATATTTAATAATTCAACCTTGTTGTTTTTTATTTATTTTAGTAACATATCTGGGCATATTTCATAATTCTTATGGAATTTTCAAACCATGCTAAAAATAGTTATTGAAATATTTTCATTAAAATGTTTCCATTTCAATGCATTTTAAATGGGAAAACAAAAATTATTAATGGATTTATTTATTTTCTTTGTACAATTAAGCTAGAGTGTTTGTTTATAACATACTATTTAATGAATAATTTCTTTTTCTTTTTAGACATATTTTTTAATTTGGGTTAGCTTCAATAATCACAACGATATTGAGCTCTAACGACTCCCAAGTCGACTCTCTAGTCAAAATACATGGTTTTAAATACAACTTTTCCTTCTGCAACTAGTTGTCATAGCTGATAATAGGTGCCGTTAGTATGATCATTACCCATTTACAAGCTAGTATCATTTTGCAAGCGTTGGCTAACCTGCTGTATCGGAATGTAGGCTGCAGTGGAGGGTTAAACTAATCTCTGTGACCTTCTTGAGTCAAAGAAACATTAATACCATGTAAGTTAGGATAAGAAGGGCCAATGTCCAATTATGAAAATTTGCGTAATTAATATAAACAATTAAACATCTTAATATATTCAGTAACTAAAATACTCACAAAGTCTTCCTGCTGTGTGAATAAATATAGTTGGTCCCTACTTACTTCAATGAGAGTATTACTCTAGTGATACATTATTTTCAAAGAAAAAGCCACATGCTTCTCCATACACAAAGTTTTATGACATTAGCCCTTATTTAACTGAGACAGTAAAACATGTAAAATTCTTCACTCTTATCTTATATTCTTTCTTGAGTTTTCTCATTCTTTAGCACTACACGTTGTAATAATAAGTGTTAATATTCAAAGTAAATGAAAACTACTGTATATTGAATTTTTAATCCACAATTATAATAAATAAAAATAAACATTCCTGCTCATATCAAACATAGTTATTTTAAATAAAGTTTGGTCTAAATGTAATTTGGAGACGTTCTCAGTATAATTTTATATACTAGTTTTTATTTTACGGTCTAGGATTTGACTCTCATTGGAATTTGGAATAAGCTATTTTTCAAAAGTTAATGAACGAAGTTTTTGGTAGTCAAGATGTGAAAATGTTAATTTTATTTTATTAGCGTGTTAAATGTGATTACTTTTAATTTGAACCTGTTGCATTCTCGCAGTTTGTGCGCTCGTTTTGGAAGAAATGTATCGAATCCCGAACAATAAGTACCCACGGTGATTACTTTTTATATAATTAACAATATGTGACCTTTTTGCTTTCGAACAAAATCCAATGGATTGTATAAATTTTGAGGTGGAGAAGTATTTACCAAATATTATTTTATATCCTTGTGAATAACAAGTTTATGAAGAAAGGGCGCACAAAGAAAATCAAAGATATAATTGATTATTTAACTTCTTGTAGTAAAGGGTAAGTTTTTTTTAATGGTATGCATATTACTGGCGTTTAGGCTATCTGTATCTACTAATTTAAGTACAATGGATGAGCAGCGATACTATTTTATTTATTGTAGAAATAATATCAAAATTAAGATACAAATAAATACTTCTATATAACAATGCAGCGATTATTCTGATATTTCAAGTACTTTTTTTTTTAAAGAAAAGCTCTTAGCTGAAAGTAAATGTTACTAACACTCTGTAACGCACTTATTGTATGTTCAAAATCTCTTGTGCCTTGGCCGAGTTCGTATCACGCTAGTACTAAGTCAAGTTATTGAGCTGATTAATTTACCTACTCAGTGCTCAGTCATAGCACTTTAGCAATATTGACCACGACATGAAGCCGATGATAAGTAAATATATATTTAAAACCATTAAAATTAATTAACTTTTGTGTTCCTTATGCCATAAAGTAAGTAAGTAAGTATTTGATACCCGACCGCCTCTGTTGTATAATGGTCAGATTTACTGGCTTCAGATCCTGAAGTCCCAAGTTCGATCCCCAGTGCCCCTAATTCTGTCTGTGAAGCAGTGGGTCTGAAACGGAACCAAAATCAACCTCGTGAGGACAAATGAGGAGATAATTGAATGAATAAGTAGCGCTTCAGTCTAGAAAACTGAGATAGAAGTCTGGAGGGCTTGTTGTGCTAACCACATGGCACCCTCAGCTTGAAAATGTTGGCCCTATCTTTGCCAACATACGGCAGCGTCTCGATTGGTATAGCCTGCTTGCAGGCTGCCACCATGGAGATATTACTCAAGTTAAACTCTACCAATAGGATAAAAAATTATTCCCAAAAACATTTATTTCTGGAAAATTGTGTAAATCCTATAGATGTTTGAAAACTGTAAACACCGTATTAAATAACAGATACCCACTTCATTGGCTGAGTGGTCTAAGGTGTCACTAGTGTTAAATTGGCCTGCAGATAGCGGAGCACTTGGGGTGCAAATCCTGGTAGAGTCTATTGAGGGTAGTTTTTCCTAAATTGTTTACCCATCTTCCAAAATAAAAATGCTGGTAGATAACCTCTCAAATGCTTCTTTCCTCATTACCACCCAATTAGATTATCATATATGCGTATAACATGAACAGGTAGTATGACGTGGTAATATCAGTAATAAAAATAACATATATTTATAGTCAAAATTGTTATAGTCTTCGAAATGAAACTGCTTTTAAAATATGTTATTGCCTCCTTAGCCTTTAAATTTTAAAAATTAGCCAAAGCACAGTGGCCAAATTTAGCACATTAAATTTTAGTTATTTTTTATTTTACCTGCTTACTAATAAACTCAAATAAATGGTACGACAAAATCGTAGGCTACATACTCAATCGTATAGGTTATTTATTATAGTTAGTGACAAAAACTTCAAATATAAGTTATCTCTAATTGTACCTTAAATAAATTTTTCTCTGATAAATAAGTGTACATTATTATTTATCACTACCCTCACCAGATATTTATTTGAAAAAATTTCAATAGTGGTACAACAGCATTAACCTGGAGTCACGTGACAGTTTGATATGCTAATTACTCAAAATGGGTACGGGTACAAAACTTATTTGTGTTACAAAACGGTACAAAACTAGTACAAAACTTTGGCATCAAAAAATTCAAAAGTGGTACAACAGCATTAACCTGGAGTCACCACTTTGATATGCTAATTACTGAAAATGAGTACGGGTACAAAACTTATTTGTGTTACAAAACGGTACAAAACTATTACAAAACTTTGGCATCAAAAAAAGTTCAAAATCAAAAGGGGTACAACCGCATTTACCTGGAGTACGTGGAGTACTCACTTTGATATGCTAATTACTCAAAAGGGTACGGGTACAATACTTTTTCTTTCTGGTACAAAACGGTACAAAACTAGTACAAAACTTTGGCATCAAAAAAGTTCAAAATTAAAAAGTAGTAAAACAGCATTAACCTTGAGTCACCACTTTGATATGCTAATTACTCAAAATGGGTACGGATACAAAACTTTGGCATAAAAAAAAAATTCAAAATTTAAAAGTGGTACAACTGCATTAACCTAAGGTCACCACTTTGATATGCTAATTACTCAAAATGGGAACGAGTACAAAATGGTACAAAACTAGTACAAATTTTTGGTATAAAAAAATTTCAAAAGTGGTACAACAGCATTAACCTGGAGTCACCACGTTGATATGCTAATTACTCAAAATGGTACAAATCTAGTACAAAACTTTGGCATGAAAATATTCAAAAGTGGTACAACAGCATTAACCTGGAGTCACCACTTTGATATGCTAATTACTCAAAATGGGTACGGGTACAAAACTTATTTGTGTTACATAACGGTACAAAACTAGTACAAAACTTTGGCATCAAAAAATTCAAAAGTGGTACAACAGCATTAACCTGGAGTCACCACTTTGATATGCTAATTACTGAAAATGAATACGGGTACAAAACTTATTTGTGTTACAAAACGGTACAAAACTATTACAAAACTTTGGCATCAAAAAAGTTCAAAATCAAAAGGGGTACAACCGCATTTACCTGGAGTACGTGGAGTACTCACTTTGATATGCTAATTACTCAAAACGGGTACGGGTACAATACTTTTTCTTTCTGGTACAAAACGGTACAAAACTAGTACAAAACTTTGGCATCAAAAAAGTTCAAAATTAAAAAGTAGTAAAACAGCATTAACCTTGAGTCACCACTTTGATATGCTAATTACTCAAAATGGGTACGGATACAAAACTTTGGCATAAAAAAAAAATTCAAAATTTAAAAGTGGTACAACTGCATTAACCTAAGGTCACCACTTTGATATGCTAATTACTCAAAATGGGAACGAGTACAAAATGGTACAAAACTAGTACAAATTTTTGGTATAAAAAAATTTCAAAAGTGGTACAACAGCATTAACCTGGAGTCACCACGTTGATATGCTAATTACTCAAAATGGTACAAATCTAGTACAAAACTTTGGCATGAAATATTCAAAAGTGGTACAACAGCATTAACCTGGAGTCACCACTTTGATATGCTAATTACTCAAAATGGGTACGGGTACAAAACTTATTTGTGTTACATAACGGTACAAAACTAGTACAAAACTTTGGCATCAAAAAATTCAAAAGTGGTACAACAGCATTAACCTGGAGTCACCACTTTGATATGCTAATTACTGAAAATGAATACGGGTACAAAACTTATTTGTGTTACAAAACGGTACAAAACTATTACAAAACTTTGGCATCAAAAAAGTTCAAAATCAAAAGGGTACAACCGCATTTACCTGGAGTACGTGGAGTACTCACTTTGATATGCTAATTACTCAAAACGGGTACGGGTACAATACTTTTTCTTTCTGGTACAAAACGGTACAAAACTAGTACAAAACTTTGGCATCAAAAAAGTTCAAAATTAAAAAGTAGTAAAACAGCATTAACCTTGAGTCACCACTTTGATATGCTAATTACTCAAAATGGGTACGGATACAAAACTTTGGCATAAAAAAAAATTCAAAATTCAAAAGTGGTACAACTGCATTAACCTAAAGTCACCACTTTGATATGCTAATTACTCAAAATAAGAACGGGTACAAAATGATACAAAACTAGTACAAAACTTTGGTATAAAAAAATTTCAAAAGTGGTACAACAGCATTAACCTGGAGTCACCACGTTGATATGCTAATTACTCAAAATGGTACAAAACTAGTACAAAACTTTGGCATGAAAATATTCAAAAGTGGTACAACAGCATTAACCTGGAGTCACCACTTTGATATGCTAATTACTCAAAATGGGTACGGGTACAAAACTTATTTGTGTTACATAACGGTACAAAACTAGTACAAAACTTTGGCATCAAAAAATTCAAAAGTGGTACAACAGCATTAACCTGGAGTCACCACTTTGATATGCTAATTACTGAAAATGAATACGGGTACAAAACTTATTTGTGTTACAAAACGGTACAAAACTATTACAAAACTTTGGCATCAAAAAAGTTCAAAATCAAAAGGGGTACAACCGCATTTACCTGGAGTACGTGGAGTACTCACTTTGATATGCTAATTACTCAAAACGGGTACGGGTACAATACTTTTTCTTTCTGGTACAAAACGGTACAAAACTAGTACAAAACTTTGGCATCAAAAAAGTTCAAAATTAAAAAGTAGTAAAACAGCATTAACCTTGAGTCACCACTTTGATATGCTAATTACTCAAAATGGGTACGGATACAAAACTTTGGCATAAAAAAAATTCAAAATTCAAAAGTGGTACAACTGCATTAACCAAAAGTCACCACTTTGATATGCTAATTACTCAAAATGGGAACGGGTACAAAATGATACAAAACTAGTACAAAACTTTGGTATAAAAAAATTTCAAAAGTGGTACAACAGCATTAACCTGGAGTCACCACGTTGATATGCTAATTACTCAAAATGGTACAAAACTAGTACAAAACTTTGGCATGAAAATATTCAAAAGTGGTACAACAGCATTAACCTGGAGTCACCACTTTGATATGCTAATTACTCAAAATGGGTACGGGTACAAAACTTATTTGTGTTACAAAACGGTACAAAACTAGTACAAAACTTTGGCATCAAAAAATTCAAAAGTGGTACAACAGCATTAACCTGGAGTCACCACTTTGATATGCTAATTACTGAAAATGAGTACGGGTACAAAACTTATTTGTGTTACAAAACGGTACAAAACTATTACAAAACTTTGGCATCAAAAAAGTTCAAAATCAAAAGGGGTACAACCGCATTTACCTGGAGTACGTGGAGTACTCACTTTGATATGCTAATTACTCAAAACGAGTACGGGTACAATACTTTTTCTTTCTGGTACAAAACGGTACAAAACTAGTACAAAACTTTGGCATCAAAAAAAGTTCAAAATTAAAAAGTAGTAAAACAGCATTAACCTTGAGTCACCACTTTGATATGCTAATTACTCAAAATGGGTACGGATACAAAACTTTGGCATCAAAAAAAGTTCAAAATTCAAAAGTGGTACAACTGCATTAACCTAGAGTCACCACTTTGATATGCTAATTACTCAAAACGGGTACGGGTACAAAATGGTACAAAACTAGTACTAAACTTTGGCATCAAAAGGTTCTAAATTCAAAAGTGGTACTACAGGTTAATGGACGTCTAGCTGACTGGAATGAATAAGCTAATTTTTCTGCTCGAGAGTGTGATTGTATCTTGACGTTATGTCTCCCCACGTTTAGTCAAACTTGGTCGCCTACACACTTTACGGTCCGGCACTACACTTCTTATCTCTCTCAATTCTTGGAAAAAAGTTTGCTTGCTGCCTTTACTGATTACCGGTCGTGGTCGCCAGTCTCCTAATTGTTTAAACAAACCAGTAGTTCTGCCAACCTGATGGCTGGAATCCACCAGTTTGTATAACGTTAGCAACGCCATCTATTTTAGAGCTGAAAGCTCAACACGCCGCCAGGGAGGGTAGGCAGGGCCTTAACTTAAGCTATTATATTATAAAATGTTTTAATAGAAAGTTAAACCACTAAAATAAGTTAGGCCTATGTTAATTTCAAAATATCTAAACTAATAAATCTCTCCTACTAAAAACCAATTTATTTTATTATGTTTTGTATTATTAACACAAATTTTTACAAACCTAGGCCTAGTCAATAGGTTAATTCAACAATCTTAGGGTATAAATAGGTTAAGGGCCCACTTCGTTTCTTGATACGCACGCAATATGAAATTTAGAAAATATATTATCATAAAATTGAAAATTAAATATGTCGTAAATTTATATCACTGCCACAAACACTTTTTAATTAATCGTACACAAGAATAAAGAAGTTCAAAACAGATTTAAACAAAGTAGCCACTGCCAAATAAACTTTACAATTATCTCACAGATCATACGTTCCAAAGTAGAGTAACTTTCACAAGACAAATTACCGGTATTAAAAATATATATTATCTAGTTAATTTTCGTCCGATTCTTTTGGTTAAAATATGCAATTCTATGCAGGGATATTCTAGTTTAGGTTGGTAGCACCGTTAAATGTGTCTTTCGTTGTGTGTTTTTAACTAATCTTTGTCTATGCCTAAGAACGTGTGTAACAGTTGAGTCATGTTCTTAGTTATTATAACATGTATTGTCGTCTAAACCCAGTTAATTATTTTTATAAACTTTTGTACTCTGACATTTTTAATAATCAATACAACACAAACACGAAAACAGATTTACGCTTTTAATCTTGTTGGCTATGCTAGCACGCGGTATATTTTACTCTTTCAATTTATGTAAAATGAAGATAGTATTTTAAAATATATTAAAAATGAATGTTGGTTGTAAAAATAACCGTTTAATAACTTTTTTGTAATTTAAATGTATCTTCTTTATTTTAATTAAAGAACCAAAGTGGAGCTTTTCAAAGATAGCATTTATTAAGAATTCAATATGGCGACTTGGTAGAGAGTTTTGTTTATTTTGATGACACCATTACCCAATGCTAATAGTGTTCGTTCGCTGGAGTATAAAAAATAAATAACTTTTATTTGAAACAAATATTTTTTTGCCTTTAATTTACAAGGTTTAAAGACAAATAATTTGTTTATGGCTTATAATTATCGGTTCTAATTAGATAAACTTGTAAATTTAATACATTTAATTTATAACTCTTTGCACTATTGTAGCTCATGTTGCCACAATTGTGTAAATGAAAATATTACATATGTTATTACAGTATAAGTCCGTTTAATTAATAATATAAAGACAAGTTATTAAGTAATCCATAAGGAGGTAGTATTAAAAGTGTTATTATTTTATTTTTTTCTGAAATATATATATATATATATATATATATTATATATATATATATATATATATATATATATATATATATACATATATATACATAATAAACCAATCAAATAAAACATTTCTATAATGTCAAATGTTAGTAACTTACTATCAATGTTGGTGAATTCCACTGTTCTTTCTATAAAAATTGGACTTTAGCTTCCTATTGGGTAAAGGGAGCCAGAATGTCACATGATTTTTCAAATACAACGTAGATGGTCTTTTAAAGAAACAAAGTTTTAAAACGCAATACATTGAAATTACTTCGTAAAACGCGTAATTCTCCATGGATGAAGTATTAAAGAGTAATACACTTCATCCATGAATTTTTGAATACATGAGAGGGGTCCAAAACAGTATCATTACAACGGGTGTCGATCAATTTCTTTATAATACACCTCTCTCAACTTAAGTTACAGTAGTGTAAGCTGCATATAAATGGTATACAAAACAATACACACTTTCTCGCGTAGTTTCTTGAAGTTAGGAACAGAATTTTCAAGAATCATCTATTAGTAAGTTACAATTAAATATTTTTTCCTCGGAAAAACACCTATGTTTTTTAATAATCATATGAAACAATCTTCAGATATAAATTTTGAACAAAATAGTTATAAGTATTATCAGAAAATTCATAAATCAACCCTTAAACTAATGTAAAATTTTCAATTTTATAAAAATAAATTACATTATTATTTTATCATGTAAACCAATTTTCAGATACCCAATTTAAACAAATTTATTTTATCGATTTTTGAAAAAAATTTGAATCTTCGCAAATAATTCGTCACTAAGCTATCCTTCATTTTAGGGCTATATTCAAAATCATATTTTAGCCTCGAGATATGGCCGTATAAAACCTAAATATCAAATTTTAAAGAAATTCATATATAACATTTGTTTTATTGTAGCTTTGGTTACGGACACTAAGGGACAGAAATTCATAACTGAAGTGTGCCACCCACATTTTTGAGTGTAGGAGCAATTAAAATGCCAAGATCCATTATAATCTCAATAGTGAAAATTTTCACTATTATAATACTTATATTTTTACGAAAATGTAAAAACATCTGAGCATTTTTTATCTCTTGATAATACAACTGTATTATATAAATATATATATTGCACGTCTAGACTACATTATTCATAGCCCAGTTTGTGGAAAGATTAGCCAGTACTAATGTACCTTTGCCAAGTGAACATACGAATGTACTAATCGTACATCCTTTCCGTGGAAGCTCTTTCCATGTACCGATAATATGAGTGTGTGAAATCAGTAGAAACACTTAAACCTAATTAACCAAACCCTGGTGACCATTGGGGTACTTACTCTTCCGGGGAAAATTCTTAAGGTACCAGCTGCAAATCGAACCTGGAACCCTTATGTTCGTAGCCATGTGCACTGACCACTACACCATGGGGAAGATTGTTAATATAGCGTAAATTTATATATCTATACTTATAAAATAACATGTCCTGACTGACTGACTGATTCATCATCGCCGAGCGCAAACTATCAAGGATACAAGCATGAAATTCGGACTGTATATTCATTTTGTTATGTAGGCACCCACTAAGAAAGGATTTTAGAAAATTCCACCCCAAAGGGGTCAAAATAGTGGATGATAATATGTATGAAAGTCCGTCATTTTGAAAGTTACATAAACAAAATTTTGTATTTCGGTTATTGGCGTAAAACAAATAAATACGTGTTTCAGGAATTTTGGAAATTTTATTTAATAAGGGATGAAAAAGGGGGTGAAAGTTTGTATCGGACTTGCATTATTTTTGATCTGAGGTCAAGTTATGGTCATCAACGTAACGTAATATTTTAAATTAATCTGTAAATACCTATGTATATTTTCGTATTTGTATATAATCAACTTCCACGCGAGCAAAGCCGCGGGCAACAGCTATCTAGTATTCTATATATGTTGAGCATTAACATAAAATCCCCTTATGAACTACTAACCTACTCAAAAGCTTATGTTATGTTTATGATGTTTCTAATTATGTGAATGGTGTTTATGCAGGTTTCCTGTCCTGGGACATTGATAGCGCTCATGTCGACTTGGAAAGTGAACTGCAGGCTCTCATTGCGCAGGCGCCAGAAGGAGAAGAGGCTAGAAACGGTAAGAAATAACTTACTCATCAATTTATCCTCAAATTGACAGTTGACAATTTACATGATACAAACATATTTTTTTAGCCAAAATCTATATCATTTTACTTTATATTTAGTGTTAGTTTGCGGGTATTAATAATTTATACCAAAATTGACAAATGTAGATTCTTATGAATAAGTTGAATGTATATCTAATGACTTTTATAGCTATCAGATAAGGCCTTTACTATGAACATTTGACTGTAGATTTTAGAATGTCCAACTACAGTAAATACTAAAATGTGTGTTTGTTACAATTATTATAGTATAATTTTAAGGTACCCAAAGCTGTCGTTCTAACCACGCCACTGCTTCTTACATATATGTAGCATGATAAATGATATACTGTTATTGTTTTTACTTGACCATAGTATGACGTTAGTAAAGTTTTCATTTAATCTAGTGGACAAGAATATTCCCTATCTCATTAATTAGCTAACAAAGGAATTTCTGAAAATCCAATCTTCACAAATAGTTAATTAGCAGGCACAGTTTTAACTACATTGTTTTCACAGTGGGATAATATTTCCAAACATAAAATGTTTTTTTTTTCTCTGCAGTGGATCAAAAGTGAATTACTTAATATGTTTCTGTGCGTTTCCATGACTTTTTTTTCTTTTGATTTATACCAGTACAAGAGTTGTCCATTTAAATTACATTATATTCAATTTCACAAATATAATAGGCTTAGCGTTTCCAGTTCTTCTAATCAACTTTAGAGTTTAATATTTAATTGAAAGTCGTGAAAGTTTATTTTTAATATTATTGTGAGTTAACTATGTTTATTTTAATTAGCAACTAAAGCATTTGAGTAGCAAGCCACTGTTTAAAATACTAGGTACATTAATATTTTTGTTAACTTTAGAGACCATTCAGTTTTCTTTGTTTCTGTTGTACACTCGAAATCAGAAAAGGCCTACTATTCTACTACTGTTATTGCATCTACGAGTACAGATTTCTTCATACACTCTTTCTCCACGCTAAATACAATGTTCAACTTTCAATTTATCATTCAGTCTTTCAGTGGCCACCCTGTATTTGTTTAGAAACAAAAACCCAATAAAATCTAAATTGGTTAACATTCAGTTAAAAATAACTTCTGGCCAATAGTATAATTGTTTTGAAAAAAAATTACGTATATATTTAGATATCGTTTGTGACATTGAAGTAGTGACTAGAAAGTTAGAGATGTGTTTATTTTATTTGGTAAATTATCCACTAATTAAAACTCTAAATTGAAATAATAATCATTATTAAGTGAGATAAAAAGAATATAAATAGAAAAATTATATAAAAAGTGATACACGTGCTAGAGGCAAAATAAATAATAAAACAAATTCCAACTTCGTAATGAATGAAAGGTATTTTATGTTCTCATTTGAAAAAAAAAATTAAATGCGCAAGGTGTAATTTAAATAACGGCTTTTTGAAATATTTCTATTATTCTTTATGCTGTACGAAAAATGTGTGAAACATTTGTTGTTGTTTTTTTTTAATAAAGCTACTTGGGTGTTAGCGCCTTTGAACGCACAGTCTGAGAACAAAAACAAGCTAAACACCACTTGATTGCATTTCCAAGGTCCGTCATTATTTCTCCTGGAGAAGAAAAATCAAAGGGTGGGACATTGAAGGAGGGGCAAGAGAGGGTGGTTTGTGGTCTCACTAGGGATCTCACCAAGTAAGGGTACGGCCAGACTGGGCGATTGATCGACTAAAATATAAAATAGAACACATTGGTTGTAATGAGAGGTGGCCAGTCTGGAGCGAGTGAACGACTGAGCGCGCGCGTTTGAAAGATAGAACTGGTTCTATTTTTCAAGCTCGCGCGCTCGAGCCGGAACGGTCTAGTTTACAGGCGCTGGGGAATATTATTGTATGTTGGCTTATTGAGTGCTAGGAAAACTTCTCAATTTGACATGATATTTGACTTTTTTTATATATATTACCGATATGTTTAGCACACTCGCTACTAATGACCTAATTTAATTGGTAAGATCATAAAATATATATATATATATATATATAATAACTGATATGTTAAAATACTTCAATATTATAATCAAAGTAGGCCTTTACAAATAAGAATCACCATTAGCGCGGATAGAGGATGGGAAAACCACAACAATAAACCCCATGTCAAAAACCACCCTCAGTTCACTGAGCCAAGATTCGAACCTTTGCCTCCACGTCAACAACTATCGAGAGTTATCTGCTAATCACGTACTCGTCAGCTTGGCTACACAGTCGCTCAGTCACTCGCTTGTCGGTCTGGCCGAACCCTAAGGCATTGGTACAAAGTGAAGTTGTAAACACCGCCACGCCGTGAACTATTATGACAGGATAGCGAGAGATACTTTATTTTAGCACCTCTCCCGAAAATTCTGGTGACAGTCCGCACTGACGTCAAACTCACCGATAAAAAAAAATCCTCCAAACCCACCCCACGCACACATACACACACACACACACACACAAATCCTCCCCCTTCCAACACCCCCATCTCCCCCTTGAGCCAAACTACTGCCGCCATTGTGAGTTCCAGATTACTCTGCAATTCCTCCTTCAACGATGTTTTGTTGTTTTATTTATGTTTTTATAACGTACATATAACAAATACGTTGAGTTGGTACAAAATGGACATTGTAGCGATCTATGTTTTTAATTAAAATGTGTTGATATTAGATTAAACCTTGGACAATCCTTTTACAATAAATCTAATATTTGATTACTGACGTTAAAGGAGTGTAGATAATGTTAGTTAAGAGCAGTATTTTTGTAGTTTTTATATAAAAACATTTGTTTGGTATTAATAAATCAAATATTGCTCCAATAGAAACATAGATTTTAATGTTCTTCACATGGTAGCTTCAACAGTTCTTGAATAACTTTGAAGGGTGTCCTGGAATTTAATGACAACTTTTTCTCTATATTTAAAAAGTTTCTCGTTTAATACCGCTCTGCTCAGGACATATATTTAAGAACTGTTGATATCACCATGTGAGTAAAATTAAACTCTATGTTTCTACTGAAGAAATGTTTTTTTTATTTTAGCCTAAAAAAAATCTGTCATATAAAAACTACAAAATCACAGCCCTTTTCTCTCTTACTCTGCCAACTTAATCATTATCTATTGGTCGAACATTTTCATGATACCATACGTTCACTATTTGAGAAATTGTAAAAGAAGACACAGTGGTTCATACATAGTTGCTTTGTTGCTTTAATAGCGTAGTGTTATGTACTGGTGGTCTAGGGGTAAGGTGTCAGACTTCTAAGCTGGCGGCGGGTCAAATCCTTGGTCCCGCACAGATTTATCTGATTGACAAAACCTTCCTCACTCTGCAAGTTATCTTGTGAATGTGGGAAATGCAGCCTCCACGTGGTTCGGATTCAGTTAACTGTCCTTCATTTCATCTCAAATCCTACCATTAACATTAGGTAAGAAGCTATAACCGAAACGGGTAGTAGACCGTTTCTAATAATAATAATAATAAATAGCGTTTTAAAAAAAATCTGTATAATTGTGTATTTGGACTGTGAAAATTCCCCCAAAGCGTGCTAGGGTAAGGTTAGAAGAGGATTCCCCCTAATAATTAATCTCGTGCGAATAAGTGCACAGCAGTCTGGCACGATTTTTGTTAGAAAGAATAGGCCTAAATACAGTCCGTCCAGTGTAGGAGTAGTAACTGACAGCTGGCATAGGATTTGTATCGCAAACGTTGGATAAAAGTCACAAATATTAACCTAAATGAAAATAATTATTATTTCCTAGTAATAATAAATTATCAACCAAAGGTTTTATATAACCCTTCCTTAAGAATTACTGTATAATTAAGGAATTTATTAAGCTAAATCCTGGCAGGAATATTCTTACAGGCCACAAAGACCCCAAGACAAATAGCCTAAGTTGTAAAGGATTTATAAAAGAATAAAGTTTACAAAAAATAACTTAGGATATAAATAATAATTTTTTGACACTGTATGACTATTTTTTAAATTATTTAAGAACTTATGGTTTTTGTTTCGACGTTATATATTTAACACTCGCTGAGTAAAACGTAAATTCACTAAAGTGTGATATCCTATCTTGACCGGCCGTGACGTCATAGGCAGGTAACGTCTTTAAGTTTAGTGAATCACTTATATGAAGAGAAATATCCTCAAATTGCGGTAGTTCTCTAGTTCTGAAATTCTGAAGGTTCAAGAGCACTAAAATAATCTTCAATAAGAGATCCGATAGTTATTAATTATTTATCTTAGAATGTTAAGTTAATTTTTAATCAAAAATGACTCTTTTTTTTTATGGGAGCTAGATCTATTTTACCAAACATGTATTTTGTTCTAAAAAATGAAATAGTTTGCGTGAAAAGTCTTTGAAAGTGTAAATAATTTCAACCTTTAGTTTGAAAAAAAAACCACTAAAATATAAGGTTTTTAATCATTTGAGGACGACAGATCAAATAGAAGTTAGGCCTATATTATGTTATTGAGTGGATACGCTTGCGATGACCCATGACGATCATGATTGGCTGCTAAGACTAATAAAATGGGGCTACGGGTGAAGTACATAAGGTGTCCGCCTGCTCACGGTGATAAAAATGGGAACATTTATCCACTACCCGCATCAGTGGTCAAATGGTCTTACACTGAGGTATGACTCTCGCGATAGTCTTGATTTTCAGTGACGTAGAAGTCAGGGTTCTAATCCCAAACGGGTGTTCTATGGCTGCCCCCCACCCCCAAATCTATTCCCACTCATTCACACAAATCTTGGTACTTTTTCTCTAATTTTACCATCGTTACACCTACCTCATAATTGTAAATATGCATATTGCCCGCATGTGTATCAAGAGATTGAGCACAACTTTTTTTTTCTAGCACCACGTCTTACTACCCGTTCGGTTTATACGCTTATGTAATAATTACGCTAGTGAGTTAGGGATGAAGAAGGTTAAATTTAAAATAAGTGTACCCCTACTTTGCGTGGAGATAAAGGGAGAAACAATTTAGGGAACATCACCCTCAATACATCCGACCGGGTTCGAACACCAATCTCCCCGTCATCGACAGTCTAGTCTATTGCCAGAGTAGCGCCTTAGACCACGCAGCCACTTAAACGTGCCTGTACACAACTAAATAAATAATCTAAAATACTATGTGCGGGTGTGAAATAAATACGCTCGTAGGTCCCTTAGCTCGGTGTTGCGTGGAGTCCATCCATTGAACACAATGACATTGGGGAAAGCTTATCTGGGTCAGATGAGAGCAGGCAAAGGGCTAAACTGATGAGTAAAAGAGCAGCTTTGGCAGAAATGTAGATATAAAAACAGCATGTTCGCTGAGAGAGTTCCTAATATTCTGGTATAAATGTATTGCGTTATATCAAATAAGATATAGTTTTACCATAGAAAATCGTTCCCCCTTCCCCTTTAAGGGATGGGTCAACACTCGTTCACCCATAAAAACATGGTATCACAAAATTAAAGATTGTGACAAAACCGCTCTATGGATTTGAAATCGGTTTTCACCAATGACCATTGATTTATATTATCTATAACAAAGATTGTATAACTTTTACTAATCATACTGATTAAACAATACAATAAAAACCATCACATTTTTAGCCTCACACTATATTGGTTATAATGACTTCATTAAGTTAAATATTCAAAATTAAATATAACTATATAAAGCAGAACTATTTTTCATATTCTGAAAATTGAAAAATGACACCTGGACACGGGAATCGAACCCGGGACCTTCGGCTTAGTACGGCTTAGAAGATCCCGGGTTCGATACCCGTGGCCAGGTGTCATTTTTCAATTTTCAGAATATGATATCTAAGAGGTGCTAGCCTCACTAAAATGCATAGATGATAGCTTCGGCTATCTGATTCAAGAACTATTTTTACTTCAATTTTCTTGGATTGGAACTTTTATTTAATGTTATATTATTTTTTATATTGTTTTTAAATGAATAACTACTTTTAACAAGATTAAAATTGATGTAAGTATTATTTAGGAAAAAGAAGAAATCACAAGGCTAGATAATATTCTTCTCTTGTTTTATCTATTTATTTATAATTTATTAGTTTAATACTAAGCTTTAAAAACTTATTTATAAAATTAAAATTTGAAATAGTTTGGTAACCTTAGTATAAGGCTACTTGTAGGAATACCGGGAACTACTTGTACCGTTTAGAAATTTACAAGGGTCCTCCATTTACAGCGTTGCCACGATCGTTTTAGAAGTGAGGAGACAAACCATTTATTCCAATATTGTGAAGCTTTAAAATTATTTTCCCACTATTTTAAATCATAAATAGGAATCATTGTATTCGCCTTAGAATGGTAGGCGTACAATTTAAGCATCGATGTCTAAGGCGTTAGAATAGTCAAACAGAAATCCACAAACATCTTGTAATTTTTAAACGTTCATGGGCTGAGATGTGTGTGTGTGTGTGTGTGTGTGTGTACGCACGCGCACGCATGAGAGCTGGGTTATGAGACTAGTGCACTTATTGTTCCTTTCCTCCCTCTTTGTTTAGTTCAGCCCCCACCCCTTTTGAAAGGTAGTGGGTAATGTAGTTTAGGTTGAGGCCTAAAGTTGACACTATTATTATTATTATTTAGCACCGCGTCTTACTACCCATTCGGGTTATACGCTTTAAGTACTAATTACGCTAATGGTTTAGTAATTGGGAAGGTTGAATTAGAGGAAGTGAACACGCATTTGCGTGGAGGTAGAGTGGAAAACCATTTAAGAAAACACCACCCCCAGTTCACCCGACCGAGATTCGAACCTCGATCTCCCCGTCCTCGGCGGTCGAGCTCAACACGACTAGCGCGTTAGCCAACTACGCCACCGAGGCGGGTAAAGTTGACAGTAGGAGCAGGAAAATACTTATTGATTCAAACCTATTTTTAAAATGTATTCGTTGCGCGTGGTGGGCACATAGTTGAATATTAATTTTTTAACTCATTAATTGAAAATGGTTTTATAGCTCATATTATTGTAATAAAAAAAAAATTAACGTATAATCAGAACCCGAAAATATGGATGAACATTAGTTACTAATAGTAAATCTATATAATTGAATATAGACCTATATATGTTTTAAACTATTTAATTTTACTATACTAACATTATTTAGAATAATATTGATTAAAAATATTAGCCTTTTTACTTTCTAATAGGCTAAAGAAATTATGGTAATCATGGACATTTTCTGCCTCAAGATTATGATGGCTCTAACGTTCTATGTGGTCCCAAACTTTTTTTTAAAAAAAGTGGATCTTACATATATCTATTTTTCCTTTTGACGTGTAAAACTTTTGAGGCACTATAATAAGAAAATATATAAATGGTTTTACAAAGTAAAACTAATGAAACTTAAATCAATTTGCATATGCGAATTTTAGATTCAACAAATACAAGCTTGAGTTGTGAATATGGTTTTAGAGATGATTATAAAGTATACATAGACCACCTATGTTTCAATAAAAATATTTTACATTATATTATAATGTTATAAGCAGCACTCAGAAAAAAAAATACATTATACAATCAGCCCTAAGAAAATTTACTTACTAATATGAAAAGCAATTTGGAATACACAATACACGGACAGAAATATATTTTTAAATAAATAAAAAAAATATTTTTGTGAAATAGTATATTACACTACATACACTACATACACATATATATTTTGTAAAAAACACAGGAATGGCCAACATAAATAATTCTATATAAAATTATTCTTTTAGCACTGTGTCTTACTACCGATTAGGGTTATACGCTTATATATCAATTACGCTCGTGGTTTTAGGGTTTAGGAAGGTTATATTTATATGAAGTGTACCCACATTTACGAGGAAGGAGATTGGGGAAACAATTTTGGAAAACCCTTCAGTACAGTCGACCGATTTAATGACTACTTTTTTTTGTTCATTTAAAAAGTTTGTTAGATAATGTCACCAAGCTCATGACAGATATTCAGGAACTGTTGATATCACCATGTGAAGAAAATTATAGTCTTATGCTTGTTCTGGAGCAATATTTTATTTATTTTGGCCAAAAAATGTGTTGCCATAAAAAATGCAAAAAACAATGGCCTTTTTTCACGTGCCTTTCCAACCCACCTTAAATAAGAGATTCCAGACTGATCAGTCAGTAGAGCGATCGGCGTCAGGGTTCAAATCACTGTCGGTATTGTAATACGCAGTGCTCTTGGCAAGTGACAGACTATATGCATGTGTGTTGATTGATGGTTTCAGGCGAACGACTGATTCAATACGCTACCGAGAACCTTGTGACCGAGGTACTGATCCATCCTCAGTTGAACACACTCTCCCAATGCATCAGGAACCTCCTGTCCAGTTTCACCAGACACAGACATCTCATACACGCCGGATACACCTTCGCCGGGAACGGATCATGGATACTACAGGTACGATACTTAAGGGCTGATATTTGGAGGACAACCAATCTCCCATTTTATCTGAATTTCTAGCTATTCGTATGAGATTTGTCAACTCCCGATACTAGACTGAGGACCATACATCAGTTATAGTCGAGATTCGGAAGTCAGCCAACTCTCCATTCGACGTGAACTGCTTGTTATTCATATACTGGTAGATTGGTTGATTCCCGATACTAGAGTGAGGACCATATATCAGTTATAGTCGAGATTCGGAAGTCAGCCAACTCTCCATTCGACGTGAACTGCTTGTTATTCATATACTGGTAGATTGGTTGATTCCCGATATTAGAGTGAGGACCATATATCAGTTATAGTCGAGATTCGGAAGTCAGCCAACTCTCCATTCGACGTGAACTGCTTGTTATTCATATACTGGTAGATTGGTTGATTCCCGATACTAGAGTGAGGACCATATATCAGTTATAGTCGAGATTCGGAAGTCAGCCAACTCTCCATTCGACGTGAACTGCTTGTTATTCATATACTGGTAGATTGGTTGATTCCCGATACTAGAGTGAGGACCATATATCAGTTATAGTCGAGATTCGGAAGTCAGCCAACTCTCCATTCGACGTGAACTGCTTGTTATTCATATACTGGTAGATTGGTTGATTCCCGATACTAGAGTGAGGACCATATATCAGTTATAGTCGAGATTCGGAAGTCAGCCAACTCTCCATTCGACGTGAACTGCTTGTTATTCATATACTGGTAGATTGGTTGATTCCCGATACTAGAGTGAGGACCATATATCAGTTATAGTCGAGATTCGGAAGTCAGCCAACTCTCCATTCGACGTGAACTGCTTGTTATTCATATACTGGTAGATTGGTTGATTCCCGATACTAGAGTGAGGACCATATATCAGTTATAGTCGAGATTCGGAAGTCAGCCAACTCTCCATTCGACGTGAACTGCTTGTTATTCATATACTGGTAGATTGGTTGATTCCCGATACTAGAGTGAGGACCATATATCAGTTATAGTCGAGATTCGGAAGTCAGCCAACTCTCCATTCGACGTGAACTGCTTGTTATTCATATACTGGTAGATTGGTTGATTCCCGATACTAGAGTGAGGACCATATATCAGTTATAGTCGAGATTCGGAAGTCAGCCAACTCTCCATTCGACGTGAACTGCTTGTTATTCATATACTGGTAGATTGGTTGATTCCCGATACTAGAGTGAGGACCATATATCAGTTATAGTCGAGATTCGGAAGTCAGCCAACTCTCCATTCGACGTGAACTGCTTGTTATTCATATACTGGTAGATTGGTTGATTCCCGATACTAGAGTGAGGACCATATATCAGTTATAGTCGAGATTCGGAAGTCAGCCAACTCTCCATTCGACGTGAACTGCTTGTTATTCATATACTGGTAGATTGGTTGATTCCCGATACTAGAGTGAGGACCATATATCAGTTATAGTCGAGATTCGGAAGTCAGCCAACTCTCCATTCGACGTGAACTGCTTGTTATTCATATACTGGTAGATTGGTTGATTCCCGATACTAGAGTGAGGACCATATATCAGTTATAGTCGAGATTCGGAAGTCAGCCAACTCTCCATTCGACGTGAACTGCTTGTTATTCATATACTGGTAGATTGGTTGATTCCCGATACTAGAGTGAGGACCATATATCAGTTATAGTCGAGATTCGGAAGTCAGCCAACTCTCCATTCGACGTGAACTGCTTGTTATTCATATACTGGTAGATTGGTTGACTCCCGATATTAGAGTGAGGACCATACATCAGTTATAGTCGAGATTCGGAAGTCAGCCAACTCTCCATTCGACGTGAACTGCTTGTTATTCATATACTGGTAGATTGGTTGACTCCCGATATTAGAGTGAGGACCATATATCAGTTATAGTCGAGATTCGGAAGTCAGCCAACTCTTCATTCGACGTGAACTGCTTGTTATTCATATACTGGTAGATTGGTTGACTCCCGATATTAGAGTGAGGACCATACATCAGTTATAGTCGAGATTCGGAAGTCAGCCAACTCTCCATTCGACGTGAACTGCTTGTTATTCATATACTGGTAGATTGGTTGATTCCCGATACTAGAGTGAGGACCATATATCAGTTATAGTCGAGATTCGGAAGTCAGCCAACTCTCCATTCGACGTGAACTGCTTGTTATTCATATACTGGTAGATTGGTTGACTCCCGATACTAGACTATAAATACGACACTTATTCCTTCTGAGCTTGGAAAATAACCATTGTTGAGACAATTGTGAGAACTTAACCGAAATGTATGTTTTGGGTTGAATCTCTCTCAAATATTAATTACACTAGACATCGTTTTTCCTTAGTTTCACCAGGTCAAGTCAAAACAGTGAGAAATCTTAAAAAAATACTTTTTTAACAAGTTTGTTTGTTCCTATTATTTTGGTTTTAAAATGACTAATTAAACACAGAAACGGTGTATATTATGACCCACACATGTGGTTACTTGGATAAAGGCGTCAGTCTTGTTTAGTTTGGTTTGCCTGTGACGGGGAGGTTAGGGTTTCAATCCCTTCCAAGTGGACTTAGGGTCTTATTTCCTAAATAGTTATCCACTATTCTTTATGTAATTTCTGGTACAATCTATCTAAATTCTGCCTTCTTCATTCTTTCCCCATTATTGTAAATAAACGAATAGACTGGATCGGTAGTAATACGTGTTTTTTTATAGCACTACATCTTACCATCTGTTCAGGCTATACGCATATTTACTAATTACAGTAATGAGTTAGGGATGAGGAAGTTTGAATTTAAATGACGTGTACCTTCATTTGCGTGGAGGCAGAGGGGAAAACCATTTAGGAAAAAAATCTTCAGTACACCCGACCGGGTTTTGAACCCCGATTTTCCCATCATCGAGTCTAATCTATTGTAAGAGTGACGCCTTAGACCATTCGGCCACTGAAGGAGGTTAATACGTGTTGTATAGCAAATAATTAAAAGTATGATAACAGAAATACACCTGTATGTTTATCACTTGTAACCTCATGGGTTTAGTGAACTCCTTACCAATAATTACTTATTTGGGAATCTGAACATAAAATCACAGAGTATTTCCCGATGTAGTAGGGCCGGTGTGAAATATCATCAATGATAATTGTTATTTACTGTGTTCTCACAACAGGACGGTACATTTTCCCTGGCCGACTTCGTCGATGCGTTTCAAGAGACGGAAGTCCAACGGGTGTTGCGAGCGTATGACAGCTGCGTCACCGTCGACGTACACTGCTCTCCTGAGGGTGACTGGACCACCAGAGACTTAACAAGGAGACCTTCAGCAGATCATGCAAGGTACAGTATAACATTCAACGGAATTCGTGACGATAGTCCTGCAGTTATGAAAACACACAAAATGTGTCGTCGTGGATGTCCTCTGACTTTATATTATGAATTTGTTTATGAATTCATTTGCTATAAGTTTTCCATCTTTTTTATAATACAATATTTAAAAAATATATAGAGATTATTTTCAGTAAGGATCAAGTTTATCTTGAAAATTTCAAGCTGAACTAATATAAGTGAAATGATTGATGTAAAATACACTGGCCAAGATGTATCGTATTTGTTGGTTATTTATTACAATAATATAGGTTTTCATAATTTTGTATGGACAATCATATGTACAGATTGTGTCACTACTTTTCCATAATCATAATTTAATGTAAAATAAATGTTATTTTTTTAGCAAAAATAATATGAGCTAAGCTGTTTAGATTATAAAAGAGTATACAAACACACAGTAAAACATAGAGCACGTGTAAAAAACACTTCATAGGAATAAGTGGGAGAATAAATGGTTTCAAAACGTGTAACCCGAATGGGTAGTAACAATGGGTATTACAATTATAGTTATAGTTTCACAGATAAAAGTTAAATTTTTGTATTTATTATTTTATATCTTGTATCCTTTAAAAAAAACTTAACCTTTCATTGTACTTTTTTATCTGCGAAAATATTAATACATGTATTGAATTATTTATGAATTTGTTATAGTTGTGTTTTATCTTATCACAATAAAACTTAATGAGGATCATATCTTCCAATGTGGCTGATTTTTAAAAGTTTGCGGCCCTAAGATATTCTTGAATAAAATTAATTATTCCATCACAATAATGAGTTGCATTGTCGTTTGATTGGCGCTTCTTGACAGCTTTTGTTTTTATTTGTGTTTATAATGCTCACTTTCTAAATATAAAGATTAAAATCAACAAATGACACACACGCTTCAATGGCCGAATGGTCTAAGGCAGCGGTTCCCAAACTGTGGTTCGCGAACCTCTTGGGGGTTCGCAAAATCTTCCAAGGGGTTTGCCAAAATATTTTTGTAATGGCGGATTTTTTCAGCACTTTGTGAGGAAATGGGAAGCATTTACAACTGTTTATTGTTTCACACTAAAGTTAGGTAATTATCACGAGGTAGAACTCTTACAAGATTGTTTGAACTTAAACACAAAATTTTCGTTAATCTTATTAAACATCCATTTCACAAAGCAAAGTGCATGCAAGATCAAATGTGGATTCAGGCTTTGGCAGACATTTTCCCAAAAATTAACAGCTTAAATCTATCTCTTAAGGGGTCGAATATTAACGTTTTTACTGTCGAATGGTTCGTAAAAAAAAATGGAAAATCTGTTTAATAGCAATAAAACGGAGTGCTTTGATACCCTTCATGACTTAATGGTAAAAAATAATCTTTCTTTGGACGAAAATGTTAAGAACATAGTTATAGAACAATTGAAGGGACCTGGAAAAACTTTCAGAAAATATTTCCCAGCAATGTCCAATAATAATAACTGGATTCGCAATCCCCTAGAAGATACAGCAGTTTTGGAATCCACCTCATTAAGCGTGAGTGAAAAATAGCAGCTCCTTGATATTTCCGCTGATTTTGAATTAAAGAAAAGCTATAATTACATCTTTGTCATTAATTGATTTCTGGTTAAGTTTAAAGGGAGATTTCTAAATGTTAGCAAATAAAGCTATTACAGGTTTGGTACCATTTTCTTCTATGTATTTGAGCGAGAAATATTTTCCACATATGCCTATTTAAAACAATAAATACAGAAACAAGCTCAATGCTGAAAGTGACTTGAGACTTTATTTATCGTCTGTGGTCCCTGACTTTTTATGTAAAAGCAGCAATTTCCAGTACCACTTCAAAAAAACATGTGAAATGTTATATATGTTACTACAGTACTTTCCTTATTTAATTTCAGTTTTAATTTTTTTTAATAAATGTTTAATTATTTGAACTTGTACTTTAGTTGTTTCAATATTATTCCATTATATTTAGTGGGGTATCCCAAAGTACCTATCGAAGCTATAGTAGGTTAATTTAAAGATATTAAACAATTTGATTATAATTAATAACTAAATTTCATAAAAATTAGGTATAAAATTAAGTGCGTGGCTACGTATAGTTATCAGGGGGTTTGTGCAACTCAGATGTTTGTGAAAGGGGTTCGCGAGTCAAGAAAGTTTGGGAACCGCTGTTCTAAAACATTACTCTCATATTAGACTGGCCTGCTGATGAAGGGGAGATCGGAGTTTGAATCCTGGTTAGGTATACTGGCCGTAGTTTTTTCTAAATGGTTTTCCAATTTCTTTCCTCGCAAATGCGGGTATGCTTCATCTAAATTCAACCTCCCTCATCCCTAACTTGTTAGAGTATGCGTATAACATGAACAGGTGATAAGACGTGGTGCTAAAAACAATTAAATAATTTAGAACCCTACAAAGTGAATTGTTAGCAACATAATTAATAATATGTGTAATGTAGTATTTTATACTTTAACGTCTAGGGGTAAGGTGTAAGGCTTCTGTGCTGGGGGTCCGGGGTTCAATCCTATGTCCCAGCAAGGATTTATCTGATTACCAAACCCTTCCTTCACCTCTGACAAGACGTTTATTAATCACAGCTTATGAATGTGTGGAATTCCAGGCCTCCACCGTGGTTCGGATCCCACGTTAAACTGTAGGTCCTCCATTTCATCTCACAATCACCCTACCATTACACATTAACGTAAGTGCGTATAACCCGAACGGGTAGTAAGACGCGGTGTTAATAATAATAATAATATAATTTAACCTTTAAATACACATACCTACATATGTGGTAGGTCCGAGTGAACCCCGACGACCGTCTGACAGCCGGGGGCCCAGCCATCAGCAGCTTTCTCGATTACATCAATCCGTTCCTGATACCCGCCTCTTTGGAACAACTTCTGGAGCCCTCAGATGTGGTCGGGAACATCCGCTTCAGCCATCCGACTCTCTACGTCTTCCCAGGAGGGCAAGGCGACGCCGCCCTCTTCGGTATCAACGGCTTCAACATGCTCGTGGACGGAGGTTTCAACAGGAAAGCGTGTTTCTGGGATTTTGCTAGGCATCTAGACCGTCTGGATGCTGTCCTGGTGACCAGACTGAACAACGGGAACGTGAACGGAATCTCTGCGGTGTTGAGGAGGAAGAAACAAAGTCACGTCTATCCGCAGATCGGACATTTCTTCTGTAACCTTCAGGTATTTAATACGCCCTGAATGACATCCCATTTATAATAATGTCGGTACAACATAGTCTGATCAGAACATATAAACAGAAGAAATTGTTATTTACAATTTCATTTTCAGTGTTCCATTTATTTTATGATCCCAGTTTATTTTAACAATACTATACGTTTTACTTATTTTATTTTTCTATCATTAATTTACTATTGTGCACTATAATTGATTTAATAAAGCAACATACTTAAAGTGGGATATAGGGATCTTGAGAAACGCTCAGTGTTGCAATTTTAATAGCAAAATAATTAAAATATTTTTTTTAGTGCAAACCTAATGGTTCAATAATTTCCTTCACATGGTAATATCAATAGTTCTTGAATATCTGTTCTGAGCATGAGAAACTTTTAGATGAAGAAAAAAAAAATTGTCATTAAATTACAAGACATCTTCGACAGATATTCAAGAAATATTGAGGTCACCATGTGAAGAAATTTAAACTCTATGTTTGTTCTGAAGCAATATTTGATTTATTTTGACCAAAAAATGTTTATATAAAAACTACAAAAACACTTACCTTTTCTCGCTTCCCCTACATCCTCACCTTGAGAGTCAATCTCACGGTCGGTTATCCGTAATAATAGATATACGATTACGCTTAACCCAGGAATCTAATTAAAGTGTTGTTTCTGTTGTCTTCCTTAGGCATCAGCGAAATAATTATGACATCAATAGAATAGTTGTGTGCTTTTTCTTTTTTAAAGTATTATTTTCAAATTTGTTGCAATTATTTTTAAACTAGCAATCCCTCACGACGTTACCCGTGACCCACTGTGGTATAAAAATTATATTAGCCCCCCACCTCCTCCCCCCATGGTACTCGATTTGCCATGAGAATTTAATTATCAGGTTAACAATAGTTTCTTCAAAAAATTGTTAAAAATAGCCTAATTAAAAGCTAATTAAAAATTTAAAAATCCTGTTTTGAGGTGAACTAGGACCCCCCTTCCATCCACCTATGTTAAAAATTTCAGCTCTCTGTGTGCCGTGGATTTGGCTGGGCATCGCACACAAACAAACAAAAACACACGCAGACAAAGACTTCCTTTTATTATTATATAATAAGAATGGTTGAATGGTTTCACTGATCTCATTTCCAAACATGATGATTTGAATGTATGAAAATGTTAATAGCATTAGTGCAAATAACCATCCATTTGAACAACTACCTAATAAAAATTATAAAAGGGTTGAGAAGGGGCGTCATGCTAGAGAAGGGGGGGGGGGTTTAGATGATAGCCTCCCCTCCCTCACACACACACACACAATGTTAGGGAAACGCTTTAAAGTTGGAAATTTTGTGGCAAGTCGAGATCTTGAGTTGGCAAATTATAGAATTACTCTGTAATACAGTACATTCGACTAAAAAAGTTCTTCGCCACAAACTTGTAAAGACAAATTTTAAATTCCCCAACTGTTGATCCCTACTTTTCAAAAGTTCCCAACTTCATAACTCATCAAGTATTGAAAGGAGATACCATATGTAGTAGGGTTAAAAGAAAGCTTGGTTGATAAAGATGGCTAGTGGCACCGATGTCAATTGCCTACAAATTTTAAGGCCTCTACTTTTACTACTAGCCTACTCTATACTAGTAACCTTGAGAAGGCTAGGTAGTATTTTGAGTTGATCACTTAATAAAGCCTGGAGTTTTTTTTTACAAGCTGAGACTTTATAGTATTCCTACCCGCAATGATGATGAATGTCAACATGTCAAAACCAGTAACACTACAACATTAACAAATAAATTTTAAAACACAGTTGCCTAAAACCTCGAATCAAGGCCCAATTACTGCCTCAAATTTTACAATTTTCCCTGGTTAGAATACCCTGGACTACCTTTTATGGGGGGAAGGGGGATTCCATACTCCCAAATCTTCCAGTGTCCTCAAGGTTGCCCTTATCACCCGGGAATTTTATTAATTTCAGAATGCCTAAAGTTGGGAAATCCGCCGTATAGCGCCCCCTCTCCACCCCCAAATATACTTCGTGTGACGCACCTATGTTTGAGACAAATATTACTTAAAAGTTGTATAGTTATTTTAAAATAGTTTAAAGCATGTATTTGATTTGTTTTTAGGAAAGACGGCACGCTGCTTCACCAGATGGCGACAAAGACCGAGACCCACTCTTGATCAACCTTTTAGATGAAGGACAAGAACTGGTGTTAAATCTTAAACATATGCAACTTCGACCACATTCATGCTACAGAGACAGCAACCAAGCCGAACCAATAAACCTTTACCATAAAGTGGGTCATGGGAAACTCGATATGTACGTTGTAAGTCCAGCACGAGACAGCCGTGAGGTCAAAGACTTTCTTGCAAAATGGAATTCAAATGATGCGCGTCTTTTCGGCCCTGGAAGAAAGGACAAAGATATTTTTCACTTTCCGCTTCAAAATCTTGTATCGGTTTGTGCGTTATTAGTATGGCAACCAGCAAACCCTAATGACACCGTCACTAGAATACTGTTTCCTGGAAGTACTCCCCAACATAAAATATTTGAGGGCCTTGATAAAATACGTCATCTCGAGTTTCTGAAGTACCCAGTTTGTTCCGTTAAGTCCATATCACCGTCCGCTTCCACAGTCACTATGACTTCTAGAGCTGGAATAAAGCATAAATCTACGCCAGCTGTGCTTGATAAAATTCTCCCGGGTGAAGGCATAGTAAAAACGCCTTCTAAGCCCCTGGAGATCAACAAGCAACAGGTCGCCAAATCAGCAACCATTCCGGTAACAGGAGGACAAACAGAAGAGAAAAAGACGAAACCATCCACTCCCGTGTCCACTTTGACTACACCTACCACGACGAAAGCACCACCTCAGGCCAAAGTAAAGATTGAAAAGGCTGCTTCCAAAACTGAACCACCCAAAATGAAGACTGAAAGTAATAAACCTATAGAGGGGGAGAAAATAAAAGGGGAGAAATCCACCAAACCTACGCCTGACGTTAAACCAAAAGAACACAAATCAAAAATAGATTCTAAATCTTCCACTGCGAAATCGAGAATTGATTCAAAACCACCCCGATCTTTGGAGCGTAAAAGTCAAAAGATTAGCACGACGACTCCAGTTGGTGAGAAAAAATCTGAAGTTAAATCTTCCCCAACAACACCCAAGAAATCAGTAGAGTCTAAAGTCAATGGTGTTGCATCCAAAGCCGAGATTTCCAAAGTGAGCAGAGCTGCAAGTAAAAGTCGGCAGTCTCCAACCACGACACCTGCAAAAAGTACGAAAGAAGCTAATAATAGAAAAGTAGTTGAATCAAAATATAACGTGTCTCGTACAGCGTCAACATCTCGAGCCCCAACACCTAAATCAACAAAGAAGGAACCAGATAATGCCTCAACAACAGTGAAAAGTGAAAGAAAACCAATTAGTCGAAGACCAAAACCAGCATCTCCTAGCAAAACAGGAAAATCTCCAAGTTCACCAGCAAAGTCTTCGTCAGCAAAGAGTACGCCAACGCCTTCCGTAAAATCAGAAAAGGATGGAGTTATTCGTAAAGTAAGAGGAGAGCCTGATAAGGCAGCGACGGATTCTTCTGCAGTATCGACACCATCAACAGCTGAACCAGAAACTGGGCCTCTAAAAGTTAAAGTTCTTCCTATAGAAGAGACTCCGGCTTTTGCTGAATCAGGGCATATTAATGAGACAGTTCAAGACAAAGTATTAAGTGCAGACGTAGAAAATTTAGACTTGGAAAAACCTAAACATAAAAAAGAAATTAAAGAATCTTCGGGTGCAGTAGAGGCGACATCTATTTCAGGCACAGTCAAAACTGAAGAATTTGAGGGTGAGCAAGGTTATGATGTAAATGACATCACAGAGACTGAAGAAGTAATAGAGGAAACTAAAATTAGTCCAATAGCCCTAGGAACAACTAGTCAAGAAGAAACCGAAGACGAAGAAGTAGCTGAGGCCAAAGAATTGGTAGCTTTGGGTGAAGACGAGCATGATGAAAGACAAGATGTGGAAATAACAGAGGAGGAAAGAACTGAGGATATTGAAGATGAGGATATAGTTATTGAACCTGGAAAATCTCTACAGGACGAAATGGAATTTGAAGAAAAACATGGAGAAATAAATGTTGAAGAAAAATATGTAGAAGAAGATGAGGATGAAGAGGAGTATTTAATTATTGAAAAAGAGGAAGTAGATCAAGTGATGAAAAATTCTTTACAAGATCAAGAAAGTTTTGAAATTAGCGGGCCAAACGAAAAAGATAATGAAGAGGAAGGGGAACTGAAAAAACATTTGAGAGATGAAGGTGAGTCTGAAAAAGAGAAAAAACATGCAGAAGAAAAAGAAACACCTGTGGTTAATGGTTTAGAAGGGGATACAGTAATCGAGGAGTCAAAAACGTATTTTGTACCCGATGAAAAAGATCAGCTAGATGACTCATTTTTAGCCAAAAATGAAGTTGAATCGGTATGTACAGCTAAAGATGTTTCTAAAGTAGCTAAGCAAAAAGAAGAGAAAAAATACGATGAAAATAAGGAAATAGAGGTTTCTGTTGACCATGCTAAGACCATAGATGTTACTCTGGACAAAGAAAGGGTGGAACAATTCCCTCCGGAAACTAAAGAACAAATACAAGAAGAGGTTCAAGAAATAATATCATCAGCCAGAGAAATAGTTAGCTCTAAGCTTGAAAATGAAAAAAATCAAGACGATTTGCACATTAAACCAAAAGATGCAATTGAACATTCTTCAGTAGATGATAAAAAGGAGATCGAAAGTGACGAACAAAAGAAATATCATCAATTAGCCCTGAAGAGAAGTTGGATAACTCTTCAGAGAAGAATCGAGAGATTACAGATGAAACAAGAGACTCTGACCAGAAATTATTGGATGAGGAACATGATGATGGAGTTGAAATAAAGGGAACTGGACTGAGAGACATGGTGGACCAAAAGTACCCAGCAGAAGAAAGCCAACCAGATGAGAAATTTTCCACAACTGTGGAATCTGGTGCTACTACAGCACCAACATTACCAGAAGATGAACGGATTCCTTTGGATGAAATCAAAGAAATAATAGAAGAAAAACATGTTAAAGAAGAAACAAAAGAAGATAAGCCCACCACAATTTCAGCTCCTCATCTTGAACAACCTACAACCTTACCACAAGTTTTCATTCCGTCAAATATAGGCGTATTTGATACTCGTGGCCCACAAGCTCTAGCCCATCAAAGAGATATAGTCAAAAACACTGATGAGGTCGCTGACTTACCAGTGCATGAAGAAGTTGACCCTGGAATGTATGAGGGTGATGAGTTCAATAGGGAATTTCCCAAATCTAAAGATGATACGCTATTTGTAAAGAAACAGACTGAAATTGAAGATAGGCACTCTCTTGAACTTGAAGTTAAAGGCAAACTTTCTGATGAAGATAAAAAAGAATCTCATGATAATATAGAAAATGCAGAACAGACCGAGGGGGTATCTGCCTTAGAGCTAAATCAAAGCAACCAGAAAGAAAATAAAGATCATATTGATAAAAAGGATATTCCCACTACAGTGGAAGTAGATACAAATAAAATGGGCACAGCTGTAGATGAAAAAATGCGTAATAAAAAAGAAGACTTTTCACAGGATGCAGTCCTCCAACTTAAATTGGAAAGTGACAAAACAAAGGATGAAAGGGCAACAGATAAAATGGATGGACTTGAACATTTGAAACACGCTGAAGCTGAGAGTAGTGCACCATCCTTAGATAATATTGGTATAGTGGTACTTGATAATAAAGATGTGGAAGAAAAAATGCTCGCCAAAGACAAACTTGACTTGTTACAAGATGTTAATGCTTCAAATTATGAAATGACTGGAGCCATTTATCAAGAGACAGAAAAAGAGGACAAAGGAATCGAAAAGGAAGAATCCGAAAAACCAGTGTTAGGTGTGTTTGATACTAAGTTTGAATCTGAAGAAAAGAAAATTGCAGAAGATCTTACCCAAAAAGAAAATTTTGTTGAAACCATAAAAGTTGAGGAAGAGAGAACTAAAGAAGATTCAAAGACAGAAAAAACAACAGAGGACTTGAGGTATACATCTGATAGTCCTGAAGATGGTCAAGCCATAGATAATCTTGAAAACTCTTCAATGAAGGAAGTTAAAATAGCGAAAGACGAAATTAAGGACATAACAAATCGGTTTATTGAGATGGAAAGGAACATAACTGAAGCGTGTGTGAATAATAAAACAGAAGATACATTAGAAACATATACAATTGAAAAACTGACGACAGAGTCGGAATCTGAAAAGACTGATATAGAAAAACCCGAGCCTCTGGGTGAAATTTTGGAGAAAACAGAATCTGTAAAATTTCCTCATGTAGATGATGAGGTTACAAAAAAGATGGGCAAGAAGATAAACCTGGTGCGACGATTTCCAACGAAAATAAATGTGAAGAAGATATCATAAAATCTAAACCTGAACTATCAACACAGCCATTAGAATTTACTCATCTGCATTATGCTGAACAAGTGGATGAAGATCAACTTGACAATGAGCAAGAAATTAAAGATAAGACTGAATTCGTAAAGACTGATAAAGATATACAAATTGATTCAACAAAACAAAAGACTGACGATATGATTCCAGAAAAGGCTGTGATGATAGAAGATACCAAACATATAGAAGAAAGACATAAACCACAAGAAAATGATAAAAGTGATAAATTAGAATTAGAAACAACCGGGATAAAAGATGGTGATTTAATTCCAGAAACCGTGTCAGAAATTATAAATACAAAAGAAGAACAAGCTAAATCCCCAACTGACATTCATGAACACACTGAAGAGACCAAAAGTGAGGACGTTTCCAAAACCTATAAGCTCAAGTCAATCACAGAACCACAAGAGGAGACAATTTCAAAGCTTGTCAAGCCAGAACCATCTTCCAAGCCAATTGGTGAAACCTGTCTAATGGATGATAAACAACAAACATGTATAGACACAAAAGATGAAACCATTTTAGAAACTGATGAATTAAAATCATCCTCGGAGCTTAAGAATAAAGATGTTGAGGATGATAAGCCTGTGCATATTAGTGATACTACATCAATAGAATTCAATGACAAATACAACGAGGAACAAATCTTGGAAGATTCACTTCAAGATTCACCAGTAAAAGATATAACATCGAGACTGGATATTGACACAACAATTGAAAAAGAAACACTTGTAAAAGATTCTTTGCTATCAAGAAGCAAAGAAATATTAACAGACGATATCAATAATATATCTCAAACAAATGAAATGTTAGATGAAGTAAAAGAAAAGGAAGAAACCCCTTGTGCTATTTCTGCAGCTTACCTTGAGATTATTGAAAAACTTCAACAAGATCAATCATCTTCGGAAATAAGTAAAAAACTTGATGAACGAGTGGCAAACATAGTTTCAGATTCTCATTTCATAAGTGACGTTAAAAAAGAAACTAATGAAATAGAAGAATCAGTACTTGAAAAGGTTAGTGCCATAAAAGCTGACTTTACAAATGAAAAACCTATTGTGAATGAACATACAAATGTCAATCTTGATACGCTTACGAAAGAACCCCTTGATAATGAAAGTGAAGACTTGACCAAATTAAACAAAGCGTTTGAACCAATATTAGTCGAAGAGAAACCTTTAGATGCAGAGGAATTTGACATTGATCTTAAAGTTGGCTTAGCCACTGAAATCAAACCATCAAATGAAGCAGTTGAGTTGTCACCCGAGAATAAAACCAAATTAAGTGAATTCAAGGGTTTCCATATTGAATCAGAGCGTAGAGAGCATGATGTAGATGATGATTTAGGTAAAGATTATGAAGGAGACATAGAAGAGGATGATGATTATGTCGGAAGTGAATATATAGATTCTGGCCTTGAAGAGGAACCTGTCTATGGAAAATTAGCAGCAGCTGCACTTCCTGAATATGTTACAGTAACCCCAGATTCTGCTCCACCTTCACCTGGAGACTATAAATTTCTTGAAAGAAAAGAGGACAGAGCCAAAGATGTAGATTCAACTAATCGCGTGGACAGACAATTACAACAAGAACAAATGGAAAGGTCCAAGTTTATAAATAAACAAATACCACATCTTGATAAAGAACCTAAACAACTGGAAGAAATTAAGTCTAAATCTCCAGAAAGTCGGGATAAAATATCTCCAATGCTCACTGGAGATCTAAATGGAGATATTTCACCTCCTAAGACACCATTTGAAAATGCAAAAGAACTAGACATATCACTTTCACCAACAAAACATATTTTGGAAGATAAACTTGGATCAGGGACATTCACAGCAGCATCAACTCATCATATACAAGAAATAAGACCTGACTCTGGAATATCAAGCCCTCAGTCTGTTGAATCAGGTAAAGTTAAAGACGTAGTAATTGAATCAGGGAATATTACGCCTAGTTCTGAAAAAACTCAAGGAACAGAATTAAAATTAAAGGCATCAAGTCCTAAGCAAACCGAACAAGATAAACTTACAGACGAACTTACATTAAAGTCAAGAACATCTACTCCTGACTCTAAGAAACTTGGTGAGCCTTCAGATGAAGACAAACATGAATCAAGAACTTCAACCCCTAAATCAATTGATAAGCTAACACACGAAGTTAAGTTAGACTCAAGAACATCTACTCCTGACCCTGCAAAACTTGGTGAGCCTTCAGATGAAGACAAACATGAATCAAGAACTTCAACCCCTAAATCAATTGATAAGCTAACACACGAAGTGAAGTTAGACACAAGAACATCTACTCCTGACTCTACAAAACTTGGTGAGCCTTCAGATGAAGACAAACATGACTCAAGAACGTCAAGCCCTAAAACAATTGATGAGCTAACACATGAAGTGAAGTTAGAGTCACGAACAACTACTCCCAGCTCTATAAAACTTGGTGATCCTTCAGATGAAGACAAATATGAATCAAAAACTTCAAGCCCTAAATCAATTGATAAGTTAACACACGAAGTGATATTAGATTCGCGAACATCTTCTCCTGGCTCTACAAAACTCGGTGAGCCTTTATATGAAGACAAACATGACTCAAGAACGTCAAGCCCTAAATCAATTGATAATCTAACACATGAAGTGAAGTTAGAGTCACGAACATCTACTCCCAGCTCTATAAAACTTGGCGAGCCTTCAGATGAAGACAAACATGAATCAAGAACTTCAACCCCTAAATCAATTGATAAGCTAACAAACGAAGTGAAGTTAGACTCACGAACATCTACTCCCAGCTCTATAAAACTTGGTGAGCCTTCAGATGAAGACAAATATGAATCAAGAACTTCAACCCCTAAATCAATTGATAAGCTAACACACGAATTTAAGTTAGACTCAAGAACATATACTCCTGACTCTAAGAAACTTGGAGAGCCTTCGGATGAAGACAAACATGACTCAAGAACGTCAAGCCCTAAATCAATTGATAAGCTAACAAACGAAGTTAAGTTAGACTCAATAACATCTACTCCTGGCTCTACAAAACTCTGTGAGCCTTCATATGAAGACAAACATGACTCAAGAACGTCAAGCCCTAAATCAATTGATAAGCTAACACACGAAGTTAAGTTAGAGTCACGAACATCTACTCCTGGCTCTACAAAACTCGGTGAGCCTTCAGATGAAGACAAACATGAATCAAGAACGTCAAGCCCTAAATCAATTGATAAGCTAATACATGAAGTAAAGATAGAGTCACGAACATCTACTCCTGACTTTGCAAAACTTGGTGAGCCTTCAGATGAAGACAAACATGACTCAAGAACGTCAACCCCTAAATCAACTGATAAGCTAACACACCAAATGAAGTTAGAGTCACAAACATCTACTCCTGACTCTAAGAAACTTGGTGAGCCTTCAGATGAAGACAAATATGAAACACGAACGTCAACCCCTAAGTCAATTGATAAGGTAACACATGAAGTGAAGTTAGAGTCACGAACATCTACTCCTGGCTCTACAAAACTCTATGAGCCTTCAGATGAAGACAAACATGACTCAAGAACGTCAAGCCCTAAATCAATTGATAATCTAACACATGAAGTGAAGTTAGAGTCACGAACATCTACTCCTGGCTCTACGAAACTCGGTGAGCCTTCAGATGACGACAAACATGAATCAAGAACTTCAACCCCTAAATCAATTGATAAGCTAACACACGAAGTGAAGTTAGAGTCACAAACATCTACGCCTGACTCTAAGAAACTTGGTGAGCCTTCAGATGAAGACAAATATGAAACACGAACGTCAACCCTAAGTCAATTGATAAGCTAACACATGAAGTGAAGTTAGAGTCACGAACATCTACTCCTGGCTCTACAAAACTCGATGAGCCTTCAGATGAAGACAAACATGAATCAAGAACTTCAACCCCTAAATCAATTGATAATCTAACACATGAAGTGAAGTTAGAGTCACGAACATCTACTCCTGGCTCTACGAAACTCGGTGAGTTTTCAGATGAAGACAAATATGAAACACGAACGTCAACCCCTAAATCAATTGATAAGCTTACACACGAAGTGAAGTTAGAGTCAGCTAAATCAACCGCTAGATCTATTGTACTAGAAGAACGTGTAAAGGACGTTAAATTGGAATCAAGGGCTTCCACTCCAGAATCAACTGACCATATCAAGGTAACTCAAGAAATCAAGTCAGAGTCTCGTACTTCTACACCTAGATCTATTCATCCGGGCGATCATCTCACTGAACACAAATCAGGAACTTCCACGCCTAGATCTACAGATATAGACAACTTAACAAATAATGCTAAATTAGAATCAAGAACGTCCACACCTAGATCAGACAATTCAAGAGAAGTCAGACTTGAATCAGATATATATACAAATAAAGCTACTGATTTGATTAGGGCCTCATTTGAAGAGAGATTAGATTCAGGAACCTCTACACCTAAGTCGATCGACTTAGCTGAACATCTCAAGGACGTAAAATTTGAATCGGGAACATCCACACCTAGGTCAACAGAATCACGAGAAACTGATTTTACGCATCATGAACTGGGAGAAGCAAGCTTGTTAGATGATTTGGATAGACTTAGAAAAACATCTGTAGATATTAGCAAACTTTCAACAAAAGTCGAAGAAATATTGACAAAGGCAGAAGGTAAGCTAGAAGAAATGGTAAATGTTGAGGGACTACTTGGTGACAAAGAAGTACATATTAAAGAGCCATCAACAAAATCCGATTTTGATGATACAATAACAACATGTGTTGAAGTAAATTTAAAAGCTAATGCAGTTGAAAAGATAACCGAGGTAGAGTTAAAGTTGTCACAACTTGTTGATGATAAAACATCTCATACGGAAACAAGTTCAACTCAACAAAAATCTGAGAAATCTGAATATGATAGCGAAAGTAAAGTAGACAAAGACCTAACATTCACTAACACAGTTGTATTTAAAAATGAAGAAATGGTTTTGCCTTTAGAAATTGCTGAAGCACAAGAAACTAAAGTATCTGAAAGTGAAATTATGGATTCTAAACAAAAATCTATCTTAGAAAAATCAGAAATAACTTCAGATGAACAAATCACTGATACATCTACAAAGGTGATAGCACCAAAATTAACTGAAGGGAAGCTTACTCCAATTGATGTTGTCACTGAAACGTTGTTACCAACTGATTTACATGAAACAAAAACTCCAGAAAGAAAATCATCTGGTGTGTCAGACAGTGATACGTCTGACATTACATCAACAATAGCCACCGTTCCAGACATTGGCGGGAAATTAGAAGAAAAGGATATAATTTCCCATGAGCCACATGGTGTAGTCTCGACAGAACATACGACTTATGTTGAAACTTCTTCCAACTTAGACATAGGTCGTCAAGACGCCCCAAATGCAGCTACTGTGAGGCGGATGGTTGTGACTGCAAGTAGTGAGGATGGAGGAGTGGAAACAGAAGTGTGTGAGTCCGGTAGCATAACATATACTTCCAAACCTGAGACAGATACATTTGTAAGCACTTCCTCTCATGACCAAGATCGCAATAGAAGTAATAGTTCAACTCCAGAACAAACCGCATCAGAACATCCTTCAAGTAGCATTCAAGTTGAGCTTCATACAAAAATTCAACATGATCATGAACAAACACAAAAGGATTACGTTGAAGAGAAAACAGACTTAGGTTACATGGTAGAAAAATCACCAGAAACAAATGGACATGTATATTCTAGTGACAAATATGACAATGAATATATTTTATATGAAGATGACAATAACAGTGTTGGTAAGGCTGTTTCAAACAAAACTTCGGCCAGAGAGACTATGATTCCGATGAAGACATTGTTCAAGATTATGTAACAAGAAATATCTACGGCGGTAGGAACTACATAATGTCACCAATGAAAGCAATACGAACTACGCACATAACTGTGACAAAAACTTTGAGTGATGAAAGTGATGATATACAATCACTTAGTCAAAAGTCAGATATATATGATAGTCATGAGGATGTTGTTGGTTCTCCAAACACATTTCAAACTACTACAACATACATGAAGTCGATTAAAAATTTGGAAGACGAAGACGCTGACGTCCGTTACAGCAGTCAAGAGTCCGTTGCTAGTGGGAGCATTCCAGAATCTTCTAAAACATCAACAGTCCACACAAAAACATACACAACAGCATTAAAAAGTTTAGAAGATGGCGAAGAAGTATACAATAAAGTTCAGGCAGACACTACAGTGACAAAACCCTCAACAAGCAAAACAATAACAACTGTAACAAAGACAATATCGGGAGATGGTGAAATTAAGACCGTTACCATAACTAAGGAAACCTCTCTTGGTGATGAAGTGGGCCATACAGTTGTAACAAAAAACACTTATGAAGATGGTGAAATTGTTGAGCAACAAACTGAAGTTAAGAACGAATATGATCAACATTATGAACAAAACAAATCACTACCTAGGCTTGAGGATACTGAAGCCCACAAAGAAGACATTTCTTTTGCTATTTCAAAGGAAGGAAAAGTTACGCCTTTAGATATTAGTACTGTTGAAAAGGTGATTAATGAGATTAGTGGCGTTGACAGTTCTTTAATTGACTTGAAAGATAAAGATGAACATGTTAACACTGTAGTTGAGGAAAAAACTGTGATAAGAGACAAAGACGGTGTAATTGAAACTGTTGTTACCAAAGCAACGAAAGAGACTAGAGACTTAGAAGAGTCTATTGATAAAGGAGATTCAACAACAATCATAACTATAAAGAAAGAGAGTAGTGACATTGGCCGAAGTGGTACTCCTGGTTCGGATGCATTAAGTGATCGAGAACTAGACTTTGGAGGCCCATTGACACCTCATAGTGATGTTAGCAGTGGACAGGCTTCTAGAGCACCAACTCATATTTGGGGAGAGAGTATTGAAGGTCGTCCAGTTAGTGATGAAGACGAGGATGGGGAAAGAGTTGGATCCCCTCTGAGTATTTCTTCCCAGCTTGCACATTCTCCTCTTCAGTATGAACATGAAATTAGTGAACCCCAAGTATTAGACATAAAGACTAAAAGTTCAAGCGACCTTATGATGGAAAGCTTTCATGAAGAAAACTATGTAGAGGCGGTAGACTTACAAAAGAAATGTTCAGACTTTGATATGACAAGCTCTCTTTATGGGAATCTTCCACCTGAGCCACTAAGCCAACCATTGGAGAAACATACGACTACACATTTGACTGAAGATCAAGATACTACAAGCACAGAAACTACCGTTTCTTCTTTCGCAGCAGGATTTGGAAAAGATAAAATAGGAACTACCACTAAAACTACGACTACTACCTACAAATACTTCACTCCTGGGGATAAAGATCCTAGTAATGAAGAAAATCTGGAATTTGAACGAGCTCTTCGTGAACATCGTTTGACAAGAGGGGAGGATTTGGCACCAGCAACATCCACAGTAAGCTATCATATTGAGACAAAATCTTCTCCTAGTCATACATACAAATATGAAC
Source organism: Timema cristinae (assembly GCA_039000515.1). Lineage (NCBI taxonomy): Eukaryota > Metazoa > Arthropoda > Insecta > Phasmatodea > Timematidae > Timema > Timema cristinae. The sequence continues at coordinate 35,929,398 of JBCFYV010000024.1, read as the reverse complement.
ACTCCTCTACAGGATTGAATGGGCATAAGCATGCAGATGATTTTGAGGTAATTACTGTAAGTAAGTCACACAAAGACCTTACAAACAAAAACCTGGAAGTGAATGGAAAGCACAACGGTAATAGGGAAACAAGTATTCTTCCTTCTGATGACAAGATGTCTTCTAGTTTTCACCAAGAAATTATTAATTCTAGTAAAGATGTTATGAAGGACGATATTACAACAAGTAGTATTGAGCATGACCCAATGTTTCATCACCAGTTTGCTTCATCATCAGCATTGACATCTGGGCAAGCTTTAACTGAACCACCACACGGGTTTGACTTAGCTACCACAGGGAAATCCGATGATAAGAAAGACCCAATCGAGAGTTGGGGTAAGCCACTTGGTCTTCCAGCTCCAGCTCCCCCACCAACCAAAGACACAAACACATCAGGTGAAATTGTTGCTCAGACAAATAAGGGTACGCCCAAGAAGGAGAAAAAGACCATGCAGATGAAGAAAACCATTATTATGAACGAAAACAATAAAGCAAACTCAGCGACGAAAGAAATAATAAACAAAAAACGGCCCGAGTCGCCAGTGAAGCAAGCGGAAAGGAAAGGATCATCAATAAATAAGGATACAGCTCGCAATGCTAAGTTGCCTGGAAGTCCAATTTACGTGGATCTAACATATGTTCCACATCATGGTAATGCATACTACACAAGTGTAGAGTTCTTCAAGAAAGTTCGTGCAAGGTATTACGTCTTCAGTGGCACAGATCCCAGCAGAGAGGTTTATAATGCTCTACTAGAGGCCAAACAAACATGGGAAGATAAAGAACTCGGTGAGTTTAGACCATAATCAGCTCACATTTCTAAACATTACATTAATTATTAAGTTTTTTAATTTGTAATTTCTAGGGATTATAAGGGTACTTTGGAAGAAATGCATAAGCATTAGCATGGTGAGAGTGTGAGCAAACTAAATTTCAAATCACATGTCAATAGGAATTAAGTGTAATGCAAGCTTCATGCCTTAAACCTATCGGCCCCTACTGAGTGTTTTACTAAAATAGTAGTTTAGATATTGTTTCACAGTAGTCATATAAAATAAAATTATTTAATAATCTATATATTTTTCCAAAGTTTTGTTGTACAATTTGTATATTAAATTAAATTATGATTTAAATTAGTTTATTGAACTTTTTCATTTTATTTACTTAATTTTACCTAGTCTTGTATTAAATTGCTCTAAATACATGCAATTTAAGATTAATTTTCAAAACTTTATGGCAATTGTATAGCTAATTTTGAACCAATTTGATTTGTGCTGAGGCAATTAGATAAAAAAAAAATTAGCTCTATGAAATGTAAATGTGGTTTCACATGTTATCTCTAATGACATATTAACTTTATTCTAGAGGTAACTATCATTCCCACATACGACACCGATACACTTGGCTACTGGGTGGCTGAGAATGAAGATATACTTGCCAAGTGCAAGATTGACTTGTCGCCATCAGCCAGTCGATGTACAATTAACCTTCAAGATCACGAGACCAGCTGTTCAGCCTACAGGCTAGAGTTTTAGACAAGTTGATGCATCCACTAGTTGGGAAAGACATGTTCAAAGAATTGAAGAAAGAATTATTATTTTTCTGTAATTACCCTTAGTGATCATATTTAAACAAGTTAAAAAAAAAGTTCTAAAGATTTATAAATATATATAGTTTTTGTTGATGTTTGGTTTGCAATAGTCGGTAAATACACATATTACTGTTAAATATTTAATATCTTAATTTAAAAACCATACTTTACTAATATTCAAAGTCTGATTTATTACAAATTCCCCAATACTTGAAATAAATGGATCATAATGTAGCATTGTACAATAGCAGCCAAAACAAAAATTGACACAATTATGAACTTTGTTTATATATGTTATTTGTGTTGAGTATAGATACACTTGATTTAATAAAATTATATTTTCTAAATTAAAATCTGTTTGCAGTTATCATAGAACTCTTTTATTTTACTGTATTGAAAATTAAACATCAACAAATTTTTTCTTAAACTGAAAGAGGATTCTTTTTTTTTTTCCATATCATATATGAGATAAACAAATATTAACCAATCAAGGTTACAATCAAATGGGATATGAATCTTAGATTTGAATGCCTCCAACAGTAAAGCTAGCTTTAATGAGAAGCAAAATGTTTCACAAACGTGGCCTAGAGCATTTTACTGTCTTTCAAAATGGTAAAAGTACACTAAAATGAAGTAAATAATTCAAAGCAGTGATATAATATATTTGATGGTATAACACAGAAAAAAAAACATCATAAAGAGATTGAATATTATCATAGCAAGTATACCAAAGAGTTTTAAAAAATATTTAAAAACATTGTTGTTTAATTCGTTGATGGGATGATTAGCTTGTAAATACACTAAACTAGCAGTGCTAATATATTTTGAAGTAATTAAAACTTACATCAAAAAAATACTTGATTTAATTTGTTGAACAAATAAAATTTAATCAAAGTATAAAAGTATAAGTTATATTAACTACCTATATTTACATACACATTTTAATTGTAAATTAGGAACATAAATAGAATTTCGTTTTAATTTTCTCAGCTTGAGGTTGTAGAGTAAATGGAATATTGAAGATAATGGGAAGAGCACTTCAAAGATTTTAAAATTAATTTTATTATTGCCATTTGTACTGTTGAAAGTATGCATTAGAGGAAACATGGCTATATCACAAGAGCTACACTTTATTCTCACATTCAAACATAACCAACATGATGATAAACCGGATTACTGTTGACTCGATGCTAAAGTGCTCGCCTTAGGACCCAATGTTTGTGGGTTCAAACCCAGCCGGGGTCGGCGGATTTTTCTTCAGTGATAAAAAAAAATATGTAGAACAACTCCCTTCGGAGGGAAAGAAAAGCTATCAGTCCCATGTTGATTGTGGCTAGTTAAACAACTCTGGAAGGTATGTGAAAATATCTTTCTCAGCAAAATGGGTAGGCCCTTTCACTCTCGCTCATAGAAATTATTGTGTCCTAATATAATCAGTCGGTTCAGAAAGTGCATGTTAAATACCTCAAATAAATAAATAAAAATTAGATTATGCTGCATCCAGTGACGTAGATTTTTCAAATTTTTAATAAAATGCACCATTCACGATATAGTACATATAAAGAGGTCACAACAATTATTTAAGGGTTAGTAAATACTATTAATGAATAAGGAAAAGTAACAATGAAAACAAGCAATATTATAATTAGATTTTGATTAGGTGTAAGCATGCCATCATATAAAAACCCATTTTAAAGCAGCTTTGGTTGTATGCCCTTTAAGGTTTTGCCACACATATCAGTTGAACATCTTCCAAAATCCGATTGTACCCAGCTCAAAGATGCCGGTTCCACCCTGTTCCTAGCTAAACATTTTTTTTAGGGCAGTTTGCCTAAAGGGTTCAGTGTGTCAAGTGGTATTTTTATATGTACATCCAATAGGATAACATTTTTGCCAATTTTTGCAATAGTGACTTTGGTGTGATAGCACAAGAAGAAGAAGAAGAAGAAGGAAAAAAGGATAGTAGTAGACTTAAACGATTGAAAAGAATGTGGGTTCACAATGCATGGAAAAATCGGCCAATGAAAGGGCAGTTTGTGACTTTGTATCTTCATTTTATGTATGTAAGATGAAATGCAATGTTCTTCCACTCTGGAATCTGCTCAAACAACTGAGTTGAGTCAGAGCCATAGCTGGGAAAAAAGTAAATAAAACTACTTCCACCCATTCCCGGAGACAATGTCCGGAAAGGCGTAACACATGACAGTGATGTGTTCACAGACTTAATCATTTATATTGTATTAATCGTGAAACGAACGGCATCCGGCCCAGACATGGCCCTGATTTGTGTGGTTAAACCAATTTAAAGAAAAGTGTTGAATATTATTGCTCATTTGATAGCCTGTTTCCTCTCTATGAGCAATCAGCTGTTAGATTTATAATTTATTTTTATTTAACTATTTAATGATAATTACAAATACAAGTTTAGAATGATGGAAGAAAAGTTTTGGTTTCAAAGAACACGAATGAACTAACCACTGTTGTAACATTATCAATCAAATTAATAATTTAGATTTGATGCCTACTCTGATACATCAACATTGAACACATCATACTTCTGAAGTATACACAGTTAATACAAGATACAGTATGTGACATATTGAAAACTAGCTTTCAATTGCACATTCACAACTCTTTTGTGGAGGAAATGTATTTTCATTTGAAATTTTGCCAGCCGATGATATATTGTGTTTGGTAAATGTTTTACCTCTAATATCATTATGTGTATCTAATAATAGTCTAATTAATTTATTGTATTCTATATTATTAAATTGCGTGAAATAATTATAATAAATAACTCACCATACAAATTGGTGTTTCAGTCCAGACATGAGTCTTAGTTATGATTTAATGTCCAGGTAATAAAATGAAAATGTTTAATGCTATACAAGTTGTAAGTTTTCTATCAGATGAACTAAATAAAAACTAATTAACTAAAAATATATTAAGACAGCTCCATTAGCATACTTCCATAAAGCTTTGTTGTGTGTTCTGTATCTTTAGAAGAACGGAAAATTTTCAAATGAAAGAGAAATTGTTATTACTCATATCTCACTGGGAAAGTGTTCAGTTTTTGGTTAAATAAATGTGTAATTATATTATTAGGGTTAAAAAAAAAATTGTACTAAGTAATATTATGATACTAATAACTAACTGTGGATGACTGTATGTAACTCACGTATATGCACATCTTTAAACCTGCCCACATTTTATTCAAATTGTACTTAAAAATACATACACTTTGTTTATTCCATTTTTATTTTCAACTGTTCCACACTTTATGAATAATTAACATTTTATAGAAATGCACCTAGGTGCATTAGTTCAAACATTTACAATATTTCAAAAATAATGAAAATGTGTTACAAATTTCATTAGGGGTGGGAAATATAAACCACATATAGTTTTATGATAACAAATAGGTTGATTTTAAATTTATATGATAATAAAGCTCATATAAAAGAAAATGGCCAAGTATTACATTTTAAAATGCTTAATCAAACCCAAAACAAAGTAAATATTTACATTAAAACAATAATTTACAAATATATATATTAATATGTCTTGTTTGTGATGATAAAATAGTGTTTTATCTTCATAAATGGTGGATAAGTTTTCTGAAAGTATCTCGAATTAATAACTTTTAAATAATAGTAAATACTAAACAATGAAAATTAAAATAACACTTTAAGAATAAATTTAAGATGTTTTGTGCAGCTGATTTAACAGTAATTCTGCAAGGATACTAACAAAATCAAGTGTGATGTTTTACAACAAAAGTAAATTTAAGCTATACAAATAATTCAACTTTGACATTATGTAAAGATTAATAAAATAAAGTTTTAAGTATAGATTAAAAAAAACTTAAATGCTTCTATATTTCAAGAAATATAGTCTCCAACTTACGAAAAGAATGTGTACCAAAGTAAGTTACCCGTTGATAGCATGAAATCAAATCTCCCACTTCCTCAGCGCTATAAAAGGGGAAATGTTTCAGCCCAACAAAAATCAAAATTCAAAATCTATATTTTGTGAGCAATATTATCTCCCCATTAATTTATAAGATAATAGCACATATCTTCCTACACATTGGTTCCCAAAAAAAAAATTTATCCTCTTATCAGCCAATAGTGTGGGATAGTCAAAAACATCTTAAATAGTCCACAGAATGCACAGAAAGTCTACTCTGGGACCCCAGTGATGGCTGGACTTGCAATTTGGCTCATTTGCGAAACCAGTTGCAAAAAGATGGCGACTTTGAAGGTTGTTCATAAGTTGAGTGCTCTTTAAGATAGAAGTTCGTAAATTGGAGACAACCGATATTACAATTATTATATTATAATTTTTCAATACCTACAACAAAATAAATTGTCATATTATGGAGTATTTTCATGGAATCACTCAATGAATGCCTGAAAAAATATCTAACTCATTTGCACGTGTTCTGTAATAATTTATTTTGTATACATATATTCATGTTAACAGCTGTGATCAATGGCTTTAGTTTCCACCCCTATATGAATAATAGAAACATAAATGTATTGTTTGCCATTTTATTAAACACTATGCTGTTTTAAATAATTAATTGACATATTACATTTTCAGTGAATAAGTATGGTACTTCAAGATAATAAAAGTTGCTATTTATTGTTATGTACATGTTGTGCCAGATAGATTTTTTATAACTGCGCAGTGAGCAATTAGGACTTTGAGAATGATATAAATAGATATGAAAAAGAAAAGTATGTATTTATATATAAATATATAATATTACTTAAGTTCTTTTTTTTTATAAATGCTCAAAAGTACTAAACGAAGAAAGATGATACGGTAATGTAAACTTAGCAAACACTACAAGATAATTTATTACTTTGTGATTAAAGGATGAATTAAAGTAATTATAGGTTGGTATTACTAGTGATGAGACTGTTAGAATTTTAAAAAAAAGTTAGGTTGCACTCTATTCATTATTGTGTTGTCAACTTTTTGTTTTATTCATGATATTTTGTTCTAAAATGTGTTAGACATTCTACTATAACTACCAATTCTCTTATTTCGTGAACAAACAATGAATAAAAATAAAAATTTACACTAAAAATATGAATCTGCCATTAAAACATATTAGAAAATGTAGAAATGTTGTTCAAATGTTTACAGGGTTTTGTTGCTTCAAGCAAAATGCAATAAGATATATATACATTTAAATTAAATAAACATTTTCACTTTTATTTTAACTCCTCAAATACATTTTGCTTCACAACCATATTTTCATATTCAAAGGTATCACTAGGTGAACTTTACAAGAGTAAATATACTGTGGTATCACCTTCTAAGATGGTGTCAAAGTAAACCTTACAAGTGTGAACCATGGTATCACTTTTTAAGGTACCATCAAGTTAACTGTAAATAGTAAACCATGATATAAACTTCTAAGGTAATGTCAAGTGAATTTTACTGGGCAATAGCACATGGTGTCACCTTCTAAGATGGTGTCGAATGAATGTTACAGGTAAACTATGATGTCACCTTCTAAGGTGTTGTCAAATCAATGTTACAGGAGTAAATCATGGTGTCACCTTCTAAGATGGTGTCATATAAATGTTACAGGAGTAAACTATGATGTCACCTTCTAAGGTGTTGTCAAATCAATGTTACAGGAGTAAATCATGGTGTCACCTTCTAAGGTGTTGTCAAATCAATGTTACAGGAGTAAATTATAGTGTCACTTTCTAAGGTGTTCTCAAGAGAACTTTATAAAAGTAAACCATGGTGTCACCTTCTAAGGTGTTGTCAAATGAAATGTGTAAGAATATAATCTTCTAAGGTTTGACTATGATATCTAAGTAGGCAGCACAATATGGAGGGATGCTTGTTAATATATGAAAAGTCTCTCATGAGTTCCACTGCCTAAATATTTGATATTTGAGTTTCATTAGAAAATAGTTTTCAGCACAATATAATAGAAAATCATGACCATAACAAGAGTATGGAAATATGTACGGTCTTTTTTTGTACTTAGTGTGAAACGATAGTTGAATGATCAGAGTGGTTTGATGTTTGATGTATCCTAAACATTTTTTTTTTAATATCAATTAAATTATAATTTATTTAACTATATGTTGGAGGTAGTCATTCACACTTTGAATATTTTAACACTGAAATAGCTTAGTGTGTGTGTTGTTTATTTTGTGGCCTAATTTATTAATTTTTACTGTAGTCACATTAATTTAATTATGTAATTAGAATTGTGTTGTTGATTATTTATTATTGTATTACTCTTTTTTTTTTTTTTCTAAGATTTAATTTTATAAGACATTATATTATCAGGTATGACTGGGAACTTGCTTGCGTGTAAAGGACTGGAATTAAAATACGAGTAAATATTGAACAATAAAAATTATTATTAAAAATGGCATAAGTTATGGTAAAACTGTTATGATTATTATCGCAATGAATAATTATTATTATTATTATAATGGGTAGCTCATAAATAAACACATGAACCAAATCAGGATTAACTGAGCTTCGTTGTAAAGAAATAAGAGAAGAGAATATGTATTGTAAAATTGTAAGCTGATGAAGCTAAAGTTGAGATTGTCATGGTGCTATTACTACCCAATAATGCCTTGTTAAAAATGCAAGAATGTTATAGACCTTACTTCAATGAAAAAGCTTTGAAAAAAAAAAATATATATACTTCTAAAATATTTGATTCATACTTTTTCTTAGAAATAATTTTGTTTATTTGTCTTACAAAGTGTATTCTTAATACTAACATACCTATAGTTATTTTAAGAATGTGTATTATTATGTTAATTTGCATTACTTGGGGTCATTCATTAATTGGATAAAAAGTATTGATCATTGATAACTTGAGTTAAATTTTCCTTTAGTTTACTTTGCAGTGTGCTGTAAATAAAAAAAGCTTCAACCTATTTTTTAAATAAATTTAATGCTTATAATTCGATCACCAGTTTCTCAAAAATAGTTTCCAGTTTAGAAAAATATTTTTGTAAAGAGAGAAGTGTGTTTATGTGCTTCCAAAACTTACTATGTACAACATAATAATAATGAACAGGAAATTTTACTATTCACACATATAAATGTTTTTTTAGCTAATGCATTTATTTAAAATACTGAGTAAGTAAACATTAATTCATAAAATTAAATTTTATGTAGGTCTATTAACCAATTTCTAACAAGTATTGTACCCAGATATTAAATTAGTATGACCTAGAAAAAACATCAGTGAAAATTCTATGAAAAAAAAACCAATCTACTTGATTATTTTTTAAATGTTAAATTTAAATTGTATTCAATAACATATTTTTTTAAACTAAGAAATAAAATAGCCTAGTTCTTTAGTTGATGTGTTTAGTTTCATTTTCTATGAATAGTGATCACAACATATATTGAATATTTTTCGTGAGAATCCTGGAGTTTGAAAACTTTATCTCTTTGTTTAGAAAGTGTATCCAAATTCCAATATTATTATCAGATATTCAAGAACTGTTGATATTACTATGTGTAGAAAATTAATCTATACATTTACTTAAACATTATTTTATTTAATCTGTTCAAAACATGTTTTGCTATAAACTATCCTGAAAAAATACTGTCCTTAATTTGTGCGTCTCTTTTAATCTCATCTTCTTTTCTTTTTTTTTAGTATGGGTTATATGCTTCAGCCCTCTTAATATGTACTTCATTTTAAAACCTGTATAGCTTTATTAATGCTATTAACAAGACCTTTCGTGCCATTATTAGAGATTATAAAAAGATATTAAAGTAAAAATGTTTCCCTATTATTTGCTTGATTCAAATAGGCAAGGTCTGTGCGGCATTAACTTGATGGAGTAAGGTCTATTACATTCCAAATGTCAGGTTGGACAATGCAGGGAATGCTGAATGTTTGTTGTGGAGAAGATTTTTAAAATAACTAATAATAATATGTCACAAATTTTAGCCAGATTTAACCTTTTATTCATTGCAATTTCAATACACATAAATTGATGCCCTGAGAAATGTTTTATCAATTATTGAAACATTGTTAGATGAAGGACAGTTTTGTTTGTGGGATCGAGAAGTAGCCTACCCAAGTATAGAAGATCATTATTACATCATTAATTTATACCTCAGCCTTTTAGATTGATGTTATTTTCGACCAGAGGAAGTGGAACCCTAAGTAAATTTAAAAAAAAAGTGAAGTGAGGGATCCTTCAGTTCCGAACACCCCCCAAAGCTTAGGAGGCAAATAGACATATCGGCTTTACACACACACACAATATATATATATATATATATTTTTTTTTAAGATTAAATGCCTCAAGAGGTTCCTTTCATTCTACTCCTACTCCTTTTTTCTTTTTAAATCTTTTCCTATTCCCTCTGGCTCTCTAAGCACCCTTTTTTTTTTATAAGTGTTGCAATATCTGGACCTCATTATGAGTGAAAACTTTTCTTGAAGGAATATTCTTTCTTTCATTTAATAAACAAATTCACACACTTTAAAGTACTGCAATAACACTATGTCTCATAATGTGCATTACTACATAACTGGTTTGGACCCAAAAGTCTTCCATTTAGCAGTTTTTTTGTCTCTCGCTGAAAGCAGCGACAGGCTTCAATGAAAGACACTACCTTTGTTGAGGGGAGTAGACACATCTCCCTAGTTCAAACCATACATCAAGCACAGCTTTATGGTAGTTGTCAGAACAAGGCCGGTTTGACGGGATTATACTTGTACACTGTTATATATCCCCTTAACTACCTATTTGACCAACCACATACACAATAATATAATGGTAGAGAGTTTGTTAATAGTATTTAGAGGATAAAAATGATACTGATTAGGAGGGGGGGGAAGTTACTAATCCTCTCTCGTCAAGCCAGGATTTCCTCGGCTGCAACCCACAAACCACCACTGACATTGATCAAGGAGTGATTTTAAGCTGTTAATTGATATTTTTCAATAATTTAGGATTTCTTAACCCCCCCATTATTCTGAATTTATTATTATTATTGTATATAAGAAAACCTACTGGCTTTTTTCCTTTTTTAATACTCGTTGAAATATAGAAACATCAAAGGTCAAATCCAAATGAAACATGTTGAATACATTTTGTTAGTAAATATATTTGAAAAGAGGTTATTATAGGTTTAATACGATGAGGAAATAATGAGTAAGCTAGGTAGCAGAAAATGTCTATAACTAAAGGAGGACAACATTTTACCGGTTGCCCCTTTGGTTGAATGAGATAACACCATGATCTATAGTCCAGCAAAATAGCAATGTGACCAAAACTACCGTTAAATACATATTATTCGACATAAGTGTTTATGAGCTATAAAACTACACGTAGCTATTGTAAAAAATTAAAAAATCAACATATTTTGTGTTTTGTTAGTCACTTGTATTATTGTGATATTTTGTGGGCGAGAGCATTGAGCTTCAAAGACCGGCTCACCGCCCCCTCTGGGAGACGAAGTAGAAACTTATCCTCCAAGTGTTAAAAAAAACCAAGCCATTCAAAATTCAATAAAATTGTAATACCCCCCTCTTCCCCTGCATCAAACGCTTGTAAGAATAACCTGAAGCTAATAGTCTGTGATTGTAATTGCAATGAATGAGGAGTGACTCTAAAATTTGCCTATTAAGCTGTATAATTTTTTTTTAATCACGATTACTATATTTTATATTAACTTCCTGTAAATTCTATATTAAATACTTAAAAGTTAGAAATATTATATTGCACCTTGCTTGTAATTTCAATGTGTTTCTTTATATTTGGAAAGGTAATTGGTTTATATTTGTTTTTAAGTAATTATATCAAAATAATATCATATATCAGTTTTTTCTAAATGCATTTGCTTAAACCCATTGGAGCTTCTAGTCATCAAGTTACGCTATCTCTGCTTTATTAATGGACCCAAGCTATTGTATGTATGGGTTATGTATGAGGAATAACTATTTAAATTAAATAAACAATAAAAAAAAATTGTAAAATAAACCATACAACCTTTTATTTTATTTCATTGCCATTTCGTAACATACTCAACTTTGCTTTTAATAGGCAAAGAAAGGGGTTCATATCGTTGATGCCTCCTCTACATATTCATTTGAATGTATCTCTGAATGCTAAATGCGGCGATGCAAATAAAGTTGAATGTTTGCCGTTCATAGAGGCAGCTTCATTCGAGTTCAGCTGAGTTTCAGAATGCAAAGACGTGGAAACTCTGTAAGCGTTATGATTACTAAGTGCATATAATTATTAAGTCAAGATATATAATAATCATTGTGTAATCGGTGTTTTGGATTCCATTTATACAGGTTCGCCTTGATAAACTTAAAATTTCAAGGTTAGTTTGTTGCTCCAGACATTTCAATATTTTCAATATAAGCGAAAAACGACAGAGCGTTCTTACTACTGAAAGTGCAAAGAGCTGACAACTGAATGAGCGACGTGAATATGTAGAGGGGTGTGATCGTGTTCAGGTCCTATGATTTGAGCAATAGTGGACCACTTGATAAGCGTTCAATGCACACATGGACCACCCGCCTTAATATACTACCTACCTGCCACTTGTCAAAGCAGGAAATTTTATAATAAGTGTGTATCATGTAGTATTTATCTAACTTTATTTCATATGTACACTTCACAGTTCAATTTTCATAGCAAGAGCCATATATGACATCAAGAAACGATACTATATCTACTTTCAAGTTGTCACATGTCACTTGATATATATTAATAAAATAACACTAATAAAGTAGTAAAATTTGTATGCATGTCGACTTCCTATGAAAATTGTGTGCTTGTGGAACAAATTCAAGATAACCTAGTGGAGTTAACCTTTCGATACAAGTGCAGCTGGTGAAAAGTGATTTATTTCTACCCTGATTATTTATTTATTTTAACTTAACTGTAACATTTGTGATGGTATTGCCCAGTTTTATTTTTGAAACAATGCTATTAAGAACTAACTCAATTAACTTGTCTCATCCAAGAAATAAGGAAATTATTAAATGGTGGACCTTAAAAAAAAATTAACTCTTAATAGAGTAAAGATTAATTAGCAAGTAAAATATAATAACTATAGCGAGTGGTGTTGTGCAGCTGTATAAACTAAGCACAGCAGTTTCTGAATTGCAACATAAAGTATTTCCAACTTTGGAGAGTACATCTTAGCCTTAGCAGCAGGTACTTGGTACTAGGATCAACTTCTATAGTAATATAGTTTAAGCATATGAAATCCAGGTTCCCTAAGGCTTATTAGTCAAGATTTCTGACTACCTAAAAATGGAGGAGGGATCAAATCTAGTTTATGCCAAGTTACTTTAGTAACTCGCAGTATAATTATTATAACAATCCGGCATCTTAGCTCAGTCGGTAGAGTGTCTGCTTACTGAACTAAGGGTCCCAGGGTTTGATTCCCGGCACGGCCTAAAAATTTATCATTGGTGAAATGAGGGTTTACCCTTTCAAAATGATAAATTAATGGCCAGGGACTGGATGTTGTACCTTTCCTAGTCTTAAATTAGATTAAAAGGCATATAAAGCTACGACAGGCGTAGCAAGCCGGTAGTGGAAAATATATGGCTTGAATTTAAAAAACTGATCCAGACCATAGGCTGGAAACAGTAATAGATGTAAAGTAAAGTAGATATTTAAATGAATGTAAAGTAAAGTATATATTTATCACCTTCCTGAAAACATGATGATCCCAGAAAAAGACAAAAGTGGATGAAACACCCCCAAACATATGGTGTGAGCACATGTGAATGTGTACACTTATTTTTGCTATTATTTAAACACATGTCCTACTAATATATAAAAAAAAATTGTTGGTGTCTGCTTGTTACTCTTTCATACATACAAAAATCACTTTACATAACTGACTAAAATTTTGAATGGATATAACATGGACTGGATGTATGGTTAGCATATAGGCTGATTAAAATGTACCTCTGCCATTTTATTTCAAGAAAGTGGCTACAAAACAGTCTAAAGCTTTAGTTCCTAAACTGTGAGAATCCTGACAACCAGTAATAATAATATTGCTATGAATTCGTCAGCTGAAGGTTATCAGGGTATGAAAGCATGGTTGTATTATAAACCCCATTTCATGCAAAAAAAACACATATAAATTAGGGCCCCCGTACCTAATGATTCAGTATCTGCCAATTTTACTTATTTTTAACTAAGAAAAAATAAAGTTTATGAGTTTCAAACCATGCGCCAAGCGAGAACCTGCTATACTACCAGCAGCCCAAACGCACCTACTATGGGCATTGTGATACCATATCACTGTCATCATTAGTGATCACCGCAACAAGAATAATGAAGAATAGTAAGTAAACTGTAGTGTACAGTACACATTATTATTATTTTAATTATTTTATGTTGATAATGTCTTACTGTGAATAATTTATCAACTGAACTCTACTGTATTTACGTATGTTACATGACTATCACGTTATATATTATTTCGGTATTATCTGTAGTTTTGCATAACAGCGTTGGATCTAGGAACGTATTACCTGTGGATATAGGGACCCTACCTTATTATCTAATCTAAGGTAACCGGTTAAGAAGAGTGAATCTCAAGGAAATCCACCAGTATTTCCTGAAAATATGACAAGAAGAAATTATGTAAAACAAACACTTTCCAAGGTACCAAGTAGTTGGCATCCTGATCTCTCTAGTTTGGTGTAGTAAACCTTACTTTAACATTTCCGATTGCTCCATCCTATTTTTCTTCTTGAAAATTAAAGTTTAAATCTATTCAAAATAAATTTAAAGCACATTTATAACTTCACAAGTTTTCATCATATACTCAAGACTGGTAAAGAAGAAGACAAGAATATTAATATAACAAACTGTTGGAACCTAATAATTTTATTCAATTGCATTTGGTACAGTAAAAAATAAATAACACTTTATAAATATTTACATTACAAAACTTTGTTATTTATACCAATATAAATGTATATAAATAGTTTTTACTAATTTTTCAAATAATCTAAAAATTGGACAGTCACAGTATTAAAACGAAGGACAGACATAAAAAAAGAGGAATGCACATTTTACAACAAGAAGAATGCACATTTTACAACAAAATATTTAGCTTTGTTTGTAAAACAGATACATCATAAATGACTTGATATAATGTCACAGAAAAATAAGGTTTTAAAAAAATATCTTACTTTAAATGTGATTACTCAATATTCTACAAACCTAACAATAGAAACTAGGTATGATTATTTATTATTTAACATGTAGTAAATGTATATTCAGATAAACTATATTATATAAACCATATCCAAACAAATTATAGGCACACTTCATTAAGGGGGCTTTATTTACCAATTTAATTTAATTCAAAATTAATTTGAAACATTCTATAAAAACCAACAAAGGATATTATTCCAATATTATACCATATCTAAAATTACTTGTAGTGTATTAGCCTACTCTTTAAAATAGCAAGATTATAATGAGACCAAATAGTTTCTTAAAAACATGTGATCCTTGCTATTTTGTTTGGATTGAAACCCATTGTTTACATTTATAGCCAATTATAAAACAACATTATTTCAAACAATTATGCCGATGCCATTTTCTTTATTTTATATAATAAACTACAAACTTATTCAATATTATATTTGGAAGAAGGTATAGAAGGGATGGATAGAAACATATAAAAGGGACGAACACAATATGGCTTTTACATTGAAAATAAGAACACAGTTTACACTTTACATTGCTGCCATTGGACAAAGAATTAATGGCTGCCTCTTTAAGAAAATCGATCCCTACCACCCAATCCCCTGACCTAGATTTCATTCTACTGGGACTCATCAGGAGGGAGTGTGAAATGCGCAACACAATTTCCTAAAAGAGGAAACCAAAAACACAAAAGTGATAAAAAGGAAATTGGTAAAGAATTGTAGAACACTTATATAGTAAATTGTAAAAGGAATAACATTAAGGGCAAACACAGGAAATGGAATTACCTTACTGTATAAAGCTAAAAGAGGTTTTCATTATAGAACAAGAACCTCATAGAGTAAAAAGAGGTTTTTGTTTAAGGATAAACTAATTCAATGGCTATTGAAAATGGCCCACTGGCAGTCAAACGGCCCATTAATGTGAAAATAAAAGATAATTCACACTAAAATTAGTTTGGTGTGAAATTAATAGAAAGTAAAGGACAGATTAAATACAATTAAAAAAAATTGTAATATAGTAAATTTGAACCAGAGTTCAAATAATATCATACACAGAGATTAAAACTATGCAACCAATGGTATATTCATATAATAAGTTGAAACAAGTGCCAAGAAACCATTATTTTAAAAACATATTACAGTCCATTCAAACTTAGCTACCAGTGTAATAAAATTAAATTTGTCTTAATTATAACTATAAAGTGGATGCAAGAACTAGTGTCTTGAAAGACAACTTAAGAATATAAAAATATCTCGGATGGGTGTGCTTTGGGTGGTTTTTCCTTAAATTCGTTCACACTATCTCCATGGAAATTAAGGTATATATTTTTCTAAATTTTACCTTTCTCATACCAACACTATGAGTGTGATTAAAAGTGTATGCCCTGAAGAGTAAAAATTTGTGGAGCAAAAAAAAAAACTCAAAAAGTTTTATTTCAAACAGTTATTGATCTAAGATAAATTAGGGCCTAATGTGTTAAGTGTCCACTCTTACTTAGCCGTTATTATATGAGATTCATATTTTTTTAATACTGTAAAGCAACTATAGACTGTTTCTCACTTGATAACAGAAAAAGTCTGATAATCCGACAACCAATGGTTCATCGTTATGTTTTTTTGTCTTACGTAAGCTACATTCCTTCTGTCAATAAACCAGACTATGCAATACAAGTCCTCTGCCACTCCCAGAATTTTCTTCTTTCCTTCAAGTTATCTACTATTTGAATCCTTCTTCATCCTAAGCTTTTATTTCTACCAACCTTTCCTTATATGACATCATGCAGAAAACAGTTCCTTTTAAGGATGTGTCTGAACCAGTTTGCTTTGTACCAAAGAATCACATCCAAAATGGTTCTCTTCTCACCCAGTCTTCTTAAGACTGCTTCAAATGTCACCCTGTCTCTCCAGCTGATCCTCTCAAGTCTTCTCCAGTACAACATTTCTCAGTTCTAAGCTAAACTTGCTGGTCAGCAGTAGCCTCTTCTTGTTGAAAGATTACTTGGCCACGACAACCCTCGACCTAATTGCCTTGGTGCAGTAGGCATCCTGTGTCAGCAGACTTTCCTGGTACTTGAACTGCTCTATGCTTCCCATTTACCGGTTTCCAATTTTGATTTTAAGCGGCTCATCATTTTTTGAAATCCTCCTCACTTTTGATCTCTATGCCATCCCTCTCTCCAACAGCTGGTCCATCATTTCCTGCTTTTCTGTAATTGTGTTGTTAATGTTTTCTGAACTTAGTAAAAGTGTTAATAGAGCTAACCATGACCAGTTTCAAAATTATTTTTCTCGTTTTTACCACATTACACAGATACAGTCTGATATTTAAAATTGGGGTATTTGGTAATCCTGCATTGCCGAAGTCAAGAGCATGCCGGATTATATGACATTAACTGTACATAGTTATTGGAATGTTAAAGATAAATCAAAATAGAATAAAGGAAACTTTACTCTTGTTAACATCACTTTCTCTAAAATTATATCTAATAATAAATATAATAACAGAACTGTAATGTTGTAAAATTGACAATAGTATTGATATGACGAACATCAAAATCAATGAAGCATTATGTAACATACAACAATTCAAAGATTACGCTATTATTCCTAAAATTTATATTTTCATCTTAGCAGGAAGGAAAACTCATCTTTGTGTATTATTTAAATTGATAGATGAGTTTACGCTATTGACTTGGTTATGTTATAATATCAAGAGTTATTGACTATGTGGTTCTGATGAAAGAGGATGGTTTATATTGTGGTTTTTTTAAGCAAAAATGGTAGTTGGATTTGAGTTGATATAACAGATGGTCAGTTTTTATGTAAACCTAAATGTACTGCAAAGTGACATAAAATGAATTATTTAATTTTATTCTTAGTTAGATTGAAGATTATTTAGACTAGGCCTAATATTTACATAACATACCAAGCTAGACATAGCTTTCCAAAAATAGCCTAAAGAAAACACGCTCTGGTCATAAACATTGATACCAGGTCAATTGCGTAAACACGCTTAATGTGCTCAACATTATGTTCCAAATAGCTGCACACCGATGTATTTATTTTTAATAGTCTTGATATTCTCTCTACTTTATATCTTCATTAGACTGGGTTTATATTTATGCATAAGGTATTACTAATAACAAGTAGTTCATAGCAATTAAAGTACATAAAGTTGAAACAAATTATTTTTTATGCATTATGCATGTACTTGAGCATAAACAATATTGGATTTGAGACTTATCAATCAAAGATAGCGCAAGGTGAGTCTATAGCCATTTAAAACGCCCATAAACACAGCAGGTGAAAAATATAGTTTGTTCATTTTTAAAATGTCTTTGGGTAGTCTTACTTTTTGTTGTTACCGAGTTTGTTATGTTTAAGTATCGTAACAATATGATGAATATTTGTTTTACAAGTGAACTTTTAAAAGAAGTATTTTAAAAAAGACTTAAATCTCAATGGCATCAGCGAACTATATCGACCGAGCGGCCGCCACATGTTAGCAAAGATAGTGCCAACATTTGTGGCTAGATGGTGATATGTTGTTAGTACTATGAACCCACTGGCCGTTAATCTCAGTTTCTAGACTGGAGCCACTACTTCTTTATTCAAGTAGCTCTTCATCTGTCGTAACAAGGATCAGTTGTTGATCCTGGTTCCAGACCCATTGTTTCACAAAAAATCTGGAAGCAACAGGGATTGAACCTGAGACCCTTGGGTCTGTATTCAGGAACTATGATCAATGGATCACAGAGGCAGTCTCAGACTTAGGCCGCTATATTTTATTGTAAAACGGTTGTATATTTTTGTTATTATTGTGTTCTGTAGGCTATGCATTACTTGTTATTATTTATGTATTATTTAGGAATATAAGCCGGTCTAAGTTCAATTAAATTAAAATCAAATTTTGTCACTGTAGAACTACCCCCAAAAAATATTTTCCCTTATAGAAAGATTAATATTTTTGTTTGGGATATAATCATCACTAACAGATTGTTATTCCTTCGTATTTAATTTAGAAAATGCATTTAAATTAAAATCACACTAATTTTAAAAAAATGACAATGAGGTTTATATAATGTGTTCATCACATAGTAACATTCAAGATATGTGTGTTTGTTTCATTGAAAATCATTGTCTCTACAAGTTGTTGGGTATTACTCAAAATTGTAAAATATGATTTTACATAAACTTCACAGTAACATAAACTTCAAAACAATTAAAATAAATTATATCTGGAGTATAACCAGGTGTGGATTTGTAGGTTTCAAGCAGCCCGAGATTACAAGTATCACAAACCCCTTTTACATTCATAAATACCACTGAAGTTATGTTTCACTCTAAGCTGTAGTGGGAAGTCCCAAGTATTAATATTTAAGCTTTTTATTAGTAAATCTAATTCAGAGACCAATCCAGCTCATTATTACAATCTTATATGGCCACATGGTCTAACCTGCTACTCTCATGTCAGATTACACTGCTCATGATGGGGAGATTGAAGTTTGAATCTCGATAAGATGTAATGGGGTGATTTTCTCAGAATTGGTTTTACACTCTCCCTCCACGCAAACTCGTGTATGCTTCCTATGATTATAACTTTCCTAAGCCCTAAAACCACTAGCATAATTAGTATGCAAGTGTATAGCCTGAATGGGTAGTAAGACAAGGTGCTAAAAATACTTTACTATACTTTAATGACTGGAGCATAAATTATTCTAAGCAATTAAATAATATTTGGGAGTCTAAGAAACTAGTAACAGTCAGTATTCACAAAGCAAATGCTTCTACATTTGGGTTAAGACATCATATATATATATACATAATTTGATAAGCCCATTTCTAGTAATTGGAATTTCAAGAAAGCAGTAAAACTGGTTTTGACAAAACTAACGCTCGCTTTAAACATTAAGAGCCTGAGATCTCGGCAAAAATTAAAGCGTCCAACGAAAACCCGATTTTTCTAGCAAAGTTCCATTTTTTCTGTGCGCAGTAACTCGTCTGTACAATCATTCTTTGTTTACATCACCCCAAAAAACTTGATTTATGTTATGATTATATATCAATAGTAAAATATTTATTTTAGGCTGAAAATAATAACTCAATTCCTACTCAAAGTGGTATGGTGCAACAAATATATAAAAAGTTGGGAGAGGGGTTGTTTTAAAGTTCTCGTCGCTAGCGTGAAAGGGAAAAATAAATGTTTTGAATTAGACACCAAAAGCTCAAAATCTTTAGAAAGTAAATCTTTGACTAGAATGTGGACTGAGGGCTTATTCTATAGAACCTACCCCAATAAAAGTTTTGAATATATTTTAGCATGATAATCTGCAGCCATAACTGCAACGATACACTTGTTGTTTAGCAACAAATGAGGATGGTTTTATATTTTAATGATAATGTGTATGTTAACAAGCGATGTGCACCCTAAGAGTTACTCACTGGAGCTTTTGATTAAAATTTAATTAACAAAACAATCATTTAGAATTGAATTAATAGGCTTATTTTATCAAAGTAGTTATGCGGCCCAAGTCAAATCAACCCGCCATGATATCACTCAATGTCCCACCCAGTCCACCCCTGAATAAAGCACACAATAAAAGTTCAAATAAAGTAAAGATGCTTATGACCACTGACAATAGAATATGGCTCAATACAAAAATGTTATGTCCATACTGTTTCCAAATTTAAATTCAACATATTTACATTTAACTACTTACTAGGTAAACTGTTTGTATATTAAATGCAAGTGGAATAGGAACAGGACATGGATTCTCGATTTTAAAATATACACACAAGCAGAGCTTATCAATCATTATTTGAAACATCCCAAACAAAAGTGAGCAAATAAAGACACACATTTTTTTTATGCATCTGCGTAAAGCCTACTTTTAAAAATATCAATCACAAAATACTGTGACTCCTGTCAATGACAAAAATATGAATGTTTTCTTTTTAGTTGACCATTATTCAAAAATGATTAAAATTTTATAAAATAGGCACTTAGGCAGTTATTGTAAACACCTGGTGGTTAACGAGTTAACTGGTGACAAAACTCAAAAAAATGTATATGAATAATGAACATAAGATTAAAAGGATAGGTTTGGAAATGTTTACTTAAAGTGTAACTAAGGCTGAGAAACACTTTGAATAGTGTGTTAATTGATGAAGTATTAAACACCTTATTTTGAGCAGATATCTGTCTTTTTTTATAAAAATAACCTAGTTTAAAAATAACTATAGTGTTTTATGGTAAACTATTAACATGGATATATAAATGTAGAGAAACCATAAAGGACATTTCTTCTAACACATTTCAACTCACAGGAGCTGTCCTCGTGTATTAATATGTAGAAACAGGAAGACTTAAATAGATATATTAATCCATACCTTCAAAACCTAGTATTATCAGGCATTTTTATAAAGTGAGCCACTTTATCTTGTGGCACTCTATAGCTGTGGAGCCATCTACTACCCTTTCTCAAACTTCCATCAATTCCATCCTTCCACACACCCGCAGGAAGATACACTTCTCGTTCCGTAGTATGCGGGTAAAGCACAGGAGCTACTATTAGCTCCTCTCCTACAGAAAACTCATCCGCGACAGTCAGACAGGCCGGATCTTTGGGATCAAGGAGCCACAAGGGGCGGATAATGGGTGTACCAAAATCTAATGCATCACGGACATATTTCTTCAACAAGGGATTCACCTGCAGAAATAATGGTTCATTTAGTCTAATTTAAAATGTATTATATACATTCTACAAAATGTGTATATCATATATGAAGGTGTGAAATACTTAAAAATGTCAAAATAAAAGGTATACTCTCCTTTACTTAAACTTTAAAATCCACAATAACTTAGTAAATATAGCATATTTCAACACAGACATTTTTAAAACAACTACCAAACAGTATTTTGACATCAAATAATGGTTAGATGTCATAAAAAATGTAATCATAGTGTAATGATACTGTTTTGGACCCCTAACATATATTAAAAAAATCATGGTAGAGTGTATTTTTATTTAAAGAACTGTATGTAAAATTTCCTTTTAATACTTCATCCATGGAGAATCACAAGTTTTCAGAAAAAATGTCAATATTGGGTAAAAAAAAGTCTTTAAAATATCAACTCCATTGTATTAAAAAATCATGTGACATACTGGCTCCCTTTACCCAATAGGAAGCCAGCCTTCACAACATAAGTAAGGCTGCCAGGAGTTTTTTTATTAGTTAGTTTTAACACTGGTGACAAGGGGTCCAAGAAGCAAGGGGTAGGTCATATATAAGCCACTTGTGCGTAAGAATCTATACATTGCCGATGATAATAGTGATAGTAATACATTAAGAGACAGAATAAATACACAGTAGACAGTAAGATATTAATACACAGCACACAGTACTCAGAACACAGAACATGTAGTATCACAGACAAACAATCTGTAAATTAACAAAAAATGTATCATTTAATATTCTATCTTCAGTACCAAAGGTGTAATCATTTAAATAAATTGTGTGCAACATCAAAAGACTTGCTCATTTCATAAGAATAAATATCAAATATAATCAGATCACATAACTGTGTGATAAGTGCGTAGTAAGGTATACACATGTCGCTGTCATCATCATAAGAACGAGTATTGTTGTACTTACTGCTCACCGTAAAGCATACACGTGTCCACATTCGCGACATCATTAGCAGTATAAAATTCCATATAATTATAATTGGCGCCCAATAGTGTGGCAAATACCGCAACAAAAAACTGTGTCAACATAATAGTTAAATTCATATAAATGTCAATATAAAATAATGTATTCCTCATCCCTAACTCATTATCATAATCCGACACCTTACCCCTAGATCACCAGGTCACCAAGACGTGTATTAACCACAACTAGTGAATGTGTGGAATGCCAGGCCTCCACCGTGGTTTGGATCCACATTAAACTGTAGGTCCTCCATTTCATCTCAATCACCCTACCATTACACAGTAGGATAAGTGTGTATAACCTGAACAGGCCGAAAAATGCCAATAATAATTTATAATAATAATAAAGTTTTATTTTTTTTAAGAAAGAGAGTACTAACTTAGTCTCTATTTTTTCAACTCACCGTTTTCAATCGCAGTGATGTAAGAACTTTGGCCATCTCCAAGATCGACTCATCTCCGTAGTTGCTGGGCAGGTTCGCATATCTTATCACTGGCAGGAATGTGGCAAGCTGTAGCCATCGAATGTACAGCTCTTTGTCAGGCAAAGGTAGATGAAACTCTGAAGTATCATCCCTCTTGGTCCTCTCTGTTGTGGTCGAATTCACTTCATCAAATTTCTGCACACTATAATCACCTCCGACTGATCCGGGCATTATGAAAGGATAACCAATCATACCGTAAGTCAGAACTGTTGGGATGATTTTGGATAGGGATTCCCATGTCGAAGAAATAGTTGGCAGAGAAACAAATATCGGTGCACGTGGCCTAACTGTCGCACTGGACACCCCTACAACACTGACACTTTGTGAAACCACCTGAGTAAACCCTGCCTTGTATTGGTCTGGATTTCTTAATTCCTTCTCGAAATGGTAATGGTGTGGCATGTCGTAAGCCGTGCCATAATCGATATAAAAAGAATCAATGTGGTACTGGTCTACTAAAGACTTTAGTTTAGCTTGTAGCCAAGGCCCTGAATGGTTATTAGTGGTGTCCAATACACCAGCACTTAACACCTGTTTGTAAGCAGTGAGTGCAGGTATGTGACGTCTACCATCCCTTTCTGTGACCAGCAACTTTTCTTTGACGGCATCCTGAAAATTGTGCGACTCTGTACTGATGAAAGGCTGGATAGTGAGGATTATTCTGAAACCACGACGGTGAATTATATCAACGGTTTCTTCTAAAGTTGGAAAACGAGATACATCCAAAGAAAAATCACCTATGTTTGATTGCCAAAATTCATTTAATAAGACATGACCTTGGCGGAGGAAACCAAGTCCTATGACATCTTCTGTGAAATTATAAATAGCCGACTCTGTCAGTTCATCAATAGATGAGGGTGCTATCTGCCAAACTGGTTCGGTTAGTAATGAATATATGGTTTCCAGCTCATCCTTCTTTAAGCCATCCCAAAGGTTTTTTTCAGCAAGAAAGGAATGTAATATTTTCATGTTGTCAGCCCTACATATTGTGTAGTTAAGTTTAGGTAATGGGGTGTCATGATACACATAACCAAAATCATCATGTTTTGCACTAAGGCAAAGTTTTTTTGAGTTTTCAGCATTTATAGACACATGAAGAGGTGTATTTGGATCTATGGTGATCGTAACACCTTTTGAATTGATGAAGTAGCGTTTCAAAACATTACCCCACTGGTGGTATTTGACATCCCCAGTTATAAACGGAGACAGTTCTACATGGCCTAGTTCTGCAGGCCATGCCATGCTTGGAGTCTGGCCCCCTCCATACCAATGCCCTTGTCCATGAGACCAATCAAAACAATCCATGGGGGATACATCCTCGGCAATACTCTCCCATGTGATGTAATAGCAGTGAACCTGACGGAACTCCCGGTAGTTCATATAGAACCGAGCGCGGTTCATCCACTCCAGGCACACAGAGCCGTCCGTTCTCTGGTTATGTTCAAGACACTTGTATGCAGTTTCATAGTTTAAAAATGTTCCTAGGTTTCCATGGAGGATTTCTACCCCTGCATCATTATATAGACGGACTATTCGCTCTTCGTTGTTGAAACGGATTAAGTGGAAGTATGCACGCTATTGAAAAAAATAGATACATATTATTTTAAGTTTACTATACTAAAAATTGTTTGAATAGGCCTATTAGATAGATGTTATAGTTAATTGGAATAGAGCACTAGGCTAAGAATGATTTAAATTAAGGGGATTTTCAGCACACTTACCCGAGATAGAAATTTTAGATAAAACACTTAAAACACATAAACACACTTTTAAAAGACAAGCTTTCACTGTCAGAGTCTACTTTTTTAACCTAATGAAGTTGTTTTTTTAGTGTTTTATCCAAGCAATTTCTACTATAATATATCTTAGGTTAAATGTGCCGGCTCTCCCTCCTAATTAAACTCTAAATACTTTTATAACAAGAATTTCATAATTCAATACTTTTTATATGTATTTCAAATGTAAAACACAAACTAAATATGACAAGGAGATCAACATTGAGAAGTCAAAGTGATGAGGATTTTTTTTTAAATGAAGAGCCATTGAAAATTAAAATTGTAAACCAGGAGTTGGAAAGCATTGAGCAGTTCAAGTATATGCGAAGTCAGTGCCAAGGAAATTAGGTCAAGGATCGCCAGGTTCAAGGAAGCTTTCAACAACAAGTAAAGGTTACTGCTGACCATCAAGTTGAGTTTGTAACTGAGGAAGAAACTTATGAAATATTATACTTGGTGCATCACGCTGTATGGAGTAGAAATTTGGACTCTCAGTAAGATGGAAACGAAATTACTTGAAGAGCTTTGAAATGTGCTAGAGAAGACTTGAGAAGATCAGGTGGGTGACCAGAGAACCATTTTGGATGTGATTCTTTGGTACAAAGCAAACTTAACTGGACACATTCTTAGGAGGAACTGTCTTATGTATGATGTCATAGAAGGAGTGATTGTGGGAAATAGAATTTAGAAGGGGAGGATTCAAAAATGAGATGACTTTAAGGAAAGAAGAAAATTCTGGGAGCTCAAGGAGGCAGAGCACAGGTCGCATTGGCGGTCGAAGTTCACTGACAAAAGGAATGAACCTGTCTTAAGATAAAACCAATAATAGTAGTAATCATAATAAAAAATATATTACTGTTTCCAGCCTGTGGACTGGATCAGTTTTTTAACAGTAGTTTAACAAAAGTATTCTGTTCATTGTGGTTGGAGAGTTCAAACTCATTTGGTATATCTTTAATAGAGGTAAAATACTTATGTTGGGTTGTGAAAATAAAAACTATGCATAGATTAAATCTCTAGCTATAGAGTTCTGATAGTAGTGCTTTTTTACATAATTCATAATGATTTGGTTAAGTGTTACTACCACTTATTTTTCTAATTAATTTTATTATTATTATTATTATTTATTATTATTATTAGCACCGGGTCTTACTATCCATTCGGGTTATCCGCACTTATGCTAAGGTGTGATGGTAGAATGATTGTGAGATGAAATGAAAGACCTACAGTTTAACGTGGAATCCGAACCACGGTGGAGGCCTGGCATTCCCCACATTCACAAGATGTCTTGTCAGAGGTTAAGGAAGGGTTTGGTAATCAGATAAATCTTTGCCGGGACCGAGGATTGAACCCCCGGGCCCCCAGCATAGAAGTCTGACACCTTACCCTAGACCACCAGGTCACCTTTTTCCTAATTAATTTATGTTATTTGATATGATGAATTCAAGGGTTTTTAGAGTGTGTCAGTTTGGTTGGTTTACATTTCACAACCAGTAATGTCCCTGAAAATTGATCTTGTCTAAGCCATTATTAGAACTAAATCAAAGGTGGCTTTGGTTTAAACACTATGTTGTCAGATATCTTACCTGTAAAACTTGCTGATGGTAAAATACATGAGCAAAGCCAACTAGAAATACTACACAGAGGAACATGATGCTAACAAAGGCTTTAAGTTTGTACTGTTGTGGACGATTCTTCTTTAGAAGAGCAGGAAGAGACATCTGAAACGATAAAAATTAAATGGGATAATTATGGCGTGTCTGGGCTACCTTAATCTGTATCCCAGTTTGTGGAAATATTAACCAGTACTACTGTTGGTTGACCAGGGGACGCCCGCATGCATTAATCTAACTGTACATTCTTTCCGTGGAGGCTACAATGTCCCGATGAGATGAGGAGATGATAGTGAATATGATGGGGTGAAGTCAGTTACAATCTTAACCTAACTTAAGCCTAAATAACAAAACCCTGGTGACCTTGGAAATTATTTTCCTTTCAAGGAAAGTCCCCTGGTACCTGTGTCCTCTAGGTTAGCAACCAGGGACTCTGACCACTATCCCATGAGGACGGTTATTAAATGAATTGTCACCGTTTAACAGCATATATCTTTATATGCCACTTGGTTACATAGGATAAGGCTAATTTTTCAAAGTTATACACAATATTTATGCCCAATGAACTTTGTTATGCCAGTGTACCTATGTCCAAAAGGTCACTGGACAAAGAAGTTAAATAGGCTAAAGTAAAACTCTGTTAGACCAAACCCGGTAATCCAAAATTCTGGATAATTCAAACACACTTTTAAGGAAACCAGGAAAATAATGAACTTAAATTAAATATAGTTTATTGGTTGATAGCTCATATATAAAAGATAATTACCAGAAACAATGATATCTGATATTAATGCTTAATATTTACATGTTGTAGTCAACACAATGTGTTTTCCTGTAGTTAAAAATAATTAGGCCTACAGTATATATTATGTGTGAAAAAATAATGTATCCCTGTTTTCTCCTACTTAATTTGAACAAGTTTTGTTTACAATCAGTTCGAATTAACAAGGTTCTAGTGTACAGGACCTTTAGATTTTATAATTCTTTAAAACTAGAAACATTTAAAAAGTGTGTGAATTCTTTTATTTTTTATGGTTTATTTTAAAGCTTTATCGTTGAAAAAGATACTAACTGATTAAATTCATAGTTTTTTAATCATTGCATGTTTGTAGAGCTGAAATGAATGTGTATTGATGTAGCTTAGGAACGCTTCACATACAACAATAGCCATTTGTCCTCGGAAATTGAACCAATTAAAATTTTTAACAGGGGTGGAAAGGAGCACAAGAAGGGTTAGTGTTCTTAAGTTTTTATAGCAAAACTTTTTTTTTTGACAAAATAAATACCATAGTTTAATTTTCTTCACATGGTGACAACAGTTCTTGAATATCTGTCAAGGGTGTCCGGGAATTTAACCATGACTTTTTCTCTTCATTTAAAAAGTTTCTCAACAAATGTTTAAACAATATGCTTATGATAGATATTCAATAACTGTTAATACCATCATGTGTAGAAAATTAAACTATGTTTCTAATGTAGCTATAGTTGATTTCTTTTAACAACAAAAAAAGTTGCTAATAAAACTGATAAAACACTTAAGCTACCTTTTCTCACATTCCCTACATTCATTTAACACAGCATTTCTAGTGATCAGCTCTTATCAAAAGTATGTCTCCATAGTGAAATGTGAGTGTGGACAGATACAATGCAATCATGATAAGAATCTATAAACACTCGAATTTTAAATAATCAATAAAGCATATCTTTGTAGTAATTTGTGTTGTGCGTCTGCCATTGTGATGTCACAGATGACAGCCAGTTAGTCATCATTTGAAGTGTCGTTTTATTTTTAAAGTTTTTTTAATTGCATTCCTCAAACTTAGATAAAGTCTAGTTGAGTTATTTTTAAGTGATTAGTACTGCACACAAGATTAGCTATTAAAAGCCATTCACATGCAAGGCTGTATTGTGCCAAGTTTAATCAAGTCTAGTGTTTGGGCCAGATCAAGCTACATCTGTGTAGCTTTTTTTTTTATCTTAGTGTTTTTACTGAAAAAAAAATATATTGCATTTTCTCATGTGTAACTAACAGCCATTTCAAGGTCAAAGCCCAAAGTTCGAAACGTGGCAAGTGAAATAACTATTATTATTATTGCACCGCGTCTTACTACACGTTCGGGTTATACGCACTTACGCTAAGTGTAATGGTAGGGTGATTGTGAGATGAAATGAAGGACCTACAGTTTAATGTGAATCCGAACCACGGTGGAGGCCTGGCATTCCCCACATTCACAAGATGTCTTGTCAGAGGGAAGGAAGGGTTTGGTAATCAGATTATCTGTGCTGGGACCAAGATTGAACCCCGGCCGCCAGCATAGAAGTCCGACACCTTACCCCTAGACCACCAGGTCACCGTGCAAAACTAATATTCAAGTGATGCACCAGTGAATTATAAAAACTTACTATAAAAAATATCTGAATATGTGTTCTAAGGTTAATCTACCAAAGTTATATTATGGAAGAAAGTTAATTATAAATTGTCTATACTATAAATCAGGGGTTCTTAAGCTATAGGTCACGACACAAACGTGGGTTGCCATGGCTTTCAGGATGGGTCACCTTAGCTTAAAAAATAAATTTAAAAAGTCAATCGATTCACTACTTTGAAATTATAAATCTTTTCAGAACCACGATTTTACAACCAATAATAAAAAACATGATAATCTGTGCTGATGGAAGAGCACTGGTAGCAATTGTTTTTAGGAACAGGGAAGAGGTTCATAGATGGTTTTATAATTTGTGATTTATATAGCCCCCAAATATGAGCCGTCAGTATAAAGATGATTTCTTAAAGGTGGGTTTCACATTTCTCACAGATCGAGGCACAATAAAGCCACAGTTTGTCTGTCATTGTGGTGAGTACTCGGCAAAGAGTCACTAAAGCAGAACAAGATAAAGAGGCACCTTGAAGCTAGGTATAGTGCTTTAGTTACTATAAAACCAAGTTTCTTTGAAAGAAAAGAATGGCAGCTGAAGCGACAAGGTCTCGATACTGGAAATAGGCTGTTTAGTCTATCCAACAAGACACTATTGCTTCTTAAATTTTGCTTGGTGTATTGAAAAAACATAAGAAACCACACACAATTGGAGAGGATTTGGTGTAACCGACAACAATAGACATGTTCACATGACCTGTGGTGATAAGTATGAAAAAAAAAAATTAAAAAAAATATCACTGTCGAATGATACTAGTCATAAACATATCCATGAACTTTTGATATTAAAAGACAATGATTTAAGCCACCAAAATTAGTGGGCAGTTTATTCTCCAACTGGATAAAACAACTGATGTAAGTGACGACCTCAACTTATAGCCGACATAAGTTATGCTGCACTTACCGAAATGGAAGAATTTTTGTTTTCCGTCCACTACCACATCTACCAGGAGAAGACATTTTTTATTTTACGAACTCATTTTTTAAAGATGAAGGTTTGTCTTGGGAATCAATGTCACAGTATATGTACTGACGGTGCGCCAGCAATGCTTGAGGCACGCCAGGGCGTCTGTGCTAGTGTAAAAGTGATTCATTGTATTCTTTATAGGAAAATATTGCTTCTAAGAGGCTATTAAAAGATTTGGATATTATAATGAAAGAGGATGTTCAGATCATCAATTTTATAACAGCAAGGTCACTTAACAACAGGATATTTAGGCAAAAGTGCTTAGAAATGGGTTATGAGACACCCATTTGTTGTATCATTCTGAGGTCAGGCGGTTATCTCGAGGAAATGTACTTCAAAGAGTTGTATCCCTATGCAAGGAGATAAAAATATTTTTGTCAGAAAAGAATCACCCTTTGTCTTCCTGGTTCTCTAACAAAAAATTGATATTGAATTTAACCTACCTTTCAGATATATTCGCGGAACTTAAGTTGAACACCTCAATGCGATGTCGCAATCAAACTGTATTGGCCTAACAGAGAAAGTGATAGCATTCAAAGGAAAGTTGAAACCATGTGAAAAGAAAACAGAAGAAAATAGGAGGTTTCCTTCCCAACTTTAAAGCTGCTTCTGGAAGACAAAAGCACTGAGCTAGCAGAGGTTAAAAATGTAATAATTGGGGCATTTGCAGAAATTAAATCTTGAGTTTGATCACTACATTCCAGAAGATATGGCTGGATACGGTTGGGTGAGCAGCCATTTGACATTGAAGGTAAGACTTGCCGGGAACATTTTTTAGACATTGTTGGTCTCCAGGCTCATTGAAGTTAAAAGTTATGAAGCTTTGCGTCACAATTTCCAAAAACAAACTGAGTCACTTTGTTCATTTGGATAAAACTGAAAAATGAAAAATCTATTCTAGGGAACAAAGTTATGAAAGTGTTACTTCCATTTTCTGACTACCTCCCTATGTGAAGCTGGCATTTCTTCACTTTCTGTCATGAAAATAAGATTAGAAGCAGACGACAACCAGAGCATGATTTTAGAGCAGCCTTTCAAAGACATGACCACAATTTGAAGACCTTCAGCAATAGTGCAAGGCCAAGGATCTCACTGAACTAATGGAAATAATTATTTTTTGGAATTTTGTTTAATAACAGGTTTGAATTTTCAATTATTATTATTACCACATATTATTTGTCACAAAATATGTTAATACTCATGCCTTCCCAATAATGATTATGCCTAACAAACATCATAATAGTAAATAATTATTAATGGAGTTATCGTACATTGCTGTATTTAATTTATTTAATTCAATACTGGAAATATTTTCTTGATTCTCTTAATACGTTCTATTAACATTTTATAATTGTTTTTTAGAAAGTATTACAGCTTTATATAATAAATAATAAATACTGCACTTATTTAAATTATTACATTAGCACTGTTTAACCTCAAACAATATCCATGGGTCGCCATGTTGATCGGCTGTTGATTTTGGGTCTTGGCCAAAAAAAGGTTCAGAATCCCTGCTCTAGATAGTAAACTAGCAAATATTTAAAAAAACTAAATAATAAAGCAGAAAAAATAGAGTTTAACTCGTATAGACAAAGTCAATAATAAATGAGTGCGGAAGGAGTGCAGTATGAAAGGAATCCAATAGTTAAATGTGAAAGAAGTGTCTTACAATGGCATGGGCATGTTGAGAGGGAGAGTGTGGATAAGTAACAAAGGAAATATATGAAGGTAGGGTTGTGTGTGGATAAACCATGTGAGACATGGTTAAAATGTTGTAGATGAATGTGTGAAAATAGAAACCATATGAGTTTTAAGAATAAAAGAGCCTGTATGACTCTGTGTATGAATGTATTTGAAGTGAAGGGAGTATACAAGTGTAGGGAAGTGTGGAGAAAGTTAGTGAGGATGGATCAAGTACGGAGTAATTGTTTTTTTGAGTTATATGCACAGTTGTTTTCCCACCTCATAAGGTAGCGGGTGATTAGGTATGTATGTATGTGTATATGTATTAATACAGTTACTTGCAAGTATTTCATAAGATTATAACTTACAGCCAGTTTTTCCTTAAGAAGACTGGAAATGCTGTTGACACTTGTGATTGAGTTTTGTGGGGAATGTTCACCAGGTAGATGTGCATTTTGCACCTTGAGCAGTTGCAATGGCATTGTTGGTTTTCGTTGAGCGTTTTGAAGTGGAATCCTGAATCAAACAGTTGGTTACATAACATAAGTAAAAGACACCAACTTTAGCTGAGAGTCAAACCCAAACCTGTCACCAGCAAATCCGACCAGGCGAGTCTGTCATTTGAGTACACATTGTCTAATTATGTGACTACCTACATTCTCTTCTTAAGCCAGAAAAAAGGGTTTGTTTTTTTCAACTTGATGCTAAAATAATCTGCCACATTAATATTCACAATTAAAGCAATAGCTAAAATTAATGAAACATCAATATTAAGAATATATTTTCTTATGATAAATAGCAGTTACTAATCAACTAGATTGTGCACTGAAATACATTATTTGTAGGCCTATTCTCAACAATTCGCCTTTATTCCATTCTTATTTTGTTTGTGTGTGTGAAAAAATAAAGGACAATTAAATCAAGTATTCCCAAAATTATGTTCTACCTTAGGGCCTACACTAAATTCATTATAACAATATTAACCATCCTAATTTAACTAATTTTTTATTTGTGACACATGGAAGGTAAGTTTTGTTAGGTTGGGGATAGTTTAGAAACTAAGATTATTAGCAGATTAAACATTTTTTAAAACATGTCTTGGTAATTTTTTCAAAAATGTTAGTTTCATTTTATTTATAATATTTTATTTAAATTAAATACTGCATGTAGGCCTGCCATTGTATTTTACAGTATAATCGATGTTGTGTGAGAACTTTTGGTTCAAATTTAAAAGTTTGTGTAGAGAGCTTGAGCGGGGGTGGGGAGGTTTCAAATGAAATATTGTTTTAGGAACATATTGATAGGTTTATGTAGGTGAAACTTTGTGCTAGCTGAAGTTTAGGCATCCATGCAATGTTAAACTACATGATGCAACGTTGTCCAACCACGCAGCTGAATACATTTTATTATAATAATACTTAGCACAGCGTCTAACTACTGTTCGGTTATATGCTTAGTAAATTATTTAAAATTTCTGATATAAGAAATCAACAATCATTATTGATATTGTTATCTCCCTTTAATAAGTATATGTTGATTATGAGTATTTATGATTTTGTGTAGTGTTATGTTACAAAGAAAAACATGTTTCTAAAGTAAGGAAAAAGTGTACTAGACACAATAAATGTGCCACCAAGGTGGGTCAAACCGTTCAAACGTTCATTCTTGTTAAACCCATTACTCAAATTTGTTTCATAACATATTACTCCAGTGAGCTTACGCCTACATTAAATTAGAAAAAAATGTGTGTGTCAGAAGTGATAATAGGTGCATGTTGAAAAATGCACATTTAGATTCTAAGTTCCTAATACATACATTTGTGACATTGTTACTTTACCACATTTTTCCAAAAAAAAATGGATGTCTTTTTTAATGTAGTTTTTTGGAACGTTATTATATAAATTTTTTTGATGCAAAAAAAACATTTATAATTTCATTGCAATACTTTAACATAAATGCAAAAATTTTGTTTAACCTTTTGGGGGTTATAGCTTTTTTTGGGTTTATTTCCCAAATAGTAAAAAATTAAATTTATTTAAAACTTAAGGAGCTAAAAATATGACAAAAAAGGGAAAATAAAAATAGGATTTATTAAAAAATTTAAACTTAAAAATCAATCGAATTTATGTTTACTTTTCATTGAATTCTAAACTTCGCTTTTTTAAAAATAGTTTGTCAACAAAAAAAACCCTTTTTTTAACTGTCGTATTTAAAAACCGACTGAAATAGTTGGCGAGATTTTTAAAACATTAACTTGAAAATTGTAATTCCCGCATTTTTTTAGCGCGAAATGACATCTCAACGTCCAACTGAGTCAAGCCGGTTTTAAAAGGGCATGAAAGGTACATGTAAAAAATTTGCGCAGTGCCCTTACAGTTTTTACGCACTGATCCTATTCTACCCCCCTTTTTTTTAAATGTCAAAAAACACTGTAAAGGGGGGAAATAACATTTTAAATGAAACATTTTTAGGAAAACGGGATCACTACCGACTGAGAATAAAATTAATTTGCCTACTCAAAAAAAAAAAAAAAATTTTTAAAATTTAAAAGTACTACCCCCAACTCTTTAATATAAGTTTTTTTACCCAAAAATTTTGAAAAAAATAAAATTTCGGAGGAATTTTGAAAATAACATCTTCACCCTCCCTTTTTTAGGTTTGGGTTCAAAAATTTAAATCAAAGGGAAATTTCGATACCCTTTTATATCAAGGTCTTTTCCCCGGTTTGGGAAAAAACGATTCAAGCGATATATGAAATGGTTTTAAAAAAAAAAATTTTTTAGGCCCTTTCTTTAAACGTTGTATCCTCACAAATTAAATTTTTTTTTGAAGTTCACATCTTTTTTACCGAGGAGGGGGACCCGGCGGTTAGGGGGAAGGGTGGACTTCTGTGCGGGTTTTGGGTCAAACCTCGGTCCGGCAAATTTTTATGTTCCCCAAACCTTCCTTCCCCCCGAAAGCATTTTGAAAGTCTCCGGCCCCACCTGGGTTTGGATTTCCTTAAACTGTAGGTCCCCATTTCTCCACAATCCCCCTACCATTACACTTAACAAGGGGTTTTTAACCAAGGGTGTAAACGCGTTTACTGGTACCAAACTAAACTACTTTTTAAAAAAATAAACAATAAAAAAATAATAATAATAATTAAAAAAAAAATTTTCCCCGAGAGATGAAAGAAAGAAAAAATAGCGCAAAGTTCCCCCTGTCAGTAAAAAAATTTTAAACAAACCCTTTTCCTATTATTTTTTTTACCAAATCTTTTTTCCCAATTATTCAAAAAAGTTTATTTTTTGAATCCCGACCTATAATACCCTTTTTTTGGTTGGAAAAAGTGAGGAAATTCAAAAAAATTTTTTTTTACACCAATTGAAAAATTTTTTTTTATTATTATTTTTTTTAATTTTTAGGGGATTGTTTTTTTAAAAGGACAACTCGATAACAGCTTGATTAGAATACTTAAAATTTTTTAGAACCTTAAAAAAATTCTATGTTCTTCCTACCAAAAAATTTAAAAAAAAAGCCAAAAGTTTAAAAAAACGAGACGACCTTAGAAGGAAAGTGCACCCTTTGCCTTTTAAACCCCCTCGGGAAAAGGCCAGAATATGTCCTTAAAGTGCACCATGTTAAAGAAAAGGGAAAACTGTGTCCTGAAAGTGCCCCTGTGTCTTTTAAAAAAAGCCCCCTTATTTCAACTTCCGTCCTTTTTTCTCCCCAACCCCTCCTTCCCGTCAAAAGATTCCCATAGGGGGATGTCCCCCGGGTGTGTTCGGGTGGACGAAAAATTTGGGCCCATAATAAACCCTAAACCTAATTAATTAAAAAAAAGTTTTAAACAAAATAAAGGCGAAGTAGGGGAATTTGAAAGGGTTTTTTTGTTTTATATAAAAACTTTTTTTTTTTTGAAAAAAAACAAATAATTCTCAATGAAAGGGTAAATTTAAATTTTCCTCTATAATCCAAACAGGGAGAAAAACTCTCGAAGGTGTCCTGGAAAAATTTAGTCAACTTTTACTGTTTAAGGCCCTGTCGAAGGGGGGTGGGGGGGTTTAAAAAACCCCCCAAAATTTTTTAAAAAAAAATAATGGCTTTTTTAATTTTTGGGTTAAAAAACGATAAAAAATTAAAAGTACAAGTACAAATTAAAAAGGGTGTGTAAATGAAAAAACACTTTAAGAGTTTTAGGGTTTTTAAAAATGTAAAATTTTGTCTATCTTGGTTTTTAAATACTTAAAATAGTATAAATTAATTTTAAAATACCAAACTAAATATTTGGAGTTTCAAAGGGTTTTAATATTTAGAATTTTTTTAGCCTTGGGCATTAGGTTTGTGTTCCAAAAAAAAAAAAACTTCTAGTTTTAAAGGGTGTTAAAATTTAATTGTGCCAAAATCGGCATTAAGGGTTTTTCCATAAAAAACTTTTTGGGGTGTTTCTAAACGGTTTAAAATTTTTTTTTCTGCCCCCGGGCAAATGGGGGTTACCCCCCAAACTCCCCCCCCCCCCCCCCCCTTTTGAAATTTTTGGGGCTGGCTACGGCCATGCCGCTATGTTCATGAGTAATGGATATAATTCAAAATTGTTGAGATACTATGTATAAAATTAAATTATATGCTTATACTGAAACAATTATTTGAATTCATTATGGACGAAAAAAAGTTTTGCTATAAAAAGTGCAAAAAAAAAAACATATCTTTACTGCCGTTCCCTACATTTACACCTTAACATTTGTCGCTTTATTGTTCACAAATGTTTTTCACGTCTACGTTGAAAATAGGCATTTGAATCAAGCGTCAATCACCTACCAATGAATTATCCAGGCTCATCTTAGATGTTATGTTCTAGCCATAAAGTATTCTTTAATTTAAGGCAGCCTGCGATGAACATGTGCGATCATAACTTTATTTATAGCCATCAAAGCAAAGAGCGGTTGACGTTTTTATAAATGAGGTCCCTCCCTGGTCAGTCATTAAACTTGTACAATTGATGGTTTTTAGTTTAGTTTTTTGTATGTTTGGTTTGTCTGCGAGTCATATGAGATAGCATAAACTGTAAAAAAAATGTATATTTTATACCTGCCTTTCAAATATTATATTATGTTACATACTTAAATATTATTAATTAAAATCCATTTTGAAGCTGTTTAGCTATGAAACTGGCCCTCCTATTTTGTTTTAAGTATTTTTAAGTATCTTTATATAGATTTTGAAATATTGTGTTCCCTTTGATTTGATTTTTCCGTTTCATTGTTGTTGTTTTTTGTATCGCTTATTTCTGCCCATCCGGACTGTCTATATATGTATACCAATTGAGGAGGAAGAAGAGACTTAGAAGAAACGTACCTGCATTTGCGTGGAGGGAGAGTGAGAAACAATAAACCACTTTGATATACACCCTACCTAGATTAAAACCCAACCAGCGCGGTTGTTGGCAAACCAGACTAAACTGTATTGAGTGTTTGCCCAAAGATACAAGACATGTATCCACTGACCACTGAATAATTTTAACAACAGGTTAGCACAGTCAGTACTGGCGAACAAAGCTCACCTACGTTAAACAAGGAGTAGGCCTTGGTTGTTGGTCGCTTAGTTTCATGAATTGGTGAACAATTACTATGGGTACGAATGACGGGGATCGCTAGCGGAGAGTACCAGGGGGGGGGGGGGGGGGCAACCTCCCTCCCCTCCCACTTGCCCGGATAATCTTCCTCAAAATTAAACATTCTTAGTGTCGTAAAAGAATTGTTTTATTCAAAAAATTGAAAGTCTAACGTTTGTAACAATTCATAGAATTTGTTTAGAATGACCCAAACAAACAAACTCTCAACCTTACGGGGTTTTTCTGCGCTCCTTTTGCCAGTTGAGTCCTTCAACACTGGGGCCGCGCTAGTATCCCTACTGGGTGATGATAGGACTAACCGTAGCGATCCTAGTGTTGAACTACTCAATCTGACAAAAGGAAATCAACCATTTTTAGCCTGGAGGTTGAGTATCTAGGTATATTATTTGTCTGTGTCCATGGCCTACCCCTACGGTAACATTTTGTGTGGTCCGCTGGCTTATAAAATATATAAAAATAATTTCAAGAAAAAATATTGACAAAATACAGATGTATATTTTACATAAGGCAAACTAATAAAAAAAATACGTGTTTTACATTATTTTATTTTTTATACGAAGATTACGTTTTTATACTAATGAACTTTCAACAGGAAAACGACAACTCTAGTAGACAAGACAGATTGCACTACCTCCTGCTACACAAAATCTAAAAATAAGAAAAAAACAATAGAGAACATTCTTACGATAAATCCAAAATTTCACTTGTCGGAGACCAATATGTTAATATTATGTATTCAATCTAAATATTGTTTGTACAGTATTGTAGCCGACAAGAGACCGAAACTTTGGCCCTTGACTTTAAAAGGTTGTATACACCGGGTATAATACGCCCAAACTTGCAATAGAGTGGACTGGCGAAGATGATATTGGGGTTAGAATACCGAGTGTGATTTTCCTAAATGGTTTCCCACTATCCCCCACGCAAATGCGGGTTTACTTCCTCTAATTCAAACCTTCCCAATTCCTAAATCCATTAACGTAATTAGTACTTAAAGCGTATAACCTGACGGGTAGTAAGACACGGTGCTAAATATTAAATTTAAATTAAAAATTAAATTACT
This sequence comes from Timema cristinae, assembly GCA_039000515.1. Lineage (NCBI taxonomy): Eukaryota > Metazoa > Arthropoda > Insecta > Phasmatodea > Timematidae > Timema > Timema cristinae. The sequence continues at coordinate 35,891,190 of JBCFYV010000024.1, read as the reverse complement.
AAACCCCGATCACCCTGTCATAGGAAGTCTAGTACTATAACACGAGAATGACGCGTTATACTATGCGTCCACCAAGCAAGTTAAGAGAAATTTGTATTTTCTAATTTAAAGTGTAAAAAGATTTCGTTCTGTCCTCCCTATAATTAAAAGCTAGCGACGCCTATGGATTGAATTTTCCTTCTTGAACACAGAAGTCCCGACGTAAACATTGACCTTAACCTCCCTTCAAGTGCTGTTACGTCGATCTGCTACACTAAGAGAACTAATCTGAGAAAACAACTTTGGCACAGGTTTGTGTGTTTAGCTTGGTAAACAGTTTACTCTGTTGTACACATATTTCAGCAGTAATACTAGGAGTACTGTTACATACAGTTTGTAAACTTGAATACTTTAGTAAATATACACCCCATAGCAAAAACAATCAAGGGAAAAAAAACCCACTAATCGGTGGTTGTATGGCCTAACGCGCCGCTCAAATTTTGGCCTTTTTTTGGTGGTGGAAATGGAAGATCGGGCTAGAATTACGGTCAAGTGATTTCTCTTAAATAGTTTACCACTCACCCTCCATAAAATACGGGTACATTTCCTCTCAAATTCTACCTTCACCATCCTTATTCCCTTAGCGAATTAATACATGCGTATAACACGAACGGCTA